>VZDJ01000426.1:11328232-11470316 GCA_008694505.1 Cyanoderma ruficeps
TGTCCTGGGTTATAGTCTATTCAATTTCATCTGCTGAAAACAGTTGGGGGCGGGTGCCTTTTGATAATGGGCCAACGGTCAGTATCAGGTAGAGCATTGTTCTTATCTTTAATGGGCCATTAACAGTCTTCTCTAGCCGTGTCCCCTTCCCAACACATACCTACATCCTAGCGTACCTATTGTGTGATGCTCCACCCCGTGGGAGGAGCCAGCCATTCTCACCTGGATAAAGCTGGGACTTTAAACCAGCACAGTGTCTTGCTTCATCCGATTACGGGAGGAAGGCTGGACCCTTCTCACCACCTCAGGACCCCTTTCTTTTCTGCTACTGGATCATTTTCTGCCTCAGCGGAGCTGTACCTGCCATTCCAGGAGGACTCACTTTTGGACTGCTTTCCACACCCTGACTAACAAGGTTGTAGCTTTGACCCTGTCAGGGCTTTTCAAAATTGTTGTTTGTTGGTTTGCTGGTTTGGTGGGGTGGTTTTGTTTTCTTTTTTTTTTTTCTTTTTCTTTTCTACCACATTTGTATTCTTATATTCTTAGTAAAAAGCTGTTATTCCTACTCCCAAATCTTTGCCTGAGAGCCGTTAATTGCAAAATTAGAACTTGGCGGGGGGTGAGGGGTTTGCATCCTCTATTCTAAGGGGAACCCCAGTTTCCCTGGCAGATACCTGTCTTTCTAAACCAAGACAGCTATTAAAAGTGTAAGTTGTCACAATATGGACTTTTTACAATTAGATGGTTTCTAAAATGTAATTTGACAATGTTCCTTTAATCCTTTTACATTTTGTTCTCTCTTTCTTGGCTCATTAGAATGATTGGCCCTTGTCATTTTTATAAAATCACTTTATATATTTAAAGTGCATTATCATCCCATGATCTAACTACAATTATCTTGACTCACAGATAAGTAGATGAAACTGTTAAAAACTCATTCAAACACATGTATGATGTGTATATCTTCTTAATCTCTGTGTACATAAATAGGAAAACACCAATGCACTATAGGGTGAAATTTTATTTAAAGTGGTTTTTTGCAGGACAAAGAAATAAGGCATAGGATTCCACAATGAAATGTCCCATGTTCTTCAAACTTGTATATCATGATTTGAAAAACTAGACATATCCCAAATGTTCTTTATTATTTTTTTGATGTGTGAATGTTGTTCATAGCTTTTCTGTTGTGATACTTTGAAATTGTATCATCTGGGATCTACTGCAGTTATATGATTTTCATGCTGACTTTCCAGACAAAATAACATTTTGGAGTGAGAATACTGGAAATCGCTTCACTCTCGTCCAAAATCAGGGATACTGCAAGTAGAAGTGGTAGAAAGGTGGAATGAATGCTGTCTGCTTTCACAAATCTCACCATTATATTCCTCCTCAAAAGGAAGATAGTATCCTTTTATGGGTAGGACACACTTTAGAGGAAATACTAGCAGCTGATGCTCTAATGTGGTGTTTTGGTAGTCCAGGCACACCAAGATAGAAATGCTCCTCTGCTGTGCTAATGCTGTGTCAAACTTTTCTGATGATTGAGTAAACTTTCAGCAGAATGAAGCGTGTGGCACAATTGCAAAAGCTGGGCTGACCCACGGTAAAGAAGTTTAAAGGGAGGTTGCTTCTTTCAGTTCATATATATCACCTTCTCAAAAGACTGAGTCATAGATATTCATTCCCAGACATCCTTTCAAGAGAAACAGGGCTGAAAATGATTGCATTTGTGTTGCTTGCAAATGATTGCAACTGTGTTTTGCGGCAATTTTTTCTGGGAGGTTCCTTACTTCACTTTTTTCAGAGCCCAACTACATGATGGCAGGGTTACTGACCTTGTGGTCAATGTAATAATCCTCAGCTGCCCTACCACAATTATTGCTCTCACATTTATATCACAGCTGCTGAAGCTTTAGGATATTGCTGCAGTACCAATAATAAATATTAATATTTCTATAGCAATCAATTGCTCTTAATTACTTTCACCCCAGGAGCCAAGTGAAAGAGGAGCCAAGTTCTGAAGAAGAGAGATCCTTATTCAGTGCCTTATTTCCAAAGGAGAGAAGCAATGCAGAGAGAACTGGAAATCTGCCAACAAAAGGAGACACCTGAAAGAGAAAAAGATAAATATTTAGCCACTGAGATCTGTTAATGTACAAAACATTACCTATAATTCAGATTCAAAATTACTGTATTTAAATATTATCACAACTATACTACAAATAGTCCTCCTATGCTGGCAAGTTACAAGGTAAATGTGAGACATACCTCAGTCTTAACTTAATTCCTCTCCCCTGAAAGTGGGGCTGTCTGTGGAACACTTTTTTGAACTGTTACTATATTTGTACTTTTTTCATGCTATAGTTAGATCTTTATCACAACTCCAGGGCTGAACAGTGGAAAAACTGGACAAAAAGATTACTCCAGAGTGATTCATGCATTGGAGACCTTGATCCAGATTTTCTGAGTATTGAGCATGCAGTGAAAAGTGGCAGAGAGAAGCTGCCATGGCCACCCAGCAGAGGCAGAGGGTGCTGTGCTTATGGAGCTTCACACCAACCATGCCTGCAGTTTTCAAAAGTACCCAGACTGTCCATGCCAGCATCACCACCTGGTGCCAGGGAATGGAGCACCCTCAGGATTTAAAAACTTTTGTTGCTGCAACAGGACTTGGGAGTAACTGGCTGAAGGGCAATTTGATCCCTTATGAATAGCACAGGGAAAAACAACGGGAAGAGCTGGAACCAAACTTCCCATCCTCTGGCATTCTACAAAGACTCACTGACCTGTCACCTGGCAGTTCATCAGGAGTTTAGACAGGGAAAAGCCATCCAGGAGTGCTCTCCTCTGAGAGGAGGAAAGAGGGAAATTCATCAGCACAGGAAAGCAGCCCATGTGGAAGGAACAAAGAAATTAACCTCTAGAGAGAAGGGAGGTCCAGAGAGGATTTTAAAAGAGTCTTCATTCCTGCAGAGGATTGCATAATATAGTATTTTGTTTTTACATAAAACAGAGTAAATAATTTTTCAGTATTGGCAAATCTCCCTCTCTCAAGAAACTGATCTCCATCTCTTGTTGTTCTGATTATTATTATGGTTCAGCTGTCACAGAGTATCACCTCCCTTTTTTTCCTTCTTAGGAATGAAATAACTACTTTTTCATGTGGGTGGTGAGAGGAATAGGGAGAAACTGATCTTAATGCTTCTAAAAGAATCTTCACAGTGTCAGTAATTTCCTTATCCAACAATGGTCTGCAGTCACAGGAAACATAATTTCCATTGTACCGCTGCATTGGCAGTGTGGGATGTATCACAGAAGAGCATCTTTGCTTCAGGCCCTCAGAGAGGTTTCTAGGCATGTCTTGTGAAGGTGTGTACACAGAATAAAAGCTGTTTCCAAAGACTGCAAAGCTGAGAGCCTGGAGGTGTTTGTACCTGGAGCTTTGACTATCAGTGGAGTTAAAGGGCATCTATGGAAAAGTCTGGCATTTTGCAGCTCGTATTTGGCCACTAGAGAAAAAAAGGCTGACCAGGGTTACAAAAAGGACTAGGAATGTACTGAAAGTTCTTAGGAGATACAGAAAGGTTTCAATTTGTGCTCTGGTTATGATGCAGGGTTTATGCAAAAGGAAAGACTTTTCCATAAATGCCCTTTAACTCCACTGATAGTCAAAAGGAAAGACTGTTTTTTTATAAACACTGCAGTGTAGAGAGGTGGGTAAATTTAGGAAAAAAACCTGGTGTGGTATCTATCTGAGACTGGCAATCAAAGTTGAAATATCACCATAGAGAGAGGTTTTGCTTCTCTATCATGATCTTTCAAAATGTTCTGGTCATTGTGGGTGGTTCAGATGATAGTCTTTGCTCAGTCTTTACCAGATAAGAAACATCAGTGAGAATATTTGAATGTTGAATAAGGAGTAGGGGAATATAGAGGGCTCTCACAGGAGGTTATGAAAAAGGAAAAGAAATGGAGTTACTGCTTCTTACCAGTCTGTCAAAATAAAGTTTCCAGAAACTAAATCTTCTTTACAGCACCTTGATAGACAAATGTTGGAGAGCTCAACACATTGACTGTTGAGGTTACTGGGCAGCACAACACCGGGGTACTTGCTGTGGGGCCAGGCAGGTGGACAGGTGGTTTTGCCATGTTTGCAGAAATCTCCACATTTTTTTGCATTGCTGTGCTTCTTCCGGCTGGCACTTTGTCAGCTACACTCAATTTTTTTTTATTGTCACCAAGTGTTTGGTTATTAAAAACAAGCTGTCGTGATGGCAGCCTACATATATAATGTATAATTAAGTGTATCCTGTCCTCTATTTCCAAAACAGTGTTACAATAGTGTCACGATATGATAATTTAGAAAAAGGCAATGGGAAACAGGAGTAGACAGACACGTAGGATGTTTCTGCATCTCCAACATGTTCATTAATTTCAGGGATTATAGCCTTGCACCCCAGACTACCACATTGCAACATCCACCCCAAGAAAAGGGGCAGCGACAGTGGGGAGGAATAAAAAGCAAGTGTGGAAGTTTATGTGGGAGTAGGAGGAGAGTAGCATGAAAGAGTGCAGGTTTCTCACTTTTCTTTCTGTGGAGTCTGTTTTTCTTACTAATATTGATGGTGTCAGGACTTCATTCCTCCTCTTTGTACAGCACTGTGAATGTGGAAGCAGACTCCCTTAGGGAAGCTGGAGGGTTGCATGCATTCCTCACAGCACATCTCAGGGGGTATGTGCTCTGCTCACATGGTGCAACATCCACCTCATGGCAGGGTGCTCTTCTCTTCCCCCCAATCACACAGATCCCATCATCAGGAGCCCTGGCAGAGACCAAGTGGTGCTGGGCTTCACCTGCCTGTGGATACTCTCCCAAAGTCACTATCCTCCTGGAGCTACTGGCAGACCTAGAAATGCAGCATTCATTCTTGTTTGTGTGCTTGAGTTGCTCATGGGAGAAAAACCACCAAGTCATACAAGACTTCCAAAAAGGAAGATTAGAAAGCACCAATGAGCCAAGCACCAGTACCCATTTCCTGTGTGATATGATTAAATGTTATTTACAGCTTTTTTTTTAACCATCATTATTTTGGACTCTCTCTATCTTATTTATTATATTAATATTTCACTATATACTTCACCATTTACTTTTATTACACTGCTGTATCTTTGCCTCTCTTAAGCACTTTAGTTGCATTAGGTGCTTTGAACCTATTTGTTACTGTTGCATAGCAGAGGAGTGATATGTCTGGGTATTTATAAAATCTCTTTTTATATGATTTGGAAGCAATACATGGCTTTAGAAATTATAACTCAGACTTTCTTTTCAGAACTGTATGTCTAACGTGAATAAATAGTATACTGCATGTAAGAGAAACCAGTATGAGAAAGAGAAAGAACCATCTCAATTTGACATTTAGTACAGAATTTTTGGTTTTATAAAGTGCCTTCTACACCAGAAAACATCTGAAAAAAATTTGCAGATCTTTTTAGCCTATCTCTCTTCCCTGTCTCACCTTCAAATTTTGTTCTACAATGGAAAAACCTTTTATTTTTCTTTTTTTGCTTGTCTCACTCTGTCCGATTACCAGTGCAGGGACCAAGAAAAGAGGCGAATTTCTCCTGATCAGCAAGAGGATCTTACACTGATGAGCTAAGGACAGGAGCAGTTCAGCCGAAGCAAGTACAAAACATTTTTCAGCACTATTAAGAAAAGCATATGGGCAAGGAGCTGATACAACATATTTTCAGTTGGGTTTCCTTTGCCAGCTCTGCAACCTGTTTCTTCTTTTCTTGCAGAGTGATTGTTTCCTTCTTAAATGCAACAGCTTCAGAACCACCTAGGCATCCTAAGGAGTGCATCCAGTTGAAAGTCAGTCAAGCTGACACTCCTGAGTGCCTGTGGTTCTTCTGAAAGGTTTAACCAGCAGAAGCTAAGAAAACCCAGAGGAAATGTCTTGCCTAGTGAAATTTTGAATATTTCCCATATGTGAACAGCTCTTGCAGTGGGGAATACAACTACATGCAGTCTCAGAAGTGCCAGGCAGAATGGAATAATCCCTTCCCTCTGCCTGCTGATTACCCTTTTTCTAAAACATCCCATTGCTTGTTTGGCTGCCTTTGCCACAAGGAAGCACTGTGGAATCATGTTCATTTCTCTCAGTCTTTTTATGAAAAGCTGCTTTTTCCACCCCTTCAGTCCCTGGCCTGCACTAGTTGCATGGGGTTATTCCACCCCTCGTGGGGAACTTGGCATTTGCCTCTCAAGATATTCATGGTCCTGTCAGTCCATTTTTACAGCCTGTTTATGTCTCTCTGAGTAGGGATCACCCCCTCTGTCCTGACAGCTGCTCCCCCTGCGATGGTATCGTCTGCAGCCTTGCCAGGAGTGAGCTCTTTCTCATCATTCTGGTTGTTAACAGTCATAATAAATTATATTGTTCCATTACTAGCTCCTGTGGGATGCCACTGGTAAGACTATCAGCTGCACTTGTTACTGCATATTGCCACTATTGGAGCCCAGTGAGTTTTTCACCCTGTCATCAACCCAGTCCATAGTTGTCCAGTTTGTTTATGGAGAATCCATAGCCTCTCTGGTCTCCTGTTACAGTGCTTAACCAATCTCAACAGTGAAGATTGTTTTCCGTACATCTAGTCAAAATTACTTTTTCTGAGACTTTTGATTGAGTTTTTTATTTTTTGCTGTGTACCTCAGAGATGGGCTCCATCTTCCCTATAAATCTACTTTCAGTTGTAGCAGACAGAAATTAAATCCCTTTCCACCAACCCTTCTCCATCATGAAGAAATGCAGCTACATCCATCTTTCCTCACAGAGCATGTTCTCCAGCCATCTATCCATCTTCATAATACTCCACTAAACTTGATGTAGTTATCACTCTCTTTGCAACAGGGATCCAAAACTGGACAGAATGCTCTACATGCAGGCTCAGGGCTGCCAAGTAAAGGGGAATGCTCCCTTAACCTCCTGGCTATGCCCCAGGCAGTCTCTACCTCTGAAGCAGACAAGAAGAGGCAATGAGAAGGCTCTGCAGGAGATGGGAACGGTGCTATGTCCTGGAATCCCAGTGTCCCCATCACCTTGCTTGGAGAGCTGGCTGATGTGTACCCCAGATTTCATTTGGACAATGTGAGTACTTTTCATTTCTGAAGTTGCCAAGACACAGAGTTAAGGATGTGTGTATGCCCCCAAACTTGCTCCTACGTGGTGTTTGGAGGCATCTGGTGCTGGATATTCTAAAAGACTTCCTAGGTCCTGCAAGCTGTGCTGTAGTCCAGAAGACTGCTCAGACTGGAAGGTGGCAATCAATCACTACCCTGTATAAACAGTACAGGAGGGGTATGGCTGAGGAGACAGGGGCTCAGAGTGTTGTTCTGACATGCACAGCCCATGCCTGTGGGACTTCTTTGGTAGTTGTAAATTTGATTTGGCTGTGTATGACAAGTCTTATCTGTATATTGTGGTCTTGCTTGTGAACAGAACAACCCCAGTGGGGCCCAGATTAGATTTGTATGGGAAGCAGAGTCAAAACTAGGCATTTTTCCCTTGGGAAAAAAGGTGTGCTTTGTGCAGACATCTGTGGGAAGGATAAACAAGTAGAATAGTGATCCACTGGGTGTGAAGATAAGAGCTAATTGATTGTACTGGTTTTGCCTGGATAGAGTTAATTTTCTAGTAGCTTGTGTAGTGCTGTATTGTGGATTTGTGCTGAAAACAGCACTGACAACACCCCAACACTTTAGCTATTTCTGACAGTCCTTTAAAGCATCATGGATGTTTCTGCTTCTCACACTGGCCTGCCAGCGAGGAGGCTGGGGGTGCACAAGAAGGTGGGAGGAGAAACTGCTGAGACAGCTGAACCCAATGGAAAAAAGTGGAGATTTGATAACATATGACACATGACATTTTGCTCAGCAATAAAAGCTGTGGGGAAAAGCAGGAAGGATTAATGTTTTCAGTGACAGCAGGGCAAGAAGTTGGACTTTGATGATCCTTGTGAGTCCCTTCCAACTCAGGATATTCCATGATTCTATACCTTGTCTTCCCAGGACACCACTACACATGACGGAGCCCTGCTTTCCTGGGGCAGGCTTAACACCTGCCTGCTGAGGAGAAATGGTGAACAAATCCTATAAAGCAAATTCTGCTTTATTTAAATGTACAGCTTTTGCTTTACCTATTAAACTGTCTTTTTGTCAACCCATGACTTTTCACACTCTTGCCCTTCTGATTCCCTTCCCCATCCAACAGAGAGGAGTGAGTTGGGCTGTGGGGCTTAGTTGCTTACTGGGGTAAATAAATACTTAAATATGAACATAAATATTTGTAATCGGTTCCATGGACAGCATGTGAAGGGCTGGTGCAAGACACCCAGTCTTTTTTCTTGCCTGAATTAAGTATCTTGGACTTCACTTTTCAGTCTCTGGGAGAATTCTAAGAACCTTTTTCTTTTAAAAGGACAAAGTCGATAGCTGTTAAAGGAGGGCTGCCACTGAGCTTGCATACTGCTGAAGCAAGGCATGAAAAACAAGAGCTGAGTTCTAGCAATAAACATCAGACCAAGAATGGTGATGTTTCTTCAGCAATTTATTGAGTAGTCCCTCCAAGGTACTGGCCATGCTTGGTTTATTACTTTTAGGTTGGTATTTGTGCATTTTTGTAAAAATAGAATTAAGATGAAAATTTTTCTGCCATTTTGGGGGGGTAGGGCAGGTGTTTAGGTTTCTTCCTTTTGTTTTTCATTATGTATTCTATGTGGTCCCACACTGATACCTTAATAAAATATTCTTACCTCTCATATAGAAGATTTATCGTTGTTTTTAATTAAGAAATCATCAGCTAGCATTTGACAAGCCATTTTCAGCCTCATTACAAATGTGTTCTTGATTAAATTTCAGATATATTCAATATCCTGTAAATCAGAGAAGAGTGCTTTCTCTTTTTCTACTGTTCTATAGTAAACATGACAGATATGATGTCAATAGCATGTGCTTAGCATAAAGTACAGTAATGGTAATGAGAAGTTGAAAACCATGTACACCTGTCTCCTCAGAGTGGAACTAAGTTCAGTAGCTTCCTCATCTGGAGAGCAGTTAGGAAAGTGTTGTCTGGCCAATCTAGAAGATTTCTTCTTATACAGAAAGAAAAAAAAAGAAAGCTGGAAGACCTTAGTCTGTGGTCTTCTCAAGAATGGGCCTACAGAGTTGGGGGAGAGGAAGGAAGACAGAAAAGTAGTAGAAATCAATGCTAAGCAGAGTTACAGTGCTGCATGCTGTGTGATGGAGGTGTCAGTGCAGAAGAAAAATCGGTTAAAAAGGTGTGTGTTTGTCGGGGAGTGGTACATGTCTCTTAGAGACAAAAGGTGAGACAAAGGGAGTATATAAGAAAAGGAGGAGTAAGAAGCACTCAGAGTTTTGCATGTCAACAAAATTGAAATTATAGCTCTAAAAATTAAAAAGGAAAATCAAAACCTGATGGCAGGAAGGGTAAAACTCATTAATGGACCTCACAGGACCTGCCTAAATACCCTGCCAAATATAGCTTAAAATAAAAAAGGAAAAACAAAAAAAAAGGGAAAGCAAGAAAAAAGAAAAACCCTACAAGAATACATTCTTCTCTTTTGAAAGATGCTGGGCATCTTCTTTCCATTAAACTGGATGTACCTGAGTAGTCTAACCTTCTCACTTAAAATGTCTGTGGCTGGTTACTTCCCACAGAACATTTCCATACTGACATCTCCTCTTTCTCCATTTTTGATATACCAAGTTTAAGTTTGGCTGGGGTTTGTCTTAAGGTAGTTGAAAGATGCCCTGCACTCTGGTTGTCACTAGAAAGAAACTCATTTCTGCGTCTTCTCTCACACCATTACCTGTCTAATGATGTCTGGGAAAACACCAAAAAGCCAAGGACAAGTACCAAGCTGAAGGTGTACAGGTGACAGTAACTATCACAGACATCTATTCTTCACTCTGTATTTTTTGTCTATTTTACGTCTTATAGAACCTACATTTTATGTACCTTGGAAACGGTCTGGTGTTCTCTGTAATAATTCTCCTGGTCTGGTCTGGCGTGACTTTTGAATTATTAATAGTGCTACTTAACTGCATTCAAGTGATGCTTCAGTGTGTTTACCACCACCAGGCTACCTTCTCCACCCCTTTTACAGAGCCTGGTACGATTTTTAAGTGGTGAATATTTTAAATAAGGGTGAACCACCCTGGAATTGATGTTAGCTTTGCTGATGCCTAACAAAAAGGAAGGTACAAGCTGAAAAACACAAAATTGATTTCACATTTGTTTGCAGCAGCATGACATGAAATTGCAATGGATTGGAAACAAAAGGAAGTTCTATGTCTAGAAGAAAGAGGCTGAAAGGATGTTTGGAAGTGATGATAATGGAAAAGTTAACTGATGTCAGAAGTGATTACACAGGAGGCTTCTACGCAGTATAGCTGCCTCTCTACAACTATATTCACAAAGTTCAGCAAGATCCATTGCCTGATGTCCCCAGCTGCCACTGAATTCTTTCACAATTTTGCAAATGCTGGTTAAGATAACATTTTCCTGCTCTGCTGCTTAAAGGACACGTATCAAAAAGGTGGCTAATTTCCAAAAGGCTCTGATGAGTAATATGGAAACAGTGCCACATGGTAAGCTCACTACTAATATTATGTCCAGTGCATTTTACTTGAACATGCTTTATTCTGACAGCTTTTATTCCTGCTCTGTGCTAGAGTTATTTTTTTCCTTTGATGAAAATAAAAAAAATGAGAAATGCAAAACAAAGCACAGGCTTGGTAGAAATATTAATTCATTTTTTTAATTGGGACACATAATCCTAAAATACCAGTTCTTTTTTCTATTGAACTAGAATCTTGAACCACACTGAAATAGAGTTAAATTGGTAGGGTTATATTTTTTTTTCTCATTCCTCCATCTCTTGCCTGCCTGACTCATTACCTTCCTTTAACTTCCCCAGCAAGATAAAACTGAATACCAGAGGCTGGTAAATATCTTAGTTTTCAAATGACAAAAAGTGAACTATGCGCATGAAAGTCTAGTCAACACAACTGAGCAGAAATTTTGTGATGCAACATTTTCTCATAAGAAAATGCAGATTGGAGCGTCATCTAATGGAACAGAAGGAAAGGACAAAAAAGGCATTTTCATAAGGTAAAAAATTCTATTTAAAAATACTTATGCAGTAATATTCCAATACTTCATTTTGAAACATCTTATAATTTGATTATTATTTGGGTTAGAAATTTAAGCTGTGATAATGATAAAATAGCTCTAGACCATTTCATTATTATATTTTCAACACTGATTATAAACTTGGTATTTTCTTTTACAATCATAGAATCACAGAATATCTTGTGTTGGAAGGGACCTTAAAGACCAACAAGTTCCAACCCTACTGCCCTGTCAGGGAACCTTCCATTAGACCGGGTTGCTCAAAGCCCAGTCCAACCTGGCCTTGAACACTTCCAGAGATGGGGCATCCACAATTTCCCTGGGCAACCTGTTCTACTCCTTCACTACTCTCACAGGGAATAATGTTTTCCTGAAACCAAATCTAAATTGCTCCTCTTTCATTTCAAAACCTTTACCTCTCGTCCTATCTCTTCTCCAGCTCTCCTGTAGGCCCCTTTTTCCTACTAACAGCTGTAATATTGTCTCCCTGTAGCCTTCTCTTCTCCAGGATGAACAGCCCCAACTGTCTCAGTGTGTTTTAACAGGAGAGGAGCTCCAGCCTTCAAATCAACTTAGTCACCTCTGGACTTGATCCAACAGGTCTTTCTAGTGTTGGGAACCCCAGACCTGGATGCAGAATTCCAAGAGAGGTCTCACAAGAGCAAAGCAGAGGGGGAGAATCACCTGATCCTGAATATTTAGAAATACATAGAAATATTCAGCATCAGAAATGAAACCTTCTGATGCCTGACATCTGATGATATGAAGAAAAGCTTTGACTAAACAAAATAAATGATCTGAATTTGTATTGTGTAGCACTTCAAGTGTTTTTTAGTTTCTTTAATTTTCAGCAAACAAACAAACATCACAAAAATAATGTGAAATAACTTCTGGCATGTCCAGTTTTATTCTGGGCCAGATTTTTCTATTGGTGAAATTTACCAACAGAGCTTCTTGAAAGAACATAAATCATTTGGATTACTGGTGGATTAATCAGGATTTACTTCTCCTTAATTGCACAAATACCACACAATATCAAAGAAAATTTCAATCCTAAGACTTCAAACTTTGATGCTTGAAATGGTCTGAATTGTGTGGAATGGGGTTACTTTTTAAAATTTTACTTCTATGAGGAAATTATTAATCTATGGAAGTCAGATAAAATGGCAGGCAGCAGACCCTGGCTGACTACAGTCAGAAATCTGAGCCCTTTGAGGAGGGGCCACTTGAATCTCAATCTTTTGCTTTCTTGAATCCCTGGTGTCATTTCTGGGGTCCTTTGCAGCCTCTGTAGCACAGAAAATTCACTGCTGCTAACCTGGGCGCTGAGGACTTGGCCTGCAAGAGCCAGCTGCTGCACAGCTGGCCTGGCTCCTCGTCCTCCAGACCTTCCTCAACTTGGGCATTTGGGAGTATTAACGGTGATGGTAAGGAAGAAGACAGGGAGAATGCAATTTTGTATATGAAGCTTTCCTAAGTTAGTATAATTAGATGGAACATAACTAAGCCTGAGGCTGATTTATACTAATGTGATGCTCATGTGAAATGTGCCTTGGGTCAGGATGTGCAAAGACAGCAGTAAGCAGATCCCAAAACATAAACCCCAGTCTGCAGTACTGTAACAGATAAAACGTTGCATTAGTGTCCCACACAGAGCACTCTGTTTTAGACCAGGTTGACTGAATTGAATTAAACTGAGCTAAACTGCATTTTAAAAACAAATCATGCTTTCACATACTGCAATTTGACTCTTAAAAGATAAAGAATTTAATCTATATTTTGAGAAGATACTGTGGGCTTTTCTGAGCTAATTCTGTGCACAGATTACACTCTACATTTTTTTACAAATCATTAATGAGAATTCAGAGTCCTCAGAGCTTTCTGTATTGAATGTCCATCTGACATTAGCACAAGATCTGTCCAGCTCTCACAGCAGCAAGGAGGGCCTTGGTCTCAAGGAGACCTGGAGGGACAGAATCTGAAAGAGTAATATATTTAACCTTAGGGTACCAGAGATGGATCTAATAGCCCTGGTGTTTGTGCTAGATTCAGACCTTAAATCATCCTTTTCAGTTGATATATAAGGCCAGATTCTCTAGTGTCCTCTGGCTGCTTTGAACTGTTACGGTAAGGCAATAAGCCATAAGCTGAAGTTGTCTCACTCATTAAACCAAATTTATAGTTGTTTTTCCACTGCAAGAAAGACACAGATATCTGAACCGTGATTTACAAAGACTGAGAGAAGAATATCACAACATTATCAACCTTTAATGATGATGGAAACGGTGAGCTCTCATAAGCATTTTGTTTAAACGTATAGAAATAGAAAGTTTCAGGTCCAATGGCTACCCCTCTGTGGACTGGGAATCTTGTGTACATTAAATACTTGGCAAAGGTATGGTTCTCTGATACTGCATTTTGTTCACCACAACAACTAAAACCTGGAGATGGTGGGTGAGGCCAAAACATTTATCTCTTCCTTATCTTCATGGCATATTCTAAGGAAAGCAGCTCTCATTTCAGGGCTATCCTACATGTTAAAAAACTTCTAACCAAGACTCCAAATCAACTCTCAAAACTCTCAACAGTTCTTAAAAATATTTCTCCCAGGCAAGTAACTGAATCTTCTCTAAAATATCAGCAACACCAGAGATTGTCCATAGTGCCAGGTGATACCTGCCAATTCCCTTTTGCTCTGATACAGTATGCACTAATCTTGTCCTTCTGTTTACATCTCTGTTTGGGAAAAGAGATGTTCCTGGTGTTGCTTTAGATTCTATTTTAAACTGTAGATGAGGTCATAATGCCGGGCTGTAAATCTACTAAGATCACATTACTAAATGTTTTTTAGCCAAGCACTTCCATCTCAGCAAGTGACAGACCCTTCCTTGCAGAACCAGTGGGCCTTTTGCACACTGTGACATGCTTTAAATTCTGGGGGAAATCTGCAGGGTAAGAATACAATTTAGAGACTGGCGTTTCAATTAGCTAACTGAGCCAGACTCTGTTATACCTGGAATTTCCTAAGGCTGTCAAAAGGACTGGTTACACCCTTCCTCCCTTACACCTGGAACAAGGGTTATGCCATGCTGTGTTTCAGCCTCGGGGAGCTTTGGTAGTTAATCGCAAATTAAATAAAAGTTCAGCAAGTTAAAAGTATCCTGAATACAATATGGCTTCAGAGGTGGCAGAAGACAATAGAAGTTGATCTCTACTGTGTGGCTCTTCTATGCATAAGGAATCTCTTGTCAGGGAGACTCATCTGCCCTTGAGATGCTGCAAAGTACAAAGTATTTCAGATATGTCCTTTTGGTTAGCATTGCTCACTAAAATCCTGAAAACCCCGTTTGTTCTCATGTTACTTGTTCCATTGCATGACTTTAAGCAAATACTCCATCTCTTTGATTACAAGACAACAGAAATGGCCAAAAATGGCCAAGAGGCACAATGGAGTCTCCTGCTCCTCTGACCACAAAAATAAATAAATGCATCTGGACATAGCATGCCACAGGAAGTCTTCTGCTTCATTTGTAAGGTTTGCCTGTGAGTATTAAGATTCTCTCTCCGGTATTTATATAATGGCTCAATTCTCTTTTTTATCTGATGCATTTGCAAGAAAGGTGTTATTGTATTTAAAAAACAGTATTATAGCTCTTCCCCTCTGAAATAAGACATTAGCTTGTGGTACCAATAAGACTTTGTGGAAAGAAGATGGGAGAATAACATTACAGTTAGAACTAGCATCATAAAATACCCATACTTGCAACTTACGTCTACATTGACTCATCATGGATGAGCTGGAGGATATTTTTTATCTGCAACATTCTATTCAATCCATTCAGCTGATGAGGCCAGGTCTTGTTACGAACATGGAATGTTTACCCACAGGTATTGCTAGTTTCACTTTGCAAAGCAGGACAGGCTGACATTCCTAATTGTATCCTGTTGACAGAAAAGGTTCCCAGGGGATGAGGGCCTATTACCAAACCCAGGGTACTAAAGCCATGCTTGTTTTGGAAAAACAAAGAGAGGAGTCATAAATGGCATATAATAGAGAGAGAAACTGGCGAGCTCTCCTGGCTGAAAACTTTAATGAATTTTGAATGTTGCAGTGCAAAGAGAAAACAGTGTGATATGTTTTGTATTTAGAAACAAGGCTTCAATGACATGTTTAATGCAGCATCTTCTTTTACTGCAAAATTATCAGAATGTTCTCTCTCATGTGAAAGTACTTTTGCCTTCAAGTTTCCAGCTTTTTGCATCATTGATACTGCTTCAAAATCCTTTTTTTCTGGTTTTCTTTTCTGTTTGTTTTTTTTTTTTTTTCTCAAGAAGCTCCCAGTACTAAAAAGAGAACATCTCTGGAAGATCAGTGCAGATTAAGAGTTGAGGGACTGTGAGAGCTACACAGGAATTAATGTTAGTCATTAAAACATATGGATGTGAGGTAGGGTAGACATTATTTTGCCAGTGGCTGGAGAACACAAACAAAAAACAACTGTCCAGCTTGTCAGAATTACCATTCATGAATATCCATGAGTGGATATTTATTATAAAGCATTGCTATGTTTAGGTTTGCAAACCCCAGTAGGGAGACTTCAGAAAATGTGGTGTTTTGAAACAATGCTGATGATATTTGCTATTCTGTAGCCCACTGCTCTATCAAGCATAGATATTCTAACAGGTCCAGTGGGCATAAGAAAAAAAATCAAGGTGCAAACTAGTGGGTGGTGCTCTGTAAATTCACAGTCATTCAGAATGTGTTTTGACTTTTAAAGGAACATAAATGCAGATATCAACCTGCTCACAAGAACAATTTCAAGTGGTACTGATGGCAAATATTCTAGATCCTGTGATTCTACCCAAATGGGTCAATTTATAGAAGAGTTTAGTTTTTTAAGTGTGAGAAGTGTTTCCCTGGCTCTTTCCTGAGTGAACATTAATATTTTACATTTGATATAATTTTTATTTGGCCTTTTAGTGTCTTATTACAAAAGTCAGGACTAGACTGGTTTAATTTTCACTAGTTCTTGGCTTTCTGTGAAGTAAAAACAGTACCTTTTGTTTTGCATGAGATTTCAAAAGTTAAGTCATTCAGGTTCAGCTGTGGGTATTGTTGTAAAAATCAGTTTTTCCTAGGTTTGGTGGCAACAGAATTCTCTGACTTGGAAAAAGTATTCAATGCAAAAGAAGCATTGTTAGTGAAGAGTCCAGCAGGGACTGCAGGGATAAGAACATGGCTTTGAGTGATGGCTACATATGTCCTTGTGCCCACTTCTGTTATCCCAGTACAACTCTCAACTAGAGTGCAAAAGACTCAGGATTCAGGGCCCCTTCTGCTTAAGCATTAGTAGGTGACCTTGTATAACAAGGCTGGGATCCTGTGTGAGATCAGATTACAAACCAACATTTACCTGTTGGCCCCATTTGAGGAAGTCTTAATGGTGCTGGGTAGAGAGCTGGGATGATCTCAGGATGAGTTTTGAAGGTACTTGTAGTTTCCCCAGCAGTTCAGGGTGTCTGCTGGAAACAGAGGCATGTTGTGAGTTTGCACAGTCTGCATGTGGCTTGGTCCAGTCATTTTGCAGCAGGAGAAGCCCCTTGTTTGGAAGATGAAGATAGAAAGTGAAGGACAAGCAATGGCACTGCATGTCTGGCAAAAGCAACTATTTTATCTTTGCAGGAAGAGCCCAGGGAGAGGTGAAGAGAGCAAGACAAATCTGATGAGCAGAGGAACTGTGAGAGCAGGCAAGGAGAATGAGAGATAGCACACAGACAGTTTGAGAAGGAGACAAGGTGCAGATAAGGAGCTGTATCTATCTAATAGATATTCTTCCCTTAATTCTAATGGAAATTCTATCTCCCAGAGCCTGTCAGTGGAAACCTAATCCACCTCTAAGGGATACACAGCATTACTCAAAGCAGAATTCAGACGATGACAAGGTCATTTTCATCTCATCTGCTCTAATGCACAGCCCAGCACCTTCCTTCCCCCCTCGCTTCCTCTTCCTTGCACAAACTGAGAAAGGAGAGGAGAAGCTGAATGACAAGTAACATTTCTACAATACCCAGCGTAATTCAGGGATGGCTCTCCTGCTGCTGAGGAGAGTTTAACTTTGCTTTTCTGAAGAGTAGCTACTCTGTTGTTTGTTTGGGGCTCTACAGGTCACCAAGAAGTTGCACTGAACAAATAGTTGCTGGAAATGCAAAGTTTAAAGAGCTGGCACATGAAGTACCTTTTCCTGTTTTCTGAATGGAAAGCAGAGAATATACTACAGCCCAGTCTCAATTCAGGGCTAACCCTACTTAAAGGGTGGATCAGATGACCTTCTGAAGTACCTTCAAACTCTATAACACTGCAATCTCCTTAGCTATATGAGATAGATAGACAGCTATATGCACATATGCATGTGGACACATATATACCTGAAGTTCTTTGCCTAGAAAAATAGACCACGAATATGAAGACCAAGCACATGAACAAACAATTTCTCTGTCCCTTAACTTTCTTGCCACAGATCAAATACTAACAGTGGTCACATTTCCCAGAATCAGAAAGAAATGTCTGTCTTCACTTATTTCATCAGTTTAATAGAAATTATGTATTTCCCAGATTTGTCGCAAGTTTGTTTCTTCTCATCATCTTCTACAGGGCTGCAATCTTCCAAAAAACGTGACCAGATGCTCAGCTGTGCTGGTAAAATAGGCACCTCTACACAAAGGAGGTACATACTTAAGAAGAAAAGAGTGTTTAAGCTCCAGCACATGCCCACAAGAAACAGGTGGATTCACCTCCAGTTGCATCCAATGAGCAAACACAGTGCCTTATCTTTTCAAGGGACTTGGGACTGACACTAGCTGTTGTGACACATATCCCAGGAGTCAACCATAGCAACATGCAAACTTTCCTGGTACTGGTTTATGGTGTTTTCCAGGAGAACTTGGAAACAAAGGGATTTCAGCCTACCACTCCCCTTCACAGAACTTCTCATTACATAGGTTTCACTTCTTTCCTTTCTACCTGAGGGCCAACACCCAGCTTTGTCAGACAAATGGTTCTGGATTATTTGTGGAACATTCCTGCAGCAGGACGAAAAGTTTGCCACTGATAAAGACTAGCATTTCCAAAACAGGAAAAGCATCCAAATCTTGAACAGCTGAGTGTCCCAGTTTGGAAAGACAGGTGTCTGCCAGGGAAAGCCGAAGTCTCCCTTGGAATGGAGAATGTAAACTCCCTCCCTCCAAATTATTATAATTTTGAAATTAAAGGGCTCTCAGGCAAAGATATTGGAATAGGAATTACGGTTCTTTACTAGGAATATTAAAAATAAAAATGTAGTAGTACAAAAAAGCAAGCAAACAAAAAAGAAAACTCTGACAGAATCAGAATACAACCTGACACCCTGTTGGTCAGGGTGTTGGTAGCAGTTCAGTTAAGTCCTCCTGGAGTGACAGATACAATTCTGTTGAAGCAATGGTCCTGTAGAAGGGTGTAGTTTTCTCAGAAGGTTCAGTAGTGGTGAGATGGGTCCAGTCTTCCTCTGAGAATCCAATGGAAAACAGGCTGTCCTGGTGTTCTGAATCTCAGATTTTATCCAGGTAGGAATGCTTGGCTCCCCTGCTGTGTGGAGCATCTCACAGTGGGATGATGTAATGTTATCAGTCATGCAGTGAGACTCAATGGCCCATTAACAGGAGATATCTCCCTGGAGGGAGGATGGGTTGTAAGAACACTGCCCCACATGGGCCATTAACAGAAGATTACACACCCCCCCTCCCCCCAGCCTGGAGTTACGAGGGATGGATCATGGAAGAGATAAAGAAAACACGTCCCCAGCCGGTTTCAACAGATGGTAATAGAATACACACTTTCGGTTACATCTTGCATTGTAACCCAAGACACTGTGACAAGTAAAGGCTCTGCTATTTCCTTTTCTTCCAGACTCAAATTCATATCTAAATTGTTGCACTTGTTCTTTCCTTAGCTTTACTCTAACTACACTTATATGGATCTTCATATCCTGCTAATCCTGACCTTGCCGTGCTGAATTATCTTCTTTGTTTGGCTTTGGACCTGCCTTGTCACTACGATTACTGAGCTGGAGAATAATCCTGGTTACCCTCACTAGACTTGTTCTCCTTGCTTTGCTTCACTACCGGGGGACCGTGATCCTGCTGTGAAGCCACTGCCCCTTCTTTCCTGCTCCCACCACTCCTGGCTCCCCTTCTCTTCAAGAGCAGCCTGCTCCTGCTGGACATGGATTACACTCAAAGTGCAGAGGTGGCCTTATGACAAAGAGTGACAAATACTCAAAATGCATGGTCAGAATGAAGCACATTTGGTCAAGCAGTTTGCAGTGAACAGGACACTGCACTGTAGCTCTGCAGCCACACTATCTTGCCACACCCCGGTTTAGGCTAGCAGACTCTGCACTGTCTCTCCCCTTGAAAAATCTTTGAACTCCTTATTTGTCTGGTGCATGCCTACAACCACTTATTAGTCACATATGGCCATAGATCATTAATGCACAACCTGATTACATCAGCTGCTTCTCTTTGCTAATGACCTCCAGGATCAAGCTCAGCTTGACAGACGCAGAAGTACTAACCACAGTGATGAAAGAGCACTTGGTCCTGGCAATCTGAGTGTGGGGGAAAAGAGAGGATATTACACAATTTTTTTTAGATTATTAATAAAAGTCACAGATCTGTAACCATCATGTTAATGGGTTGATCCATCTGTCTTGTTAGGGAATATGCTACTTAAAGAGTTCTTTCCAACAGTTCAGGAAGTGAGGTGGGAATGCTTTGTAGTTTTCTCAGTAATCCTCTAATACCAACCTTGATGTGGGTTCAAGGAAGCACCAACTCCATAGTGTAGTCTGAAGAATTGATGTACCCACTAAAGCATTACAGCCCAAGTATTGTGTGACTAATATGGGTTTGACAATGATACAGGTGTGCCTACATTTTTGAATAGTCTAGTAGGAGGCTGAATGAGTGCTAAGTGTCTGAAAAATCCCTATAAATTTAAAGACCTCTAGGGGATGACCTTACTTCTCTGAGTGCTGTCCATGTTAAAACTGGGTTATTTTTATGGCTCCATTTTACCTAGAGACATTCCACAGGTGGCATTTTGGGTTAATGGTGGATTTCATCCAGGATCCCCAGGATGCCCTATTCTATGACACTGTGGCAGCATGCCATGGTTGAGTGAAGAGACAAAGGGTGTTCCTGAGGGTAGCTGTGCCATATCTGCCCTCATTGCTAAACAGCTGGAACTGCAGCTGCCTGGGAAACCTGCAGGTGTCAAGGGGAACACTGAAAACTGCTGAAGCAAGGACTGAAGGGCTGGTATAAGTCCTGGGTTACCTCAGTCAAAGCTCTAGTAGCTTACTGAAAAAGAACAGAATAGGAATAATAAAGACCTATCCTTTGCAATTTGATAATCATAGAATGCTCCGGCTGGGTTTTTGCAGGGACTCTGGATCTCTCTGATAGGCATGCAGAGAGCGGATAGCCTGTCATGCCTTATAATCTGTGGTATCCAGAGCAGAGCTCTCTCTAAAGAAGTATGTGTGAATTGTGTGGCATCAACCTGACCTAGTCACTCAGAACAGTGATTGCAGTAATTTGCACTTATGACTCTGTGTCAATGTTAAAAGACTAAAATTGAAAGTATCAGTACTTCTATCTTTTACTATTCCTCTCCTCAATGATTATTTTCATGCTCATACAAACAGTTAATATGGAGGTCAGAGAGATCATTTCCATAACCCATTTTTCATTCAGCTTTTGCCCTATATCTTAACTCAAAGCACTCCAGATCACACAATATTCTCCATGAAAAAGTACTGATATTGGCCATAAACCAGAAATCCCTGCTTTCCTTTTGTAGTAACTGTCCACACAGTCATAATGAAAGATACAGTTATCACAGTGTCTTCCTTGCTTCTTCCTGTGCTATCCCTCTCTGAGTTGTCTTCTAGGTGAGTGAGCCTTGTAACGTGTCCTTGGGGAATTCACTAGTTCCAAAACGAACAGACTGGATATGGGCTGTGTTCCCATGGAGGGTGGTGCTCATCCCACTGACAATACAGCTCTGAATGAAGCCACTTGGAGCTGCTCTCACTCACAGCACTTTGCAGCCAGCACAGCACCATGTGGGAGCTGGGTACTCTGTTCCAGCTCGTCATGACCTCTTTCTCTGAATAGTCCTGTGTAGAAGGAAGATTCAGGGACATAGCTCCATCTGCATGAGGAGACATCGTTCTCTTCTCAAGGTAATTTTGGGTCACATCACTATAGTGGTGAAAAAAGCTGGATGCAGAGCCAAGAACTTGCCGGTCAGTCTCCTTCGAAAAGCAAGACAGCAGGCTGGTAGTTTCAGCTGCCTGCTTCACTCAGGAAAGCCTCATATTCCTCTGAGAGTAATCACCTTAGCTAATAAGAACAGAAACACAACTATAATTAATAGAAACCACAATGTAGAAAAAGACCCAAAGAGTGAGCCATGTCAATAGCTTATAACTTAGAAGACTCATCAACACTTAATTACAGTGGAGGAATTGCAAAATTAAGTATATTCACAACTGCAAGAGGCAGTGTCAATGCAAAGCTGGACCCATCAGAATTCACTCTTATTTCTAGAGGGAGTATTGTAATGTTTCATGGAAGAGATTTGAATTAAACCAACCCAAAGCCTTACCCAATCCCATACCTTTAATTATACTGTATAAATATACATGAAAGGTGCACTTAACATACTATGTTCTGTTGTTATGGCAACTGATATTTTAAAAAAGGATGATGAGAAATAAGCAAAGGAAAGCTATATGGAAACAAATGCATCGTGTTGTTATAGCAACCTTTTGATTTCAAAGAGGTTGGGAATTACCTGTGTGGTAAGTATTGCTGGGAACCTGCTCTCAGGTGTGGTTGAGGTGCGCCAGAGAAAATCATGTTAGATTGAAGACAGTATATTTGTTGAAGTTTAACTCTTGGAATGATAGAGCACCTTTTACATAAGACAACCAGTAACTTAAAGCAAAAATGATTGGTTTATCTCAGTCTTGTAAATTTACCTGGTTGCTGTTCTGTGACATTTGTAATACTTCCAAGCCAGTTTGCTTTCTCTGTCAGTCTTTCAGAAGCATATTTACATGCAGGGTCCACAAGATTTGTCTTAAAATCATGAAATTCCCTGGGAAGAAACATGTAAATACACATCCCTGAAAGGGTTTAAGGCCACGTTGGATGGAGTTCTGAGCAATCTGGTCTAGTGGAAGGTGTCCCTTCCCTATGGCAGGGACATTGCAACTAGAGCATCTTTAAGGTCCCTTCAACCCAAATCATTCTGTAACTCTATGGTTCCATTTTATGTGTGTGTGTGTGTGTATGTGTATACATATATATATATATATANGTGTGTGTATGTATGTATGTATGTATGCCTGTCTTCTTCAATCTTGTTTTAACTACTCCCAAATGCCAATCAGTTTGTGTCACCTCTTCCCTCCTTAAAGTCTTACACCTCTCCTGGCTGTTTCTTTTTACCCTCCCAGGGTCATAATCAACCAGAGATAGCAAGCAATTTCACACCTGGGAGGGGTGAAGCTAAATTTACAGGAATCTTGAGCTCCAAAGGGCTATTGCACATCGAGTAACAATTCTAGCCTCTTTGCAGATTTTGCTCAGCAAACGTGGCAAAACAGAATGAGGGAAACGCAGTCCTGAGGAGAGACATTGTGTGAGAATGGAACCGACGCAGTAATTGCACTTAAATATATAATGAGACTTCAGCCACTGTATACAAGAATGCTCTGAAATCACCCGATTAACTATGAAGTGATTAAAAAAAGAATCTTTGCAGAGCACTACTCAGTCACAAGCCACAGGACCAATACTCCAGCCAAGAATAACTGCATCACCCTGTAAATTTGCTGTGAGAGGAAAATTAGGACCCAGTGCCTTCTCTTCCTTCACACACCTGCTGGGCACAGATGTGTTGGGAGAGAGGGGAGCATGGGGGGGGTGCTGCTTCCCATTTGCTCTGCCCAGCTCACCAGAGGTGCTTGCAGGATGTTTATGACCAGGTCACAGCCAAGCAAAACCCTCTTTTATTTTTGCTTTTGTCCTGGGTTGTAGTATAGAATATGCAAAAGTATTCTATCACCATCTTCACGAACTGTTGAATCCAATTGTTGGAGCAGTGTTTCCCAGACCCCCACCCCCTGGACTATCTTCTGCTAATGGCCCATCAGATGCCTTGCTGTATGACTCGTAGATAACTGCCTCCAGGAGCAATCTCTCTCTAATGGGCCATCAAAGACTCTCCTGTATGACTCACCATCCCATCGTGAGATGCTCCGCCCAGGGGGGAGGAACCAGGCATTCTCACCTGGATATAATCTGGGATTTGGGCAGCCCTTACCCACTGGATTCCCAGAGGACCGGAGCTACCAGACCTTTCTGTGGGATCACTGCTTCAGGAAGATCACCTCATCTGGACTGCTTCCATCACCCTGCTCAGGTTGTATTCTGACTCTGTCAGTTGTCTTTTGTATTATTGGATTTTTTTTTTATTATACCTTTTTTTTTTCTTTCTTCTTATTAAATTATATTTTCTGATTTGGAGCCTCTCACTTGGTTTGTTTTCAAACCACTACAGCTTTTCACTGGACAACAGATGTTTCTGCCTCTTATTGACATAGCAGGAATTTGGTTATTCTTATGCAGACAGGAGCTTGCCTCTATGCTGCAGCCTGTTTTCTTGCTGTTGGCAATGGGGACTGATTTTCAACTTTCTGAGGGAGATCACAACTGGTGAGGATGCATTTCAGACCTATCCCTACCAGGTTGGTGGGTCCCTTGGAAGCAGAGGAGCAGGAATATAGCGCTTAACCTGCCTTCTTTACAAAAAACAGTTAATTCTAATTCTGGAAGTCAGCAGAGGAGTATGAACATTTGCAAATTCAGCCTACATGGATGAACAAGGCCCTGCAACACAGGGGGACAGGGCTGACAACTTCCCTGCAGAGATGGCCAAAAGGCTATGTCTATTGCACAGACGTGTGGTGGAGCTGCAGAGCTGGGGAAGGATGCTCTGGGCTCCTGAAGGTTAGGAACCGTGTCAATCACAGAATCACAGAATACGCTGAGTTGGAAGGGACCCACGAGAATCATTGAATCCAACTGCACAGGGTAACCCCAAGAGTCACCCCATGTGTCTGAGACTATTGTTTGAATGCTTCTTGAACTCTGCCAGGCTTGGTGCTGTGACCACTTCCCTGGGGAGCCTGTTCCTCTGTGAAGAGCATTTTTCTAATTTTGAACAGAGACTGCAACACATGCACTTAGTAAATTCAAGGAGCGCAACATGAGGAGTTAGCCAACAATATAGATGAGACTTACTTTTGCAGAGTTTTGCTGTGCAAACATGTAGTTGTGGTGGTGTGTTCTGTACAATAAATTTGCTGTAAGTCTAGGGTTGCACAAAATGTGTTTTCTTTGTACCCTTGTTCAGTTTGCTGTACCCCAGTTTTTCTTTGTAACCCTAAGTTGCTACTTTTCCCCACAGCCTTCCCCAGATACAGCTCCTGATTGGTTTGCTTTTCCCACCTTGGCTGCCTGTCCATCAGGTGTCAAGAGACTTTCCCACCCCAAGACCTGCCCCCAATCCAGAAGCTTTTGAGAGGGACCTTTGATGCCTGGCTGGGTTGGAACCTTTCCCCTCCTATCTCCATGTATGTCAGTGTATGTTATGTTAACAACCACACCATGTTATACCCCATTGGCTCTGTTCCTACCCTCCCTGAGATCCCACCTTCTGTAACAAAACCCTCTCTCTCCTCGTGCTCGGGGTCACTCTTGAGGCACCAGACACGAGGCAAGGGGTCTGTGCTGATCCCAATAAACCCGGGTTCTCTCTCAGCCTCTGGAGTGTCCCTCCTTTCTCCTCTTGCCATCGTCTTGCTGACGCTTCCTGGTTGCCGAACCCCAAGAACTGCTGCGGTGTCGGGGCTGGCCGTGCCGAGGGTAATACCCCACAACATGTAGTGCAAACTATTTTGAAGCTTCTCAAAAGGACTTTCTTCCTGCTTGTCTTAAGAACTTTATTCACAGATTCAGCAAATCATCTCTGGAGGTTCTTATCTTACTTCAGTAGTGAGAAAATGTAGAGAACTGGGAAAGAAACCTAGTTTCTGGGTGTTAGCTGGGCAGGAACTAACCCATATATTCTCAATATGGCCTACTTGAGCCTCACTAGAAAGCATTCAGCTTAAGAGAAGGGTCTGCAAAGGGAAGATGTGCTCCTTGGGTACCAGCATCATCACTGGGAACTGCTGGAATCGTATCTTTGCCAGGCTCAGGTACAGGTCAGTTTTGGGGCACCTTTGGCTCTGCTGTGGATTTCAGAGGGTCTCTGAAGCTCCTGAGGGCCTGCACAATACCTCCTAGAGTGTAAGTGTTGTGCACACCCAGTGCAGAAGCACAGAGAAGATCCTTAGGGCTGTTTGCTAATGCCCAGACTGTGCTCTGGATCTGGACCTCAAGAAAGATTAGGAAGCAACGAGTCCGGTCTCAGAAAGTATAGCAGAAAGAAAAAGCCGAAGTGTCCAAAATTTTTTATTCATTGTGGTCTATCCCCCTGCCTTGGCTTTTTCTATTAGCACAGGCATTTATGTGGAAAAGTTCATTTCTCATCAAATGTAAAGGTGGGGGCAGATGTTAGTTCAGTTTTCATTTATTGTTTGTCAGTAGTGACAGCCAGCATTTATTTAAATGTGGTAAGTGGTTCATTTTTTTTCAGTTAAATTCTCAAACAATGATCTTTATTCAAGGTTTGTTCATTTTCTAGCAGAAAATATATGAGTAAAAAACCAATTTTCCAATCAGCTCTCCATCTTGTTCCTGCATCTTGATATCTGTGATTCATTGACTTTCATACATGCTTCTCTTTACATTCAAGACAGTACTAACTTTACATTTTCCCATTTTTCCCATGTCATTAAGCACCTCCTTCTATTGTCTCACTCACTTGGGTCAGAGTCACATGTTTATACAGCTTAAACACTACTGAAAATCAACATAATGCTATCACTTTGCTTATGGAGATACAGAAATATCCATTTCAGTATGTCTATACTTTGTACTGATTGAAATAGTCCTACCCTACCCCATTTCCTTCTAGGGAATGAATTGCTGTAGCAATTGCATAAGAAAAAAATCACATTCACAACCAAAAATAACTAATACTCACACTGAATACAGAACTCATCATGAGGTAGGTGATGGAAATGATGGTTCTATTTTGAATAGATTGATGTCATTTAGCAATAACCTGAAGTTGAAAATGGGCACATAATTGCCCTTATCACAATGAACCTAGCTCCAAGATTTGGAGAAATTTCACTGAAGAAGAGATGGATCCCTTTTTCCTTTTCCTTTCTCTGTTGAGCTTGAGGATATCCTTGACTGGAAATTTAAGGCTAGCTTCAAGTTTAAATGGTAGGAGCACTGTTTACATTTCTGTTTGTTTACTGAGACCTTGAAATGCCTCTACAGAGCAGTCTGCTCTCAGAGCTACTGAATATATTAAATTTCAACACCTCTTCTCTCTAATCAGAACTGAAAGATTGGCTTCAGAAAACAAATGGGATATTATTTTGTCATAATGGTGTTTCATAATTGTATCACTAGGTTTAAAAGGAATTGCATAAAAAATTAAGGGAAGAAAGAGAGAAAAAAATGTCCTAAAATTTAATGATACTCAGTAAACAATCTGTCCAAAGAAAGAAAGAAAGATTAATTTCCCAGTCTGACAACTGATCTATAATCTTTTTCTGCTTGGTTAGAGTTCCCATCCTCTCCCAGCTCTGCCTTGTAGAGCTTCTAGGGAACTTCATGGAAGGAATTCTTGTTCTCACTGCACTCCCCTCCTTCCCCAGACATTTTCAAGGTAGAGTTTAGTGAGCACTTCTTGCACAGACTGCTATTACCTTCCAGGAATAAGTTCAGCATTTCTAAAAGGGGCTCAGATAACAGGCCACATACATGTTCAGTGGAGTCCAGGACTAGAAGGGGCCTGCAAGGGAAATACAGTCTCTCTGCCCACCCCTATCTAGACGAGTTTTCAGATTTCAGTAATTTTCAATAATCACTCACATTTTTAATCCACTCTTGATATGAGATATTTCTTTAAAGGTCTTCTTCTAAGGTTTCTCAGTTCTTCTGACCTTTTGCATTGCTCCCTGAAGAAGCCTTAGGGCTATGTGACCCACTGCAGTGTTATTGCTTCTGTGAAATATCCACTCCATACAGTGATGACACTTTTATCAAACAGGCTTCAGGATGATTGAGTATGGATGAATCAGAACAAATCAGAGGAACATAGTCCTGTGTGTTGTTTTCCTCATGCCAAGGTAAAAACATTAGTTTGAAGAAAGCTGAGTATAATAAATTTCATTTTAGTTTTGCACTGGTTAGATGGTCCCCCAGACATACATAAATAGAAGATCATCTTCTTCCTAATTGTGTCTGTATCATGTTCACTGAATTCCTTCTGCCTCTGGAGTAGGGAATTACCTTTTATTACTGAGTTTGCTGTTTACCTTTCCCATTCAGCAGAGGGAGAACTACAGGCTCTGTGATGCACATGTTCATATGCATCTGCCTTGTTTCAGAGAAGTTCCTGCTAAAAAAAATGGACAGCCTATTTGGTTCAAAGTCTTCCTAATAAGCTAGTTTTGACCTAAGGTTGTGGTAAAAGAAGTATTGACAGAATTTCCTGGTGCTAGTTGCAAGGATGTGTGACTAGCCCTGAAGGTCCTGCTTAAAGTGTTTTCTGGTTTAAGCCCAGCTAAAAATTAAGGAAATGAAACATTTATACAGGGGACATTTATGTATATGAAATTTCAGAGTTTTAAAGCAGATTATTTAGTGATTTTGTAGACACAGAGAAACAACTTGTACTAGAGCTCATAGGAAATTAGTTACTAAGCTTGGTTGCTAGGTAGAAGTCATAAGGAAAAGATGTACCTTGGTGAAACTCAGGCAAGCAGGACTTAGGTATTGTAAAAACCTGACAAAGCAGAACTTGTGGTTTGAGAAGCAAGCAAGAACCAGGCTCCTGGTTTTGGCCAGGACAA
The DNA here is from genome assembly GCA_008694505.1 of Cyanoderma ruficeps. NCBI lineage: Eukaryota > Metazoa > Chordata > Aves > Passeriformes > Timaliidae > Cyanoderma > Cyanoderma ruficeps. The sequence continues at coordinate 11,356,596 of VZDJ01000426.1, forward strand.
GCTGACCTTGGAATTGGCCAAATTCCTACTGCACCTGCCCAGAAGTAGGGGTTAAACAGCAAACACCTGGAGGAAGACTTCTTACTTCATCAGAAGAGCCTGCCCACCACCACCAGAAAGGGCTGCACAACCACAGAAGAATGTTTTAGCTCATTTTAATATGAAGCAAGGCTGGGCGGGGCTAGGTGATGAATATGTATAGACATATTGTGAAATTAAATGCATACATAATATTTCAGAAGATAAATAGCTGAAGGAGAATCACCGAGGCACATGCCTTAGGAGGAGCAATTCCCCCATTCGCCCAGCACTGAATAAACATACCTACTTTACAACTTTCAGAAGTTGTGGAGTCTTTTATGCATATCAGCATCACACAGCTGCTTTCTCAATCTCCTTCAACCCAGTGGGATGGGGAGGGGAGTCAAAATAAAATTTGTAAGTTGAGATAAGAACAATTTAATAGAGAGAACAAAAGCCATAGACAGAAGCAAAGCAAACATTTAATTCATTGCTTCCCATGGGCAGGGGGTTGTTCATCCATCTCCTGGAGAGCAGGGCCCCATCACACATAGCAGTGACTTGGGAAGACAAACACCATCACTTTAAATGTCCCCCCCTTCCTCCTTCTTCCCCCCACTTTATATACTCAGCACAATGTCATTTGGTCTGGAATATCCCTTTTGTCTGTTGGAGTCACCTGTCCTGGCTGTGTCTCCTCCCAGCCTTCCATGCAGAGCCAGTCTCCCCACCAGTGTGGCAGTAGGAAAGTAAAAAAGGCCTTGGCTCTGTGTAAGCCCTGTTCAGCAATAGCAAAAACATTTCTATATCACCAATGCTGTATTCAGCAGAAATCCAAAGCACAGCCCCACACCAGCCACTGTGAAGAAAGTTAACTCTACCCCAGCCAAAACCAGCACAATGGGGATGTGCCAGGCCACAGAGCACATCAGACTAGGGAGGGAGCACTGTGACATTCAGACTGGAACAGCAACGTCACAGAAGCTTATATAAATTTTCTGGGATTAGGGCAAAGATTTGCAGAATGCAACAAGAGATTTAATCAAAATTGACATTTTCCAGGATAATTGAATGACAACAGAGGCAATTGCTGCTGCCAGCAGTGGAGTGGAACACAAACCAAATATGTGTTTGTGGTGGATTTTAACAGCCAATTATTCGAGTTCCCAAGCTTCCTTTCTCTGGAAGAATGAAGGGTATGACAGGAGGACAGACCTTCCATGTGTGCTGTTTCTCATATTTTTTCCTTCCATCATGGGGCAATACTGGAGAGAGGATTACATGGCAGAGAAATCTTTGCTTGGTCTGTTCCAACATGGCAATTCTTTTAATTACTGGATTCATCAGCTGTCCCAGAGAGGATTCATTGCAGTCAGCTTAGAAAATATCATTTAATTGTGATTTTAAAAGGTCTGGACTAAAGCTTCAAGACACCTGAAGGTGCACAACTGAGTAATACTGAGTATTATTAATTCAATACTGAGTAATTCTACTTTACTCTGTGATAAAGATTTTCATTACTTTTTCTCTGGTATCATTTCAGTGGGCAAAGCTCTGCTGGCAATATTTTTCAACACAGGCTGCAACTGCAACCCAGCCTCCTCCTCCAACACAGAGGTTCTCAGACTGTGTCCCACAGAGCACACAGGACTGACTGCCAACAGCAGCTGCCTCCTCACATGTTTCTGGCTCCTTCTCTTCACTTCCAACAGTTAGAAATAGTTACAAATACATTTAAATGCTCTCATGATGTTTCTTTCCCATAGAGGCAATTACTATCATTGGCACAGGGATGTACTCTTCAGTGAATAGAAAAGGCAGTAGCTATACACTCACAGATTGTAGTTCTGATGGTCCACAAAGGCTCTGTGGCAAAAAAAAGGAAAGTTTCAGTATTAATGCAAAGGATCCTTGCTATAAGGACATCATAATTAGCTGGCAATGCTTAATCTTTTCAGGTCACTGGCTCGTATCAGTGCAAATACCCTTTGGGTTTCTGGATGCCTGACAGACATAATAAGGGCTCTAGGTTCATTAATTCTCATGTTAATAATGTTTTTAATTTGTTGTATTCATTTCATAACTAATATTTGGCTTTCAAAGCTGCAAGTATAATGTCTCCCTTAAAGGAAAGTAGTCTGGAGAAAAAAAAGCCAGTAATTGCATGATTTTTACATCAGCTTCACTTACTTAAAAAGAGACCAGGAGAGATAAATTATTTTTATTTCTTTCAATGTCACAAACTCAAGAAATAGGCAGTAGAGGCAAACTGCATCATCTTTTTCTCACACTTTCTATTGAAACTGTCCACATTTAACCCTTGGCTCTTCACATCCAGGACATGTAATGAAAACCATTCCCACCAAGGCCTTCTCTTGCCCCAGAGACAACACAGCTGGACTTGGATTAACATTGAACTTCATTTGGCAGAAATGAAGAACCATCTGAGGAAAAAGTTGTTCAAAGGCACAAACATTTTCTCAAATCCTCTTGACTCTGAGATTTATTTGCCCTGACTCTAGCTTCCCTTGAAAAGTCCAAAATAACCTTTCTTACAGCCCATGCCACCTAGCCAGTAGTTCCAAAAAATCTTGTTGGAACAAATCTTGTCCTGTGTGCAGGACAAGAACTGCTGTGAAGTGGGAGTATCACAGCCACTCCAGTTCCTTTGGCTTTGTCTGTGTTCTCCATGGTGAGGAGGCACGAGAATCCAGGAATGAGAGAGCTGACTCTACAGCACTGAGAACTGGAACCACAACATTGAATGCCTGGCAGCAAACACAGGGGATGTTCGGGTTAGCCCAAGGTAAAAGGGCAGTGACTTGAAACATGGTTTATTATTTTATTTCTGCTGTAGGGAATAGGAACTGTCAACACATGTTTATGACAATTGATTTCAAGACAGTAAGAGAACAATAATATTTAAAATGTCACTTTTCAGCAGACATGGATTATAGAGTAACTGAATTTCATCACTGAAGGAAAAATAGCCATAGGATGATTTATTCTCTGTTGCTATTGGTCTTTCTGCAGACCTTTACAAATAGAAGCAAAACCTCTTCTTCGCTGCAGTCTGTGTGACTTTCACTTCTGTGCTGAGTAGTCTGTCATCCAATCTCTTCATGCCCATGCCTCGCTTCCAAACCCAGTCGTGTGGATAGAAAAACACAAGGATATGTTACAGCTTCTCCAAAAAATGCAAAAAATAAATATGTGAAAAGGCATTAAGAACATTCTCTTTTCTCTCACACTCAGCCCTCTCACACCAGGTTGACACAGTCTGCAATCAAACCTCCAAGGATTATCAAGATAATCTTCAAGAGTTATTGCAAACTTGTGCAGCTCTCCAGCCTGAGACTGCTGGAATAGATCAAAGAACCCTAGACACTGATCATAACACAGGCTCGCCAAAAGACATGCATTTAGCATGGAGCATCATCCTTATCACAGTCCAGATGGCTCTTTGAAGAGCTTTTATTATGCTTTGTTCCACTGCAACAACAGCTCTCAATGGCATTCTTGTTTTGTTTTGTTATAAGGCTCTGGAGAGCAGGAAGCGCATGATTCTGCTGTGTTCCTCATATATACAGTTCAACTACCACCCTGTCACCCTCTTCTTCCCAGTGCAATGTGCTAAGCATGCTATTAACAGATGGCTGTTACAGGATCAGAGAGAAATAGCTCTGGAGTTCAGCAGCCCTAAGGGGTAGCAAATGGTCCCAGCAGGAAAATGTCAATTGAGCTTTATTTTCCTGGTGTGGCCAGGCTCCTTTCAGCCTGTGAGTGAACTGCAGCCTCAGCAAATGCACCATCTCATCACAGCAGGGGCCTCCCAGATTTTACTCAGAATTTGGGTTTGCATCATCATGGCTATAAGAAGCAATAACGGGTTATTCTGGCAGTTCTAAACCCACAGATGTGCAAACAAGCCAGGCAGTGTTTTAATGTGCGTTTCCATTATGCTCTGCTCTACTGGAATTTCTTGGCAAATCTAGAAACAGGCCATGCCCATACCTACAGATGGATAGAGCAATAAATCTTTACATTTGTTGTTTTCCAAAGTAGCATTCAAGTCAGCAAAACCAGAAGTATTTCTACTGCCAGTGCATAACTCCCTCAGATGCCTGCAAGAAAACAGGCAACATTTGCTTGATTTGTGCACTGGATTGCCTCTGATGCATTCATTGCAATTTCTTGAGCCTGTTACCAATTCAGAAGCTATTTCTGAAATCAAATGAAGGCAAACACACCCCATCCCAATCCCCACTTCCCTTCCCTATCTTTGCTTCGGCACAGCAGTTCACAATGGAGGAGAACAAAGATGATGACCCAGAACAAATTATTTAGGCCCAAACCTTGGACTACTGTTTTGGCAAGATTAATCTAAAGTGTAAATCTCTTTCCCAAATATCTGTTGAGGATAGTTCTGAGAGCAGCTCATGGTGTGCTGCTTTACAACCTGTTTGCACATATGTCATTTCTTAATGCATTTTCCTGACATTTGTTGTTTTTTCACAGCACAACTTTATAAATGGGAAAAATTGGGAAGAACATGAGACATCAGAAACTTCCTAGTGAAAGAGGGAGATGGCACAAGGCAAAAGATGTATATTATTATGATCTTTTCTTTGTTAAGCTGAGTAAGAGTTAGAAATATCTTCAGAATTAAAAACAATATGCCTGTTTGAACAGCAACCAGAAGTATTGCATGCCTATCTGAAACATTTACTGTGAATTTTAAGAATATTTCTCACCCTTTTAAATTTGTTTAATTCAGGAACTTCTAAATGCACATAAAAATTGCAAAAAACAGGTCTTCAAGCTGTTTTTATGGTGTCTCTCAGTAGCATCTGGTGGTTTTTATTTCCAGTGAAAAATATATTGTTACTTAGAATACCTGTTTTGCAAGTGAAAAATAGCTTAACATGATGCTTCAAACCCAATATGAGCAATTATGTTCTGCCTGAATATTTTTTTCCAAAAGTCTAATTAGATACAATCCTATATCATGAAACTAGCAACACAGAATATACTGCAGCAGTATAAATTGGCATGAGCTGGGAAGAGTTTAAATGAGGAAAGATCTGGACTGGTAAAAAGTAGACAGAATACCTGAAGGACAACAGTAAAACTAGAATTCCAATACCAAAAAAAAAAAAAAAAATCAGCTTCCTAAGAAAAAGAGCAAACTTGAAAAGACCAGTAATGACTATCATGTCGTCTTTGACACTGCTGATGTATTACAGGAACAAAAGGGCAACTTCTACAAATTAAAACTCTTAAAATTATGTGATGTCGGCAACATCTGAAATGAGCTTTCGAAACACAGGTCTGAATAAACACAGGATTTATTTATTCTAAACTTTCAGCCCTAACATGTTTCAGAAATACAGTGCAGCAGATTAATTTGCCCAATATATTCAAGCAGAGATACTCTCAAGCAAAGTAATTGCACAGATACTTATATTAATAGCTACATGAGCACACGATTCTGTCCTTTTCTTTCACAAAACTGTTCCCCTAGACTATTACTCTGATAAAGAATGAAACCGTCTGTGGCCACTAGCAACATAATTAATAAAAGCCAAATTAGTTTCCCTCCTGAAAAATGAACCATGGACAACATCTTCACCTTAGAGATACCATTAACAAAAATTTTAACCTCCCTCCACTTAATCCACAAAACGAAGAAGTTATTTTCCTCTTCACAGCCTTTCTTAAATAGGCTCCATCTGGTCCTTCTTTCTGCTAGAAAGTCAAACTAGTAGGCCGAGATAGGATGGTGTTTGAATGCAATAGTAGGCAAACACATGTAAAATAAAAATGAAAGTCTAAAAGCTTATTAAAAATTAAGCTCTACATGTAATTTCAACTCAAATCACTTGTGTCTAGCTATGAGCAACTTCCTAGCTAACCTTGAACAGCTCTTGCCCAAAAGTTCTGCCATTTGTTCTGGAGTACAATCACCCATCTGAGAGTTCATCATGTCTCCCTAATGAGAACTAGGATAATTCAATCCTAGTTTTCAAATGATACCAAGCTTTTGCCTGTGTGGTTTTATGAGGAAAACAACCTGTATATTCTGAAGTCCCCAGTGAAAACACCAAGTTTTTGTCTAATGTTAAACTGCTAGCGCACTTAGGCTTTTGAACTGATTCAGCCTCCTAAGATATCAAATACATTGAAGGAAAAATATGGGTTCACTTGGCAAGGGCAGCAGCAGATACTTTCTTAGTGTTAAAGCTGTAGAGCAGAACCCTTGCCTGGTGGTACTACATTGGCTCGGAGCATACCCTAGACAACACTTTACTTTGTTCTTCCAGATTCGCCCAAATTTTTCATCTTCCAAAGCCACATGCAAAATCTCACAAGAATTGTTCTTTGGGGAATCACTGGTCTGCAGTAGGAAGGGTTATATGAGAAGGAGACATTATCTATCCACATCCATGACAGCATGACAGCATTGTACAGCAGGTCAGAATATCAACACAGCTGAGAAACACTCACAATGCCCAGGCATCGAACAAAAATGCAAATCTTTGAGAAGGGCTCATTAAACACTGTAAAAGACTGTAGGATGCCACAGATCCCCATGCAGATTCATGACACCAGCAGACCTCTGTGTGCTATAATATACAAATGTAAGGCGTACACTTGCCAGACAGACTCAGTGGTCATAAACTAAAGGTGGAAAATGAGAGGCATAATGCATAGCTAGAACCCAGAGGAAACAAGCCATATAAATCACAGGGGGGAAAAAGGGAAGAAGTGATTTTTTCACCCAGCAGTATCCAAAATGTGAAAATGCATGAAAATTTTACTTCCTTGGACTAGGAAAGAATAAGTGAAACATTTCTTACCCAAAAGTCACAAACACTATTTGTTAAACCTTGGGAGGAAAAAAGAGAGGGAAAAAAGTAAAAAGGGAAGTACTATGCAGCAACATAAAATTGCATCTGAAGGGTCAGAAGGATTATGTCCCAGGAGGGCTGCTGACTGCCTGCCTTTGAAGAACCACATACCCTGCACCTTTGATAGCTCCCTCAGGAACCTGTCCCTTTTCAGGCTTTAAAAAGGCTGTGTGCACATGTGAAAGAATACCATGCCACTGCTGTTTCATCTAACAGCAGTCAAAACAGTGGAGTCACAAATGGATCTGGTGGAATTTCAGGCTTGTCTGTATCCCTCTTTCACTGTGGCATCTCGCAGTGACTTGCAGTAGTTCACAGGGTAGAAGAAATGCCCCATATTATAGACATATTTTAATCTGATTTCCAATGAAAATAAGGCAAATGTGATTATTTGGGTAAGAAGAAAAAAAGGAGAAAATAAATACTGCAGGTTTAAATGGTGATAATAGAAAATCCATTTTAAAAAATTAAATCATTCAAAGAAAGCAAATTCTACTTAAAATTAGCTTCCTTGATTCCCTTTCTCATGTGGGTACATGTTATTTTGTAGACCTGCGCTTGTTTTATTTGTGACATCTTGATCTTTTATGGGCGCATGGTGTCTTTTTAGTTAATGCAAAGGATGTCAACTGCATGACTCATGCAAGAAGAGGTTATTACCAAGTAGTCAACAAATATACATGTCCTTCAAACCATCCACAAGAGTTGGCAGCAGTACCTTTCTTGGAGACACTGCTCAGTGTAAACTCTGAGAAGCTTTGTGTTTGTTCCCCATTTCTCAGTAGCCCTAGCAAACAGGGTGAGGTGACTGTAAATCACTTCAGTATCAGCCCTGAGCAATCTGGTTGTCTCGAATTAATTTCTTTGTGGACAGAGGTTTCAGAAATGTCACAACTTCTGTTGCCTCTGCAGAAAGCAATCAGGACAGCAAGACAAGATGAAAATGCAGTAGTTGCCTTGCTTGTCCCGACATATTGCTGCTGGACCAACAAGCTGACCAGCAATAGTTTGCTGACTAGAGCAAGGCATGTGGTTGTATTAACACTGAGCTCAACTCCCAGGTCAAATGGCCACTGGGGAGAGGCACAGATTGCTGTTGTTATTACCTGAAGTCACTGCACTACAAGAGCACAGGTAAGTTATACAAGAACATGTAGGTAAGAGCAAAGTAGGTTAACACGCCCATTTACAGTCTTTTCGCCTTGTCTGCCACCATTTCTGGACTTCACTCCTGAGGATAGCATTCTGACATGAGATGGGAGTCTGAAAGGAAGGGAAACATGGCGCTTAGAGTGGCTGCTAATTAGCAATAAACTCCCACTGTGGCAGAAGTTATGAGTACAGTGTCTCAAGGACATTATTCCACAAGATTGTCAGTCCAGGGCCTTCATCAGAGTTTAAATTCAGCCCATATTTCTCTTCAAAGTGTGCTTATGGTCTGAAAAGTGAGTCTGAAAAATGAATTCTTAGTGTTTCCTACTTATTCCCTCTCAGTGACTTCCATATGAAACATGCTTAATTTAAAACTCAAAAATAAGGCTTTCACCTGCCAGTAAATGTAAGTTCAAAGCAATTTCTCACAATCAAGTTATGTTCTTTCTGTTTCATACATCATCACTAACAACAATGATGCTGGGGTCAAAAAGGAGGAGGAGTGTGTGTTTTCATGATGGATGTGGCAACATGGAACAGAACTCACTTTTGCCTGACTACAGTGCTGACAGTAGTAAGATTTTATTTGTGTCAGTAAAAATAAGGGCTGCCATTAAGGCAGGGAGACCTAGTGCATGAAATGCTGTTTTTATCACCACTTTCCTCAGCATAACCTCACTTTAAACAAAGCCACAAAACAAGAATGTCTCCCCAGTGCTGCATCTTGTTTAATTCAGGTTTCCAGAAAGCAAGCAAATTTGTCAGAGACTATGCCTGTATTGTCATGCTGCGCTGGTGGCTCATAATTCTGGTGTGGTTTATTCAAGGATCGTAATTCTTGGCTCATGGCAACAAGCAGACAAAGGCATGGTATGTAAGTGTCCTTTTGGCCAGTGCTGACTCACTGGCCACCTGTGCAGTTCTGAAGCCTCCATCTGAATTCTGAACTTCATGATTTGCAATGTTCCGATTGATTCACAGTGCACCAAATGAATTTTGAAATGGGGATGTGATTCCCTCACTGATTTCACACTCTGGGCAAGTGGGGAAGGTTGCCCTGTCACTGAATATGTGAACAAGCTCCTTCTGAAAATGAGTCCCAAGTCCCCTCTTGCCCCTTGCCATGGGAATAATGGCACTGTGCTCATAAGAGAGAATGGTGAAGGAGTAGCTGGCGTCTCCTCTCCTTTCTTCTTGGTCCTTAGAGGAAGATTCTACTCCTTCCTCAGCTCTGTGGCAGATCAAGCCTACTACTTCTGTCTCATGGCCTACTACTTCTGTCCCATGGTCGTGGAAGAATGGGAACTGAACCCCTGCTTCAGAACTCCTGGCTTGGGCAATACTCCTTAAAAGCAGAGTTACCACAGAGTGAAGGCAAGGCACTCTAACAATGAGAAAAGCCTCACTCCCTCATTTTGATCATAACCTCCACATTCCTGAGGTTTTTAAATCAGTTTCATGCTGGGAAGTGAATCAGGTCCAAGATTAAAGAGTGTCCACCTCTAAGGAAAATTTATGGGTGTGCATAAGAGCGTGGACACGTGGGCAAGGTTTAAAGCATGAAGGATAAGGAAAAGCCAAAACTGAAGTGTTTTGAATTACCATTCTCTGCTGAAAGAGCTCTCAACAAATTGCTCTAATAGGTATTCCTAGATTAAATCTCTTGCATCAGTTCCATTGCATGCAAACTTTTAGGAAAAAGAAACCAAGATTGTGGTAATTAGTTCATACTATTTTCAGTGGCAACTTTCTTAAGAACAGGAAAATCAGCTGTCTGCTTTGGTCAGTTTGGCCTGCTAGCTATATCTTGACAGTTTTTGTTGTTTTATTAGCATACATGAAAAGAGCTCATGTCTCACCTCTTGCCAGGCCTGAGTGGAAAACACAGTGCAGAAAGTTTTGACATGAGTACAAACAAGTCTGCTTTGTCAAAAGAATGTAGGGGTTTAGTGCTTTTAACTCAAATAAATCAAGACATGAAGTAATTATTTTCAAAAGTCAAATGTTTTCTTCATGAAATGTTACTGAAACTGTAGTTCGTATGCCTGCTTCTGTGTAGTTCTCACATTACACTGAGTTTCCTACAGGAATGACATCTCATGATTTCATGCATTATATTCTCCAACTTGGTAGAAGCTGGTGATACCTCATGCCAGTTTCATCATCCTAGTGGAAAATGGGAACTGGGTCCATATGAGCCCAGCCTTGAGAATTAATGTGGTGTAGTTCTGAACTACTGTACCTCAGCTAACCACATGGATGCTTTGGAGGCGAAACAGTTTGCTTTCATTTAAAATCTTCAGAATAGCTGCACTTCTGCTTCTTCTCCTATTCAGAAGACACAATTTATGCTGAATTCTGGAAACCAAAATTTTCAGGAAAAATTGTTGAGAATAGCCCTACATCTCTTTTTTGGAAGTATTGTATCTATTAACACCACAAATGGTCGTAACAGCCACTGTTGTGGCAGAAAAAGCCAGGTGCCAACTGGACACAAATTCCACAGTAGCCAAACATTACATTTTCAAGCCATCACTAAACATTATGAGTGGACTTGGAAAGATGATTTGGCATAATAAGGGACAGGCCACCACAGCCTGTTCTGTACTGGGCAGTTAAAGAGAAAGCCTTGGCCTCCACTGCTGGCAGCTTAGTGCTCGTAAAATAGATGAACAACACTTTACATCTTTCTTTAAAGCAGCAGGTAAAAAATTGCAAAATGTGGCAGAGCTCCTCTGAATAACAACTTTTTTCCTTCCAAAATTTAAATCTTGTTCCCTTTACTCCTCCAATTCATTCTCTCAGCCTTTGTATCATTTGAATTTCCTCTCTGACTCCTAGAAACAGTCATTGACATGAATGATGATCAGGGGAAGGAAAAGTGTGGTAACTTAGCTTTGTCTGCTTGAAGTTGTTGCTTCAGCTTCAGCAGTTTTAAGTTGTTTGTTTCACTGAGATTGTGGTGGAGAAAGGAGTAATGGCAGAACAGCTCAGTCTTTGCCAGAGAGACAGTGATGGCGAGAGTGTATCTGATGAAACTCACTCAAAACCAAGTGATAATTTTTTTTCCCCTGTAGAAAAGTGATTAATTACTGTGAAAGGTAGAGCTAATTTTGTGCCAGAACAATCTGGAACAACATACTGTAATCTAAATCTACTCTCTATCAGCTAAGTTAGAGCTTCTCTCCATCAGGAGCATATATTAGAAATTCAGTATATTTTTCAATACAAAGTGCTCTCTGGTAAAAGCCATCTTCCTGCTAAAGCACTGAGTCCTTTGAGGAAGAAGGTCTATTTTAGGGAAAATATCTCTTGGATGTGTTCTTATGAGCTGATGTGCCTCCTGTTTTCCTAAATGCAGAGAAGAAGAGAAATGAGAGGGAGACAAATGTGAAAGAGAGATCACTACCAGAGTATTTGGACTTTAGCACTGTGTCATTGAGACCCTCATCTCCTGGTATCATGGGCACCCTGTTAGATAACTCCTTTCTTAAGCCTCTCAAGACACATCTTCTAACATTCATGTTTCCTACCCTCTTTAATCTGTTTTCAGTCTCCTTATCCTGATTTCTGATCTACTTCAATTTTCTATGCATTACTTTTCTGTTAAGATAGGTTCAGAGAACCCTATGGCAAGAAGAAACTAGTAGCTGAATTTTTCTTTATGTTAGATTGTTAGCAGTACAGAAACAAAAGAAATACATGTTGGACAACCTTGTTCTGAGGAGCAGGATGACCATTTGGCTTGGACACCTGAGCAAGATATAAAATACAGTGGCTTCTTCACTTGTTGCTTTTCACTTTCATTTCATATTTCATGAAGGTGGGATTTTCTAAAACAGGTGCTTAAAAAAGAGCAAGTTTTGGCATAGTAGGAACTTGAGGAATCATAAGGTGAAAACATGGGAGTTAATTTTGATTCCATAAAATTACTTTGTTTACAAAATTGTTTTGTCCTTTCCTCTACTATTACATTGTTCAGTTTTTTTCTCTTTAATATACTGTGCTTACAAATGTTGCTTTTTCCTTATTACTTTATAATTTTTTCCTACCCATCCACAATTCAAGATTTATTGCAAGGATAAGACTTCACTCTCCCCGTTCCTCATTATTTATAAGAGAATTGCAAGTAGCAGATAACTCAATGTTTTCTGTCCTCTCTCCAAGCTTATTTCTCTCTTCTGATGGAGCTGACTCTCAAGGCTGAGCAAGCTTCTCAGTACTAGTTTAAAATCAGAGCTTTCCTTTTTCAGGATGGCAGTCCTTGGCACTTCTGGGCGCAACACCTGTAAAATGACCCTTGCTGCTGTGGCACAAATCCTTACATTGCTCTACAGCATCATTGCATGCCTGAGAGATTCACTCATGGAGTGTTCAGGTTTCTCCTTACTTTATGAGTGACCATTCACAAATACACCATAAGAGCTGGTGATGCTGCAACTTTTTATCCCTTGTCATTGTACTACTTAAAGAAGGGGGCTTGCAAACCAGCCCAAAACACTGCTGTAGGCCATGTCACAGGGTTTCAACCTTAGAATTCACCCTGCTGTTCTGCCACCCCACACGAAATAATGCTGTTGTTATATGTTCTGAGTTTGACAGAGGATTAGCTTTGCAGGAGAAAAGGCTTTATGCTCTCAACAGTTTCAAACATCAGGAATGAGCTCTAATGTTCTGTGGTGTCTCAGCTGTCTACTGATATTTCAGAATCACAATTTAACTCCTCTGAAAAGGAATAGAGATTTGTTTGTTTGTTTGTTTGTTGGGGGGTTTGGGGGGGCAGGTTTTTTTTAGTTTTTAGTTTTCCAAAGTGATTCTTCTACAGTTCTTTTAATAGATAACTTAAAATGATAACATCATTTTTTCTTACTGCAACCTTAAAGAGGAGGCAATATATTGAAGTGGTAAAGTTCAGAGTATCACTTGAACTGATGAGTATCTCTCTGGTCAGAAAGAAGCAGAGGGGAAGAGGGGCTGATTTCCCTAAGAGGCCCTTTGTTGCAGTTCAGTAACCCAGCTGTCACTCATTGCGTGGAACATGCTAATGCAGAGAGATGAGTCCAGAAGTGGCTGTGGGCAAAAGTGAAATCCAGCCAGAAAAGCTGAGTGAATCCATGCTGTGTGGGATTTGCCAGCCTGAGGAGCAGGGAGGCAGGGTCCCTGCAGAAGCTGTTTTGTAAGAAGCAGAAGTGCAGCACTCTGCCCTGAGGCAAACACATTTCTCTACAGCACCCGTATTTTCTTCTAGCTAAGCCCTGAAATTCGTTCAAGAGGAATTGCATCAAGGGGAGCAGGCAGGAAAAGCCACCTGCAGTGTGTACCTACAATACCCTGACAGCAAGGCACAGAGCCTCCGAGTACCACTATAACTGACACATGGAGGACAAAGATCTGCACAAAGAAGTGCCAGGAGTTGGACTTCTAAGTCTTTATTAGGCTCCCAAAAGAAATGTCTGCACTGCAGTTTTTCAAAAGAGTTCCGTGCTGGGGAGATCACATTCAGAGTCTTGTTCTTAAGTGTGGTTACCATTAAGCAGGATATGCAGCTCCCATACTGGGAAGCCCAGATTAGCATAACCACATGCAAATTTTCACACAGCACAGAAAATAACCAATTTCAGAGTACAAAGTTAGGTTTTTAATAGCTTTTTTCATCCTCATATTAAAAATCAAGTTGACCCCGTGAGCAGTACAGCTAACAAAGCCTGGGTTTTCACTGATTTCTGTCTCGTGATTCGATTTACAGTAATTTTAGAAGATGAAACCTCCAGCTGAAGCCTTTGTTGCCCTGGAGGGCATGGATAAGGGTGTGCTTCTTTGCACAGGGCTCACATGGCAGATTTACTCAGAGGCAACACTGAAAAGACCTTTTTGAGCATGTATTTTGGTGAAGCTTGAATGATCAAAATATACCTGAGACCTCTTTTTTAAAGTAAGATGCGCTTAGAGAAAATAGCTCTGAAATCTTTTTTGTATGAATAGACTGACAGAGTCGTCAGAGACTTTTTTTTTATTTAACAAAGGAGGCCAAAGATTGATGCAAGTTTCTTTGCAAGTTAATATTGGATAATAGCAATAGCAACTGTTAAGTACCAATGATTATAATATATTACTCCATTTAGATTGTCTGTAGAAATGTCTCTCTCAAGCAAAAGGATGAATACTTTCTCCTCTACTCTAATAACCAGCCTATATACATTTTTCTCAGTGACCATATGACAGAAGGCTCCTCGTGCAAGGTGGGTAGTAAAGAGACACCACAAAGGCTGAAATTCTTCATCCAGAAGCATTAAGTTGCATAAAAATTCAAATGTTCCCTTTTCCCTATGTGTGTTCCAACAGAATCTGGGGTTACACATAGAGTTTGTCAGGTTCTGTGACCAGCAGTGACTGCCTGCTCCCAGCACCCTGGAACACTTGCAACTGTGCCTTCTGCTGCAATGTTCTGACCCATGTTATTGTGAAAATTCTTTCAATGAATGTCCAGCTTGTTTATGCAAATTCTGCCTAGATAATTAAAAACATAGTCCAGAAGTCATGTTAATAGCCTTTCTGAACAGCTACACTTACAAGTTTCTTCCCCTGTTGACAAATAGCAAACAGGAGTCCAAAGCAGTATTAAGCTTCTGGCACCCACACTGTAATTCTGAAAAGTCATAAGTGCACTAAGTAATAGCTTATGTCTACTTATTGTCCTAGGGTGACTATGGTGCCTGTATCTCCAGTCATCTGTTCTGTGTGTGCTGTGTGCTCTGTGCCTTTAAGACTGGTTCTGAGAGTGAGCAGGGAAGAAGATGCGCGCAGTTTGTTTTGAAAAACAGTGTTCACTCCTCTGCATCTCCTCTTCATCCTTGGGTGTTTGTCGGATTCACGGACAGCAGCGAGAGAGAGGTTTTTTTTCCTTTTAGTTAGTCTAGCTAGCTGAGGTAAAAAAGCTTCCTGGACTGTTTTTTTTTCCTTTTTTCTTGGGACTCTTTACATCTGCTCTGGACTCAAAAAACCCAGAGGAGCACCAGGAGCTGCACCTGTGGCCCACCAGGCCTGGACCTCATCATTTTCCAGCGCCAAAGGGACTGGGACTGATAAAAGACTGAGAGAGCTGAGCTAACTCACAGCAAGGACTTCTCTCAGATTTGCCATCTCTCTTTGGACCAGCGAGAGGTTTTATTGTTTCATATTATTCATTCCTTATGGTTGTGGGAAGTTTGTTTGTTAAATAAATAGTTTTTTCCACTTTTCTCCGAAGAAGTTCTTTTCCCGGACCAACTGGGGGGAGGGGCCATTTAGGTTTGCTCTCCAGAGAAACCCCATTTGGAGGTTTCCTCCCAAATTTGCCCTAAACCAGGACACTTATACAAATAAAGGACATAAAGTGAAAACCCCTGAAGTGTTCCATGCTTACTAATGGAAGAAAATACAGTTGCCTGTTCTATCTTTCCTCACCTCCCTCCCCACTGGTTGCTTGTACCTTGTCAGAAACTTCAGTTTTCTATCTGTGGAGCCAGAGCTGGCTGTGTGCTGCCTGTTCATACAGGACCTAGAATCACGAGGTATTTATCAGGGCCTCCAGCTGCTGCCAAAATATAAGTAATTTTATCAGCCTAATGTTTTATTTATTTGCACTTAACGTTCCTACTTAAAGGAGAGAGAATGTGGGAATATTAATGGAAAAGTTGGGGGCAGGGAGCTGAAATGAGTTATTAAAAGTTTCACCACTTGAGCTTTTAAGCTTCTCCATCTGAAGCTGCTCAGTTTGATGTGAATGCATGCATATCTCTCATGCAAATTGTCCCAGAGGCAGCTATTTTGGGCAGAGCATATATTCATTGTGGTGTCACAAAAGGTCGATTAGGTCTGCTGAAATTCCTGGTTGATGCTGATTGACTGTGAGCGACATTTAAGTCTTTCAGACTTCCTTATCTAGCCCACTCCCTGCAGGCTGAACATGGACGTGCGCCTTATGCAACCTCACAACAGACACCCCGAGCTGCAGATTTAGGAGCTTTTTAATTATCTGTGTGTAAGGAAGGAAAGAAACTGTGATGATTTTCTTTTTGTGCTGAGGGGAGTTCTTTTCAGCCTGCTGCAGGAAGTGGCCAAAACCCAGTAAGATGAGTAAATAGGGCTCTTCTCCTGGAGGTGAGAAAATTGGACAGATTTTCCTCAAATGTTCTCACAAAAAATGCACCTGTTGGCCAACAATGAAATGGAAAAGCATTTCCACCTGAAAATCCAGCTTGTCATGGAGAAAGCTAATCAAGTGAAAAGAGAGGGGTAAAATCGAAACTCCTTCAAATCCTGAAGTCTGCTATTTGACTTCACATGAACCCTGCAATTTCTACCCAGCACTGCCAGTTACTCTGGTGCTGTGTACCTTTACTTTGCTCATCTACTTTGCAAAACTACCAATTTTCCCCTCATCTTGCTGAAAAGAAGAAACTTAATTTTTGCAGAGTTTCACAAAGAGAAGTGATGGTCTGCTTGAAAACTGCACATTTTGGAAAAAAGGTTCTGCAGAAAATACGAAGTGCTGCAGCCTGAGGCATAGACACAGATGCATATACATATATAAAGAGGTGAAGGGAAAGGAACACAAGTTTCTACTCTTCACTTTCTCTGTAGATTTCTCCAGGTTAAAGTCTCAGGCTCGACAGGCTTGCTGGGTCTAGCCACAGAATGATTTGGGTTAATACTTGCTTCTGTGCAGATGCTTGAAGATGCAGATGAAAATGTTTCCAGCAATGAACACAGTAAAAGTGGATGTAAGGACCTCAAATCCTTTCTGCTGGACTTCTCGCTCACTTCTTTTGTGTGAAGAATATGGTCATCTGTGGCTGTGTAATTTCTAATATCTTGAACAATGCATAGAATGATAAGCACCTATTGGTTCTAGTGATTGGCAACTTTTGGCAGGCATTTAAGAGATTTTTAAACAACCCTTAATCCCTCACAGCTGTGACTGAATGCAGACCAAAAGAATTGGCATTCCCTCTGCATCCTTTGACTTTAAATATAATCACTTGGTGGAAGTGATCGTGTACATTGTTTTTAACAGTGGAGGAAATGAGCTTTAATTTCACGAAGTGATTGCATCTTGGCTTTCAGAGATGCCTACTGCAAGCCTATTCAACACATGCCCCAGTCCCTGGGCACAGAGCAGCAGAACCATTCCATGAGCTGCATCTGTAACTATCCCCTTGAATAGCTAAAAGGTAGTTGATAGCTTTGGCCTGAAGGCTCAGGAGACATGGTATTTCTAATAGTGCTTGTTCTCACTTTGTCCAGCATTACACGAGTGTGTGAAACCAAGCTCTGATGTGGGACTTGCTAGAGGAGCATGCCCTGAAAATGGGAGGAATAGCATGTTTCACCTGAAATCTGTAATGTGCCCTCAGTAAATTATCCCTACTGTCACTATAGCCCCTTCCCTTTTCCTCCTCAAGTTCATAAAACTTCCCTGCTTTGGGCTTTTTGAATAAGCACACATATATTTGCTTTCTTGAGTCAGGGGGCAAAGGAGGTTACCAGAAGATCACAGAGACACAGGAACCTTTAGCAGTTACCATAAGAAGAGAGTAAATATGATCATTAAATAGTCAGTTCATTTTCATTTATTTGTAACACCTCAGGGCAATAACTGGTTTGATGGGGCTATTTTAAAATCATTACCCTACTATATTCTATATTACATCCATTCAATTTCTCACTAAAGATTAAACAACCTACTTGAAGGAAAATATCTTTTTATTAAAGTCACATTTTAAAAAACAGGTACTGAGCTTTTGAGGAATTAAATATTTACATTCATATGGAAGAACTGCAATAGAAAGAAGCATCTTAGCTTCCAGGCACTGAAAATACAACTATGATTTAGAGAATATCCTCTCTACTGTAAAAGAAACAAGCTCTTTCTCTCCCCCATGATTTCTTCTCCTAACACACACACCGCACTCTTAGCCAGAGACCAGGAGAGACCACAAACATGACTTAGTCAAGTGAGGTTTTCCCTATAAACTTTTACAATTGAATCTGCAAAACAACTAAGTGCGAACATTTGTTGACTAATTAAAAGGAACAAGTCAGCAAACAAAACACATTACATCTCTCTGCATATTCACCGTACCAAAATAGCTAGTACAAGGCACAGTTGATGGCAAAACAGCTTGGACTGACTGTGCAGGGAGTTGTCCCTGTGGAACTGTGACCTCATCCTATGCCAGAGAGAACTGCATCCTCACAACACTCCTGGAGCAGCCTGGTACATAGGGGTGCATAGGTGTGTGGCCTCATGGGGGGCTTTTGCATTAGCAGGTTGTAGGGAGGGATAAGGATACACGTAAACAGTCAAGCATTTGTAGCCCCCAAAGGAAAAAGAAAAATTGCATGTCCTCTGTGTGATGAGGGATCCTACTGGCAGATATGTAATTTGAAAATTTGGACTAGTTGTAAAAAGATGCTGCAAAATCAAGTTTGCACAGTAATATGTTTTAAGTGTCTGATCTTATTTAACCATTGTGTTGCTGATTTTGATCCTGAATATGTAGTTGACTGGCAGTTAATTACATGTCATTAAGTGCGGGGTTCGAAGCTGCTGCTGGCTAGCTCCTTTACCGAATCTGCATTCAAGGGTACTGCTTGGTACCTTTCTGATCTTGTGGGTCTGAGCCTCAGGCAGAAATGTGGCTTTGGCATGGAATAAGAAAGGGGGACTCGCACGTGGGTTCCAAGTAGGTTTTATTTCACTCAGAAAGCCCACATGGAAGTGAGATTTTTCCTCTGGGTTTCAGTTTAAGTACAGGGGGTGTTGACAGAGGAGGGGACAATCTAGAACCAATCCCAGTGAGGGGTGGGGGAAGTGACCCAGGAAAAAAGGGCAATTAACAACACAATTCTATACATAAAAGAAGGAGGGGAGCGGAGAACTTGCTGAATCACCCCACAGCCCCACCAGAATTCTCCAGGCTTCAGGGTGGGATGGCAGGGTGATTGACAGGACTCACAACCTGGGAAAGGCCAAAGGAGTTTGAACATGGGATACAGGGAAAAACCATTATAAAATGAGGAACAACAGCATGCAGAACTTTAGTGAACTAAAATGCACCACAACAATTAAGTAAAACAACAGACTGCTACAGTACCAAGCTACTTTAAACAGCATGAACAGTGCAGTTTTTCCGTTCAGTACCCATCATACAGTGGTCCATTTTTGCAGACAGATGTAAGCTATAACCAAGCACTGAATGTCACAGCTACCTGATTGGAATCAGGCAGACTGGAGATAGGGTGACAGGTTTTGAACAGGTGACACGAATCCTGGCCACGTTTTCTGGCCCCAGCCTCAGCTCCTGCCATACCACAGGTACCTTGGCAGCTGCCAGCACCTCCAATCTCTTGTGTCCCATAAGGCCATGGCTGGCTCCTAAAGGGTTTGTACTCCATCCTTTTGGTCACAGCAGGAAGGTTTTCAAAGGCCTCTTGATTTCTGTGTGAGTTCCACCTCACGACCCTGGATGACATCCCCGGAAGGCAGCCTCTTCATCTCACTTCAGCTGTGAGCAACATTTCTACTGGGAGCTTGAGCTGTCCTTTAGCTTGCTGAGTCCCTGATGTACTTAGGGGTTTCAGCATCTCCAAGTGCTTGCACAAGCTATTTCCATTGCCATCTTTGGATGCTCTGTTGGATGAGGATAGGATGTCAAGTCACATTATGTCCAGAGAGATATGAAAAGAAAGGTTTTATTATACAATGTCACTTCTTTCTTTATGTTACCCAATCTTAGCTCTGGCAATTAATGCTCCAGCTGAGAGGTTCAAACATCCCTTTAGGGCCACTGGGAAAATCACACTTTGTGAACTCTGTGAGAGGGAGGCTTTCCTTTCTCACCTCTGGAGGCCTTCTTTGTACCTTCAAGAGCTTAAAGGAAAGGCAGGACCTCCTAGCACTTTCAATGGTCCTGTCATATCTTTGGAGGCTCTTGCTCCCAAGAAATGTCTCATCCCAGCCAGCATCCTGGCAGAGGAAGAGATAGGAAGGACACGGCATGCTCCCTGTGGCAGAAATCCCTACATCACAGTTCTCCTACCAAAACCCTTGTGGAGAAATCAGGAGTGACAAAGTCTACCTCCCCTGAACAGCAATAGACAGTGGCAAAATTTCCCATTCCTTTCAATGAAAGCAGCACATATTCTACTTGCCACTATGCTCCCAAATCTAAGGGCATCAGTGAGATCAAGAAAATGACAGGGAAAACCATGTCATAAGAGCTACTCAGAAGTCTGCAGCCAATCATTTCAGGGGCAGGTACTATGTTCAGGATCTCACATCAGTCACCCACACTCTTTCAGCTAATTTTCCTGAATGAATATCCCTTCCCTCTAGTCCTGAAACAGTATGACTTTAACTGCTGTGATTTCCCTATTGTCTTTATCTTTTTCAACTTCTTTGACTGTTCTTGGTTCATTACAAAGGGAAACCTCTCCCTCTGGAGCTCAAGTTGGGGCATTTTATTTCCCAGAAATGGTGAGTTGTCACATTTGAAACAGCATTTGGTGCTTGTCTGCAGCAACTTGCTTGTCCCCCCACCCAAGGAACCATGTGGGAAGAAGGCAGACTGTCCCTCCTTTATTGCCATACTTGGTGTTCAGCACCCTTACCAAAACCTCACTTCATTGCAGGGTTCACAGTCAAGGTCAATGATTTTACAGGAGATCTCAAGCCCTATTTCAAGCCTTTTTTGGTATTTTAAATAACACAATTTTGTTTTATCTTCCTGCCTTATGGTATACATTCTTTTGTCCTTAAAAGTACTTAGGCACAAGCTGTGCAAGGATAATAAACAATAACTGGAGTCTGATGGAAAGCTGAAGCCATTTATATGAGAAAGAAAAAACCAACAACAAAAAATACAAATGCCAAACCAAATCACACTGATCTTGTTAGCTCTGGCTGTGAAGGGTTTCACTAGTATGGCTGAACAATGATCATCTCAGAATTCAAGACCAGCAGTGGGAGCAATTGTCTGTTGTCACTTGATGGGCTTTCTACTTAGAGCATGCATTGTCCTGAAAAGCTTTTCTTTGCATCTAGCCTATGCTAAGAGATTTGTTGTTTTACATGGACCCACATCACCCATTTCAAACCAGAACATTTCTACCCTCCAGTCATGTTTAGAATCACCACTGGAGTTGATACAACTACTTGGGTGCAGACCTACTCTTTGGTCTTGGCATTTCAGAGGCCCCAGGCAGAGTTGTGCTCTTCTGCACAAAAATTAGTAGCCAAGAGAGGCAGAGAATTGCAATTCTGATCCTAGGTCTTGCTTGAATGCAGAAAAGGGGAAGTAAGTTATAGACAGATCCTTGAAAATATTTTATGGTCACCAGCTTTGCTGGGACTAAAGTGGACACAATACGTGCCATAAGAATATTTTAACTGAGGTTGGATCAAATCTCTTAGGATTTTCTCTCACCAATGAATTTTTATGCTTCATAGTTAGTCCTGGAAGTGATTTATTCTGAAGGCAAAGGGGGGCTTATCTTCGAAGCAAGAAAATGGCTCCATCTGACACCTCGTTATGCAAACTCAATTGCATAGGAAGCACTTCGATATATCAGTGAGGGGGCATAATTCCTGCTGGGTGCTGATCATTTATGGCTTTGAAATTCATTTTGGCATGTTTGCCCTTGGGACCACTCATACACTTGAATTTAGCAAAGTGCCCTTAGCATATACCTGGATTGGGACCAAAATTCTTACCATATGTAGGGCATGAGGTGGTTCATCTTTAAAACTAAATTAAAATGTTGAATTGTGTAACCTTCAGCATGTCCCTCCAGATGAAAATGACTCTGTTACCACAGTAGATAAATCTCCTTGGAAAGTTCATGCATAAACTGTATTTAAGGAAAATAGCTTCTAATTATGCAAAGATATTAACAACCATCCCATCTGATTGTAATGAGGATAATTTGCATTATTCCTAAACAAAAAGCTTCACCAGAAGAGTTATGGCTGTTATCCATTTTGCTACAGTCCAGCTAGTAATCAGAAAGCCATTATCTTGCTTTCTTTACAAAAGTTCTACTGCTCAAAAAAGTCAGAATGGGTGAAGATGAACAGTTTGCAGTCTGCCACCATATACCCCATTGCTACATAACCCTCCATCATTTACCATCACAATTTCTTAATTTATTTTTCTTTTATAAGCTTTCTTCTGCTCTTTGTTTGGCTCTGAAAGAAGTACACCATCGGACTTCAATTGCAGGTTTTTCTCAAACATGCTGTAAAGGACTCTGAATGGACTATAATCAGAGGATTATTTTGGTTATGTCAGATGATGATCAAATCCTGTACCAGTATTATGTAGTGAAGCAGTACTATATCTATTAGACTCAGTGATCAATCCAATGCATTTGAATTATGAAATGCATAGAAGATATAATCTAGGGAGTGTTCGTGTATGGAAGTTTGTGTTTAGCAACATGGTTTATGAGCCTATATGGGATGTATGTTCACACTGCCTAATAAATAATCTCTGAGTGCCATGAGCTGAAGTTTCAAAGCAGCCTCAGAGAGTCATGCATCTAACTCCCTTATGTCTTTGGAACCCCAGACACAATATTCTAGAAATAGGAAAGGGGCTTGAATAGTAATTACAAGCATATTTTAAAACCTGGAGAGTGAAAAAAATTGGATTCCGGGCATTGTAAATTGAGGAAGGAGAGAATGATGAACCGTGTCTTTTGGAGCTAAAGGACCAATATACTTCTGCGGCCTTGAAAGTTTATATGAATTATCTAGCATTCGTACAGTGTGCTTGTAGCAGTGTTTTCTTTGCAGAAAACTCTGACTCCTTTCAGGGTTTTATAGTTTATTTCCTTTATGAAAGTTAAAACTGGATAAAGGGCAGGGGGAAAGAAATGCAGCAGGGGAAAGAAATGTGGGTTTCTTCTTGTTGTTTTGTGTGAACTCAATATTTTTCATTAGGCTGTATCCATATTAGGAGCTGTGATGAGGGATAATGAGAGACATGGTGAATAAACAAAAGAAGGTACTTTCTCTGCTAATGTTAATTGGCATCATTAATGAAAATCAGCACAGAAACAGTGGTTTTCACGGCCTGAGAATCTCATTCAGAGTGCTTAAATCTCTTGTAGCAAAGTAAACCAAATTAGTGCAAGGTTTGTATCTGTTATGATCAGGTAGCATTTGGCAGAAAATTGCAAGCTTTATTGTAAATATATGTGATTAACTTAACTGGAATTAACCAGGAGTATATCTGTGCAGGTATGAAGAAAAATACCTGACCTTGTTTCCATGTTAAGCTATATATTCCTTTATATCTAGCCATTTAAGTGTCAGCAACTTCAGAGTTTATTTTACTGTCTACAAATTTGCATTTTTCAGTAGATATATGCTATGGCAGTCCTAGACACAGGTATGTGGAACTTCTTTGTACATTGTCAGTAGCAATCATATCCAAAAGGTTATTTCTAGGAGTTAGGAAACGAAGAATTCCTGGGCTACACACTAATTGCAGAGCCCACAACACTGGAAAACTTGGTCCTTCTATCAACAGTTTCAAAAACCCAGGGAAGCTACTTGAGTTTTCACTGATGATAACAAAGAAATGAATACCAGAGTAAGGCATCTGAATTTGTGTACTGTGCTCAGCTGCAATTTCCAGGGAAGTTTAAGTTCTGATGGAAGTGTTGCCTGTGTCTGAGCAACCGATCCATGATGGATTCTGCATGGATTCTCTGCTCTCCAGTAAAATGTTGACTCCTCTTGCAGTTTTTCTTACATTTATGGCTCTCAAACTCTCTTCTTCCTAGGCAGCAATTTGCATTAAAAATTAAGAACTTAATTATCTCCTATGTCTTTTTCATTTTTATTAAATTGGATTGAAACCAGGCATCAGGTTTAACAGTCATTGGGGAAAACGATTTGAAGTTACACAGACGGACTGACTATGTGCATTCTGTGTACATAAGAAAAAAGAATAAAATAAAATTTTCCCAATTTGGCAGCTGAAACTACAATCATCTTGTGACCCTTCGGCATTCATTCCACTCATCTTCCCTTCCCTCCTCATGAGTTTGCTGAGCCTTCTGCTTAATTCTTTGTTTCACAGTTGCAATTCCTTTTACCTATTCCTACCCCTACTTTTCTCTTGGGAATGTCTTTCTTATCCTTTCCTCTCTGAAAGTTTGTATTCCAGCAGAGTGCTTCTGCTCTGGGGTTACAATCTAGAAAACAAAGCAACAGGAATTTTGCTTTGAAATGAGAAGCTTGCCTAAACACATCCAACACCTTCAGCAGGAACACTTTTCCCTCCCCCCTTGCCAATATACATTTGGTTCTCTTAATTGTTATCTCTATTCAGAGCAATTTCCTCGGCACACACATTTTCATTAAATGTAATGAAGGAAGGACAATTTAGCATCCCACCTGTGACAACTCACTGATTCAGATCATGATGACCTATTGTGAATACTTGGGCTTCAGTCAAGATTTTGATTAGTGAAAAGAAGTAACCTCTGCATAATTAAGATTGTAGCAAGAATTTATTTATTCTGAGCCAGTTTAATTTAAAAGTCCAATAATTAGATAATATATGAAGACACCTCCAAAGCACTCACTGGCAGAATTTCTGAGAATTTACCGTTTGTCTCACTTCATATTCTGAAAAGTTTGTCACATGTATAGTCTCCAGAAGGGGGTGATTTATTTGTGGGTACACTGCAAGAAAAGCAGAGAAACAGCTTGTGAAATAGGGAGCTTGAAATTTTTTGTGTCAATCGTATCTGGAACAATTTGAAGTAATTCTTGCTCTTCTGACATGCAACAGCTCATAAATGGTTTGGCCTAGAAACTTCAAATATGATTTATTCAAAAGGTCTTCATCCCTCCTACTCTGCATTAAAAGAGGAGAGGGTTGGTGAACTTGGAAACTATCCCCTGGAAATTTGGAAACAGCAGAGCTGCCTGATGGGATCTGAAATAGCTTATTGAGTTTGTCACTGATACTATGGGCTTCTCTAGTCACAAAATATGAGAATAGACAGCAACAGTCTGTATTGCTGTGGAAGAGGGAGCTTGGCTTCCTTGCAGCCAGCTGTTCATTTAGTCATGAGCCAGCACCAAGTCTGTATTAGTCCCTTAATACATAGAGACTATTAATAATCACCATGGCACACAAACTGCACCAGTGCATGGATCTTCTGATTCTGTGACCCTTCTGTTAACTCCACCATGCTCTGAGACACACAATCATTTTTTCATTGGTTCTGGTTGGTCTTCCAGTCTCATATTATCAGGGAAGCACTCAAGAGACATTTAGGAGTGAAGAAAAGGAGTTTTTCATTATGGTACATCTTCTACCATCACCATGTTGACACCATCCAGCTTGAAAAGCTCACTGAACAAAGCAAACAGCATAGCAGTGATAACAAGCAATTGTGGCTTTAGCAAGAAGGAATACACAAAAAAAAAAAAATCAAAGAATTAGCGGTCAGATAATTACAGAGCTTTATGCTGTAGGCTGCATATGTAAATTTCATGAAATGTTTATTAGAAACACATTCATTACAACAGAAAACTTCATTCACTTACTTTTGTGAGCCTACATTGAAAATTTCAAGAGCACATGTTACACAAAAAATCTTTATAAAAATATCTGTGGTTGAGGACAGTGTTAAAGCAAAATTTACTCCCTTCCCACTAAAAAAAACCCAGTAGAAGAATGTGATACCCATAAAGCTAGGTGTCCACACAAGTAAATAGAAGCTTGCTACATGTACCCCAGCTCATTAGCGTTTCAAATGGTTCTCATATCAATTTAAATACTAACAGATACCTGTGTATGAGGGGGATGATTCATCTCAATAGCTGAAACCAATGGTCAGAAATTGTATTGCAAAACATTTGAGTTTTTTCATCAGAAATATGGGAAATATTATAGGAATACCCACATCTGCTTCTGGGAGTATGACAGGGGTGTATATGAAATACCTTTAAATCTGGCTTCTCTTGCATTTTGCTTGAATAGCCTGATGTGATATTTCATGCTGTTGTTGGTTTCCTTTCATCATCATCTAATTCACAAAAGAAGTTTGCTCCCACGCTTCCATGACCACAGACACTAGATAAGAGGTGTGGCTCAAACAGTGAACTTCCTATATAGAAGCTGGGGACATCAGGGATTTAAACAAACTCTCAGATGACTTGGCAAATAATATATATTGTTTGGTTTTGTGCCAAAATACTTTGATCTTTGACTTTTTTTCCCCCTAAAGAAAAACATGGACTTTCCCCACTTTGAGCTTTTACAAGAAATTCTTGACTCATCCAGGATATAAACAAGCCTCATGAACTTCAGTTAAATGATGAAGAGATGGGAGGCAGAAAGAAGTTTTCCAATGTCTTTCATTTAATCTGAGTTTAAAATAGAAGACAAAACATCAGCAACCTTCACAGAATCACAGAATATGCAGAGTTGGAAGGGACCCACATAGATCATTGAGTCCAACTCCTGGCCCTGCACAGGACCACCCCACGAGTCACACCATGTGACTGAGAATATTGTCCAAATGCTTTTTGAACTTTGTCATGCTCAGTGCTAGTACCACTTCCCTGGAGAGCCTGTTCCAGTGCCCAACCATCCTCTGGTGAAAAACCCTTTCCTGATATACAACCCAAACCTTCCCTGACACAACTTCAGGGCCATTCCCTGGGTTCTGTCACTGGTCACCACAGAGAAGAGATCAGGGCCTGACCCTCCTCTTCCCCTCATGAGGAAGTAGCAGGCTGCAATGAGGTCTCCTCTCAGTCTCCTCCAGGCTGAACAGACCAAGTGCCCTCAGCTGCTCCTCATACAGCTTCTCCTCAAGGCCCCTCACCATCCATGCTGCCCTCCTGTGGGCTGAGAGCTTTAGATCCTTCTTACCTTCGCACCCAGAACTGCCCCCAGCACTGGAGGTGAGGCTGCCCCAGTGCAGAGCAGAGGGGACAATTCCCTCCCTTGCCTGGGCCACCCTGTGCCTGATGCACCCGAAAACATGGGTGGCCCTCCTGGCTGCCAGGACTGATGTTCAATATGACATTGAGCAGGACCCTCAGGTCCCTTTCCATGGCACTTCTTCCTAGCATCTCATTCCCCAGTGTGTCTGTACATCCAAGGTTGTCCCATCCCAGGAGCAGAATCCAGCACTTTCTGTTGTTGAACTTCATGCAGCTGGTGATTCCTCAGCCCTCTGATTTATCAAGGCCTCTCTGCAGGGCCTTCCTGCCTTTGATGGACGCAACAGCTCCTCCCTGTTTTGTATCATCTTGCTTGCTCTGTATCTCTTCCAGTTCTGCATCTAAGTCATTTATGAAGATGTCAAAGAGCACAGGGCTGAGAATGGAGCCCTGTGGAACCCCACTAGTGACAGGTCCCCAGTTTGATGTCACCCCATTCACTATAATCTTTTATTCCCGACCTCTGCATCTTACTCAATTTTACAGTAACCTGCAGCTGTTGAAAACTGCCCTCAAATAAACCAAATTGCAGTTGTATTTTTCTAGTCTTCCGTGAAAAAAAAGAGGTAGTTGAGCTTTTCTGTCCAACTTAATGGTTCCATGAATCTGCTGGTGTGCAGGTATATTTTGAAAGCCTTGAATTACACACTGATTGTTAAGTGAAAAGACAGACAATGCTGTGTAGAAATTGGCTGTAAGTGCTATTTGGAGTAGTAAATCACTCATTTTCATTGATGTTATATATTTTTGTCCCACTTAGTGTCAGCTGATACAAACCAACATCCATGATACTGAATTAGTAATTTGGTAGTGAATTAGTACAAATTCTCTTTACAAGACCAGTGATTGTTTCTGTTATGCATTAAGCTTAAAAAGATGTTGTTAGTACTAGATAAAATCTCACTAAGTATGTTTCAGGAAAAGCTTGAATGTCAAGAGTGTGTTTTCATTTCTGGAGACTGACATGTCAGATTCTTGTGCCCTAGGCAGTAACTTGCAATTTTCCCATAACAGATTTCTGGTGGGTTTGCACTGAAATAGCTGCTTACTATGTCTCTATGTCTTCTAAATCTACCTTCCATTTCTTGAAAACTTGAAAGCAAGAATTAAATGATTTCTTTTTACTCTGCAGAGATGTCAGGGAGGAGGCTTAACATTCATTTATTTCTACAAAGTAGTGATGGTGAATATTACGTGTAAGTATGCATTTGTGTAGCAGCTGTAGTCCGTGATACCTGGCCTATTTTTAGGTGTATAAGCAACTCTTACATCCCCTGTACCAGAGACATTAACTATATTTGTTAGGGATCAGAGGTCCATAGCTTGAAAACCACAGTGTCCAAGGAAAACAAATGTGTAGAAGTTGCCATCTGTAGGTCTAAACAGCTTCATATAAACTGCCTGAGGATGCAACCAAAAACCAGAGTGAAATCTCATGCATCCTCCCTTTTCTTCTGCTACCCACTAGTTTGCCTCATTCTCTGCTTTCATTCAAAGAGGCCAATAAAACAATTGCAATTTATCTTCTCTCCTCTCTTCCAAAGGACCATGCCCTTATCTTTTCTAATTTCCCTCATCAATGTCATCTTCTGGTATGGGATATATTTGAATAGAGACCTCAGATTTTCTCCTTTCTGTTGATTTTGTACCATCCACCTCCAAGCAGAAATAATACCTCCATTACATATATCAACAGCCAGCATTGATTAAAGCCATCACAACCAGTAAACATGAAATAGCAATACTCATCAGAGCCGGTAAGAAGATAACTTCTTCATGTTTTTAGTGACCAGTTTAGTCCTTGCCAGTGGCTTTTCATTTTGTTCCTTCCATTGACTTGAAGTCTTTAGGACTGACCTTGGATTTTAAGGGGCAGATGACATCAGTACCAGAATTAGCTTTTTGCTTGCTTTGTAATTCCCACAGGCAAAAGATATATGAAATATTTCTCACAAAAGGCCTGAACCCAAATGTCTCCTCAGCACCTTTCTGTGCTGGGTCATCCTGTCCATCTGGCTCTTTTGCTTCCACCTTCCCATGGAGCAGGTAGGCAGGTGGATGCTTGCATTTTTCTTCACTGAGAGAGGCTTTCAGGCCCCTGGTGTTTTCAGATGGAGAGTCAGAGACCCTGAAACAGGTTTTCATGAGAACAAAAAGCCACCTAGACATCTGGTTCTCCTTGAGGGCCACAGCTGGTCTCTGTAATGAGTGTTTGAATATGTTGTATGTGTACCTATGATTTCCAAGACTTCTTGTATTCTTCATGTTTCTCTTCTCAAGGAACTGACGTGGTCTTGCTGATGCATGAAGACAGATAGTGACATACTACTCTTTTCTTACATAAACACACATACATGAGAAAAGACAGAGGGAATAAAAATAGATGAACAAATGTACAAAAATAATCATAAATATTGTAGATGTAGATAGTGGAAAAATATATGGCAGGCAGATCTCTAGAGAAACAGATGGATAGCCCACAGCAATAAGCAGTAGCTGTCTATGAAAGATAGGCAAATGCACTTGTAAATGACTTGTGACTCTTCAAAATTTAATTTGCCATGAAAGCCCATCATGAATGATGCAAGGGAAATACCAAGTAAAAACTAGGTTTTCTTCTTAACCTGTGGGATGGAAAGTTATCTGACGGGTTACAATAAGCAGACATGAATGCAGATACACAGAGATATCTCATCACTTGGCAGTTCTCAAAGTTTATTGTCAAACCAAATTAGCAGAAGTCTGCCACGTATGAGCAGGAAGAACAACAGGCAAGATGCTAAAATGTCTGCAGTGAAATCATTGCCTTCCATGGCATTCTTATCACCATCTCCTTCCTCTTGACCTCCATTCACTTGTTCATAAGATATTAAGGAGCCAGCAGTCAAAAGCAACTTCTGGGAAAGGTTGCAACCACCTTATTTACTACTCAGTGTCCTTCCTACTTAATTTTGTGGTGGCTGTCAGTTGTGATATGCCAGAGAAAAGGTTGAGGGCCTTTTTTTTTCCTCTGTAAATCTTAAAGAACACTTTTAAGTGCTGTTCCTAGACTCTGATAAGTGGACGACAGTTGAAGTTGTAACAAACATGTGAGATTTTGATAAAGTAACCAGAGAAGTCAGACTTTCATATGCTTGTGGAATGCCTCCAGGGAAGAGTGATGTAAAGAATTGTGCAGTTACATGTAAGTGCTGGTCTTGAGAGACCTCCTTGCATCAGTTTGAAACTGTTGTTCTCTATTCACCTTGTCATATATTAGTTTGGGTAGATGGACACCTATAACGTGCAAGTTTCCCAGAACATGAGATGTGACCTTTTGTGCACAAGGTAACTAAATCATCCCTCAAGGTGATGTCTCCTGATCCAGCTACCAGCTCCTCCCTTGTGGTCCTTCTGCCTCATATGTGGCTAGAGTCAAAAACTTGCTAAATTGTCCCATTTAAATGCTTTTAAGTTAAATATACATTTCTAATTGTACAGTACTCAGCCCTTGTTGATAATATGCAAAAAACTGTGAGGTCAAGTTACACTCCCAAGTAGGAAATCCCACAGCTCTTCAGAAAATATTATCCCTCTCTGTCCTTATTCCACTGCATGCCATCAGGGCAGCTTACAGGAATCCCCCCCCTCCTCTCAGCATTTAGTCTTGCCTGATGTCCTCAGGGAAGCAAGAAATTAAATTGAATGGATTTTTAAAAGAAAAGCAAGGGAGGCCTCCTGCTGGAGCTGAATAAAGTTGAGACAGCTCTGTCAGCTGCATGTCTTCACTTTGCAGGGAGCTGTCAGTAAGCTCTTTAAAGTTGGGGAACTTACGCAGGGAAAACAATTGGTGTGTCACTTGTAATCTACATGCGCAAATTGCACCGTGTTGAAAGCAAGAAAATTCATTTTTATTTATATAAATAGATCTGGTAGATTTCATTAAGATTAGGTCAGACTGTGGAGTTATCACGTAGTCTTGTTTGCACTTTTTATTAATCTTCGTTTGCAAATGCTGATTAGTTCCACGAAACCCTCTTGCTATTTATTGTAAAAGCTCTCTCTTCTTTTCTTCCTGTCAGGAAGGCTCAGGAGGAGGGAGAGGGGAGGGAGGAAGGGAAAGAAGGGGACTTCTAAGCCAGTAGCCAGAACCAGAAGGAACATGAAAGTGGATTTCCTTGAATTAGGAAAGGAGGAAGGGAGGACAAGAGAGAGAAACTCGTGCTCTTAACATCCTGGATGGAGCAGGCCCAAGCAAGACCTCCTGATAATGAAACAGTGGCATAAGAACAGTGCAGATCAGTGGTATTACATTATGGGTAGTTGATCAGAGACAGAGACTACACATCAACAAACAGCAATGAGTTTAATATGGTTGCCGTTTTTATAGGAAGTTTGAATCTCCTGGGTTTAGACTGGTTAGATTACCTGATTGGTTGGGATCTCTCTCCCCCCAGATCTCTGGACAGTGGTGTGTCTGCATCTGAGCTTAAATAGGGTTGGCTGAGGTCTCTGAGTTCATTATTCATGCAGGGGCTTGTTCTACCTCTTTTCTAAAATGAGCCATGTTAGACAAATTTGATTTGTTATAGTCAGAGTTATCTTGTCCAGTTATAGACGGGCTGTACTGTGACAATTCCTCCTTTCCTTTTTATTAAAAAATGCAAAGTGTTCTCTGTTATCCTACCTCCAAGGGCCCTTTGCAGACAGGGTGACACAAGACAGCATGGGTCTAATTTGAAGGAGGTTTTCTAACCAATTTGATAAATTTAGCTCATTTAGTTAGCGATGTATCTCATGTACCACTGGAGTTGCAGCACTTACTTCCAGGAGCTGTTAGGCGAGATCACAATCTTTCAGGCTAACATGCCATAGGTTAACTACTTAGAGTTACAAGTTACAACTTAACACTAAAAACAAGAAACCATTTAGCCCTTAGAACTGCTAGGAAAAAACCCAACTACCAGAAAAACAACTTGTAAACAGAAAAAACAGTTGGTAAACAAATAGAATCCTTAAATGAACGGTCACTTCAAGAGGCCAAGATCTCCATGAGGTAGGGGAACAAGTTATTTCCATCAAACTTCCACACATGGTTCTGTCTGTTGACAAGCAGTCAGGAGGATGCTGCTTGTGGCCCCAGACAAGATGCAGGGCAGGACAGACATATTTAACAGGTACCCAATGTGTTCCGGTGTCTGTGGAAACACAGGCAAAACAGAAAACACAGGGAACCCTGTCCTCACGTAATGAGATTCCATGGGCCTTCCCATCTATGGGTGATGTCTTGTAGCATTACATTGGGTTTGGGCGACTGATTATCACCAGATGATTGTAATGATAGAAAGTGATTTAAAATAACTGGGTCTTAGAGTATTTTTATAAGGTTTTATTTACATAGAGTCTATTTATTTTTTAATATATAAATATACAATATTTTATATCTATATTTATTTATATATTTTATATTTTATATTTTGTATTTATATATTTTTTATTTATATAGAGTATCTATACACTAAATCCTCTGAGAGTATTAGAAAATACTCCCAGATGATTTAGTGTATAGATAGCTTTAGCTACCCTGCTCTGTGGGGATTCACCACACATTCCTGCCTTTTGTTTTTCAAGTATACGTTTTAAAGTGCCATGTGCTCTCTCCATGATGGCTTGTCCTGTTGCTAAGCGGGGGATACCTGTGTGGTGTGACACACCCTAGAGCTGTAGGAAATGTCTCATTTTCTGTGAAATGTATCAAATACTGGGGTATTCCAAGGGCTCATAGATGGCTCTATGTGTCCTGTAGCAACGTGGATAGATGGTAATTGCTGCTACCTTCCCAAAAGCGTCTCCTTTGGGAAGCCGCTCAGGCAAGCACACAAGTAATCATGCTTTCTACACACACCCCCCAAAGATAGCAGTCAGCGAGTGAAAGGCAGGAAGGGTCTTCTGTACGGAGTTCCAGCAGAGTTTCTTAGGTCACATGCTGAAGGGGTCCAGGGACAGAAGACAAGGGCTCGATGGAGCGTCCAGGGTTGAGTACAGGGCAAGTGAGGCTGGAGCAAGGGATCAAGGGCCAATGATCTGAGGGTAGAGGAGTGTCACGGGGCGAAGCTGGGCGTGTCCCAATTTAGGAACACTGAGAGAGGCTCCAGAGACAGGAGTTGTACAAAGCTGTCTAATTATTTTTATTTTGACTGCAATATTTATAGATATGTACAGAGGTCAAGGGATTGGCTACACAGGTCACCACCCCTTCGACCTGGATGGTGGATAGCACCATCACTCATTTCTTCTCTCACAGGAGAAGTATGTAAACATTCTAAGAATAGACATTATCTATATTAAGGCTGCGCTGAAAGTTCTACAGAAAGACAAGAGAACAGAAAAACTTGGGCAACACAGGGGTGGAGTGTAAGTGGGGCAAAGGATAACAGCCAATAGGGAATACAGGTGCAGACAAGCAGGGATACAAAAGCCAATGGAGAAACAGGGATGGGAGAACTTTCTAGAACTGAGACATATAAGGGTAACAAAGGTGGGTAAGGCCAATGAGCCAATGGGCAAAACAGAACTGGGGTAAATTATCACGGTGCTGCAGAGTGGGGGAAGCCTTTTGCCTCACCTTATGTGGTGAGGCTTTCCCAGAGCCTATGGGACATTCTTCCAGGGCATTGCCCCTGAAGATTCTCTGAATTCCCACAGGCCTCTACAGTGTCCTTGAACCAGTTGGTTCTGGACCAGGGAGTTTAGGGTGTTTAGTTTCTCCTTTTCAATGGACAACTGCGGTACCCACACAGGTTGAGTAGTAAGCCATTTTAGAGCTAATGTAGGATACTTTATGCTCTCTAATACAATGACCCCTGTTAACATCCATCCCCACCTGGACTCCCCATGCAGATAGAACATCCCTCCCCCATAAGTTAAGTGGTGCTGCAGTGATGTAAGGTCAAATGGCAGCTGTTGGTCCCTCAGGAATTTTTACCAAAACAGGTTTGCTGCTCAGACAGCTCTGTGGGGTCCTTCCAAGGCCAGGAACAGTGGATCCCACAGGCTCAGTGGGCCATGATGGAGGCCAAGTGTGGTCAGAGATGATGGTGACATTTTTCCCTAGGTCAATCATCCCACTGACCTTCAACTGCTAAGGCTTTGCTTGAGGCATCGTAACAGTACAAAGTATATTAGGTCTTTGATCACCTACAACCTGAGTCCAGCACACCTGGGGCTCTCCCATTGTTCTGAAGCCTTGGTCTCCTCACTAGAATCTGTTTTGGAGACTGAAGACTTAAAAGGAATGAGTTGAGCAATTCTGGTTTTAGCAGGGATAGTCACAGGTGGAGTAGGGGTTGATATCATGGCTTGTATTTGTCCTGTAAAGTCAGCCCCTGTAAAACCAGGGCGCACAAAGATACTTTGAAGCATGGCACTGGATCTTCCTAGAAACACTGCACTGAGTCCTTTCCCTATGGGCCCTTGGGCCTCGAGAGGAGCTTTGTGTACCTGTAATGAGTTTATGGTAATTAGGATTGGGGTGGATACATGCATGCCAGCTGATCCTCTTGTCCTAGCTGTGAGTTGGTCACACAGGCTTGCACTGGAGGGTGGGAAGATGCTTATATTGTCACACATTTCCCTTTTGAGCTCAGTTTCCCATTTCTCTGGTTCTTGAGAAAATGACCATTAACATGAAATATGGACTTGCATACCTTGGTCGTATGTCTGGACTTCCCATGCAGGTTGCAGCTTGCATTTGCTCCCTTCTGTCCTTGAAACATCTCCTGTGGAAAGGACTTTTGGGGACAGTTTACCTTACGGTGGTCTTGTTCTCCACATTTGTAGCAACGAGGTGCTACCTTTACAGCAGCTGCTGTGGAATCTGCTAACATGGTCATGTTAATGATAATTAGATCCAACCTTAGTACAGGCATTTATCAATTCATTTTGTGATGGATTTTTGTTAGGTAGCAGTTCTATGACCTTTTGGTGGTCCTCATTGGCATTGTCCCTTGCCAATTGCAAAATTAGATGATTTTTGACTTCAACATTAACAATTTCTTTTTCCATAGCGTCTTGTAATCTCTCTATAAATTATAGATATGGTTCTTTGCCTCCTTGTCTGATTTTGGAATATGTTTGGGTCAGCTTTGCCATGTTAGTTACTTTAAATAGTGCCCTCAGTCCCAGTTCCTTTACCTGTGCTAGTATTAATAGATGCAGCCTGACCCAGAGTTGTGGATCCCCCACTGGTGGTAGACCTAACAGCTGAGAGACTCCTGCTTCATAACGTGGGTGCTCTCATGGAACCTGTAAAATTTTTAACTCTTGTTTTCAGTGCTGCTTTTCCAAGCAGATTCGAACACCATATATTGGACTGTTGCAAACATTAATTTGGCAAGCTGCTTTATATCAGAAGGAGTTACCTCCTCAGTGGCTAGGAATTGTAGCATATTATCAATAGCAATAACATATTAGCAATTGTAGCATAATAACAATTAGTAGAACCCAAACTGTGCTTGGCCACTAGCTGATGCAGTTCAGAAAGAACTGGCTGCTGGAAAGGGGGTGCACTTGTCAGGACTAGCTGTGTTGCCTCTTATCACTGGATAAATAGCAACTATCCCAATCTCAGGCTCCCAGCCCCCTGACATGGGTATGTCAATGAGTTCTGCCCCCTTGTAGTCCCCACTCACAGTAGCTTTTAGATTTGCTTTTTGCCAGATACTCCCAGGATCGGGCAGGGCTGTTGGCATTTCAGTTATGCTATATTGCAGTGTTTCACAGAGGGATGATGGTTCTGACTTCCTTTGCTGGTATCTCTTGCGTCTCTTGCCAGTATACAATCCAGGGAGAACTCAAACTCTGGCAGAGGCAGTGCACCAAGGACAGTGGCATTGCTTCCAGGTATTGCGTCAACAGGAACTCCTGGTGTCCAGGAATTTTCTGGACCTGTCCCGAGAGGCTGGGCTGGAGGTGCTGACACGTCCCACAAAGGCTGGGTAGGAGGCAGAGCCATGCCCCACAGAGGCTGGTCAGAGGCGATCCCGGTGCACATGTGCTAGCAGGGGGTGTCACAAGATGCTCTCCCAACATGGTGGCACAGGGTGGCATTACACAACATCTCAGAGTGGCCACCAAGTGGTCTGGCCATGTGGAGTGGGGCGGTGCAGGGTGCCCACCCAAAGCAGCTGCATGGTCTGACCCGGCACAGCAGCCCAGTGCAGGCAGGGGGGGGTGGGGGGGTGGCCCTAGGGACCGCATGACACTGGGGGCTGGTCCCGGGGTGCTCAGCTGTTATGGCGGCGTGGCTTGATCCGGGACAACAGTCCCCAGTGGCCGGATAGCGACTCAGCCTGGCACATCAGCTTGGAGTGGGTGCTGAGGCTGTGTTCTCCACTCCGCCTCATGTTGGGGCTTCACTAGCCACCGCTGTGCCACTCGGGCATGAGGCCTCGTCTGCCGTGGTTTGGCTGCCTGCCTGCCTGGGCACCAACAGCCGCCGCAGTGGGGCAGCACACGGGCTCCCGCCACTCACTGGGATCTCACCACTTTCTGGAGCTGTGCTGCACGCCGGGATTCGGCTGTCCCTTCTGGCTCTGCCGCTTGCCTCAGCTGTGCTGCCTGCCGCCATGGCTCCGCTGCTTGGGGCTGTTGTGTAATCTTACATGTGGCACACATTCGGCGCTGCGCAGTGTGGCCACTTCTCACTCCGTGCTCGCCGTACATCTTAGTTTTTATCTGCATTGTCAAGTTCAATATAAGATTCCAGGGTCTTAGGATTTTAACTGCACTTTTGTCGCATTTGTGTACGGTATCCATTACATATTTACCAGTCCCCTTCTAAATATGTATATCTAATATAGTCTCTTTTGTAGGTTTCAACCCCCGATTTTTAGTCCATATTATCAAATCTAATAAACTATCTTCTTCATAATCTACGTCCTGTTTTCTTAGAAAATTAGTCCATACCTTCATTTCTGGGTGTTCCTGCATGGAGATGAATCCACCCATGCCTTCTGCTGTGTTTTTCTTCTATTTAAAGGGGGTATATACAAAGGAGAATGCAGATACTTGCAGCTTTCCACTGCTAAACAGCCCTTCTTGCTGTATATTTTGGATGGCTCTGCTCACATGCCTTTTAATTATTCCCAGTTTTTTGCTGGTTTGTAGCTCTTTATGCACTTTTTTCTGTCTTCCCCCATTCTACTCACAGGACAGCTGTTGTCATCATGTCGGGAATAACCAGATATTACTTTATGGGTCATTGGTCAGAGACAGAGACAACACGAATTCACCAAGGTTCATCAACAAACAGCAATGAGTTTAATATGGTTGTTGTTTTTATAGGAAGTTTGAATCTCCTGGGTTTAGACTGGTTAGATTACCTGATTGGTTGGGATCTCTCCCTGCCCGGATCTCTGGACAGTGGTGTGTCTGCATCTGAGCTTGAACAGGATTGACTGAGGTCTCTGAGTTCATTGTTCATGCAGGGGCTTGTTCTACCTCTTTTCTAAAATGAGCCATGTTAGACAAATTTGATTTATTATAGCCAGATTTATCTTGTCCAGTTATAGACTGGCTGTACTGTGACACAGTGGGTCAAAACACGAGGGACATAGAAACTACTGGAAACTGGGTAAGTGACACTTCCACTCTGCTTTCCAGTTCATACCGTTCTTACATCCCTCTGACAGTAATACATATATATTTATGCATATATATATAAAATACATATAAAAATATATATATATATAAAAATCCCTTGTGGTGGCTCATCAGATGACGTTGTCTGCCTGTTATTTGCAGTTTGCTCTTCTGCCATCCTCTCCAGAAAGAAATGGTGAGTACACAACATTATTTTGAAATATTTCTGTTGGGTCACTAAATTTTATGCTTTCAATAGACTGACATCCACACTTCTGCAATCAGCTAGATCTCAGATTTTAAAAAAACAGGTTTTAAATAGATATCACTCATTTATAGTGCTAACTCCTCAGGTAAATCTGGGGCTCCAGGATGAAAGGACAGAGAGATGGAAGGCTGTATGAAAAAGAGGAAGCAACAAAACGGGAATTCCAACAAAGTGTGAGGGTTATTGAGGAAGGAGTACAAGTAGGGCCATAGGGAAGCAGTGAGTGATGTTGGAGAGGCCAGTACATGTGTATGCATGAAAAGTGCTCTCACAGCAGGGCTGAAACACAACCCTTGCCCAGACAAACTTACCTATATCTTTTTTCATTGTGTTTTGTTCTACCATGATGTATCAGAATTCCATATGAATCACAGAGAAATCTTGTCTCTCTCTTTTTTTTTTGCTTATTTTTTTTTTAGTAAGCCTTTCCTTTCACATAGATACTTCTTCATATCTTCATTTAAATGCTGACTGCTCTTCAAACTGTTTCCCAGCAGGATCTGGTAACTAGGTCCGTTTTCTTAGCACCTAATTCTTTTACCTAATACTGAACAAATACATCAAGGTATTCAAAGTAAAAGAGTGGTGTGGATTTGCATAGTCAGCATTCAGGTTCCCCCAAGCCCCATTCTAGAATAATGGCCCTAGATTACTCTTCAGTGACAGAACCCATTACTGCATGGAGGAAAAATAAAACTGCTTTCCAAGGATCCCAAGGGTAGAGACTGTGGGAAGCATGTGCAACATTTTTTCAAATAATATATTCACAGCAATTTCTTTTCTTTTATAAGTAATATAGTAGAAGAAATTGTAAGTAACAATACAAAATTAAATTTGGTGAATGTGCTGAGGGGTAATCCTTAGAGAAACCTTATCTATCTTGAGTATTCAAACACATCAAATTGCTGGGCATGATGGCAATTACTGCATTGCATATATTCAATTTGCTCTTATATATACAATATTATCTTCCGTAAGGAACGGCAAACTGCAGAACATGTTTCAGTAAACACCATTCTGAGTAAACAAAAATGGCTTGAGTGTGCACTTCTGTGCATAACAATGTACCAATGAAATATTGCTCTGACAGAGCTGCTGCATGTCAGGGAGATCACATCCAATGAGAACTTCTTCAGTGTTAGGAGGTTTTTCTTTAGAGGCTGGGAGAGACAGTCTGTAGTAGTTCTGGTGTTTCTTAACCTGGGGTGAGAATGGAAGTGTTCCTTTTGTTCAGATAAATTAAAGAAAAAAATGAAGGCAGTTCCATTATTCTTGTAGGGACTATGCTACAAATGTAGAGACAGCCCAATCCACCAATATATACCCATACTGAGGCACGTATACATATGCACTTGTGTGTGTATATATATAAACATATATATATATATGACTAAAATCCTGTGTCCTCTTATATTTCAGATGAATGTCCCACCATGCTGAAGGTTGCGTAAGTCCCCTTTTTTGTGACTTATTACAGGAGCACACTGTTAGCTATCAGCCAAGTATACCAAGCAAGCTGGATATTATCTGATGTATTAACATTGGAGAAGCTGCAGTAAAGAACCAGCATTCAGGCCTGGAGCAGAACAGGAATATTTTGTATAAATTCTTTCCAGAACATGCTGATTCATCACAATTAAGCTTTTTGCAGAAAAAGGCTAGCTCCTTTGGCATTTTCCTTTGGCATAACATGTCAGCTTCTTTTCAATTAAAATGTTTTATTTAAGAGGTCAAGATGGCCTTTCTGGTTTAGAGCAGAAAGTAAATTATAGTTTAAAATGAGAAAAATTAACACATCTATTTAAAAATGCAGTATTTTGAAAAGTTCAGGAGAGATCCACTCACTCATCCAATTGAACACGTGGAAAACTCAAATATCAGCATCTGTCTCACTTGAGGTAAGATTCTTTGTAACCATTATTGCCAGTTTTCATGATGTTATTAAAATTCTTTTCTTGCTCAACTGCACATGTCATAGTGCTCTTCTGCCTGTTTTTTACCAGGACATCTTCCTCTCAGCAGAAGTTCAGCACTGTATGGAGTGACATTTCCAGCAATAATTCAAGAGCATAAGCATTATGACAATCATGCCCCCTTTTAAATGGTACCCAAGTATTAAGGAAAGAAAACACCCACCATATATGTACATACACCTTTGGTTGCATGCCTTTTTCTCTTGGCTTCCTCCCCTTGAGGACCTCATGAATGTTATGTTGCAAGTTTTTTATACAAAATTCTCTACCAACAGAAATGAGCTAAAATTCATTGTAATCAAGACATCTGCAGTTCTTTATATTAGTAAAGAATTCATTCCAGTTTATATTTTTTTTTGAGGTGCCTCTTCCTACTGCTGCCATCCAGACTTCCCTGAGTGAAGCCATGCCCCCTGCCCTTTTTGATGCTGCTTCACTATGGAGGCGAGAAAGCCAAGGATTGAGTCATGGAAGAGCCACCACTGTTAAATTTTAATTGCAGTGCAGGGAACTGAAAACACCTGCAAAGTCAGGGGGTGCAGTGTGTGAGAGGCTCAATTCCAGCTAAGGTGGACTGGGGAGGTGTAATATGACATTTCCAGCAGACAGCAGAGTAACCTTCATCTGAAGAGACAATAACTTCTTGACACATTCTAACTCAATCACTTATGATTATCTGACTCTACCCTTGAGCAATAAGGATAAAAGGCTCTTTCTAAATTGACTTAAAGTCCACATAAAAAGGTTGCACCAGTTCAGTTAAATTAATTTAAAACCTGATTATTTAAATCAGTGCCACTTCTGTGTGCAGACAAGATCTAAATGTTATGCTTTGTGGATGTAGTGAGTCCTACCGAAGGAACTGAAATGACCAATTTTCCTCACAATCACCCTCCACTGGGATTGAGAAAGGAGTTATAAAAGACTGAAATCTGGCTTTCTTGGACATTCCTGTTCAAGGGATTCCAAAGAGCTTTTCAGTAATAAACTGGATCCTGGTGCTGCACAGAGAGCATAGACAAACACAGAGGCTGTTAATTCAACAGCAATGGCTCCAAAAGAGCTATGAAGGTTAAAGTCTCTATTACTAAAACAGACACTGCTGGCAATCTGCCTTAGAAGCCTTTCTCTAGGACACCCCTGTAGATGGTCTTCATCCTTACGAGCCTGAATTGCCGTCTGACACCAGATGCTATTGCAATATTCATGTCACTCTTCAGGAAGCTGTGCAGCAAACTTACACACATGGAATGGGTTCTGGGACATTATGGGAGCATGCTGTGAAGGTGGCAAAGAATAGAGCCCTCCTAGGGAGAAACACACAGGGAGACAGAAGCCAAGAGACCAACTAACATTGATGGGGGCATGTGAATACATTATTTTTTTATCAAATTCATTTTGCATTGAAGGAATTTCAAACCTTTTTTTTTCGGCTGCCTTGGTACCGGCAGCTAGACAGAGACTGAAGGCTGCTGCTGGGTATATAAGCAGTCAGAACCAGCCTGCAGTTGTCACAGACAAACACAAACACCATTGCATCACCTGGAGGCATCCCAATTAAATGGACTTATCATCTTCACCAAGCCAGAGTTATCACTATTAAATGTCATTAGGCTTAAATTAGGTTTGCTCCAAGAGATGTCCTGAATAAACAAATTTCCTGATTAAGTCCAAGTGGCATGTATTTTAATAAACCCTGTTACCACACTCTTGCACTTTTCCTAATTTGATTGTTTTCTTGACTCTAACTTTCTATTTATCATAGCATTTACCCCCATGGTTAAACCTTTAACTGCAAAAGCTCTGCATATACAAGTCCTTTTATTTTTGCAATTTTCAGATTTTATTAAAGGAAAGACAGCTTGTTTCAAAAATCAGGACTTGGTAATGTAGTAATAGTGGTATATGCAAAGCTAAAGCTAACATGGTTGATTAGGGAATCAACTGAAATATTCTGGAGGTGGCAAGACATTGAAGGGATGAGTGCAGATTACATAGAATCAATCACACAAATAAGAGGTACTTTTAAGTTTACTGTCAGAGATTCTGCTCATTCCCTCACGACTAGACTGGGATAAGCTCAGCCTGGCTTTTCTCTGTATGGACATTCAGGGATGGCCAGTGTGACTTCTCTGCTCCACTGATCCTTTCCTTTCCCTTCATCTACAGCTGGTTGCAAATTACTGAGTTAGAAACTTGAAAACTTCTGGCATTCAACCACTGAAACTGTATGGATCTGAAGTGTTTCTATTGATGGCTTGAAAACATTGAACACAAATGTCTTGGTTTGAAGGACAGGTGTCTGCCAAGGAAGGTGGGAA
The DNA here is from genome assembly GCA_008694505.1 of Cyanoderma ruficeps. Lineage (NCBI taxonomy): Eukaryota > Metazoa > Chordata > Aves > Passeriformes > Timaliidae > Cyanoderma > Cyanoderma ruficeps. The sequence continues at coordinate 11,398,883 of VZDJ01000426.1, forward strand.
CCTCCGAATTATAACTTTGAAATTAAGGGACTTTCAGGCAAAGATATAGGAAAAAGAATAACGTGTATGTATAACAAGTCAAACACACAGTACCGGAAGCCAGTGACAGCCCTCTCAGCCGCAGGCGCTTCCCCCTTTGGTGCAGTTATGGTCACAGCCAGCAGGGGGCGCTGATGGGCAGCTGTAAATGATTCACCTGCAGGGGGCGCTGTGGCTGCGTCTCCCTCATGCGGTAATGGCGTGCGGAGGGAGTGGAGCAGAACCTACCCCCTCATCACCTGGCCAAAATCCCTTCCCGAGAGACAAACCCCCAGTTGATGGAGTAGCCAGCTCCACCCTTCCCCCACCTTGTCACAATCCAGCTCACTGTGACCCTGAGTCCTGTCCAGCTGGGGCAGCGTGGCAAAAATAGAGGGATGGGAATGATGGAGTTACCTGGAAAATAAAGAACTTTAATACTGAAAATAACAAACACAGAAACCACACAATCTGAGGGGCAAGATCCAAAGACCAAGGGGCGTGGTGAACGTAACAATATATAGGGGTATTCTGAGGGCAGGGGTCCAATCGTGAATGCGGAACAGGAACATGACCTTATATGTGACAGGTCCCAAACCAACTGAGAACAAGAACCAGAACCATGGCCTATTATGGGATAATTCCACGAACATACCAGCTCTCATGGCTACACTCTTCTCACCATAACCTGACTAGACATCTCCCTTTCAGTGTCCCTCTTTCCATGGTCTCAGGTTGAAGCCTCCTGCACAAGCTACAGAGGTTAAACCACTACTCATCCCAGCCAGTTCAGTTCCCACACCATCTCGACCATTTCTTTTGTCTCTCTTAAGTACCAGTTGTTATTGTCTCTTAGCAACAGATGGGACAAAATTCCATGAGAGAAAAAAAACAAAAGAAAAAATCTTAACCCCCAGCAACAAATATAAAAAATTAGGTCTTTCTAAAACAGTTGTTTCTGTCAAGAAACTGGAAAACAAATGCTTTTCTCTAACAGCACAACAGGACACAGTTTGGGAATAAGATTATATCAATAAGGGTGACGCAAGAGCTTCATGGGAAGCAGCCAGATTGAGAGAGGGCTTTTAACAGGCCAAGGTAACTCATCATAATCTTTTCTCTCTCTTTTTGTACAAGATACACTACTAGCTCCAGAGCACCTCATTGATGAATCCATGAATCTAGTTCTAATGCCCGATTAGCTCCAGCTCATGGTAACACTCTTCTACCCTGTACATGTTAACATCCCAGTGACAGGACACAGCCTGGAAGTGCACAAACCTCTGGGGAGGAAGAAAACATTACTTAAGTCCTGATGTTCAAAGGTAACTGGTAGTCCTGCCATCCTGAATGTTACCTGAAACTAAGAAAGTGTTCAAGTAGAGATAAGGAAAAAGAGTTAACAATTAGGGTGATTAAGCACCAGAACAGATCTTCCAGAGAGACTATGCAATCTCCATCCTGGCAAATTTGAAAACTTTGGACTGCAATCCCAGGCAACCTGCTGCTCTGAGCAGTTATAGGAAGGAGCTGCTCACCTGGATCACCTTTGGAGCCTGCTTTTTATACCGCACGAGACCCAGCTCAGCTCCTCCAAGGAATGGAAAGTGAGTACAGAAAACGCCTATGTCTCTTCCCTAAGCAGTCCTGGGAAACTGCTATGGATGTGCCAGGCAAAGGCTGGACAAGTCAGTAGCCTTCCATCCATGCAGCTCAATAAAGACACTTAACAGCTCTGTTGCTGCTCATTGTTACAGTTTGAGTGGCATTTGAAGAAATAAAGAAAATGAGAATGCCATTATGCATTGCAAAACGGAATAATTAAAATTCCTTCCATCATTGCTCTCTTTTATCATAGATTTTATTCGCATAGCATTCCCCCTTTTACATACTGAGAAAGCAAGGCATAGAAAAGCTTAACAGTTGGGCACAGCATTACCTAGGGCAAGCAACTTTCAGCTATCTCATCCCTAACTTGTGAGGTTCTGGTAAAACTCAAAAAAATCTAAAGCTGATCTAAGTAAAGAAACTTATTTTCTTGACTCCAGCTACCACAGCAGTTGCTTAGGCTGGCTTTAAGAGAAAGCACATACATTGCATTTGTCATGGATGCTGAAAACATGCTCTATGTCACACCTATACATAGAGGAGTCTTGCCTGGACTGTGCATCTGACCCTCACCAGAGCTGTCAGTCACAAACACATTGGAAATTACAGCTCACTCTTGGCATTCATTATGCCCACCTAATGTGTTCAAAATAAGCTTCCTGTTTATTTTAGACTTTGTACCTAAACCCACAAGATGAATGCTTCTTTGAATGCCCTTGTAGAACATAAAAGCCTTTCTTGTCCTTGTGATTTTCCACAGCTGCCTCAGGTGTCTGTACTGCTGCAAGCAATTAGAGGACAAGAAACCTGTCTGTCAAGCACAGATCCAAAACACACCGAGTTTATCCCTCCCCTTATTTGCTTTCTAGCTGGCAGAAAACACTCCATGATCAAGGAAGGTTTGCCTTGGGACTCCTTTCTCTCCTATGAAGGTAAATATTGTTCATACAGAAAATAATTGAGTTGTCCAGCTACTGATTTGAGTGGACAAGTATAGATCCAAAGGCAGCATTCCTATGTCCTAATATATTCACTCAGGTCCTTCCACTAGTGCTTTTTTTGAGTGCCTTTAGGCTGCTCTCCTCTCAGTGTGTTCCTTAGATCCTCCAGATCACTTCTCAGAGGCAGTAAGCCTTTCTCCGTTGTGTGGGTTTAGGCATTTTCCTCAAAGATGGCCTTCATTCAGGAGCAATGAAAAAACTGCAAGAGCAATTCCCTTGTCTAGGAAGACTCAGGCCCATTTTGCTCATGAAGTAGTACTAAACTACAGTATGTGAGCTAGACTACAATGCATTCTCTGTCCAGGGCATCTTACAAAATATTGTGTGTCATGACACAAACAATGGGACATCCAGCTCTGCTTTCAATTAGATTAACTCTGAACAAATTTTCTTTGGCAGGACAGCTTTCAAGGGAAGGAAAAGGTGTGAGGTACCCACATCATCTTTAAAAAAGACAGAGAAAAGCATGCTGTGATTTTTTCTTAATTGGTATTACTGCAGTAATGCAGTAGCATTTTCTTTATATCTAGTATATATTATTGTCTTTATGCCTTGAAATATGTAATTGCATCATCTTTGCTGCGTTGTACAAAGCTCCTGGCATGTTTTTGATGGGAAGTATAATCACATATAGTTTTCCTAAGAAACAATAGCTGAAAGCCTACTTATACTTGTAGCTTCTAATATAATCTGCAATTGATACAAAAAGCACCAGAGTTTTTTCATTGTATTTTCTATAGCTCAGCTTTACTCTCTGCTTATTTATGTCCACCATGAAAATAAAATGTAGTCAAGTCTTCTCTACCATTATTCCTATATATCAAGAAGACAGAACCAGCTTCTTCACAGTGGTATATGGAAGGAGGAGACACGGTGGACATAAACTGAAGCAAGAGAGATTCATATCAGCTATGAGGAAAAATTTCTCACATTGAAGACAGACTATTCAGAGGGACTGTGCCTCCAATTTTCCATCCTTGGATGTTCTAAAGTCCTGAATGTGTACAGACGTGAGAAATCTGTTTTGACTTTGTCTTTCATGTAGTAAATTAAATATTATTAAGCCGAAGAACATCCAGCTGAACTATAACATTCTTTGATGTGGTAGCATGCTGCCATAATACAAATGCCAAAAGGCACCTAGTGAAGGTGCCAAAGAGGAATGCAATTCCAACCACTTCCCCATGACTGTGTAGGGTTTAACAGCTTTGGATAATAAGCAAGCTGAACCTTTCCACATTCTATTAAACTTCAAGCTATATTCAGATTGTTTGGCATCTGTGTTCATCCCTTGCTATCAGAAGAAGAAATGCTGCTAGGTTTTGGTTTGTTTGTTCCCTCTACACCAATCTCTGTCCCCAGACTGTGCTTTTCTCCTTAAAACTGGAACTGCTTTTCTCCTTAAAAGCTTACTGCCTGAGCATTGGTGCAAGCTGTGGTAAATGCTTAACTGCCCAAGCTATCCTCTTTTTTGCTGTCATCACTCAAGTACCAACAGTGGAAAATGAAAATATTTATCCCATTCTGGGCAAAGTTGCTTCAAAAATAAGCCAGAGGAACAGGGATATTCAATATAGTTAGTTGATAGGAACCATCTCTTAGTCATCATCAGATCACTTATGTACCTAGCCCATAAAGGTGACATTAAATTTGAAAGTATTTCCAGCATAGAATACTAAATGGAAGATCTGGTGTATGTTTCTTGGAAAGGGTAGTATAGGATATCTGGGCATCATTACTATGATGTAATGAAAATAATGTTTCAGAGATGTAATATGACTGTTCCAGTGTGAGAAGTATGTAATGTTTATATGGAAACAACAAGTTGGCTACTTCTATCCAAAACAGGAGTGGAATACAATTCCTCCAGGGTACTTTTCACACACTCAGTGAACATTGCCTTGACAGCAGATAATAAAACGTTTGCCTGAACTATCTCTGATCACAGGGCTACCACGGCTTGGTTGAATCACTCCTGGCTCTAGGAATATAATTTGGATAAAACCACTTTAAGTATAAACCTGTGATTTTAGTTCCCACTGCCTCAACTTCACCTGGAAATGTCAAGATTTAGCCTATGTGTCTTGAACATAAAATATGCTATCCATTACAGCACCGAATTAAGTTCTATGGGAAAATGCATGTGTATGCAAAGCATGCATCTGGCTGAACAAGAGCAAGGTAGTGAATAACATATGTGATAATGTCTTAAATAAGATTATATGTGATAATTGTATCAGCATGTGTGATTTCATGTGGATACATGAGGCAGTTGTATATGTCCACTTAACTCCAATTACTTTTTTGCCTTCTTTCAATAGCGTTTTTGTCACTGTTTGATGAATGAATGTAGCAGCTAGCATTGTTGGGAGGAAGTTTTTAAATGCTGTGTGTCTACTTCAATCTCACATCCTGTGTTTATCCTGTCATCTGTGCTGTGGTCATTATCCATGGTTGAACGGTTCTCTGCTTTTGGGAGACCAGAGTCTGTCAGTGCTTATCCACCACTCCTTTCAGCATTTTCTCTTTCCTTTCAAACTGTGGGTATTTTATGGCCTTATGAAGGACATGAAAATACTGTGTGTGTCATGACTGAGCTGGGACACCCAAACAACAGCCTTGACAAACCCTTTGCCTCCTCTGGCCTCCTCTGGCCTTCTCACGTGTCCCTGCTGACAAAAGCAAAAAGATGCTGTGTTGATACAATAGCACCAAAGGAGACATGGATCAAGACTATCAGTACTAAACAAGATAAGTGAACACATTTCACTTAATTTTTGTGTAGAGGCGTTGGTGCATTTTCCTCTTATGTGCATTGCAGAGCAATGCAAGAGGAGTGTTCAGAAATTACAAAAGGATAATTCAAATCTTTCTCTTCCAAAAAAAATCACCAAATCCCAGTTTTATTTCATTTCCAGAAAGACACTGGTCAGATGCAGGTTTTCTCATGCAGTGGTATGCCTGCTTTCCTCAGTGTGCTGATGGGGATCTCCAGGAACCTGAGGACACAGCTGACTTAGCTATGGGCTTTCATGAAAGCATTTCAAGTAGAAGGGTCTGTATAGTCTAAAGGCTGAGGGCACAGCCTTTCCCTGGCTTGACTGGATTGTAGGATCTGAGACACATAAATGGATTTAGCACAGCTGTCTTGCACCCAGGACAAGCCCCAGCTAGAGTTTCTGCCTCTACTGGCTTTGAACACAAAGCCCTACTTCTCATCCTCTTCAATCTCCTCCCCCCCGCTCTTACCTGGAAGGTTGTGGCCTCTCTTCCTACAGGGAACAATTCAGCATCCATTGTCATGACTCAATCCTCTGAACCCAGGCAGCTTCTGGGCACATCAGTAAGAGCCATCTTGATAAATGTTTAACTTTACAGGGTTTTTTCTTCCATGAAAATAAACCAAGGCTTCAATGTTCAATTCCTTTCTGCTCTGTGCACATTTATGTTTTCTCTAAATGAGGCCACATACCCTAACTCTGTTCCCCCTCCTCCCCTGGAAGCTCCTACTCTCTCATTATTTTAAGGCATCAAACCTGATTCAGTAAATCTCTTCTTTCAGAACTGTCATGTTTTAGCCTCAGAACACAAACACAGTATTTGTTCCTAGCGTGCTTCCTTTTTAATGCTTTAAAAGCTGTTACAAATGTCTTGTTTCCTCCCAGCCACAGCTGTATTAGATTATCTGTTCTGGTTTTGGTTGTTTTTTTTCTAAAAGAAAAAAAATGAAACTCCTGATGCAAACTCAGCCCTTTGGAACAGCAAATGATTTATAACTTTTTACTCCCCAGACCAAAGGTTAACCCCTCTCGTCAGTTACTAAAGGTTGTATTGGATGCCAGGGGAGCAGCATTTGTCAAGTCAAGATTTCTAGGAGCAAAATTGAGACACACCATTTTCAGAGTGTACCTGAAATAGGCAGCCTGTGAGGAGAAAGCAGGTTTGTTAAAATTGCAAAAGGATGAAGAGGGAAGACAAAGGAAAACTTGCTGCAAAGGACAGAATCTTTCTTTTCTAACCATTGCCTAGGGATGTGGTGGGAAAAGAAAGCTGCCTTGTGGTGCACCTTTTTAGGTGGTAAAAGCAAAGCAACAGCAGAAAAATGATCAGGGAGAGGAATGCCCTCTCCAAAAGCAAAACATTCTTACCAGTTAACCCATGGTTTTAAATTGTAATGAATTAACTTTGTATATTTTCAAATTCATACACTGCTGAAGGAACACAGAATTATATTGATGTGTGTGCTGATAAAGAGTACTATTTTTTAAAAAACAATTACCTTTCTGAAATCTAGGATAATCAGAAGACAGACAACCTTCAATTTTAATTTTCTCTTAAAAACCACTCAATGGGATCCAAGGAATCTTAGGCAGATATGCTTTAGTAGAGTAGGTAACTGTTTAATTATTGAAGCTGAAAATATAAATATGCCTAGATGAGGACAGCGGGAACAAAGCAATATATCTGTGTCACTGTAGATGCATCCTATTTAACTTACTATGATACTGTATAAGAATAAACAAGATAATGGGTAGGGGTACATTGATAAACAGATATCAACCATCCCTCTGCAAAGGATAAGGCTGCTTATAGAAGGATTATTCAAGAAGTTAGATAACCACACTGTGGAGAGTAAACCCCTGTCATAGATTTAAAGGCTAATGATGAGGATAAAAAGTTGGAACAAGTTGGCAGTATATTGTGTTATGGATGAGACTTCTGCAGTGCCAGCCCCTGACAAGGTATTTTCCAGACCTAAGGCTGGAAAGCTTCCATCTCCAAGAGGTGGAAACTGAAGAAGTCACACTTTTAGAGCAAGGAGAAGGAGCACAGCATTATGAGTACAAACCCAAACTGAATCCTCTGCATCAGGAAAGAAATGTGCTCTGCTGATGTCAATGAAAGTTCCTCACAAAGAGACTTTTTTTCAAGAAAGACATGGTCAGCAGTACCTGCACTCTCAAGGTAGAGGTGAGGAAAACAGCCTGTTCATTACACTCATTCTTGACTGGCAAGATGTGCCACCCTACCTGAGCTGGCTTTTCCTTTCCTTGTGCAGACTTGCTCAGGAAGATGGACAAGCAGTGCCCAGTTTATCTCAGGACAAACATTGACCATGGGAAGGCTGAGCCCCACCAGCAGGATGAATGGGAGCCAGTTTCCTGAGTCTTGCATTAGCTTACCACCAATGAATGCTTATGTCTGAGGCAATGTGGATTGTTTTTACTTTTTTTTAACTGTATCACCTGCTCAATACAGCTCATAGCATTGTAAGCAGGCATGAGGAAAATCGGGATGTCCTGAGACAAACAGAACCCCAGCATTAACCCTGAACACAGGCTGATCCACTAACATCACAGTCTGGTGTTTCTCACTGCTGGACTGCTCTGGAAGTTGCTACTGCTGCACTCAGGGGACCCCAGAGCAAATTGCAACTTGAGAAAAAATGGAGAAGCCTTATCATGCTCTAAGGAGGCACAGGAAGAAAAGGAGGTGGTCATTATAGATGGAAAAATAAAACTGGAGAGTGAAAATTGTGTCTGTCTGCAGCCATAACACTGTGGAGCTATTTCTTAACTGATTTTCATGGCCCGATGGCTTTTGTTTTGGTTCCTGGCTTAGACAAAGAGCTGGCATGCCCTCTGCTAGTGCAGTTTAAAATAAGTACTGTAGGCTTGATGCTAGCCCTAATGTGCATGCTGGGGTCTCTCTTTTCCTCAGTTTGCAGTTTGCACTTGTATTTAGGTCCTCTGCTTGTTTATGATTTATGAAGCTTTCACTCTGTCTATTGCGTTTAACAAGCAGTGTGAAGAAAAGAGAAAGCTTTTAGCTTCAAGGCAAAAAGAGAAAAGAAATGGTTTCTCCTATTCCTTTAATGCAATTTAAAGGAGATTGGAATTTAAGAAGCCAGAAAATGAAAGATGGAATGGCAGAGGGAGAACAAAGAAAACCCTAGACACCTTTAATTTTCCCTGGAGGAGAATGTTAGGAAAGACAAAGATGCTTTTTCCCCTCTAGCTGCCAAACAGAAGTGTTTTTGAGACACACAGATTGGATTTTCAGCTTCCCCAAATCATCCTGGCAAGGTAAAGATACCTTGTACTATCCTCATCATCTTTTATTATCTCTACTAAACCAAGTAAAGTGTTATTTAATTAAAAGGGACATGTAAGGATAGGTCAGGCAACTCACGAACAAAGGCAGATACCCAAGACAGCTCCTCAATTTGGCTGAGATGCTACAAGGCTTGGGAACTGGGAAAGAGGCACTGCCGTGAATCACCTGTGGTTAAAAAAGCCACTATTCCTGGGAAGTGAAAGAAATGGATGAGACATCTGGGATAACCTGGTGTGAGGCTGCAGCTCTGGAGCTGAGCAGAGGCTATTGAAACGGCTTGAATATAGCGTGCAGTTTTGTTTCACTGACCAATATTTTCTGAACCCTCTAGGAACTTAAACCATGTGCACCCTTGTTAGCTCACTGGCAGGTCTCATCCTCCAGATGTATTAAGTCACTTTCTAGATACAGTGAAATGAAGTCAGAGAACCAGGTCCTTGTGCTGGACAACATCAGATCTCAAAGATGGCATGCCAGCCAATCCTTGCTCCTTGTTTTTTGCTGCAGATCTCACTAAAACTCAAGAATACAAATATGGCTTTGAACTTTTATTGTGACCTGTAAAGTCAGATGATTTAACTTCTTTCTGTTGACACAGAAGTCAGATTAAGCAGTTTATTCATTACATAAGACCTAAGGTTTATTAAAGTTGTCAACGACAACAAAGAAGAATTAACAGTCTTTGGTTCAAGACCAAAACAATCAAACTTTCATGGTGACAAAGAAGGGAACCCTTCCAGTCATCCTGCGTAAAATTTTCTTTTAATTCTGTTATAGGTTTGTTATTGTTTAAATGCTTCAAACTCTAAGAAAAAAAAAATACTTGTATTAAAAAGACAAAAAGCACAGCACATTTATTACTGAAGACATTGGTTCCTCTTTACCTCTTCCATCTTCTGAGATGTCTTCCCTAAATACCAGGAGAAATAATGTGAAACAGTTGCAGTAATTGTGAAGGTAATAAAGAAAGGAGCAGGAGAAAAATTACCATTTCATATTTTTTTGAAAATAGGCTGAAAACCTCATACACAATTGTTTTCTGCAACCAGGTCAGCTTTGATCTCTGCAAACATAAGTTTTAAGCCAAAAAGATATTATTTTCTAAAAGTTTTAAGCATCTGCAAGTAAAGGCTTAAGATAAAAGTACCTTCTCAATCGTAAGTCACTATAATTAGTTCATGAAAGTGACCAAAATATTTAAATGAGGTTTAATTATAAAGATTGAGGAGATGATTTCAGGAAAGTGAATTGCAACCTTCCGAATTAAGACAGAAATAAAAATCAAGGCAGAATTAAAAAAAGATAAGTACTTTAATTATACTTTGTATTTTTCCTCAAACTGGTTGCAAATATGTATGTGGAGCAGTCATCACACACACACTGAATTTGGATGTGATACAGCAGGACTTCAGTACCAGCAACCCATGTTATTCAGTCTGGGGACATCCGTGGGCTAGCAAAGTCAAGAGCACAGTTCCCCTTGATTTCCATGGGCTTTTGAGGTATGGAAGAAGCAGTGATTAATGAAAGCTTCTCCATTTTATTCATAATTCTTTCACCTGGCCACTTCCTAATTGTACAGTTTTGATAGTACGTAGGCTCTTGCTCTTATATACACTCAGGATTGATGGATTTCTTCATCTTGAGCCTCCCACTCACTCCAAACCTCTGGTTCTTCTAGTGCATTAAAGGTCAGGCTTCAAGCAATTTTCTTGCCTGGGTACTTCTTATTCCATGTCAGGTGTTTTGTAATTAGATCATACAACACTGTGATGTATGTGAAAGGTGCTTTATAAATCAGCATGTAATAACAACATAGCAATACTGCATCCATTTGTTAAAGAAGAGGGCAGGTATTCTGACTATCCAGAATATAATTTCCTCAAGGTGAACCTGAGGCAGGACACCAGGCCTAAAGGGCACCATGGCAGTGCAGAATTGCTGTCCCCATCTATCCTGCCACCCCAGGAGAGAGTGCTGCGCAGGCTGAAGCACAGAGCCAGGCATTCTCTCACCCGGTTTTGTGTCTGGAGTTGCCACTTATGTGTGAATAATAAAGTCACCTGGAAGTCAAGAGCCAGACTTTCAAGGGTGTCAAGACATCTAAGGGTAATCAATAGTCACTGGGATTTTCACACCTATCTCCAACTGCAGTGAATGAGAGATGGTGCTTAAGTGCACTTTAGACAACCTTATGCCTCTGAAGACCTGACTTTTCATTTCCCTTTGCTCTTGTTTCTCTGTGCAGCTTCCCTTTGCTCTTGTTTCTCTGTGCAGCAGAGGTAATGCTGCCTGCCTGGCAAAGGGCTGACAGTTTTCACCCTGTCATGACCACATTTAATCTGTGTCAGAAAAGTGCTGTTTAAAAAGCAGAAGGTGTTACTGTATTTTTGGGAAGTGCTAATGGCCACCACATGCCAGCCTTTGACATACAGGTGACTACAAACACAGCTACAGCCAAATGAGGAATTAAACCATCCTTCCTGAGGTAACCATACTTGTCATGATGCAGAGGAAGCAGAGATACCCAGGCATGCCCTGAAGCAAGTAACCCTGCCACCAGGAGCAGCCCAGTCCCACCAGACTCAGGTGTAAAGACTTATTTGTGTTGTGTCCCAGATGGATGTGGCCCCGACAGACTCTGATCGGGCTGGGGAGAAGCCTCCCAAGCCCCTTCAGGCAATGAAGGGGTGGGAGGTTTTAGGGACAGCCTCCTAGCTTTGAGCAGCAACAATCCTGGGTATTCCTCAGCCATGGCATCCAATATGTGGAGAGTGTTTATGTGATCAATGCAATGGGTGGGGGAGCAAGGGAATCAGTTAAAAAGGGCTACATCAGTTCTTGGAAGCCTTGGGAATGGAAGAAAGATGCCCACCATTTCCAGTACCCATGTATACATATTTTCTCTCACAACATGTTATTCCTACATTCAGCTCTGTTCTGCTCCATGCTTTCGGCTTCCTGAAAGCAGCAGTTCCAGTGACAGGGGCTTTGTACCCTGGGGCTGGATGCCAACTGCTGTGTGCTGAGTTACCCATGTATGGTCAAGCCAGTTTAAGTGCCTAAAACTTCAGTCTGAGCTGGGAGATCATCTACTGATGATATGTCCACCAGCTATAAAAACTGCCAGTTAGAATATTCATCTTTTTACCATGGTCTTAAGAGGAAGATGAATTAAGATTTTAATGCCCTTAAAATGGCATATTTAAATACTCCTCATTATACATGAGGTATTCTTTTAGAGCTACAAGAATGAGGATTTCTTCAGAACTGCAGCTGAGTACATGTTAGGATCCTGGTCCTCAATCTCCCTCCTCACAGGAGACAGACATGCTCACAGCAAGTGGGCTGTGCTGCAGATGTTGGGCAGGAGAGTGCGCTTCAATGGCTTATCCCTCTGAGGAGAGCTGAAGGAAACACTCATTTTCCCTTCTCTTGCTATCCTGGACTGCAGTTGCATCAGAGGACACAGGGGTTGGTTTGTGCTTCTATTGCTCAGTGCTTGAGCTAGCTAAAAAACAGCCCCAGGTGCTGCTGTATGACAGCACAGAGCTTAAAACATGGAGTGGAAACAGATGGATGGTTGTGTAGGAGCTGCACTAATTCCAGGCTGGGCCCACATCCCCATACTCTGCTGTAAGGTGGTTGGTACATATTACTCAGGGTTCAGTGCTCTCAGTGATCTGGTTCCTGGAGCATCTGTACAGACACACAAAGCAGGCACTTTCATAGGCTGTCCTCCAATTATTCCCTTTCCCAGCAGCTCTGGGAGACAGTCACTTGGCTGGAAGAGGAGGAAACACATCCACTCTGTCTGGGATCTAAGCTGGTCTATCTCTAGGAATTGGAGGACTGTATAAAATAGGTCTGCTTTACCATCCTCACCAAGCAGATCCTCACCAAGGGACTGCGGGTGGTATGTCCACAAGTCATAAAACCTGTCAGTTATAGTATTTATACTTCTACCATGTATTTAAAAGAAATAAACTTAGAGGAGATTAATTAAGATTTTAATGCCTTTAAAGTGATATATTTAAGTACGGGGATCTGATCAGGCAGGTCAGGGTGCACCTCACACTTCATCAAATGATTAGCAGAAGTAATTTAAGGATGTAGAAATCAACCCTAGTGCCAGAAGTGCACCTGAACAGAGTAGGAAAGTGATTCAAGGCCCATGGCTGTCATCTCCCCACTGTTTGCTTGGGAACCTGACCAGACCATACCACAGCTCTTTGTAGCCCATGTATCTGGGCTTCCTTCTCACAGAAACCAGGAGGATGGGCAGGAGTGCAGTCAGCCCATGGCTGGGGCATCTCTCAGGAGATCTTCTGAGCTCCTGGGTAAATCCAAAATTTCAGACACAGCTTCAATTGCACTAATGCGTCACATGTGACACCCCCTGTGTAATGTGAGCTTTTGAGACGGATCACCTGAATTATCTTCTGTATCCCACTGCATCCACCCAGCTTTAGCAGATTCTGGGAGCTACCAGGCTAACCAGGAATGCAGGTAAAGGCTCTACAGCTAGCTAGCTCATGCCTGAGCCACATAGTCCCTCTATGGAAACACCACAGATTAAATAAAATAATGGTATTGATTTTTGTTCTCTGTTTACTGCTGTCAACACTGCTTCCCTCTATATTTCTTGTTTCATTTTCCTATCTATCTAATAAGGTTTCTGAAATCTTCCTAAAGTGCCAGCAAATAACAGTTGTCTAAGCACATCTTGTTGGTACAAAATCTTTGCTAGCGCTTAGACAAAAATTCTGGCTTTTCAAGCAGAAATATTTTCCCCTTTAACTTTTGTCACTTTTAAGCCCTACCCCATCTCCAAAACTTTCATTTATTAATCCACCAAGTCACAAAGAGTTTTTATTGCTGTTGAACTCGGCAAAATGACTGAAGGCCCCATGTAAAAGCCAGGAGTTCTGCCTTGTGCATGACAGGCAGTGTTCAAGCATGAAATCAGAGATGGTGTGGAGGCTGGACAGTGTCAGCTACATCTTCTACATGGACAGCTGCACACCAGCAACCGATTAGGTGTTTTGACACAGATGTGTCACTGAGGAAGTCATAAGGGGGAGGCAAGCTTTGTAAGTGGAAATTTAGTGCCCCTTTTCATCATAATTGCAGCACATTAAGATGCTTTATTGCACAGTGAGAACATAAGAAAGCTTCTAGGGACATAAGAGTACACAGCTCCCATGGCAGGAACCAAGCAACTAGGTATGTGTGCAAGTATAAAGGAAAAACAATTCTCACTCTTCACTCTCTGATAATTCTCTCAGCTGTCCTTTGCTTGTGTCACCTTTTTAACAGCTTTTTGCGTGCTGGAAGATTTATGCATCTCCCCATCTCTGGCTATATCAGCCCTACTGTGGAAAAATGGCTGGGAGTAAAATTAGAGGAAACTGAGAGGTTATGTTCACATCCTAACAGAAGTTATAACAGTACAGAAATTATAGGATAAAATACAGCTGCTGCTCCCTGGATGGGACATAGTTGGCATGCTCCACAATGGTTCCTCATACAACAGTAAGCACCTGCTAAGGAGGATGGAATGGATCAAATATTTATTTGCTGTTCTGCTGCCTACCCAGTTGCTCCTGGTTTTGTTTTGCCATCCCTTAGCATTCCTTTGCTGTGCCTTTACTGATTTGCACTTAGTAATTTCATACCACCTCTTAAGCCTTCCAGCACCTTTAGCATTGCGTCTCTGTTTTTCAGGATACTTCCAGTATCAGCTTTGTGCTAGCCCCAAGACCATTGGTGTATCCCTTATTGTTGCGTTTGGTGTATCCCTTATTGTTGCATTTCAGTGCATCCCAGATGTTACTGAAAATTATGAGTAGAGCCTGACCATCCAATGAATAGACAACGGTCTTTATAATAATTATATAACTTATAAAATAACAAATTATAACATGTCCAGAGATAGTAAGCTTAGGAGTGAAGCTGGTTTTGATGGATGATATCTACTTTGCTTTCAAAGTATCCAGTGCTGGTCACTACCTAGCTTCAAATGGCAGTGTCTTCCCACCACTCACCAGCACATTCCTTCCTAGTTTTATTATGAGAAAATGCTTCCTAATATATAGCATATGTCACATTTACTTAAGTTGTTGTATTCTGCTTTGAACAGTACTTCTAGGTAAAAGAAACCCAGAAATGTTAATGTTGCTTAATACCCGTAACAATGTGTGTAACCACGTGTGTGTTCCCTTTAGTTTGGCTGGAAACAAAGCAGTCCTCATTAGAGAGTCATAGAACCATATTATTGAGGTGCTGCACCCAAGACTTGAAGATTTCCTAAGAGAAAATTGTGTAGCCAGGCCAGAAATTATTTTTATACTTTCTGCAGTAAACATGCAGCAAGAGTATGCATGCACTAATTACTGAATATATCTACACCTATACATGTCTATACCTGCTGGGACAAGTTGGTTTAGTATGTGTGCTGCTTGTGAAAGTGTCTAGAAGTGGTTAACAGGGAAACTCTTAAGAGCCAGGCAGTTGTATTTGTACTTTGCCTGGTATTCTTCTAGCTACTAACTCAGTCAAACTCAGGGGCTACCCACAGAAATACCTACTAGAGAGTGACACCTGACTGAGGTCTTGTCTGTTCTGCTTTCAGCTGGAATAGAGTTAATTTTCTTCTTGCTAGTACAGATCCACATTTTGGCTTTTGAACAGAAAGAACAAACGAACAACCAACATCCCTATTGCTAATCTCGAAGTGAGAAGGATTAATAAACTGAATTTTCAGGGACTGTTACTCAGTTGAAGTCACGTCACCTTTCATTTCCTGCCTGCAAAATCCCTGAGGCATGCAGAGCTACAAAGTCACACTCAGGCACACTCCAGCAAATGTTGGGGCAGGTTCTCTAAGTATTTAAAAGGGGAATAATCCTTTTGTGTGATTTTGAGACTTATCATTTTGGAACGTTTTTCAGAGGCAGCAGTTTCATTGAAAGTGAAGTACCTGCAATAGCTTTTATAATTTTAGCTAATATGTTCCCTAACATTCTGCTTTCAGTGACTTTAACGTATTTATGAAGACCCAAAGTAGAGCCAGACTTCATTGTGGATTTCTACAGTATTTTTTCTGGCACTCTTATGACTGCAGCATCTTCATATACATATTTTGACCATAAAAAGAATTCATATCTGTTTCTCCATGGTTCCTCCATTTACTTGCATTTTTATTTCATGAAGTTACCCAGTTCCCTCTGATGGTACATTACAGTGCTTCAGCTTTCTGAAGACAGTTCATCCTTGTCTGCAAAAGCTGTGGATAGCACAGGGAAGGATATGGCAAGTGGTGGGAGGTGGTGGCCACTCTCTGCTGACTACAGAAAGATTGAGGCCTGTACTAGATGCCTTTACAGATGGCTAAAAGTGAGGTTAATGTCTAGGCATCCCAAATGGTCCCTTTGTCTCTTCTGTTTCCCAGGACTGGCACAAAGCACATCCATGGGGCTGGAAATTCACAGCACAAACCTCCAAGGGTGGTCAATCTGTGCCATGAAGGCTCAGATTCCCCCACCACAGAGACATTGTTGCTTGTGGTTTCTCTTGAGCTGGGGAGGGGGGTTTGTATTTGATGTGATTCAAGGCAGCAGAAGAGTCCAGCTCTGCTGCAGAAGTGTGTGAGGAACAACCTGACCCCTGATGTACTGGGACTTCATGGTTCCCACTGGCTTTGTTCCAGCGAACTGCTGGAACAGCAGTTTCCCAACAAACAAACCGGGATGGCACTGCAGCAGTTCTGGTCTGAGAACACACTTAACTAAGCAGTGCACCTCTTTCCCTTAATCCTGTGCTGCCTTGGATTCTTCTTCTGCCTGATTTGTTTCATTTTGTTACCCAGAAAAAAAAGAAAATAAATTACCCAGAAGGCATTGTGACCAAATTGCTAAAGTTTAGTGAAACTTTTCTATTTCTTTTCACAGAGTACTTTTCTGTACTTTGTCATACCTACCTGAAAGTTTCTTATGTGGATAGGAATGAAGTTCATAGCACTAATTAAACTCTGAGGACATGGACAGAAGCTGAAGATGGGCAGTCAGAGACATCAAACTGACTGATCATAATCCCAGGCAAATTTGCATAATTTGTCTCATTAGATTTTATTTTATTTTTTTAATGAATCTACTTCCTTTAAATTTCCCCTGGGAATTCAGTTTTTGGGGCGTCTAGGCTATCTTTTCACACCCGAGGAGGCTGGAATCATCCATCTTTTAGCCTCACATCTTACAAGTCACTTAAGGCTCATGGCAATTATACAGACTCTAAGATACAGCTGCAGAGCATCTCTCAAAGTGTGTGTTGTCACCATTGGTTTGTTCTCCCAAGCCCAACTGATTTCCTAGAGGAAAAGACACATTTTCCTCTGGCTGAAGGGAAAATGGTGTGGTGGATTTGAAGTTTTGAAGTAGGAAGTATGAGTGGAAGAGCACACTATAAGAGGAAGAAATAATCATGGATGTCTCAAAACTTTATGTGGCTGAGATGTATATGTCATTTGTATTTCTAAAACACTAATCTTATAAAAACAAAAATCCAAACAGATGTATTGCTAGAAACAAAAGTCACTTAGTGGTTGCAAAATTCACTTCAGGCTGCTAATTTGTAAACAAATGAACTCTTTCCAATCATAAAAGTTGCATTAGGCATCTATTAAAGTATTAAGGAAGGAAGGTAAACCAAGTCAGAGATGATATTATGTCTTTATTTCCTGTATGCCAGATACTATATGCCCCTGAGAATGTGGCAGAAGAAACCACAGTATTGCCCTGTTACAGTTCATAATGGAAAGGAAATCAGATACAAAGACATTGCTTGACTTAACAGTCAGAGAAACAACACTACTGGCTACTAGAATCAGTTCAACTGAGTCTCTTCTGGTCTCCCAAAAAGCTTGAGACAAAGGTGTGAACTAGGAAGGCAGAGGTCCAATTCAGCACACTCTGTCCCCAGTTTCTTTAATTTACTTGCTGGAGTTTAAAATTTCATTTATGGATCCATATTAGAAAAAACTAACAAATATACAGAACTTTAATTTCAGAGTGTGATTTCAATCTCAGTAACTCAGCTTGGCCTCAAAGCCAGCGAGTATCACTCTCTGTAAAACCAATCACATCCAAGTCTCCAATAGCCATGATTGTCCAAAATGAATGAGTGTTGTTGTTCAAGAATTCTTTAGGACTTCCAATATACACATAATGTTCTGGTACTCTGGGTGCTGCATTGAGTTTGGACCTGAAGCAAAGTCAGGTGGAAAAGGCTCCCTTGGACAAAGCTGATTAAAATGTCCAGGGAAAGGACTCCCTGCATTTCCCACTAGGGAAGGGAGGCTGCTCATGGCCACATCTCTATATTGTCTGATGGCTGGAGCACAAAGCCCTCAGGCTTGCACCCAATCAACCAAGGTTAAAGGGAGCCTTAAATCTAAGGGAAACATTGCTTGGTTTGAAAGCCTCAGAGGGCACTTCTGTTTGGACATTCAGAAGTTTCCTTTTGACTCCTGGAGGATACTTCTCTGCAGCAGTGGAAAGGCCCTTCAAGGTTTTCTGGGAGCTTTTGTTCTTTTCGAGTGAGTCTTGTCCCTTCACTTGTTTGTAATTCATACAACATCCTTCAGGGAAATGCCACAGATAGCAACAAAGGATCTGCAGAGAGTGGCAAGGGCAAGAGTTCTCACAGGAAGATGCACTTTCATTCTGCTCTCTGATCTTCCTTAGCATCTTGGTGTGTCCCAAATGTTTGTCTGGAGCAATGTGGGGAAATACGGTCTTTGAAAATGTTATTCTTGCACAAATCACTTGGAAGAAAATGTCCAGGGAGAAGAACAGAATAGTCATCTGAGAGGGCTTCAGCGAAATGCTTCCTGGGCAGGACAATGATGAAGAGAAGGGGATATTCCTTTCAATGAAAGGGGGAGCAAGCTATGGAACAAAAAACGAGTACAGTTGTGCCACAGGAATGATCAGATGTTGCGTGAGTATCATGTGAGGAAGACTATCAGGACAGAGCAATCCATTGAGCTAAGTCCCATGACTACCGTGGGATAGGACTCACAAAATTTTACCATATTATGATTTTCTTGGTAAAATCCATAGCATTTCCCAAGTCACTTAAACATCATTGAGGTGTGAGTTCTGCAGAGCTCTGCCTGGTCAGAGCACTTTCCCTTCAAAATTCCCAGGGATAGCAAGTGCTTGAATCTGCAGTGTTTCATGGGTGGGCGGCCAGAAGAAAAGGAAGTTGACAGGAAACCTGTTTTTCCTCAGACTGTTAGAAAATCAATACAATCTCCTGGCACACTCTTTGTTCATTACCTGGCAAAAGTAAAATATAACCAATCTTCTGTTGAAAAACTTCTGGCCAGATTTTGTTGAAGGACGTGAGGACAAAGATGTAGATAACGTCTGTGAAAGGCATGGGAATTGGCTGGGCATGGGACTTGGCTGCTACTCAGCATGTAGTAAGAAATCACCAGAGGGGAGCTTCTACTGTAAGGAATCTGATCTAGTGCTCAGTATATTGTGTCCTGGCTGCAAACATTTGCCCATAAAAGATTACTTCATTGGATCTGGCCAAAATATTATTTTCTCTTGGAGTCTGCCTCTCCAGAAAGGTTGTGCAAAGAATGTGTTTTTTGCATCCTTGGAGAAGTTGGCACTTTGGAACAGCTGTAGGAGTATTTAGGACAGCAGTCAGCAGCCTGCAGGTTCCCCTGGGGCTCACTGCTGTTTCTGAGAGACTGGTGGAAGCTGGCTCAGAATAAAAAGGTCAGTACACTTCAAGCAATTTTTCAGTTCTGCTAGCAAACCGCAGGGAGCCAAAAGTTACCACTCTAGAAATAGTCATGGAATTAAAGCATGGGCTTGCTTCAAACACTGATGCTTTGCATGTGCCTGTGGCCCCAGCAAGCCTCATGTCTGAAAAAGAGCTAGGCAGTCCTGTCCACCACACGCTGGTGCCCAATCTCTTAGAAAGAAATCCACATTTCTCTGTGCCTCTGGCCACTTGACTAGACAGAGGCTGAGCCTTTCAACATTCATTATTTGTCTCCTGACAGTTCACTGCCAGGGCTCAGCAGTCAATGAGACTGCAGTTTTCAATATTATTTTGCACACATCACTGTGACCACATGGGCTCACGTCTGTCTCCTCAGCCAAATTTTCACCAGACTGCTGCTAACTGGCATGGTGCACACCAAAGACCTCACCATCATGTTTGTGCCTTGAGCCTGAACCAAGAATTGCTATAACTCAAGGTACAGCATCCAGAAAATCATCTTTGGACATTTAAAACCACAGGTATCTCACCTGCAATCACACTAGAGATGCCTAAACCATCAGGTGTCCATAATTGGATGAAGTCTCTCTAAGAACTTCAGCAAAACCAATTAAGTTTTACCACTGGTATCAGTAAAAGCAAAATTTAATTCTGAAGGTTCATAGAATCATAGAATGACAGAATCATAGAATGGCTTGGATTGAAAGGGACATTAAAGATAATCTAGTTCCTACCCCCCTTCCATGGGCAAGGATATCTTTCTTTTGACCAGGTTGTTCCAAGCCCCATCCAACCTGACCTTGAACACTTCCAGGGATGGAGCACCCACAACTTCTCTCAGCAACCTGTTCAGTGCCTCAGCACCCTCAGAGTAAAGAATTTCTTCTTAATACCTAATCTAAACCTACCCTCCCTGTTTGGAAGCCATCCCCATCACACCATGCTTTTGTAAATAGTCTTTCTCCATCTTTCTTGTAGGTTCATGTAGTGATTGAAAGCAAAACCAGTGAGAGACTCCAAGTCAGAAATATAATTTAATAGGAAAAGGGAAAAAAAAAAGGAAGTAAAATAAAATAAATGCAATAATACTAAAGGCCACTCAGAGAGTCGGAATACAACCTGACACCCTCGTAGTCAGGGTGTTGGAAACAGTCCAAAAGTAAGCCCTCCTGGAGTGGCATTTGTGGTCCTGTTGGAAGTAGAGATGGTCCTGTAGAGAAAAGGGTCCAGAGATAAATCTGGTCTTCCTTTGGGAGTCCCGTGGGAAGACTGGATGACTGGTGACACTTGTGGCTCCTTTTTATCTAGGTTGAAATGGTTTGGCTCCTCCTCCCTGGGTAGAGCATCTCACAATGGTATGATGTAATGTGTCGTGTCATTGGTGAGCTTTAATGGCCCATTAACAGGAGATATCGCCATGGGGATAATGGGAGGGTGAACAGAGATAAGAAACAGTGCCCCACCCAGTTTTAACTGCTGGGCCATTATCAGAAGGGCAGCTGCCCCCTCCCTCCTGGAGTTACAACAGATAAAGAAAAAGCACCTCCCCAGCCGGATTTCAACAGATGGAATAGAATAAACTTTTTTTTTTGGTTACATAACCCAAGACAGTTCCCTACAGGTACTGGAAAACAGCAACTGGTCACCCCAAAGCCTTCTCTACTCCAGGCTGAATAAACTGAATTCTCTCAGCCTTTCCTTGTAGAAGAGGTGCTCCATCCCTCTAATCATCTTTCTGGCCCTTCTCTGGACTTGCTCTAACAGATCAATGTCTTTCCTGTGCTGGGGACCCCAGAGCTCGATGTAGCACTGCGAGTGGGGTCTCATCAGAGTAGAGGAGAAAGGAGCAGAATCCCCTCCCTTATCCTGCTGTCCACACTGCTTTTGATGCAGCCTGGGATTCAGTTGGCTTTCTGGGCTGTGAGTTCACATTGCCAGGTCATGCTCAGCCTCTCACCCACCAGCACCCTGAAGTCCTTCTGGGCAGGGCTGCTCTGAGCCTGCTCTGAGTTCATCCCCCAGTCTGTGTTGATATCCAGGGTTGTTCTTACCCAGGTGCAGCCCCTTGCACTTGCTCTTATTAAACCCCATGAAATTCCCATGGGCCCACTTCTCAAACTTGTCCAGGTTCCTCTGGATGGCATTCCATCTTTCAGGATCTGATCTTGAGGAGCATAACGTGACTTTTCAGTATATGCAACACTTAGATCAGTCTTACTGAACCTCTGATCAGCACTGTTATATAAATATTAAATAATAGCACAAAGAAGAAGGGAAAGAATTATTCAAATTGGACAGTAGCAATAAAACAAGGACTAATACATTAAAGCTTAAAAAATTAAATTTACATTATTTAATTCTGTAACTGTGTGATTTAACTCAGCAAATTGCTTAAGGGTCCATTTTGCATGAAAAGTGCTGTAAAAGCTGAGCTTTATTGTCTCACATTTATCTTGAGTGTTAAGAAAAGTTTTCAGAGGTAACAAGTACAATAAAGAAGAGACTTTGCCTAGTGGAAGAAGTGGAATTTGGACAATGATAAATCCATGCATCCTCTGTTTAGTGCAGGTAAACTGATGGCTATTTAAGACAATGAACTGAGTGTGACTTTAGGAAGTCTCAATGCATTTGCAGATGTATGTGGGCATCACAGTGTGCTGGCTGTTTGTTTCATTCTGTGCATCCCCTCTTGGGCACATC
Source organism: Cyanoderma ruficeps (assembly GCA_008694505.1). Classification (NCBI taxonomy): domain Eukaryota; kingdom Metazoa; phylum Chordata; class Aves; order Passeriformes; family Timaliidae; genus Cyanoderma; species Cyanoderma ruficeps. Next base: position 11,421,130 of record VZDJ01000426.1, read on the forward strand.
AGGAAAAGGAGGCTCAGTCACATTCAGCACTACTCAGGGCCAGCCCAGCTCTTCTTTCATTCATCTGAGACATTTCTACAAAGAGTATGTTGGGTCTCTGAAAAGTTTCTTTCTTAGGGTTTCTACAGTTACCTTGAAGAACAAAATTAGTGTCCTTTGTGTGGGGAGTGATTGAGAACATTTTTGTGAATAAAAAGTATCATCACTAGTATAATGGGAAGCTGTAGCTCCAAGTGTGGTGCTCATCCCTTCCAGCTAGAAATCACTGACACAGTTAGATGCAGAGATACACATCCCTTCACAAACCTTACATTAGTGTGTTCACGCTGTGGGTAATGTATGCACAGACACTTTTATCTCACTTCATTTGGTGAAATCCAGAGCTTTGGGTTTCCAAGCTCTAATGCCCTATTGTAAGATTAAAAATTCCTGACTTCAGAGAGGTTAAAGACAGGGCTTTTGGTTATTACCCTGTGTATTTCCCAGAAGGACCACTGAGGGGGAAGGAAAAAAAGAGGGATGGGGAAAAAATACTGCCTTGTTGCCTGCATTTGTCCAGTGCCTTAATCAGGTAGATCTCAATCTCTCAGTTTACTGCAGCTTTGCAGTGTAATATTATTAATAATAAATAATTATGTGCTCAGCTTATCTCTCCCTTTCCCCTGTGTAGTTTCTGGTCTGTGCTAAATTCACTTAAAATGAGAGTAAAAAATATTTCTGTCCAGGTGTAAATGATGCTCTGATACACAGAGTGCAGAACTACTGCCACCAAATGATTTTTTATCTCAGGTAGAATTTGGGCACTCAGAATTGTGCCTTGGGATGTCCATCCTTTCCTGAAAGTAATTGCCTAGTCTCTCTCTTTTATAATAATCATGAAATTGTTGGGTTTTGATCTGGAATGATTTGGAAATCCTGCTGGATCCTATATGCACTTTCAGAATATTATTCTGTCGCTACAGGACTGTGTGCAGTCCAGCTCACAAAAATCCCTGGTCTACAAGTGAGACAAAGCTTATCTCAAATATTCTTCAATCCATTAGTGTTTTGTATTCCTACAGCTATTTTTAATAAATATTTCCTTTCTAATACATACCAACATTTCTATTATTCTTCAAGCTTTCATGTAGGGAACTCATTGATTTATAATATTTAGCATCTAAAAATATCTCCTGTTTCTGGCTTAGCAGCAATACTTCTCTCTCTTCGTGAAAACATACAGGACAAAACCACAAACCTGCAGTATACATTTTAATTTCCATATACCAGAGTAAATATTTGCTTTCAGAATGTTTTTCCTCTGATGAAAAAATGAAAAAGTACAGAAGTGTCTTTGAACAGACTACTGTTTTAAAGAAGACTAAATCAACAGAGTCAATTCAGAATTAAAAGTAAAAATATCACACAGTTTTAGTAATGGTTAATAAGATGACACTTTTTTTTCTGCACTTCATTATTACCCCTTTATTTTTATTTCTTTAACATCTCTAAGCCTTACACCAAGACCAATATCAGGATATGAAGACATGAAGCTTCCTTAACAGGTTTAAGACTAGAGAGATGTGTAGCTGAGCTGTGCCTTGCCATAACAGCCCCCTCAGCCCAGAGTGCAATAATCATCTTGCTAATCACAATATCATCTTTCATTTTAGGAAACTGCTCTCAGCACCTCGGGAAATTTCCTCTGAATGATTCACAAAAAATCATTTCATTTCATTTCTAAATTACAAATTAAACAAATGACAATTAATTGAGCAAATAGCTAGCTCTATTACTGCCTCTCTTCTTGCTGCCTGTGGATCTCCTCCTGCTCAGGCCTCCCTGCTTTTCTCGCCTTGGGATCCAGCTTGTTCACCACAACCAGCTGCAGCTTAATTTCCTTTCCTTGCTGACCTGAACATTTTCTCTTCTCCTCACGCAGCAGAAGTTTTCTTCTCCTTGCTCTCTTCCCTAGCTGAAAGGGAGCACACTGATGAGAAAGGGTGAGGGGTCTGCAAAAGTTTTTCTCCAGACCATGGCTCATTCAGCTCACACAAAAGGTTTTACAGCCACATAGCTTTCAAGAGGCTACCTAATGCCTGCTGTTGGGTGCTGTGGAATTAGTTCTCCAAACTTGGTCCCTGTGTGTTTAGCCTCTGACACCAAAGTAGTGCTCAGATCATCCTTTTTGCCCAACATCCCAAAACCTGGGTGTTCCCACCTTACCAGTAACAGTGAGGAGCTTCTCAGAGTGGCCTGAGGGAGGCGGTGACTAACAGAGCGCAACAAGCAGCAACAGAAGTGGAGGAATTGCCTGACAGAAAATTTGAGCAAAAGACACCACCTTAATTATGTTTATTTAGTTGGAGTCACAGGCTTTCTTCAGCCCTTGCTTCAGCCTTGTTTCAGTATCTTCTGGAGTTTGCGTTATTTTGAAGATTTGGAGTTTCCAAAAGGTGTGTTCCCTCTGAGATTTTCCTACTCTCAAAATTGATTCCAAGACCTTTCTACTAAACTTCAACTGAAGTTTCTAGGACAAGCTGCCTTGAGAATAAGATGCAGTTAAAAAAACCACAAAGCAGTGGAAAAAAAAATCAGGATGCCACATTGGTGAGGTTTACATCTATTTGGAGACCAAACTAGAGGCTGTATCAGATATTAAACCTTCAGTTGCATGCACCACCTTTGATCCCTGGGAAAAATAGTGGTGTTTTGACAATAGCAAATGATGAACAACAAGAAAAAAAAAATCTAGCTTATTTTATTTTTGTCAGAGTAGCTATGGACAGAATTCATTCTGAGGAAGGAAAGAAATCTCATTCAGAGGCTTGTGTTAATTCCAAGTGAGCACATAAATCCAGTTTGGGGTTTGTACTTCACATGGAACTTTTCTCCTGAGACTAGATACTGGTAAATCTTGAACTGAAGCTTTGTACTCTACTCAGACAGATTTTTGCAGAAATGTAATTGAAGTCAGAGCCCAGACACCCATGTGGGAAAGAAGTAGAATTATAAATATAAAAAAATAGAGAAGGAGCCTAAGTGATGAGGAAAAATGGGATATTATGAGATTCTGGAACCACAGGAATGCACTAAGTGATGGAACATGCCCCCTGCTCTCAGAATTAGCTGCTTCATTAGCAACGACTCTGCTCAGCCACGGAAGTTAATTAAAGGCTGCAGCCAGGCATGTACAGAGCGAGCAGCCACTGCACAGGGAGGCTGCTGCTGCTGCTTCTTGCAGGCTGGAGGAAAAGATTTTGCCCTCTTTCACATCCATGTCTGGAGCAGCCATGCTCCTGTACCTCCCCCAAGGAGATGGAGGTACAGTGACTGCCTCACCCGCGATGGCACGTGCCGTGCTGTGCGTTGTGCACAGAGGGAGAGTCACTGCTGCACGGGCACCATGCAAGGGTGAAGCCTGGGGTGCAGTGCCAAGCCCAGAAAGGCACATGATAAGTTTCTATTGCCCACATGGATGACTGTGGCCAACTGCAATGCTGATGCAATTTCCCCAATTTCAGGACAACAAGGAAAAATTTAGCTCCAGTTATCTGCATCTTAGGCAAATACGGTCAAATTAGGCTCCACTGCTCACAATGCATGGGGCCAGTGCTTTTCATGGACATACATGGGCGCATATAGACAAATGGCAAAGTTTGTTTAAAAATCTTGGCCCTAGTTTACTGGTGGATCAATAAAATAGCTCTCCTAGTCTTTCCACTCTGGCTTTATGGGTCAAAAGACCAGCAGCAGGTGGGAGAACTCAGCCTGTCAAGTGAAGGAGTGAATGCCAGGATTATATCCACCATTTTACTTAGGCTACTCTGAGGCTTAGAACTAAAAGACTCTCTGGATGAAAGGAGTGGAAAAAACCTCACAAAAAAAATATCCAAAATCATAAAACCACCTCAGAACAACTAAACTGACGTATTGCAGGATTTGTAAAAATATATAAATAACGTCTTCCGGGTTTTCAAGCTTTGCCACACTTTGCTTGAGTTACTTGGTGGAGCTCAACTGTGAAGGAATTAAAAAACCAAAACAAACAAACCCAAAAAACCAACAAAAACCAACCAACCAAAACAAAACAAAACAAAACAAAAAAAGAAGTATAAATACTCTACAATTCTAAATGAGAACTTTCNAAAAAAACCAAAAAAAAAAAACCCAAACAAAAAGCAAACCAAAAAAACCCAAAACCAAAACCAACTAAAAACCCCCAACCAAATCCCAAGCCAGCAACCTCTGACGTCTCAAGGGATTGCTCCAAAGCTGTCAGCACTGCACTACACTTGGCAGCATGCCCCAGGTCTGGTTTCCTGGCTGTCCCATCGCTCTCAGATGTTCCTTCAGCCAGAGCAGGAAGCCAGATGCCTCTCCCTTTCTTCCTTGAAGCCATCCCAAGCATAAGGTTTGGGCAGACAGAGAAGTACCACCAGCACCGGAGCCTGAAGGCAGCCATGAAGTGCTTGCAGTGGCCCGGGCCCAGCTGTGGCTGCTCTACAGGGTGCAGGGGGGGCAATCATTGGAAAAAAGAAAAGAGGGTGAATGTCTATGTTGTGTAAATGAATAGGAAAGCACAGTTAGTGTGGAGGGGAGAGCTCCCGAAGAGGCAGAGAAGATGGCTGGAGGCAGTCTCTGTTTCAGTGATCCAGTGCATGACTTGGAGTCCTGAATCATGAAGCTAGTGGTGGGTATATGGTGACATTGAGTTTTTCTCACTCTGAATTACTTCCATTGAGAGACCCTTTCAACCTTCAGACCAGCAGTAAGATGAAGGACTGGGCAAAACAACACAGCACCAATCCAGGATGAATCAATCCAGCAAGTGCTTTCCACTGAATGCAAGTTTGTTTCCCCAACTGTTTTGTCTATATTTAAGGTCCTTTTGGTGTTTGCTTTCCAGAACTATTGTAGCAAAGCATCTTTGCCAGAATGAAAGCTCATGAAAAATGAATGTTGAGACAGAATCTGCAAATATGCACTGAGAGTAAATTTCCCGTTGTTCAAGCAATTGTAAAATTCATAATTTGCCTTATATTTTATTATATAAATTACACAATCAGAGCACAGTAACAATATGAAGTGAATTATGTATCTAACCAACATTGCATGCATTCCAAATACCCTCAACAAATTACTGGTGAACAATCTACAGGCTAAGAATTATTTGCTCACAAAATGTATGGATCTTTTCAAATAACAAAGTCATTAAAAGAAATGCTTGTCTATTCCCAGAAAAACCTGTAAATAGAGAGAGAGAGTGAAAATGAAGAAAAAAAAAAAAGAGAGATCCATTGTGCTCAGCTCACTCAATCCAACTCTGTAATTGACCATCCATGTGATTAAAAGCTGTCAAGGACAGGCTCTGGAGGATGGAGTACCTGGTGGAGATATCAAACTGTGACAAAATCATTTGGACAACTACATGGAGACCAACACGCCCAAACTTAATTTTGTTGTGAAGAGCTTCCTGTGGGGAGAAAATCAGAGTTCTTAACAAAGATCTGCAAGGCTTCCTCAAGTTCTGCCTCCTTCTTGGGGAAAGTAAGACACCACTGCATAGAAACCTTTGGAAATAATGCCCTTTGGAATCTCACCTCATCCTGGGTAAACCAGCTTCCATCTTTGCTGAGCCAGGGAGATATTGTTTGAATCTTCAGTTGAATTGGTGACCCAGCACTGGGGTAAGGGGGCAGGAAGGTCTGACTGCTGTTTCCTTCTCTACTTTGAAACATGTGCAAGTAATTTCACTACTCATTACTGTTTTTCTAATTTCTCTTCTTTTGTTGTTTGCTGAAGAAATTAGAATTCAGATGGGTTAAGGGCTATTTTTTCCTGTGGTGCAAAAGACCACACATTAGGGCTGATTCTCACCAGAGCATCCTTAGACCAAAACTCCAAGACAAGATTCTTATTTATTTAATGGACAGAGGCACCTCCAGAGGAAGATTTGATCCCACCTTTCTAAAACACATATCACAGAATGGGCTGGTTTGCTGTTGCGTTTTACACTGTAGAGAGAACCCTTTCAACAAGCACAGCATAGGTGATTCACTTTTGGATGGCTAAAATCAGCTGAATTTCTTTCCCCAGTTCACACAGCACCTTGCACAATGCATCCTGGACCTGCCTTGAGACCTGTAAACATTGGTACGGATTATAATCAATGAGAGAAAACTTAATTAAAAATTACCCATGGGGACTGCCTTCTATTCTAGGTGTTCAAGGCTTTTAATTTAAAGAACAGAATGATTGAATCTTCCCATCACATCAGTAAAGTAAATAATCACCCTTAAAATTTCTTCTAGCATGAAAATTCAGGTGGAAAAAGACAGAAAGTGGATAGAAACATAGGCATTTATTCCACCTTCCCATCCAAAAAGGCACACTTAGCAAAGATACAATAAAACCGGATAATAAAATAAGGCAGACAAATGGCTTGTAAGAGAAAGACAACCTCTTGAAGTAAGTTTGAATGTATATTCAGAAGTGTTGTTCCACAAGAAAGGAAAGGAAACTTTGTTTTGTGCTAATGTGCTCACAGTCTGGCAGCTCTTGATTAAACTCAGAAAACCCACAAGGAGGTGTGGTCACTTGATTCCCATTCCTAATCCTCTGTCTCTGTCCTTTCCTCCACAAAGTCCAGTACTGACTCAGGTATCTCCATCTCCATTAGAGGCATCCCTGTTTCACAGAATCCACTGCAAAACAGGGATGCCTTCAAGGGAGATGGAGATACCTGAGTCAGCACTGGGCACTGCTGTCAGTGTCCATGGCCCCTTTCCAAACCCTCACTCAAGGCTGCAGTTGGCTGCCAAATTTAAAACCATTATTCAAGAGAGCTCACTATTAGTCAGGCACATGGATCTGAGCTGATCTTTTCTTCCTTTAAAGAACAATCCCACATTTCATGTCCACAGTGCAAAATCATATCTGACATGTAATTTAAAAACCAAGCCTTACTCCAGTAAATGGGATCAAACAGCAGGGCATTTCATTTGACAGAATGGATAGTTCTAGTTTTAATATTACATTAACTTTTCCTCTCCATGCCTCTCATGGATTTTTCATTCTTAGGCAGCAGTGCCTGACTTCTAACAAGAATTATCAGTCTGATTAGGGGCTCCCCAGGATTTCAACAGTTCCCTCAGGTTCAGAGAGGGTTCCTGGAGAGCTGACTTCAGTTCCCTGTTATTGTCCATACCTTGTTTCACTTCTGCCAGATGAGAAACTTTGATCTTTGAGGGATTGGAATGGCCCCATTAGGTAGAAGTGATATAGGATGAAATGGCCAATAACCACAACAGCTAAGGAGGCTGCTGCCCTCCAACTAACACAGCTTGCAAGAGGCCTACAACATCACTTCAGGTCTGGGAGCCTGGTAACGCACTCCCAGATTGTAAATCATCTTGGTCTTGCATCCTTCTAGTTCAGCTAGCAGGCAAATATCATTGTCTGCCCACACAGCAAGCAGTCTACTACACAGTAGTCCAGACAAAACCTCACTCCCTTGTTTTCCCCTGTGACTCCTGAAAACTGTGTTGTCAAAAGGAGAGTGTCTAGTAGGAAATTCTTGTTAAGTGTTAGCATCACAGTGCTAGCTAATGTGAGGTTTTATATTTTGCAGAAGGTGACTAGCTATGAGTAATACAATACCTAGATGACAACTCAGAGCAATTACTCCAGCATGACGCAGTAACGTGCTCTAGCTAAATGCCTAAGTGCTACATAACAACACTTTTTAATTAAAGTAACCAAGTATCTTTTATCTAAAGTAACCAAATATCTTTAATATCTTTAATGTTGGGTAGAAGAACTGTAAATTTGAGAATGCTGTAAAACATTTTAGACGTCAGATAAAAATTTTTCTTTGGTCAGAGACAAAGGATGGAAAAATTAGCATGACGAGTGAATTTCAGGGACACAATCACACCTGAAACCAGGAAGGCTTTGTGGAAACTGCATCAGAAAATTGACAAGCCCACTGATCAGGAGGACCAGAGTATCTCTGCTAGCAAGATAGATCCCCAGAACCTGTGTAGACCTTCTCTACACTGCCATTGCCATTATTGGATGCTGCCAGGAGAGAGAAGGGGGGCCTTCATGTTAATAAAAAACAGCTCCATTCTGTATTGACACGCATCAGATAAGTCCTAGCCAGCACTGGTCTCAGATCCCTCAACATGACAGATTGTAATAATTTAATCATGTACCAGTAGATGTTTTTCTATCAAGCCTAGTTGCTGTATTTCAATGTCCAAAATGATACAGGGTGCTTTCCATAGGACTCTTTTTATTTTTGACAAAGAGTAATGTCAAGGAAAACGCCTTCTAACTGCCTCTGCCAAAACAGGGAAAGAGAACAAAAGAACTGACACCTGCACATGCTGTCTGTGGCTTTAGGAATGAAATTCATGCTCCATCTGGGTGGTGTAACATGAGAACAATTCCTCCCTCGTAAGAAACTCACGACCTCTCTGTCTTGCCCATAACTCACCAACTGATTTGAAATGAATGCTACTTGAAATCTTCACAGCATGTTTCTTCAAATGATGTATCCTGCCTGCACAAAGCTCATCCACCACATCCTGCCTGCTCTTGCACCCCTCTTGAAGAGCTTCATCTGCAGTGACACTTACAGTGAATCAAGTTTTCTTGAGCATGGCTCAAATTTCCTTTACGTCTCCTTGCATATATTCCCTTTGCATCCTTGGACTGTCTGCTTTTTTATGGAGGCTGATTTCTCTGCAAATCAAACCCTGAGCTGGCCCTGTGGAGACCATTAGGCTCACTTTTAAGTAACCACTTTAGGCATCTGTGCAATAAAGTGTGTTCAGCCACCAGACATTACTCTGGGCTCTGGGAATTCCTGGGTCACCTGTGTTAATGCAGCTGGTTTGTCAACTGTGCCCAACAGGGTGGGTTGTTCAGGGCTTCTGCATTGTCCACTCATGTTTTGAATTTATTTTGCATACCATGAATTCTACAGAAAATGCATTTGTAATCCAAACTAGTAAATCATACCGTGTTTAATATACTTGAATCATAGAATGGATTGGGTTGAAAGGGCCCTAAAGATCATCTCATTCCAACCTTCCAGCTGGAATAAGGGACACCTTTACTAGACCATGTTGCTCAGAGCCCCATTCAACCTGACCTTGAAGATTTCCAGGGATGGGAATTTTTACCTGTATTTTTAAATGAAAAAAATAAAAATCTGGATTAATTGCATTAATAATTATTACTCCTTCCAAATCATTGAGAGAAATTGGTCTCTCTACAGCAAAATCACCAGCTGACTTGACATCTAGCATTCTTCCAATATGGTTCTTACTACCATTTCTTTGTCCTTGTAGCTATGGAGGGGTTCATTTTTATCCCTTTAGATTTTCCACAAAAGCAAGTCCCCTTGAAAGTTCATGTCCCTACTTGTTTTGAAGAAAATGGGCTGTAATTAAGTGAAGTTGCATTAGTTACAAAGTTGTCATTTGCAACACCAAATACATAAAAGCAAGGGAAATTCATCATTAAGGACATAAATCTTCTCTTCTACCCATCTAATAAATAAACAAACATATTATTCTTATCAGGTACAAAGTATAGCACACTTCATCAAACTCCAGAAATGTAAACCCCTACCTGTTCTTTCAGCAGCAGCATTACAATGAAGTGCAAAGCTTTCCTTTTAAAAGAAGTCCTAAAACTCTGGTCTCAGATTCTTACAATGGCATAAATCAGCATAGTTCTTCTGGTTTCAGAGATTGAGTTAACATTTGTTGAAAATGTGAGACATTACGTGTGAAGTTCTTTATTCTGATCCATAATTCTCCTTCTCATTTGGAGCTAATATTCTCCTTTGACTCCTATGTGTTGTGGGGTGGTAGGATCCTATTTCCAACTCAAAAGTCTAAATGGTGTCTTCCTAAAGATATATTCTATATCACACCCGAATTAATTCAGGGCAATATTAGATGGCTGATCTGACTCCAACACCTTACTTCTTCCTTTTCACCTTGTAGTGGGTGAAGGTTTCTGAAGAGCTCAGTGTGATCAGAGGGACTGTGGTTAGAAGGCTGCAGGTTGAATCACACAGGGTGTAAAGGAGTGGAGAATTTTGTGGGATGTTTTGCAAACGTGCCCTCTTTCCTACCTGCAGTCCTCAGGTTCTAGTGACATTCATCTATCACTTTTTGATTCCTCTCCCTTTGTAGAGAAGGCCGTGCCTCCACTAGTAATCCATGGCTCATCTTTCTGGCCCTGCTGCCATTAATAACCTGGCTGAAGTTTGACCTCAAAGCCACACTGCTTGAGAAACACAAATAACAGGTTTCAGAAACTTACTGGTAAAGTGGATTAGAGAAGATTTTTCTCCTGTGATCCCAAATTGCTCAGAGACCATAGTTTTGAGGAGACACTCTTGAACTTTCCCCCACCTCAATCTCTGTAGCTTGACCAGAGGACAGGGCAAGCTGGTCAACAGACGTTGTGGGTGGTAGGTGAACTTGGGAAGAGCTTTGTGCTTCTGCTGGACTGACAGTGATGACATGTCAAGGCGCACAAGAGGCAAGGCTAATGCAAACACGTGGTCATTGTGGAGATTAGTCTGATGGATAATTAGGAATGCAGAAAATGCCTCATTCTGTGCTTTTGATATCAGCAGCAGTGAGATGATTTTCCTTCCACAGCTACAGTCAGGCAGACTCACCCAACAATTTGTTCTCATTACTGGTGCTTGCATTCTTTGCATCCTTCCTCTCTTTTGGCCCTGTGAAATCATTGGAGTGCTGGACCCAGATGGATACATCTGCCAATTTGGGGATTTCTGCTTTAGGGGACAGACAGGTATTGTTGGTACTGGGATGATACTGGGCCCAGGCCTCTCTGGCTAGCTGACTGTCTTCAGAGACCCTTTCTGGTTGAAGACATGCCCCTGGCCAGTTGAGTGAGAGATTATATAACCACTAAACAAACAACCTTTCCAAAATAAAGTTGATATTCATGCTAAATTCCTCAGAAATTTCATGTGTGCCCCACTTTTCCTGTGATGTATACAAATTGCTTGGTGGAGAAGCCTTTGGACACAAATGGCAAAGTATATTCTCAGTCCAGGCTGAGAATATCTTTAGCTCACAGCTAAAGAATTCAGATAACAAATCAGAAGAAGTGAAAGAGCATAAAGACATAGTTAAAAAAAAACCCCAGTGACTATAATTTTTAATCTCAGTAACGGAGAATTATTATATTTCTTAAATCCAACATCATAAAGTTTAGTTACTGGTAAGTCTGAGTCAGAACTCATAATTAAGAGAGAACTTTAAAATTCAACAGTTAATCATAGAATATTAGAAGAAAGATATTGAAAGGAATAGTCCAAGATGTAAATGTCTTTACTTCTTCCATGCCAGAATGTGGGTTTGCAAACTCGTCAAAGAAGTCCTGTTGGATTTTTCCAACAGGGCAGCAGAAGGCTCTTAATAGATCTCCATATAGATGCAAAGATTATTTGAGAGACTGAGATTCAGCTAATGATTAACATTTCCTGAAGAATGTGCTACTGGGCTTTGATTGGGATACTCCCGGCAAAATCTCACTGCTACAGCAAATAAATTAAAAGCATAAGCTGTGCTCTGGACTTGTACACACTGACCATTTTCCAGCTGGTGGTCTCTAATCAAATCTGCATTCAGGCTAGAAATGGACCTAGCCTTTCACTCCTCTATTCCTCTTTGTTTTTCCTGCCTCCTGAAAGCTGTTTGCACACTTTACAAACCAGGCTGACAGTGCTATTTTTAAATCAGCATCATTTTGAGTTTCAGGTTTCAAGTGAATCAAAAAGTACAGAAATGGTGGACTTGTGCTTAAAAAAAGATTCTGACAACTCCTGGGGATTAATTCCATGGACTTTCAGAGAGGTCTGGATGCTCATCATAGTGGTGCCTTTTTAATTTTTATACTCATTATAAAAATAAATGAAAACAAAACAATGGGACAACTGTGTTTGCTGAATGTTGTGGATTTTAATGAGATTTTGAACAAACAAACTCCACTCCAAAACAGGTGTTAAAGAACAATAACTGCAAAATCCTATAAAAGAAAGTAAACAACCAGTGTGACATCAGGTTTCATTTACACATGGGAAAGACAGACTTGCAGAGTGTCATTTAATTGGAATTCTGATTATTAATACAATGTGACATTAACAGCATTATTAGAGGAGACTCATGCAGGGCTGAGCTGATTAATAGAGTTGACTAGCCCATTGAGAGCTGAAAGTTGCCTGACAATTCAGTCCATTAATTAGCAAGATGCCACATTTCTTCCCACTGGGTTCTGATCCATTGAACACACAAAAGCTTGCAGGTCCTTCTGCAAGTGTTTTCAGATTTTCTTCTAGGAAGTTTTCCTTCTTACTAAGAGCATCCATGTCAAGTCATATCCAGAGCTATGTTGCCACAGAAAAGGCACCAGCAGCAGGACTCAAGGGTATGTTGTAACAACCACTTAAGTACATATCCTCAGCATGTTCTCAGTTCACAGCTTTCTCGGGCTGTGCAAACTTTTAGCATTCATTATTGACTCCCAAGAAGAATCCCACTGCTTACTCATCCTTTCTGTGAAGAACCAGCTGCTGCACTCCTGTCACTTGCAAATTTCATTTTTTTTTACTCCACAGAAACAGAGGGTGGAAGGCTGCTGTAATTAGGTTGGTCATTTGGAGTTTTAACTTTCTAAGAAGAATATTCCCATCAACAGAATGTCCCAAGAATCAGGAAGCTGCTAAATTGGCATAAAACTCCCTTTGATTCAGTAGCTACATCAAAGATATAAAACCTTATTTATGAAAGTTGCTTCAGTCACCCAAAAGACTGAATCTATCACAGCAAAGCAACTGTGCCTTAGCATATTCTACAGGGTGATCCCAAGACATACAGGAAAATTATGATTTCCTCTTAGATTGCATAGGAAAGTTCTATAATGATATATAAATTCAACTTGAAACTGCTGAGCATATTTTCACTGTCTCAACAGAGAAAACCATCAAAAATAAACAAACAACACAAAGAGACTGGAAGAGAAATTAGATTTTCTTGAAGAGGTTTGGAAACTACTTACTTTATTTTCAAAACCAGCACAACACAAAGACTAGAAAATAATACAGAAGGAAAGAAAATTAATTGGGCCCATATACCTTTTTTGTACATGCACAGGATGAAGTTGTCTTGAAATGTTGCTCTACACATATAGAACAATAAGCAATCTTTTCTATTTTGCAAGGCTGATGCATGCTTACACAAGCTGCAAATCAAACCAAAATTCTTCATAAACATGCTCTGAATGAACACTGATTTCAGTTGCATAAAGCACTGGGATTTACAAAACCCAGCTTTTCCTTTCTAGAAAGTTCTTAAATTCCACAAAGCAACCAGCAGAACTGGTGAAGGGAAATAAAAACCAGTGGGAGGGTTGTGGAGAATGTAAGGGACAAGTCTGTCTCTGAAAAGGCAGTTGAAGAAAAGCCACCCGGTCTGAAGAGCATTCTGTATATGATGCCTTCAAAAGTGCCTAAGTGACAACAGAGATCCAGTGAACCTCCACAGGAACACGTCTACACAAAGCTGAAGCAGGATAATTTCCCACAGAATGGATTTTTCCTATTTGTTCTATCCTAAGAATGGGTACAGGTGCACAAAGCCCATGCTCCATGTTCAGAGGGGTTCAGACCCATGATCACATTGTCAGGTGTAGCTGATTTGTCAGCTGCAAACCCAACCTACTGCAAACCAAGTTTGCTGCTCCCAAGAGTGGCACTGATCAGTGGGACAGTCCCAGACCATGCAGAGCTGTGAGACCCCTGGATGTGCTACAGGGACACCCCCAGCTGTAATGTGAGGGCCTTACAGTAAGAAGTCTGGGTGGGGACCCTGCCCTACTGCTGTGCCAAACAAAGACTCAGAGCTGCAATCTCAATCCATCTTGGACCATTACTTTCACCAGTATTAATAAGGCTCCTATACTCCTGACGATTTGATGGCATTTAGACTCCTGACTCACTTAATGCTTCATTTCCTAAGGTGATTTAGGTGCTCATAGATGGAGGTAGGCACTTACATGGGGCTTTGTAAAGCACCTAAAGAGACTCAGTGTGATTGCAGTGGAGTGTAAGCACTTCATCTGCACTTTTGAGAGCACCACTAGACAGCAGTGTGTATTTTTAGGTACATAAATACTGTAGGAATTTGGGTTTGGAATGTGGTGGAGCACATGGTTGATGGGAGATCAGGTCATCTGTAAGAAATTCACTGCATTTTCCTTTTCTCATAATCCTCATGCAATTGGAAAAGAAATCCAGTTACCTGGCCCCTACCACTTCCACAGACCAATCTACTGTATATGCCTGATTACTCCTTTGTTTCTTTCTTTCATCATCTAGCAAATGAAATCTACACATACGGAAGGAATTTCAGCACCTTTTAATTCTTCATAAGCCTTTAAACACAGGCCTCTCAATTTTTAAAACTCCCTTTCCTTCAATAATACCCAGCTTTTTTATAGTAAGTTTCTTCACTAATGCTTTCAAAGCTTTGTGGGTTTAATACCTCATTTGTATTCTTAACATGGGGAAACCGAGGCACAGAAGTGATGGGAATGTGTACAACTGAGAAAAATGCTCATAATTTACAGTCCAGTGCCCTGGGCTAAATTTTACTTACCTTAATTTCAGTAAATTCATCACGTAGTCTGACAGATGTAGTTCATGACACAAATAAAGGCTTTTTTAAACTTTTTATTTTTTGTAAATAATTTGTTGCTCAGGTTTCTACCACAGTAAGAGACACTTTTAAGCATACTAAAGACAAAGTCACAGTTTAAAAAAGAGTTGATCACAGTGAGGTAAGGCAGCTTCAAGAGAAAGAGGAAACCAGCAGCAGCTTCAGCATATACAGGCTGAAGTACCTGATGAGGTCTCATGCATCTACTGGTGCCTTCATTCCAAGCCAGGTGGAATTTGAAGGCCAAAGGATTACCAAGACACATTATAAAAGCAGCTGGTGGCTCCTAAGGATATTTTATGGGTAGACAGATTATGTACTGCATGAGGGATTGTAGGCGATAGATAGCAGAAAGGAAGATACCACAGAATTTCTTGTTTGCTTCTTTGTTTATGGCTGGGTGTTTTTAAGTTAAGACAACTTTTGAAAGTTAACTGATAGCTGAAAAGCAGACTGTTGTAGGGAGCCATAAGGATAAATTTTCTTTATGGCAATGATAATTCTCTGGTAGAGCAGGGAAAACCCTCTTAGATTTTAATTGAAAATGAATTCTAGAATATATCTCATGTCTTAGTTTCTCTAACCCTTCAAAGAGACAATATGAACTTCAAGCTGATGATCCCTTCCTCCTGTGTGAACAGAGAAATTAATGAGAAAACAAATGTGATTTCCATCATTTTTAGTGCACTACAAAGTAATGATTTATAGGGAAGTGAAAGATGAGATGTCTATAGTCTAGATAACTGGAATCCTGAAATAGCTGAGATGAGAAAAAATGCGGCAATTTTCCACTGATAAGCTAGAGATGCAAACAAAGGTCTTGAATTTGGGTCTCTGTGGGCTTCAGCTCCCAAGTTCTATCCAGCCGGTGGACAACCAGACATCAAAGAAGGTATTATAAATACATATACCATACTCAGAGTAGATTGATTTGTGGTGTCATAGAGGAGGGAGCAAGCAACAACCAGAAAGGCAGCAACAAAAGCCATATGGCTCTTCTCTTCTTTGGGTTGTTTTTAATCCTGGTTTGCTCTTGGATAAGACTGAACTCTCATATTAGGATATCCCTACACAATAATTCTGCATACATGTTGCCAGCTGTGACCAGCTTTGGTAAGTCTAGAGGTCATAAAGAACTAGTTCCATACCTGCTTTTGAAAGTACACTTGCTTGCAGCAGACCTTGGAAGCTCTTTTCTGCAGGAAAACTTGGAGGTCAGGCATAACCTGGCTTCAGAAGTGCTGTGGGACAGATCTAAATGTCCCAAGTGCAAAACCTCACTTGCAGCTCATGGCTTTGTCACTATGAGTTATAAACACAAAGGTAAAAAATAGGTGGTGATAAATTCTGTCCTTGCAGAATGACAGCTTTTCACTTATCCTTGCTAAAGAGAAGGTCTTGCCTAAGAGGAGCCTCTCCTAAGAGGCCTCTTCTACTTCCCTGCCTCTCCAATAAAGGCAGAGCTTGTCTGTTCTTCTGAGACCTCCTGTCTAGAATTCTCCAAAACCCTCCAGAGCAAAAAAAAACACCCCTCCTTATCAAAGTGAGTAGAAAAAACCAAACTGCTGATCCTAACTCACTCCTCAGAATGTATGGAAGGCTACTCCTTATTTCTAACCCCTGTCCCTTTCTTATAATCCTTGTGAACACTGATTTATTTGACAGCTTTTTTTTTTAATATTGATCACAATAGATGCTACAATAAAGAGTGTCTGTAGCTTGTTGAAAGATCTGGATATCATTGCTAAAGGGTCAGGAACTGTGGTAACGGTACCTTTAGAAAACACTTGGTAAAGGCCACCAAGCATTGTGTTTATTTGGATGATATCAGCCAAATTGTTCTTGTGGCTATTTCCAAGGGTGACTGAATCTGAAAGCCAGTTGAAAGGCTTTATTCAGTGTGGCATTTTCTGTTTTTGAAAAACCCATTTTTCACTATTCTGTATGAGGCCACACTTTTCAGTCCAGTGCTTCACTGTTTTGGGCAGTTCAGGGGCCCTCTCCATTGAACTGATGCTATCAAGGCAGAGGGAGGAAGCACTCTGTGGCAGTTTTCCTTACAACTCTTCATGACCTTCTCTATGGAATACAGAGTGATGAAAATGCTTGTCTCTTCACTCCCTGTTACCATAACTGTTCTTTCAAGGGGTTTGCATGAATTTTCCTCTCCCTTCCTTGTCTGAGTAACTTTGGGCCTGCAGTTTAGTCTTCTATGGAGAAACGTTATTATGTTTCTATATGGAGAAACATGGAGAATATTAATATATATATATATATATATGCAAGGTGTGCTTGCTGTAGAGGCAAAGGGTCTGCAATCTTGGCCCAGGAATATATTACTCCATTGAATACCTTCACCAAGAGCAATGGTGAAAACTGTGATAGAGCAGCTTTGGTGAGTGCCTGGCATCCAGCCAGGGTCAACCCACTACAGCACTGTTAAACCTCTTCTGGAAGGGAGAAGAAAGCTGGGCTGTACATTTGCAGGTGAGGTGCAAAGGCTTGGATTGCATGACCTCTTGTGTGGGGAAAGCCCACAGAAAAAAACCTAAGAATTCCTCTAGGAAATGTCAAACCACATAATTAATTTGAAACTGGCACCAAGGATGTGTTCAGCATTTTCCCAGCTTTCCATTGTGTCGGTGGAGATTTGCCTTCCTCAGGACAGGCAGTACATTACAGACAGGACAGCTGAACCTGCATGAGTGCCCATCTCCTCAAAAAACGTAGATTTTAATTTGAGACAACATTCCTTCAATTCCTGTACTAGGGGAAAAATACTTCATGTGGACCCTGTCTTCCAAGATGACCATTCCCTTCACAGATCTTTCTTCTTTTTGATTGTACTGTCACAGGGGACATAATATATTCTCATTTCATCACATTCTCTGCAACAATAATACTGAAACTCAGGGATGGATTATTGTCTACCTTATGTTGATCCTGCCTACTCCTGAGACACTAATCCTATGGATGAGGGGCTTGGTTATCTTTTCTTTAATCAAATACTGCTATTTTTAGCATGGATGTCCCATAATGAAGGTAATGATAGCATTTTGATATTTTTTTAAACCGCAATGGTAGAGGCTTAGAGATTTAAGCCTTACTGCTGATAAAGAATCAAGTGCAATTGTGGTAAGGAAGAAACAAGGGAAAAAATTCAGGGAAGGGTTTATGACTGCAGAGAAAAATAATACAGGCAGAAGAATCCTTAGGGGTGTGTGAGGTTGAGTGGTTATTTTTCTGGAGGGGATATTGCTATTTAGACCCTGTAAAAATTGTAATCCTTTTTATTCTTTATACTCTTTTAAGTATAGAATGATGTAAAGGATTGTGGGGAAGACTAGAAAGAGAGAAAGCAGATGGTTGTTGGAAAGGCAGTCTGGGAAAGGAGGGAGAAATTAAAAGAGAAAAGCAATAATGAAAGAAATAAAGGGACAGTACTTTTTCCCTAAAATGCATGAAAATATGCATATTTTATGCCTTTATGTGTATGCAAGGGCCTGTGTTTGGAGCAAAAAAGTGCATGTAAGTTTCCTGATACATCTGGAATACCTTCAATTATCTGGGCCAGTAGGCAAAATAGATAGTGTAAGGTTTATTTAAATTAAAGAAAGATGAAGTTTGATGAATTAAATATGAAAATAAATAATACACATTGTGCAGTAGCCCTTGAATTTGCTTTGATGTGAAATTCAATTTATTTTGCATCCGTTTATTTTTTCCCGTTATAGTTGCACGTTTTTATTCTTCCTAACACAGAACCCATTGCAGGAATTGTCAGGAGATAGATATGAGGATTTTAACTGAGAATAAAATTAGGAAACTGTAATCCTGCTATCTCAATCTGTGACTGATTGCTACTAGTACCTTAATTCCACTTAAATTTTTCAGCAATCGAATAGACTGAAAGAGAGCCATATCAGTCAAGTGAAATGTTAAGAGGCAATTGATGTTTCTGGACAGTGACATTTGTATCAAAGTCAGCACTTCAGGATGACTGCTGATGGAAGGGGTGACACTGCATTTAGCAATGCATGTCTTTCTCCTCCTGTAGTCATCAGGCTGCTTTAGTTCTAGTTGTGCGTGTCATTGGTCTCAGAGCTCTGTTCTGCAAGGTGGATAGATTGCAAGGCAAGGGAGAGGAATTACAGCTGTTGGCATCTGAATAGATGTCTGGTGGTAGAATTGCCCATTGGATTTCTGATGTCTGATTTTGTACTGAAGTGCCTTAGCAAGCTGGGGTTCTTACAAATGCATCTGTTTTTTTCCCATGGCTTTGAAAGTGGGAACATGAGCAGTGAATACTGAAGTGAAACACTCCCTTACATCTTTAACCTGCTCTGGTCATTCTCTTTCACACAAATCCCAAGAAAAAGTTGTCTGTAAGGTATTAGCATCTTGACTTGACATCATCAAAGTGGTGCAGGCACAGATTTTGGTATTTGTTTTTACTTCAATATTCCTTTGACCTCAGACACAGGTCAAAGCTCTCCATTATTTTTTAAAGTTTGGAATTTGTCAGTAAAAGAAAAGAAACCCACAGGCTGCAGGTTTGCTTCAAGTAAATCAAAGGCACTAGTAATTGCCTTTCATATTTTATTTCAGAAAAATAGTATATTCATGACTCAGTATGGTGCTGTAGACAGATTAATATTAAGGGAAACATAGAGGAAGCTACAAGAACACTGAGGGAAGAAAGCATCTGGGAAGAGCTTTTTCTTTCTCTAATGAAGAGAAAAAGATGGTAATGCTTTTAGATGAGGTTCCTAAACAGATGTGTGCAGAGCTGTATGCAAACTACTTCAAAGTAGGGCACAGATGTTGTCTGAATAATTTTCCCAACACTTTTCACTATATGTGCATGGCGAGCCAGGAGTCGCTGTAGTTATCACTGCCAGTGGTGATGCCAGAACAGTTCAGTCTGGAAATTTCTGACTCCAAGCTGAGACTGATATCCAGGAATGAAGGGGAATAATACTACTCTTTAAGGTAACATTGTGCCCGTTACCTTTTGGTATATCATATATTCATATAAGGCAATTGGCTAAATACCGACCAAGCCAGAAGCTGTGGAGGGATTGAGCTGTATCTCTACTCTTAACATGAAGGCTTATCAAAGCAAGTAATTCTACTCAAGTTTGGATTAAATTTCTCTGCATCAGCAATTCAACTATGTATTTTTACGGACATGAACCATCTAGATGGAAGTAATTTATTCTGTATAAATAGTGTGTCTTCCAAAAGAAGAGGCCTGAAGCTTTTACAATGAATTAAGTTTCCCAGTTGCTCCAAGGGATGTATTGTACGGAGTCAGGATGCATGTGTATGTAGTGATTACGAAGATGCTTTAAGCAGGATAAGCTGCAAAGAACCACAACTAGATACAAATATCAATTATGCTTTTTGCCTGCCCTCCCCCAACGTTTCTCTGCACACTTCCATCTCATAACTGCAACATTTGCTATTCATATCTGCAAGAAAGGCATCCAAACAAATATTCTTACCTCAGCAAAGGCTCACACAGTACACTAAGTCCACAGAAAAATAAAGGAGTTTTGGGTATGGAGGAGTCAAGTACAGTATGCCATTTTTTTCATTTGGGAAGAAAGTCTTCGTTCCACATTGTGAGTCGTTATTCATGGGCATTTTAATTGTCCCCCACTCACACTGATTTCTCTTGAAAGAGGTCCTCCTCCCTCAGCCATTTGGTCTCTTGAACACTCAACACAGGCACCTACCTGAGCCACTGATTCTCTTTGCACTTAATCCCTCTAATGAAGCAGGGAGTCAATCCCTACCCCCAAGTAACAAGTGAAAGGATAAAAGGAGATGGCCTCAAGTTGCACCAGAAGAGGTTTAAATTGGCTATTAGGAAAAAATTCTCCAACAAAATGATTGTCAAGGGTTGAAACAGGCTGTTCAGGGAAATGGTCAAGTCACCATCACTGGAGGTATTTCGAAGACGTGAAGATGTGGTGTTTAGTGACACAGTTTAGTGATGGATTTAGTAGCACTGAGATAATAGTTTGGCTTAAAGATCTTAAAGGTCCTTTCCAACCTAAATGATTCTATGATTCTACCTAGAAACTTGTACATCTGAATCATTGCTTCTGGATGACCAAATTCTTGTCTTTAAACCTACATCATCTTAACCACAACAGACGTTATCCATACATCCTTCAGTAAATTTTCCCATTGGTCACAATGATCTGAAGGTATTCCTGATTTCTACACTGAATTTTTCTAGCTTTATTGTCATGGTTTAACTTCAGCCATCAACCAAACCCCAAGCAGCTGCTCTCACACTCGCCCCAGTGGAATGGGAGAATCAAAGGGAAAAAATTCATGGGTTGCCATGAAGACTATTTAATAGGTAAAGCATAAGCTGCACATGCTAGTGAAGTGAAGCAAAGCAAGGAATCCATTCACCACTTCCCGTGGGCAGGCAGGTGTTCAGCCCCCCCCCAGGAAAGCAGGGCTCCAGAACACATAATGGTGACTTGGGAAGACAAACACAAAAATCAGACCAAATGTCCCCTTCTTCCTTCTTCTTACCTCTATAATGCTCTATATGCTGACCATAATGCCACACAGTATGGAATATTCCTTTGGTCAGTTGGGGTCAGCTGTTCCAGCTGTGTTCCAGTTGTGTTCCAGTTGTGTTCCAGTTCTTGTGCATGCTTAGCCTCCTCACTGGTGGGGTGAGGCAGAAAAGACCTTGACTCTGTGTAAGCACTGCTCATCAATAACTAAAACATCCCTGAATTATCAACACTGTTTCCAGCACAAATCCAAACCACAGCACCATAACAGCTACTGTGAAGAAAATTAACTCTAAACCATCACAAAATGACATCTGGACATATGACTTTACTCCTTAGTGTCAGAACATTTTCCCGTTCTCCCAGTAGGTAGTTTTAGGTCATGATATAGCAACACTTCTGATGACCCAGGTACAATGAACATATTTAAGTCTTTTACTAGAAGGCAGCATATTCTATCATTGAAAGAGACTTGCATTTTTTCTTTGAATCTCTTTCAATTTGTCAGCAGATAGTCACAGAGTGTTCTTGAATAGTGGAAGTGACAGGCTGTGATTGCTAACTCTTTGGTTGTGTTGCATGTGCCTGAAGCCTCAGTATGTCTGTTTTGGCAGACAAATCGTTTCATCCTTCCTTTTATCATGCTGATGACTGATAAGAAAGAATGCATTTGGTTTAGTGGCAGCTGTTTGCTCTTTCGATGAGCAAGGCTACTAAATTTAGCACCTTTTGGCACAGTCTGAATTTGTTCTCATCCAGTCTAAGATCAATGAAATAGAACTGGTGTTTTCAGTCTTGAATTTCTCTCACCTGCAAGCCTCCTATTATTGCAGTCATATCTCAAAAGAAGTTAATACCTTTTTGGTAAAATGGTAGTCTGACCACTTTAGGACAAGCGTCAAGGCTTAATTTTAACATTTCCTTATTGCATTTCACTTAGAAAATGCCAACTGAAAAGAGCAAAAATGAAATTGAGTAAGAACATTTGCCTTATTTGTTAGTGGAAAAAAAAATAGCTTAATCTATTGTTTTAAACTCTCAAACATTTTCACCTTTGAAATAGCAATTGACTAACACTTTCTAGACCCCAGGTTCATGAACACACATACACACACCCATATGGATTGAGTTGCCTAATTTGAAGCATCTCTACGACTTCAGCCAAGAGATGAGATACTCAAACTTCCTAGGGGAGTACTTCCAGCATCTACATCCCTTGCAAAGCAGCTGGGTCTAGTCAGATCAACCATGCCTGGAAACTAACAGCACAGGCCAAGGCTTGCCAGGGAATATCCTTCTTGACCACTTATTTTCATAGCCATGCTCCAGATCTTGAAAATTTCTGGGCACATTTGAACACTAGATGTAGCCCTAATATAACAGCAAGTAGAATTTCTTAAACGAAGTCCAGGTTCAGACAGAAAAATATTAAGAGGGAATGTTGAAACTTCTTGCATTCTGAAGCATGCAATTTCTCCTTTGAGAAATAGGATATAAAAGCATTGAGTACCTTCATTCCACCTATGGAAAATTAGGGTATTGGGTGACTAAAAGCCATGCTGGGGCAAGGTCCATGTGGCCTATGAAAGTCTTCAAGGTTCTTAGCACATTTTCTTTACCCTTTCTTACTCCTTCCATGCAAATGAAATGAATTTATTTGTTGAATGAAGAAACACAACTAATCGCAGCTATTAAAAATGGATTGGCATAGGCATGCTCAGTGTTAAAAACTGATGGCGCTCTGAAGTCCTCCAGAGCATAAAAATAAAATGTAAAGACTTGAAAGTTTATCTCAGCTCCAGTTACAGGAAGAAACCACCAATATTTTAAGGTGCTTTACAGAACTTCTAGGTAACAGGCAAACACCTGACACTTCAATCTTGATGCTTTAATTTTATGCTCTTGAAAGAATCAACTCTACCCACAAATCTTCAGAGGGAAACTCTTTATCCTTCTGACATCTTTGATCACTCATGGAATGCTGAAGAACAACACCATCAGAATAATCCTTGTTGGATGCCTAATTCTAGGCTTCATTGAAATTAATATAAATTCATGTCTCCCCTCTAAGGTGTCTGTCAAGTTCATTGGTAAAGACAGAAGAAATTTGCATTGCTTACATTTATATGGCATTATATAGGATAAAGCTTCACACATCCAAACATGAGATCTGCATTTGGGAAAGAATGGAATGTGTTCCATTCCAAATGATTCCTCTTTATTGCAAGTCTTGACATTTATAGCAGAAACACACTTTGGTTTGCTGAATATATAAATCACTGTAAGTTATTCCCTCAGCTGTTTTGGTTATCTCATTTTGTTTCCATTCCATGTAAGATCAAGATAACAACCTTTTTGTTTTTTGCAAGCCACTGAGCAATTGTTAAAGAGAAATGGCCTTCTGTTTGCCATCAGACTCACCAAGCTGACAATCAAAGCTTACAGTGTGAAAGCAAAAGACTTTATGAACGCATTATTATTCAGTCCTCTCCTTATGACACCAGGAAGCCTTTTAACTGGATTTCAGAGTGACCAGGTAAGTTGATTTTTTAAAATTTTTTCCTGCGGGTATCACATGTGTGATAACCTGATAGCTACATCAGAGTCCTGGGTTCAGATTCAAGTTGTATTTCAAATTTGTTGCAACTTTGGGTCAGGAGGTTTCTTCTGTTTTGTGCCGCTGTTCCTTCTTCTGTAAATTGGGTAGATAAGGGAGTACTTATCAAAATAAAGAGTGTGTAGGGAGAATTAAAGGTAGCTAGTTAGTGTACATTGTTTTGGTATTTCACTTTTTTAGGTTACTGTTATTATTTTTACATACCTACAGCATATTGGGTGTCCAATATGCCTCATAAAATTGTCACATTTCTGGCCAACAAAACTTCCAGAGAAAAATGAGAAGTGATGACTTTGTTTTCACTCAGTACAAAGAAGGAAAACATTGTAAGACTTATTGAACAAAAGACAATATGGGAGCTGTCTTCATGAATGCAGAGCACTTTGAAAGTGCTCTTCTACCCTTTCCCTCTTGACTCAATAAAAAACTTTAGAAAAAAGGGGGACATATTTTGAACATGTGACAGTAGTTGTTTTCAAGCTTACACCTTAAACGGGCCAATTAGAAGTCATGTGGCTTACACAGGTTTATCTAGCTTCTTCTAGGGTTTACATTCCTTTCTTTGGTGGGTCATGTGTGCTGTCAATAACCTCAGTTGTGAAAATGGGCTTTTGTCCAGAAAGTGAAATAATTTCAAATATTTCTCTGACCCAGTACAGTTATTTTATACTTGACCATCACTCAGTGAATTCTACCAGCATGAAGTTACTGCAATTAGGGTCGTCATTGAAGGTGGATAAGAGGAGTAGAGTGAACCACACTAGAGAGAAGGTGGGGCTCTAAGAGGAGACGGTACAATCAGAAGACGACACCTTTCCAATATTTAAAAATATCCCAGATTATCTGAAAGTTAAAACTAATTTCTCTCCTAGACATATTTGAACAGCAAAACTTGGAAGTGATTTTTATCTCTAGAGTACATTTTGGAGTTACTGGGTCATCATGATTAACTGACAAGGGGTGAAGAAGCGGGGGAGTTGATTAGGGAGGTTACCCAGTGAGAATGAAGGAAAGCCATAAAGAAGCTGGCTGTTTGAAGAGATGGAGGAGTGTGCTTTATACAGCCAATTTGCAACAATGGTGTGTGTGAGAGATGCAGTAAATGTGCTGCTGTTTTTCTACACATATGAGACTTATCTCCCTCTTGCTGTCTTTGGAAACAGTTTTGAGGGCAGGAATAAGGCAAAAATGCTCTGTACCTTACTTGAGTACATGAAGCTGATTTTCTTCTTGATGGCATTGAAAGTTCATTATGAATTCAGCTTTCAGCTCAGAGCATGCATAAGTTAAATGACAAATTCACCATAACCATTGTTACCATGGTTCTGCAGTCAGCATAAGAAAGGAGGGACTTCACTGCATCCTACCATTAGAGAAAATTCAACTGCTAAACCCAAGGTGAGCCAGTGAAGATTTTTACCACTTTATCAGCCTTCTTCATGTTTCTGCTTTGTAGCCTTTGCATGTTGGAAGGTGTACAAGTAACTACTAGTAGAATAAGGACCAGTAACCAAATTACTTAGGGTGGAAATAAAATGGGAAAGGCAGTTTTCAATAATTCCTAGCTACTTTGGGCATTTTCTCTGGGAGGAAACAATGAAAGCAGAATGTAGCTGTAGACTTGAATTTTTAAACAAATGTTTGGAACTTGTACCTCCTGTTTTTTTGGTCTATTTTTGCCAAGGATCACTTTTGTGATGTGTGGGCTATATTTTTAGTTTTAAGCTCCCAAGTGATGAATTGAATGGTCACAGTCCTTGCCTCTGCCCTCAGTTTTCCAGGTGCCTGCTCCTTGAAATGCTAGAAGACTTGTTGCAAGCAGGCAGAGACAAATGCTCTACAAGGATCACAGCAAATGAGCACTGTAGCATACATGGATCAACTGTGTAGTTAACACTTGCTGTAGGAATAGACTAGAGATGAATGACTTAACAGGAGGTTGGAAAACCTACTGCTGAGTATAAGAGGTTGGAAAACCTACTGCTGAGTATAAACTTACAGACCTTTCAACTTCTTTTACAACTTATAAGGAAAAAGAGACCAATGTTTTAAAGTTATTCTTTCAATTTGTGATCAGTTATGGAAGAAGCTAGGAGAGGCAAGCATACTGTGAGAGAAATTGTGTTGAAGATTTAAGCCTGGTCCTGTATTGAAAGCGGAACAGTTAGAACTGATGTTCTAACTGATAGTGAGTGAGAGCATTTATAAAGCAAAGCCCCCTTTCCATATTACAACCTCCTCTGAATTTAACGCTCTTTTGAATACTCTTTGTTCTGTAGCTATAGTTGCCATGCTGAACTCTACAGTCCAATTCTGAAAATTTTGGGAGGTTTCTTGCACCCCCTACTGAACTATAAATGAGCTAAAATGTAGGTCAGTCTAATTTAAAATGAGGCCTGTATAAAAAGTTGTTGCCTGCTGGATGAAACAACTTAAATGACTGCTTTGGAACACTCCTGGATAGATTCTGAACTGTCCTTCCAATACCACATGTTGTATGAGGTTTTATGTTAATCTTCATATATTTATCATGATATCTAATGTTTTCTCCAAGGGTCAGCACTAAAGAACTTGAATGTTTCCAACTCCAGTCTTATAGAAGAGCATTGATATCTTGAAAGAAAACACAGCTGGACCATAATGAAATAACTTGTGATGTAACATTCTTTTCTATTTAAGTTTAGATTTTTCTGGAAGAAGATATTTGAAAACATTACCTTCCACCAACCTCCCATAGCCCCAACAGAATAAATCATTCAAATATGCAACAAATAGGAAGAACTAAAAATCTATTATTTTATCAAAGCATCTTTTTTCCCATTTCTCTCAGACAATGGTTTTAGAAAGAGATGGCAGAAAGGTAAGGCTATATGCTAACCTGAGGCTTTATTTATGCTTATTGTTGTTCTGTTTGCCACTAAAATGGTGCCCCAAATTTCAAAAAGCTACATCCCCACTGAGAAAAACAGAATTGACTCCATAATTTGGTTCTATGAGCAATTTATATTAGCAAATCACGTTCTTTATTTTCTCTTTTTCATTCTTATTCTTTTCCCGGCTCTCCCAAATACAGCTTCTGAAATGCTAACTCATATTCCTCAGCATGAGTCTATCTTTCCTTTCTTACACTGCCTGGAGGTACTTTGAACTAGTCTGGGCAGAACCTTGAGCAACCTGATCAAAGATGGCCCTGCTTTAAGTACAGACTGGAACCAGATGACCTCTGGAAGTCTCTTCAAATGTAAGTTATTCTGTGATTCTAGTAACATTATTAATTAGACTGTGGTTTGGCATTTAGAGTAGCTTAACTAATAGTGAGCTTATGAGCATTGCAGGAAAACTCTGACCCCAAGTCTGCATGACACAGCTGAGCTTCCACCTTCCAGACCTGGACCTTACATGTAAATCTTGTATCCTTCGAAAAATCAGCTCTTGGACTATCTCAATGAATCCACAAAAAAAACTCTACCTCTCAAACACTAGTCCTTACTGCAACTGGTACCAACTCAGAAGGAGTATCTCCACACCGATTTTCTTCATGTTCTCTTCATCATTGGGCATTGTCAGACACAATTCTCTACTTAGAAAGAAGACAGGAAACTTGTGAAAAATATCCTCGCTCTTTAAACCTGCTCATAAAAAGGCCCACACCAGAAAGGTGCTGCCTTATAATGTGACATGCTTGTTCTATCTCTGCTCCTAACAGCTTTGGAAATAGCCAATCCATTATATAAATTGCAAGTCTGCATGAGAAATCAGAGTGGGCTGTTGGCAATGGGATCCAGACCTGCTTACACAGATGAGCCACAGGCTGCTCATAAGAAGATGAAAGATGAGTCTGATATGGAAGCATTGGTACTGACTTCCACTCCAGGGAGAGAAATCATTGCTGGGCCTCCTGCATCTTTCCCATGTGCCATGAAAAGGAGCAGCATCCTGGCAAACCACTGTGTTTCCTCATACTTTGGAAGAAGAACACACTTTTAAGTCTGTGCTCTGCTCGCCTTATTTTCTCTTCTCCTAACTTAGTCACACTGTTTTTCTTCCTGCTGTTACCTGAAGGCCTTCCATCCATGGCTGGGCCTCAGGTAGCTGTTCTGTGCATAGCAGTATCTACAAGAGGATATGAAGCGTGCAAGAAGCCTTCAGTGATGGTGTCACCATGTGCCTGGAAGTAAAGCACAGCTGTTCATTAGCTGATCCATAAATCAGGTCTGAGGAGTTTTCTCTGGTAACTGATGCCCTTCAGACCAGACAAAGGGAGGACAGGACACTCAGGTTAAACAGTGGAGAAAGCTTCTTCTCTAACAATATGGTGCACTGTGCCTTACAGCAGGAGAGGTGGTCACTGAAGCGGTCCATTCCAGAGGGAACAAGCTGAAGTAGTATTCCTCTGAACTGCCTACCTGGAAAAGCCTGCAGCTGGAGCCATCCCTGAAATATGACCTGGTTTTATGTTACCGTGCTGGCTGGCACAGGCCAAAACCATGTCAACATGTATCCTGAATTAAAGCACTGGAAATAATGTGAAAGAACTTGCATTTGTGCTCTAATACAATCAAATAGTAGAGCACACAACCTGTGATAAATAGAAATAAACATTCTACAGGGCCCTCTGGCCATATCCAAACAAAGAAAGAAATCTGCTGCAGTTAAAATATAATGTTGTGTCAAAAGACTTCTTTTGGCTAAAGTTTTTATCCTTAGAGGTCTAAAAAAGAAGGTTACTCGGGCCAGCTCTAATCTCTCCTGTTGCAGGCAGCTCAACCCTGCCTCATAGTTTTTTCCTGAATTACTAATCTTGACAAGTTAGCTTTGTTAGGCCTGTTGTCCCCAGGATTTTCTGCATAAACAGCTTATTTGTGCTTGCTAATAAATTTGTTCTATGTTGCAAAGGGGGCATTGTGAGAAAAGAGAATATCCATAGACAAAGACATGATCTATAGTGTTTTCTTGGCTTTAGTACAAATGGATAAGGTTTTTGGAAACCTCTGAATAATCAGTTACCAGACGACCATCAGTTCCTGCAGCTAGGCCACTGTTGGAAAAAATGGCAGAGGCAAGCCTCCAGCTTGATGTGTAGAAAGGTATAGAAGACAGTTCAGGCTGATATCCTCTGCTCTCAATGGCTCTAAATACTGGGCACAGGAATTTCACTCTTGCAGTTAAGAAGTGACCCATCTTAGAGGAAAGAAATTATTTCAAGTATTTATTTGCAGATCCAACCTTGATTCTACTGTTTGCGTAGTAGGGAGTTAAATGACATTTCCTCAGACGTGTGAAGGGCAGCTTATCTTGACAGGGTATGTCTATGATATCTAGGAAGTGCAGTGTGTTGATCTGATTTTGCTTTTTAACAGCATGGAGAAAAAGATAGAAAATAGCCCATTAAATATATCCTTTGGTTTATTTTGGGTTTTTTTTCTAAGAGAAAATCTTTAATCATAAAATGGTGATCCCTGCAAGGGAGAAACAGGAAAAAGGTTGGGTTTTTTGCCTTTTGGTAGACTGTATTGAACTGGAAAAGGTGACAAGTTTTGAGATTTGGTCTGTTTGTTGAGTTCCTTTTCTTTTTGTTGAGAAATGTGCTCTGTCACCATTGTGGAAACTGATCTGCTGAGAAGCAAGTATTTGAAATCAGGATAATGGGGCATCAGAGTTTTTGCTGTGCTGGTTGAAGCTCTGAAGAAAGGCTAGAAATGAACACCAATTTATGGAGCAATTTCACTTGACCTCTTTGCTTGACTACTTTGTGAATTGAGCTCAATTTCCTTCAGCCTTAAATGTGTTTTATGACATGGATATTTTCCCTTTTCCATGGCACAAAATAGTTCTTTCTTACAAGAAGTTAATTGCCTAGGATGAAGTCAGTTGAAAAAAAAAATCATTCTGAGAACAGGTTGCATTTTCTAACTTTTTTCATGTAAGTTTGGTGAATTTAATTTGTGGCAAGTTGTTGCTGTTGCACAGCAACACTTTCACACACAAAACAGCCACAAACTCTACATAAATATAATGCTAATGAACCAGAAGTGAAGCTAACTAATAGGTGACCAAGTTTACTTTGTAATAGAAATTGCCTTTCTGGTTGTATTTTGTTGCTGTCTAATTCTTTATCATGCCATGGCAATTACATTTTTAATCCTTTTAATTTTAGTATGGAATGTAATTGTGGGCATAACTTGGATATTTCCTCCTTAACCATGCACAGCAGCACCATCTTGGCACTCCAGCAATCATCTCAAAATATGTTTTGAATCTTGATTAATGTCAGATAATTGGAAATACCAAGGGCAGTTTGTCTGTGACAGGTGTGGGTGAGTGTCTTGTGTAGGCATCGGGCCATGAGGTGGGTCCACGCAGGCCTCCAGTTATGTTCCTGATCACTGCAGAGTACTTGCACACTTGGTAAAATTATAAACAATGTCAGAAGCCATCAGGAGATTCTTATATCCTTTGTCTCCTTCTACAGGATTTGTGCATTTGGCTGTCTAACAATGACCTGAAGTCAGAACTGTTACAGTCCCTCTGCAGTGCACCAGTGGGGGTCAAATAATTCCTAGCCACTGATCCCTCACCAGTGACCTTGTATGGTTTCTGCTCAGTAGCAGNCAGGAGAGCAGCAGTCCCATCCCCTTCCCAAAAATTCACTTCTCAGTTTCCTCCTGAGCCTAAGTGTGAGATTAGGCTGCATGCCTGGCATTTGCTATGCTTCTCTTGATGGCATGGCCCAATGACCAAAACCTTTATTTATCCTCTTTTTTCTTTCATGACTTGTTTTCCTCTGATGCTATACTTACATCTTCCTCAGAGCAATTATGGTCACTACAAAAGCAGTATCTGTTCCAGTAATAGGACAACCCTATAACAAATCTGAGCCACTGGTTCCCCTGACTGTGCTGTTCCATGGGACTGTCATGTTCCAAATGCAGAATGAAGCATTTTCCCTCACTGACCTTCAGGAAACTTCTGTCTGACCATTCCTCCAGTTTATCAAGAATGACGACTCTGTAGTCCAGTGTTTCTAGTGCTCTACACAATTCACCATCATCTGCAAACTCAGCAAAAATTTATTCTGACCCATCACTGAGGTCATTAATAAAAATGCTACAAAGCATCTGTCCCACTATTGACCCTCATAGCTGGTAACAGACTGTCAACTAGTTTTGACACCTAAACTAAACTCAGCCACCTGGGTAGTTTCTCACATGTTTTTTAAGTCATGCATTAAAACTGCATTTCTTTATAAAATGTTATTCCAAACTGTCAAATGTCTCACTGAACTCAAGGTGAGCAACCTCTCTCCTCTCATCCATAATCAAAGAAAGCAACCAGTTTTGTTGGGACAACTTGTCCTTGGTAAATCTGTGCTGGCTGTTCCCAGGGTCCTTGTCTATGTCTGGGCATAGCTTCCAGTATGGTTTTCTCCATAATCTTTCTAAAAACTGAGGACAGACCTGCAGCTCCTGGTATCTTTTTGCCCCCTTTGCTTAAAAAAAAAAATTCTTCTTTCCTTTCTGCAATCCTGAGGAACTTCTTTGATCACTGTGATCTTTAAGAGAGATAGAAAATACCCTACTCAGCAATCTTGGAAGTACCCCATCAGGATCTGCAGGCTGTGTATGTTTATTTTGCTTAAGAGGTCCTTGTCTCAGTCTTCCTCTGCTGTGGATAATGCTATTTAGCCACCTTCCTCCCCAGTCTCTGGCCTGGGCATGACTGGGAAGTCTCAGGGAAAAAAATCTGTCAATAAAATGGGGGTCTCCAGATACAATGACAGTTTCAATTTTAATTTCAGGCAAGATTTGACCTTCCCCATCCTCCATATGTGCTGCTCTTCTGTATTGTCCCTGGATTGTTTGACCCTATTTTCACCTTTTGAATGTTTCCTTTTCTTGTTTGGGGTCAGTCAGAAATTCTCACTACAGCCTGACACAGTTGCTCATTTTCCTGTGAATTGGAATGGACCAGTCGTGAGCTTCAAGAAGCTGTCTTAGAAGACCAGCCAACTGTGCCAGAGCCCTTTGTCTTGGAATGCTGCCTCCCAGGGAATGCTTGTGTCAGTTCCCTGAACAAGCTGAACTTTACTTTCATGTAGAGCAGGTTGGTGATGTTGCTGCTGGCTCTCATCTCTTGGGAACTTGCATTCTACTGCCTTATAATCACTGCAGCTTTCATCAGAAAACTGCCTTTGTTTTCCTGATAATTTCTGCTCTACCCATCTTTCCTGTTGGCTTGTCCAACACATCCATGTATAAATTATCCTTACCAGTTCTGGAGATTTCTGGATTTTTTTGTATCCAGCAATGTTCCCCTCCAAGCATGCGCTAAGTTTCTCCCCAGCTAGTCAGCCCTTGCCTGCATTGTTCCATTCCTAGATGCAGGGCAAGGCAATGGTCCCCATTGGCTTATTCCTCCACCCTGCATAGTCCCTTATGAAAAGCAAATATTTTTGCTTCAGAGGTACATGGAATGCTCTATTAGCCGTAATGGCAACTGCCTTCCTTCACATGCACACGTACCCTGCTGTCAGTATCCCTACAAAACAGTTGAAATGGAAATGATGGTAAAGCAATTCCATATGTTCTGATTACATATGATCTCATTAGCACATTTCTTCCTGCAAAAGAAAATTCTCTTCAGAAAAGGAAATCTTATTCTGGAACAAATAAGTCATTATTTTATTTAAAAAGCAGTGTGGGGAAGGGGGATTTCATTTTAGGAATTTTTTATTATTCAGTTTTTCTGAGAGAAAAAGAAAAGGAAAACAGCAAAATGACAAGAAAAATAGAATAAGAAGAACAATTGCTCTATTTCAAAGCCAGTGAAAATTAGACTAAGCCAAATGTAAATCATAATTCTTCTATTTCCCTGGTTGCTCAGACATGGGTAATAGGCTTGGCAAAGCATCAAGAAGAACAGGGGCCAAGCTGTGGTGTGTTTAGAAGAATCAAAAGGCTGTTCAGAAGATTTCAGCACATCTCAGAGGAGAAAAGCCTGAAGTTCATCTACAGCTTATTCCTTACGAAGAGGATAAAGGCAAGCAAAACACCTACAATGCAAAGACACTTTCCAGCTTTGGAAGGGAAGCTAAGGCGATAGGGCAGTCTTGCTAGGTACACTTTGTTTCTTTTGATTTCACATAGTGTGCTTTAAGCCAAAAGTTCATGGCAAAATTAAAAGCATGAGCAGGATAACAAGCTTTAAAGGCTGTAAAATGTGGACTCAGGCAGGTCATAGTGAAACACAGAACATGTAGTAGCACCCAAAACAGAAGTCAGGAAAAACACTGAGTCCAATTCTCTTACAGAAGGTGCCTGTCAGAAATTAAATTGGCAGAAATTGCCAGGTATTTCATAGTGCTTGCATGCTTCAAGCAGAGGAGTTGACAGGCCCAGAAAGTTAACATATTTCACATTCTTTTTGAGAGAAACCCCAGGCTGAGAACTTTACTATCAAGAGGATCTGAGTCACAGGGCCTCATTACTGATGTAGCTTTAGCTGCAGGAATAGAGGGCAATGTTTTAGTGTCATAGACCATCATTCCACTATTTCCAAGGTTATTTCACAATGGAATGGCATTGTATTTGTTCACACTTCTCATGAAAGTGTGCTGCAAATATCAAAAGGCACAGAAATTATCCAATGTCAGGAAAAAACAAACTTATACAGTGGGAATCTTAAGGAGGTGAGCAACTGGACACCAGAGAAGACAAAGATCTAAAAGTAGCCTTCTACTTGGGAAACCCCTGCACACCTTGTTGCACAAAACCAAAGAAATACGCCAGAGGAAGGACAACGGTTTACCCAGTTACTCCATTCTTTCCTTCACATGCAGTGATGACAGTGAGTCCCTGTGGGTTGGTCAATGACATGTTCCTAGGATCACTGCATAAGGGCATTCATGCATGTAAAGAAGTTCTCATCATGGAGCTAAATAAAAAGTACCCTCTGAAACAGATGAGCTTTGGAGGTTGAAAGTAACTTTGCCATTTTCTAACAATGAGGTTAGCTAAATATTAAAGTAGCTTACTGGGCAAAGATGTTGGATTGTCTTTGCTTGGGGTCTTTAAAGTCAGATTTGATACATTTCAGAAAGATGCTCTATTTGTTCGGGGGTTTTTCTAACTGATTTTGAGGGGAGAAAATGCATTTCTGAGTATTTCATAGGTCAGAATAATTGGTCAAGGGAGTAGTGCTTCAGTGCTTAAAGGATGGGAACTTAAGGTCCATGACAGCTCATTTAGATGTGTTTTTAAAAGCCGTTTGTTTTTAGTATCGTTACTGTGGGCATAGTCAGGAACTGGTACAGTACAATCCACACAGTGAAACAGTGACTTCCAGCTGGTCCTGGACAGAAGATACAGTTTGGAACACCAGATCCACACAGACCACATCTGTAATATCCTTTGTCATGCCATAAAACACCACATCCTGGACCTCTTTCTAATCTACTGTTCTCTGATGTCTTCTACCATTTTGGTTTTGAGCTCTCCTCTTCTTCTGACCCTGTACACCTGAGAGACTTTACACAAACTAATTTGTTTAATTCAGGCCCTTTATGGTATTTTAAGAAGACAGTTCCTGACAACTGTTCTGTCAGAGGGAAGGGAAGCCTTCTGTTTCAAATACATCACCATTTGAGTATGAAAAAAAATGGTTGTCTTGGTATAAGAAAAATTGCAGGAATTTGCAAATGACTTGCTGAAAATTTACAAAGAGGAGAAAAGAGGGGTAAAACATAGATGTTGTCTTTCAGTTCGTGCCTTCCTTCCCTTTCTCTCCTTTGTCCTCTTCTCCCTTTTTCCATTTCGGATTATCTGATGTATAAACAGCTTTTATTATGAACTTTGTGGGGAATATTAATATTATCCTTGTAGCTTGCTTGACACATAGCAACTTTCCAATAGGAAAGACTGCAAAACTCACAGGAAACTGTTGGGGTATTTGGGCTTGCCTTTACATTTGAAGCCCTGACCTCTGTTGTAACATCACTTCTGAGTACTTTTATTTAATCAGCAGACAATTCATGTTTGGATGTGACCTTGGAGGTCGTGCTGGTTATGCTGGTCTTATATTACCAGCATGTGATACGATACCAGAAACTGCAGCAATGTGTGCAATGGAGAGGAAAGGTCACTTGTTCCTTACCAAAAGCACAAGAAAATGCTGCTACCTGGGAATCTGATGAGTCTGCTAAACTGCAAATCAAAGTATAAGAAAAGGCAGCTGAACACCCTGAAGCAGTTTCCATTGTAGCCCCTTCACAAAACTCCAGCAGCTAAAAAGAAGCTTAATTGAACCACATCCCTAAAGGAGAAGCGATCTGTCAGCCCTGGAGGGTCGGCTGTGACCCAGCTACTCCTGGCTATGCAATTTCCTCCAGATGATCTACCACTGAATCCTTGGCCATGTGCTTTAATCATAGGCTGAGCTTTTGTGGATTAGCATGTACATTGCTGAAATTCACTTTTATTTTATTGCCTCTCCATGGTCTGAGCTCAGTTTGAGGTGAACAGGAAAACCAGCCTCTCAAATAGAAGAAATCTAAACAGAGAAATCCAGAAATTCTGTTCTACAGAAGGTACTATTTCTACCTTACCTGTCTCCTTTCTTAAATTACACCCAGTCTCCAAGGGCATCCACTGCAAAGAAGTATTGATGGAGTAAAGCCAGGCAGTGCCAGTTTGATGCCAAACCTCGGGAGCTGGCTCCAGCTGCCATGTGCTGGCTGCAGCCATGCTGCAGAGCACCTGCATGGAGCCCTTCTGCCTGTGCTGGAGCCTGACTGCACCACAGCATTTCAGAGAAGACACACACTGCACTTTGTCACCCCTGTGACCAGGCATTACCTGCTCATACTGAACCTACTTTTGGGCCTTCTCACAATGTTCTATTTGCTTTTTGGACCAGGAAAACTTTCCTGTGTTTCTTCTTTGGCCTGAAGAAAAGCAGATATCACCTGCCCAATACATCATAGTGGGTGTCTGGATGATTTGTCTGCAGACCAGAACAAGACTGCTGTCAGAAATGGGCTACCAGATCACTGAAATTTGATGACACACAGCCTCATTTCCCACCTCCACCCATCCAGTTTATTCTGAACAGATAACCTGTAAGAAAATAGACTTTTACAACTGTTCCTGAATTTCATCTCACTTTTTAATAAACTGGACTGCAGCTCCATCTCCAGACATTCACCCGGACTTGTCAGCATGGAATATCCTGGCTCAGAGCAGATAATTCTGTGATGAGAGATGCAAAGTGAATCTGAAGGAGGAATAATTTTTGGAGAACTAAACTATAATCCCTTTTCTATATTTCTCAGGTCCAAATTCCACATGTGCATAATTTGCGTCAAGAGACGGA
Organism: Cyanoderma ruficeps; assembly: GCA_008694505.1. Classification (NCBI taxonomy): domain Eukaryota; kingdom Metazoa; phylum Chordata; class Aves; order Passeriformes; family Timaliidae; genus Cyanoderma; species Cyanoderma ruficeps. The sequence continues at coordinate 11,457,417 of VZDJ01000426.1, forward strand.
AGCAGCCAGAGAAAGGAAGAAATAAATAATTTACAGTAATAAACAGCAATAACTGCACATCTTAAATATACTTCCTCATGCACACAGTCACAGAGAGGATTTATTCAAAACCAATTCAAGGCCTAGGACAAATTCTTATTTATCACTCTGAGGGCTTTTCCCACTTTACCCCCTCTCCCAGTCTGGAACAAATGTCGGCTTGGTGGGGAACTGCTGTTTACATCCACCCTGTGGTAGGCATCATCCTTTTAATTCATGCTTACACAAAAGAATCTCCAGAGTATGAAACCCTGAACTTTGTGTTTATTCTAAACACACACATTCAACTATTCACATGTAGAAATCCTTTGGAAGACAATAGCCACAGGTAATGTCGAGCTTTAGAACGGATGGGCAAGAGAGAAGCTATAGAGTTTAATTGCATGCTGTTTTCTCCTGTAGTTTCTGAGTGCTATAAAAATGTTTGGTGTGTACTTGAATGGAAATGTGCAATGCTGTTCTGTAGTATTGCTTGAGCTAGAAGAGTTAGAGGGCCACTAGAGATGGTAACAGAGTGCTGTCTTAGCTGTACACTTGTCTCCAGCTGAATTTCCTAGTAATCTTTGATAGAATCACCACTTCAGATGCAATGTAAAAGTTTCATCTAGAGGTTTTCTTCCACTGTTTTGTTTTTAGGTTTTTTTACTGCTTTTCTCTGCTTTCCTTCCTTCCCTCTCCCTCACGGAAAAAAGATACATTTGTCTCTGTCTAAAATTAAGATATTGTCTGTGTGATTCCTTTATCTCTCCCTCTGCTTAAAATCTGCATTCCCAAATTAGGACTGGCATGATTTAATGAAGACAGACATAAGAGAGAGAGAATGCTCCCGAGAAAGGCTAGAGTAGGAGTAACTGAAGGAGAACTGGGATTTTTTTTCAGTCCTGCTCAGGCTTAATCTTAAAGACACGAAGCAGCACACATGCCTACTCAAACAATTTGTTAGCAAACTAATTGTGCATTACAAGACAGCAGAGCCACACTGTGCTCATTATACTCTGTTTAAAGATGGGTTTAGTGCAGTCAGAAGGCAAATCAAACATGCCTAGACATAAGGTTGGATGGGTAACATTGCCTCTCTCCTTTTAAGAGGCATAGGAGAAGTCATTTGCTTTAGCATCAGTCTGTCTTCATGAAAGACAGAATGGAGAGCCTAAATTGCCTATCTCCTCAACTCAAAGGGACCTTTGAATAAGAGATTCCTTTTCTGAGTTCTCAGGGAGGTGAAGAGAGACTTGCTCAAGCAATCCATTCCTCTGCCTAGATAGAGTGGCAGGCAACAAATTACTAAAGGTAGATGGTCATGCTGGTAATGGATATTTGCCAAAAAAAAACCAAAACAACTTTAAACAGAAGTACAGAAGTAAGAGATTGGTTGAAGAGCATATCCAGGGAGAACTTCCACAGTTATTAAACATAGACTCAACAGGTATGGGAAGTGGAGAACTGGATTGCCTGTGTGTATTGTTAGAACACATGTATGAATATTTATCCTAAGAGACTGAAAGACAGGTATTTTATCTCAGAAGGAACTTCTGTACTAACACAAATACTAATACAAATTTATGAAATTATTTGTTTGTTCAAACAAATTTGTCCATGAACAGCAGATTTCACAGTGATACAGCTAGTCTGCTCATTTCAAAAGGATAAAATTAATTTTGTAGATTTTCATGACCTTATACTAAAACTATGTCAACCATAAAAGGTTTTAGAATTTCTTTGAGAAAAAGAAAGTTAAATTTATCATAGCTGTTTTGCAAGCATTTGGTACATGAGATCCAGGCTTCCCCATTCTAGATAGCGTATTGATCCTACATGAGGATGTTCCTACTCAAAGATTTCAGCTTTAGTCTCTTAAATTCAGCCATAAAAGAACTAGGAATCTATCATAAAAGAACTAGACATCTTACACTGTGGGTTTCCTGTCTGTACATGCACTGCTAGGCAGCCCAGGACCATGAATAGTCTAGACAGACCTTGGCAGAGGCAGTGAGATGGACTGGGAATGGAATTGCTGGGAAGGGGGTGAGCAGGACTGCATTCATTGGCGTTCCTTCGCAGCCTTCCCTTGGTACCTCAGATGATCACACATGAGAGGAATTCCTCTCCTTTGGCCTGATCAATATGACTGGCCATTTAAAGCTACACTGTGCAGGTCACTGACTGATTTCTCATGTCTGCTCCAGACAGGTTCCAAACTGCCTAAATATGGAAGCCTTCAAGAGAAACTGCCCTGAACCATTGCTTGTGCAGCTTCCCATGTTACCTGGTGGTCCACAGAGCTGGAAAGTGCTTATGGCTTCACAGGCTATTATGCAAGTGTGAGTAGTCTGTACATAAAGACTGGACTTTCACCCACTGTGTTCTGCTCCACTGAACAGCATTCCCCAGGCTCTGTTTCTGTCACCATGCATTGAATAAAGTGTCATTAAAGTACTTTAAGTACTTATATATTTCCTTAGATAACAAGGAGAAACATGTCAGCACTTAGTGTACTATTTGTTCCCTGAGAGCAGGAGGCAAAATCATTTCATAGCAGCCTCCAGAGACAGAGGAGAGTTCACTATAAAAACTTGACAACAGGGTTGCTGCCCCACCTGATTCCTAGCTCTCAGCACAAATCTGAGTGTGGACCAAGGGTCGGTCCATTACAATGCTGTTCCCTTGCACAGCCCCTCACAACTGATGGTGGATATCTTACTGGTCAGTAAAAATGCTCAGAGAGCCCACAACTGATGTTTATGGCCTTCAGTACATTTTTATCCATTGCATCAATATCTTTCAGAAGTTCCCATCAGATTAAAAAATTTCAGTCAAAAAATAGGATATGTCCTGTACTCTTCTCCCCAGATGATTTTCTAGCATAACCATCTAGCTAAATTGCACTAAACAAAAACTGAGCAAAAAATCCCCAACAAACAAACAAATAAACAAACAAAAAAATACCTTCCAGAAAAGGGACACAGGCTGTTGCTTAGTCTCCTCTTAGTCTCCTCCTTGCTGGCAGAGAACCATAAGGCTTTCTTTACAGAACACATTATAGACAAATGTGCAGTGTGAGTAAATATGGAAAGAGCTTGTCTTCCTGATTACCAGCAGTCCAAGTCCTAACCAGCATTAGTATACCCTCACACGGTAATACTATTTTCCCCTACAAGATTTGCCTCATCATCACTGATATAAATAAATCACTTATATATTGATCGGGGCAGGAAATTAATAACCTTTAGAGATAGTAGGAATGTTGCAGGGGATGGGGGGAGGTGTGTGTGCTTTTTTTTTTCCTTTTCTCTTTCCACNAATATGGAAAGAGCTTGTCTTCCAAGCAAGTCCAAGTCCAAGCAGCCCAAGTCCTAACCAGCATTAGTATACCCTCACACGGTAATACTATTTTCCCCTACAAGACTTGCCTCATCATCACCATGATCCTGTCAATAGAAACCTCACCTGTGTAATTTCACCACTCTTGAGACTGTCTCTGGTGCATGGCTGCTGGTCCAGCTAGAGATTTAAGTTTTACTGATGATCTCTGAGACTTCCAAAGCCTAGTAAAAACTGCAGAGGCAGCTCACTTACTCTGAACATGCACATGTCCACTTCCCTACAGCAGGCTTATACCCAGAAGACAATGCTCCCAGTGTCAGTTATCTTTATTGCAGTCCCAAGGTATGATAAGCAAAGCCCAGTTTCTTTCCACATCCCTCATTATTTTCTCTTTCCAGAAAGTGCTGCTCAAAACTTTCCAGCTAAGGTTCTTCACCTGTGTAAAAACAAGTGCACCTGCTCACTTGAGAGAGTCATCCTGCATCAGCTCAGGCTGGAAAGGTAGCTTGTGTTGGGCCCTAGAGATAACAACCAGCATATTCTGGGTACACTGCATACAGCATAATTCAAGCCATCTCTTTGATCTTCAAGAGACAGAAGAGCAGCTTGAGTTACTTTATCTGACATGATATATCTGCTCCAGCAATTTGATAGTGAACCACGGTTCAGCAGCATGAGTTTAAATAGTTTGCACTGAAATGCAGAATTTTCATGTGACTCTGACTGCTGGTTTGGGGTTTTTTTTTCATATAGCATGGTAGTGGAAAAATATGTCAAAATAGTAGCCTGTTGAAAAGGCTGAAAATCAGTCAATCTGCATTAAAATTTCAAATTACGAAAGTGTACTTTTTATTCTGGGTTATCACGTGCTAGTATCTGGTTTCTTAAAATCTAGGCTTTACAAGTTTGAGACATCTAGCAAACAAATCAAAGAGTTCTGATTTAGGTCCTGCAGACACTTTTAATGAGAGACAGAGTTTATAGGACAAGAAGCTTAACACAATATGGGAGTCTTGACATAAATATTTCTTTAAAATATTGTGCTTATCCTCTAAAGGAAACATTTTTCCTGAATGGTTGTGAGGGGGATTGTAACTCAATGAGCTTTAAGGTCCCTTCCAATCCCAACCATTCAATGACACTATGATTAGCTCAGTCAGACAGCCAGGACACACTGGGTTTGTGTTCTGTGCTAGACACCTGGGTGCAGTGGCAGCACACACAGATGGGAGAAAATGTGTTTGAAGAGGACATAGAGAAACTCAGCAGCAACTGAAAGAGGAAACAGCCAAAATGCATGTGCATATTCTTCTTGGTGCCATTTCAAATGCTCCTTTCTCCTCAGGGAAAGAGGACGCTGTGCAGAATCCTCCACACTGAGCAGCTGAATTAATTTTTTCCTCATGAAAGTTGGGGGGAATGAGGCTGCCACTAACTCCCATCCTCAGCTATGGAGTGTAATTGTGCCCAGGGCCAGGCAGCTGCTGCCTCCTGCCTCTAAATTGAAAGGAAGCAGTGCTTGTATTTTTAAGGATATTAAGGAGGATTTTGACTGAAGCAAATTAGAGCAGTTGCAAAATATACAAATAGAGTTAAATGAGAAGGCTCTTGATTCTCTCCTTCACATTGGAAGGAGAAGGAAAAGCTGAGAGTCAGCCAGCCAGCTGCAGCTCAGTCTTGCTTTGAAAAGACTTACTAAGGCAGGAGAAATTGGGATTAGCTGAAGACAGGAAGGTTAAAAGCCTTGAGAAGATCAAGCACTATTTACCTATTGGGGAAGGGGAGGATCCATTCTCAGTTTCAGTCATTCACAGGGACTGCCTGTCCCTTTCTTCTGCTCCAAAGTTTGATCAAATAGTGCTAACACAATACCATGCTTGTCCTTACTGACCAGGTTAAGCACCAACATGAACAAGTATCTGTCCCTAAAAGTGCCACACAGCTCAGTAATGCTGTGTTTAAGCTGCTCTTACAAAATGTGTATTAAAAATACTAATATTTTGTAATATTTTAAAATTTCTGTTCTGTGTTACTTTGTGCTGTGTGTCCACGCTAAAGAGGCTTCAAAGACTCTGAGAATGGAATATCTATGCCTTATCCAATGTTTTCTTCACTCCATGGCTAATTTGTGGAGCCTGGTCCATCTGCCTCCCACTCAGGATGGACTCTGCCCCTTCCTGCTCTTTTCAATTCCTCACTAACACAAACGGGGAATTGCAACCCTGAGGCCATGGAGAACCATTTTATAGCACTGGCCCTAAGCCAGAGGTGTTCTGAGCAGGTGAAAGACTCTTCATTTAAGCAAATGTATAGGAAAATGATGTCTGCTATGGCTTAGTAAAAAGTAAACCAATAATCATTTAATATCTGGTGGTATGTAAGTTCAACTGCACAACCTTTTCTTCTCTTATTTATCAGCACTGTTGAATGAGAAATCAGATTTTTCATTGCAGTCATATATTAACACAATGCAAACTCTTTAGTAAATGGTTTTAAATAAAATATTAATACCTTTCATCAAAGTGACCTGCCCTGATAATTACAGATATTGGCCTATTGGCACATAAGCTATTTGCACCGATAGATGCCATTAATTTGTTCAAATCCAAGAAAAACAGCCATTCCAAAACAGGAAGAGTCAAAAACATAATTGTTCTTAAAAGTTCTTGCATATTATCCAACAATGCTGCAGACCGGTTTGTTATTGTAAGAAATAATGCGGCAGATTTGGGGTACCTAAATGTCTTAGTTTGAAAGACAGGTGTCTGCTAGGGAAGGCAAAAACCCCCCCTTGGAATGGAGAATGGAAACCCTGTCCCTCCAATTGATTGTAATTTTGAAATCAAGGGGCTCTCAGGCAAGGATATGAGGGGTAGGAATAACAGTTCTTTACTAGTATGTGTAACAAGGCAAATAAACAAACAACAATAACTATGGCATTAACAACAAAACAGAACCAGGAACCTTGTGACGGCCTTCTCAGCTGACACGGGGATGGAGGAGAGGCTTTGCTTCACAAAACCCTGGGGGAGTCTGATCCCGGTGCCCCTGCAGGACTCTAAGGAGCACCAAGCTGGAATGGCAGGAATGAGCAGAAATCCCACCCTGGTGGATGAGATGTATCAGAAGCTCCCTGGTGGTAGCTGGAACTGAGGGAAGTCCCAGGCAGGACAGGGGGTGCGGGGCTACAGTGTAGCAAAGACCCAGAACAGTCCTGAAGACACGGTGGGGGAGGAACAGCAGCGGCCCAGCTCCAGAAGGGTAGGAGAGGGTGAGCTCAGAATTCCTGGACACATGAGCAGATGGTGGTAGATCCCCAGGACTGGACTTTGGTGGTGACAGTAAATTCTCCCCACAGTAGGCAACAGCTTGACGCTCCTCCTTCCAATGCAGAGAGCGAGAGAGAGAGCCAGAAGCTGCCCCCAGCCCCATCCTTTACCTGCTCCCAAAACTCACAGTATCTTCCCCCTCCTAGAGCAAACTCCCAGAGACCAAAAGAAGTATAGCCAGGTGCTACAACTCCTCTCTTTTGGCCACATCTTTGTTTTGCTTAAGTACCTATAAGTACCCACTAGTTAGTTTCCTAGCAACTTATGGGAAAAAATTCTATAAGTAAAAAAGAAACAAATCTAACCCCCAACACTAAACTATTATGAAAATTTGTTCTAAATCCTAATATTGCTAAAAGTCCCTCTCTGTGGAAAAAAAATGGAAGTCCTTCTAATGATCTTTTAATACAAGATTGTTTCTTACTGCACTGAAAAATAAATAAATATAGAGGTCTACATAGTTTCTTCCCTTTGTACTTTGATATCAGACATTTCCTGAAGGGGAGGGCTACCTCATTTCTGTACTGGCAAAACCAATATCTCTCCTTCCTTCACTCTTTAATTTCTGTGACTTTTTGGTTGACCTCTACTTTTTAGTCACAAAGGCTACAAATAGTAAAAGGTTGAAACAAATTTCAAAAAGACACTGCTATGCCCTGCATTTGGACCCAGAGCCTGCCTCTTCTCTGTAACTCCTCTCTCTATAGGCTCCTGGAGGGGCTGCTGGATCACTGTCCTCACTACCAGGGCTATGACTTCCTTCTCTATTCTGGCCTTTGAAAGTTCTAAGGGGAACATGAACAGACTGCCAAAATTCCCTGCAGAGGCTGGAGCGACACATAAAGTGGCTCCACAGCTTTAATTCTCTTCCCAGCATGTGCTTCATCCTGACGGATTTGTTGACATCTCCTGCCAGGTCAACATTCACATTTCTTTCCATTTTCTGGGAGCCACCAACCTATCAGCCTCACGTCTGTGCCAGGGAAGATCATGGAACACATCCACCTAGAAGTTCTGCTTATGCACATGGAGAACAGGGAGGTGATTCAGGAGAGCTAGCATGGTTTCTCCAAGGGCAAGACTTGCCTGACCAGCCTAATGGCCTTCAGTGACAAAGTGGCTCAATCAGTGGGCAAGGGCTACAGATGTCATCCATCTGCACTGCTCTATGGTCTTTTATACAGTCCCCCTTTAATCTGGTCCTTCTGCCTAAAGATAAGGAGAGATAGGGATTTGATGGATGGACTGTTGGTTGAATAAGAAATTGGCCAGATGCTCACATTCAGAGGGAATTGGTCAAGCATCCTAGTCACCAGAGTTTCCTCATGCAGTATTCTTCTCTTTTTTCACATTAGTATTAGAAATGTGTGCCTTGACTTCGTATTTTTTCTACCCAGCAAACAGAGACAACTTCAGGTCACAGGGAGTAGTGCTTTGACTACCATAATCCACCATATATGTGGCAACACCTTGACTCCTTCTCATAACTTATTGGACAAAAAGAAACTCTTTTTGCCTCCAGCCATCCTGAACATGCCAGTCTTTTTGCAGGTGCGTTGGCTTTTCAAATTGTCATCACAGCACTTACAGAGGAAGCTGCCACAGCCCTCCATTCATTTCTTTATTTGCCTTCTGTGACCTTTTCCCAGTCCATCTCCTTGAATTCCTTTTCCCCCCTCTTCCCATTTTTCTCTCCAAATGACACTGGTCATCTCTCTCTGCCTAATTATGTTCAAACTACAACTGTTGCAAAAGCTTTTTCCCTTGTATCTCCCACCATCTGGAACAGTACTTTTTTCCTGTTGTTTCTTTCTGCCTCACTGCTTCTCCATCTATTTTCAAATCTCATCTGAAAACATCTCTGCTCCCATGCCTGTGCCTCTTAACTTCTCTCTCCCTCTGCTATTATGTATTATTTAACTTTGATAAGTACCTTGGGATACCATTTGTGTGAAACAAATTTAATTAAATAAAGCTGTTGTCTACAGTCAGCAGAGTTTACCCAAATTATTTGCTTTTCCAGTTGGTCTTCAGTAAACAGTAGATCCCCCCATGGTGATAGAAAACAGCATTATGCTGATGACCACCCAGTAATTGGAAAGAGGAGAGGTGGAGAGATACCTGCCAGGCTTGTGAGGAACAGAGGTGCTGCTCTCAGACAGAACCCTTGAGGTGGAGCACAACTCAGCAGGAGGAGTAGGAGCAATCCCTAGCAAATCTGGGGGAAGTCAAGGGAGCAGTGCAAAATGTTGTAAGATTGCAAAGCTTATTAATTATCAAGAGTCACTGATTAGCTCTGCTTTCCTCGGATCTCATGTACCCGTGCAAATATCTAAGGCAGACACCTGGCAGGAGGTGCAGAGCTAAGACACAAATGGCTGCAAAAAATTATCTGAGCATTGCTGAAAATTGGCTCAAAGAAAACCAGCTGAAGGTAAAAAGCAGAGCTATAACATGCTCAGCTCAAAATTGTAGAGCCAGGAGAGGTGCATAAAGGGCAGCTTGATGCAGTTACTTGGAGAGTGGTGATTATTCCTTTCTGCGTATTGGTTTTCCTCATAGACTTTCCTTTAGCTGTGAACAATTAAAACTACCACAAACATCATCATCATAATGTTAAAAACAACAACAATATAACAACAACATTTATTTTGGGGTCCTCAGACACTTCATGAGACAGATGTCATCTGTCAGTGGCTTTCTCACACCTGTCCTGGATCCTGAAGGAATGTCTCCTGCGCCCCTTGTGTTCTGCACCCACTGTGGCTTACTGATTTAGTAAAAAATAGCCTACCCAGGGTACTTGCATAGCAAGAGACATTCATATAAACTGATTAGAAACGACATCTGACTAACAACTCCTTTGAGAAAATAAAAAATTGTTCCTGAAAAAACGAAGAGTAAAAGAGGCTAAATTTATTGAATAAATAATTCACTATGAATTATTCACTCAGCTTTAGTGCGTATAGCTATTAAATTAAAATATTCCCCAATTTAACATATAATGCAAACTAATAACAATTAAAGTCAGCAGTGGAGGAATGTTCTCCAGCAGTGGAAGATTGCTATGTAGCTTAGCCACACAAGGATAGCCATTTACTGATCTGCACACATGTGAAGCCTAATTCATTTCAAGACAGGAAATGAAATTTTGCCATTTCAATGAGTATCAATTCAGAGAGGTCCCAGCCATTTCCTGCACTTCATGTCGCCACATGCCAAATTATTCTTTTCCCTTCATCTCAGAAATTTTTTTAATTGCATTTAATTTCTTCAATTTGTTCTGAAGTCTCTTTGTTTCACTGCGTTTCCTGATTTTGCGATTTCAATGAGTATAATTTTTGCAAGTCTCAGTCCTTGTCACTGCCCCTGATGTCATCCCAATCCATTTTGTTCTATTCACTCCACTTCCAAACTTCCTTTTTTTAAAAAAATTGCATTTTATTTTATCATAGCTCCTTTTCAGAGTGTTTATTATACTTTGCTTTCTGATTTCAAAATTTCATTTCCTTTCCTGAAATGAAATCTTGCAATTTCAATGAGGATCAATTTAGCAAGGTTTGGTCCATCTCCCTGCACTTCTTGCCATCCCATTCCATTTCATTGTTTTGACTTCGATTTAATTTTTTTTCATTGCATTTCATTTCATCAATTTCTTTTCTGTCCCTTCACTTTGTTTTCTGATCTCAAGATGTCAGTGAGTATAATTTTGGCAAATTTTGGTCCCTTTCACTGCACTCCATGTAATCCCAATCCATTTCCTTGTATTCACTCAATTTCCAAATTTTCTTTTTTCTTTTCAATTGCATTTCATTTGATCCTATCTCCTTACCAGACTGTTTCTCTTTGTTCCCTGATTCCAAGATTTAATTTCCTTTCCTGAAGTGAAATTCTTCCTTTCAGGAAAAGGAATGAAATCTTGTGATTCCAATGAGGATCAATTGGGCAAGCTTTGATCCATTTCTCTGCACTTCGTATCATCCCATTCACTTTTATTGCTTTCACTTTGTTTCCTAATTTTCTCTTTTTTTCCCCTAACATTTAATTTCTTCAATTTCTTGTCCTGTCTCTTTGTTTGCCTTTCTTCCCTGATTTCAGAATTTCCATGGGAATAATTTTGGCAACTTTTGGTCCTTTTCACTGCACCTTATTTCATCTCAGTAAAACTTGTTGCAGTCACTCCATTTCCAAATTTTCTTTTTATTTTCAACTGCATTTGGTTTGATCATGTCTCCTTTCCAGAATGTTTGTTAGACTTCCTTCTCCTATTTCAATATTTTATTTCCTGTCATGAAAGGAAATTCTGCAGACAGGACCCTAACCCCTAACCCTAGCCCTAAAATGGCATTGTTAGTGGTGGTGCCCAGGGTGTGGTTAGGGGTAGCACTGGAGGCAGCCTGTGGAGGCAGGGGCCCGATTCAGATTCATGTGAGGGCAGGGGTAGTCTGAGGAGGGGGTGGCAGCGTGAGGAGGTTGGTGCTCTTGGCCCCTAACCCGTGAGCCTTGACCTATGACCCTCTATCCTCGCAAACTCTGTAACCCTAACCCTGTAACCCTAAAATGACATCATTAAGGGTGATGATGACGGTGGAGTTAGGAGTGGCACTGGAGGCAGCCTGAGGGAGGGTCCGTGCTGCAGTGGGTGGTGTGAGTGGAGGAGGCAGTCTGAGGATGAGGGGTGGCAGCATGAGGAGGGTGGTGCCCTTAACCCCGACCCTTGACCTTTGATCCTTGACTCTTGACACATGACCTTGACCCAGAGCTTTGACCCCATGACCTTTGACCCTGGGCCCTTGACCCCAGTGTTTGACCTCTTGACCTTTGGATTGTGACCTTTTGACCTTTCATCCCATGACCCTTGATCTCATGAGCCCATGACCTTTGACACATGAATTTGACCTATTATGTCTGGCACTTTGACCTCTGACTTACTGACGTTTCACAGCTTGACCTTTAATCCTGTGAGCTTTGACCCTGTGACCTTTGATCTCCTGACCTCTTGAGGCTTTGACCGCATGACCTTTATCCTTAAACCCTGTGACCTTTGAAATTTGACCTCCTGGCATTTGACCTTCAAATCTGTGACCTTTGACCTCTGACCCCCATGCTCTTTGGCTCCATGTCCCTGGGCATTGACCTCTGACCTTGTGATCTTTGATCTCCTGACCTTTGACCTCTATCTCTGTGACCTTTGATCCTTTGACCTTTGAGCCACACACTTGGTACCCCATAACCTTTGCTCTTTGACCAATTACCTTTGACCTCTAACCTTTGTGTTTTGACTATTGCTCTTCGATCTTTGATTCCCTGAGCATGACCTTTGACCTCTGACCCTTTAACTCTGACCTTTGACCCCTTGTTGCCCTGAATTTTCTGCCTTCTGTCTTTGTGCTGCGTTTCTCATGCAGCTTCATCTAAACAATGTGTATTTTTAGAATGTCTGCATACTTCTCCTCTGAGAGAAGAAATGATTGATGGTGATGTCCACCATCCAAGTTGAGAAGTGGCGACCTCTGTAGCCAATCTCGACCTCTGTACAAATGTATAAAATTAAGTCAAATTAATAAATAAAGGAGAGAAGAATTGCTCCCTCACGATGCTGTGTGCCTGCTTCTTTTTCTGTCCCTAAAGTGGGACACACCCAGCCGCGACAAGCCACAACCCCTGATCACTGACATCTGACCCTTGACCTTTGACTCCCTGAGCCCTGACCTTTGACCCCCAACCCTTGACTGAACTCTGGTACCCATACCTACTACTGCATCATGTAACCTCTAACTCTTGCTGTGGACCCATCAGCCCCCAGTCCCTACCTGTCACTCTCCAACCTGTAGATGTCATCCCTATCTTTTTGGTGTGGTCTTGTCCTCCTGTGAGGGTTCTGGTGTTGTCCCGGTGTTAATATTGCTGCTTGCTGGTGCTCCTGCCATTAGGGCTAAAATGGCATCCTTAGGGGCAGTGTGACTTTCTACTGCTGGTTTGTTTGGTTTTTTTGGGGGTAGGGAAAAATTACAATCCAGTTTAAACACAGATGAGCAGAGGAAACGAAGTCTCTGTGAATAAAGTGGATCCAACCCAGAAAGGTTTGAAATATATCCAAAAAACATGATTAAAACTAAATGAGGTTAGATGCTGGTGCCAAAAAATTGATATGTTTTATATAAAAAAAGAGGCAAAGAGAAGGGGAAGGAAGGAAGGAAGGAAGGAA
>VZDJ01000426.1:11470652-11495603 GCA_008694505.1 Cyanoderma ruficeps
GGGAGGGAGGGAGGGAGGGGAGGGACAGGGAGAGAGTGACAGGCCTTAGGTAGAAACATATCACCCGTCTGGAGGTACCAACAACTTTTTATTGTTCTCCTCTATCTGGTCTCTTGGGTGGTGAGGGACCTCCTCACCACCATGGCCATGCCAAAAAGCATAGAATCTAGTGGATTAATACACACTTTGGGTAGGTGGGAATGCCCAGGTGCCTCCCTTGCGGGGAGCCAGTTTGACACTGTCCCTTGCAACACTGGATCTGTTGCATCATGCTGCAGTGCTCTGGTGCAGGGTCTGGGGACCCATTCTGGGGAGGCCTTTGATGGGCCATGACACCCCTCTGTCCTTCATGTGAATACAGCCTCTCCTGGGATGAAGGGTCCCCAGAGCTGAGCTGATCTGCACAATAAGAGGATAGGCATTCAGTGCCTCTCACCAGAGCCTTTTTCATCACACACCCAAGGCCTCTCTCCCCTCCACCCTTTGGTGGAGCAGCACTGTGCTGGCCTTGGCATGCCTTTTGTAGCTGCAGTGTCTGTGGAGCTCTGGGCTTTCTGGTATGCTCCATCCTAACCCTAAGCATAACCCTAATCCTAAGCGGAGAAGTAAACCCAGCTTTTTGCTTAGATGGCCAGTACAGGAATTGCACCAAGAAGAAAGGTGGGGAGGAAGAAATAATTGGGCAGTGGGGTGTTTTTTCTTTCTAAATAAAATGGACCAAAACCTGCCAAAACAATACTCACAGAAACCTCAAAATCAGGGAACAAAGTGTAATGAAGAGACAGGTGAAGAAAATTATAAACTATAATGCCAAAAAACAAAAAGAATAAAATATAGAAAATTCTGAAACAAAGTTAAAACAATAAAATGGCATGGGATGACATGAAGTGCAGGGAAATGGGCCAAACCTTGCCAAATTGGTACTCATTGAATTCACAAGATTTCATTTCCTTTGATGAAATGAAGAATTTCCTTTCTGAAGGAAAATGAAAGGAAATAAAACCTTGAAATCAGAGAACAGTATCAATCAAGTATCAATTCAGCAAGGTTCAGTCTATTTTCCTGCATTTCATATCATCCCATGCCATTTTATTGTTTTCACTTCATCTCAGAATTATTTTTTTAATGGTATTTTATTTCATAAATTTCTTTTCCTGTCTCTTCCTTTTACTTCATTCCCTGATTTCAAGCTTTCAGTGAGTATAATTTTGGCCAGTTTTGGTCCTTTTCACTTCACCTCATTTCATCCCAATCCATGTTGTTGCATTCACTTCATTTCCAAAGTTATTTCTTTTTCCCCACTGCATTTGATTTCATCATGTCTCCTTTCCAGAGTGTTCGTTAGACTTTTTTCTCCAATTTCAAGATTGTATTTCTTTTCATGAGAGAAATCTATTTACAAGCATCAGCCAATCAAAGTGGTGCAATTTACATAGAGATAGTGCAGTTACTTTTCACTGTATCGAAAATTCTATTCATTCTGGCCAAGCATGTTGCCCATGCCAGCCAGGCCACTCCCAGGCTTCAATTCACCCTGCCAGGTACACAGAATTAACTTGCTCATCCATTAAATCAGCAGTGAATCTCCTCTATACTACAGAGGAACCAACACTTCACCCCAGGTTTCACCTTCAGCCTTAGGTGACAGAGGATGGTCTGACCAAAAAGGGCTATGAGACAGATGAAATGTAGACCTTCTAGGCTGAAGCTTTGACATACTTTTATTGAACTCTTATAGTGGCAGTGGCTTGTTTCAAAGTAAATTCCCTTCAGCTAGCTTTAAAGCTTGTTTAAAATAGTCCCTCTTTGGGCAGTCGGTGGCCATCAGTCTCATCAACTTCTTGACCCCAAGCAAGGCAGATGAGCAGTTGGCTGACCTGAAGGCTGCCCTCCTTTAGTCCAGTTCTACCAGATGAAAAATATTGTTGATCAGAGGGAAAGCCAAAGCAGTTCCTAAATAAAACTAACTTGACCACCTTTTTTGTGTGTGTGTGCCAGCATCTGATAATGGTGTGAGAGTGAGCAGAGCTGTCCTGGAGCACCCAGGTGAGCAGATCTTTGTACACAAACTGTGGTGTTCCCCACCTGGCTTGGTTTCACTATATCCAGAGCTAACAAATGCCAAGGCTTAAGAAATTTATTCCCTATTAAAAAAAAAAAAAATCAGCCTTCAGGTTCTGAGTTTATTTAGCTCAAGATGTGGTAATTACCAGCTCATAAACAGGAAGTATACCCTCCAGTACTGATCTACTTAAGAGAAGTTTATTGGATAACACTGACCATAATGATAACTAAAACAGATATACAGCCCCATTAAATGAGGTTTCGTCTTCAACAGCCACGACTCTATCTAGCAGCTTTAGTCTAAGTTTTATCCCCCCCTATTCAGTACTTTACAGTCTTTTGTTCTTTCCTGCCTCTTCTCCAAATTCTGGTACTTTCTGTGTTGATGTCACAACAGCACTTTAGCTATCTGAAAATACAGCACTAATAAAAAGTGCCGTGAATAAAGGGAACTTAAGGTCTAACATCATCATTCTGGTTTCTTGCCTTGATCTCTCCAACCACTTCACATTCCCCTTGCTGGGTATACTTTTGCTTAGCAATCATCCTTCTCTTCGGAGGCAAAAAAAACCTTTTCTTGTTGATAGACACAAAAAATTATAGCTATAAAAGTCAGTTTGGACCACCTACTCTAAAAAAGAGCAGCAAAGCAGTGACCATGGAAATAGAGCTTGGGAACAAAGATCACTTCTTACTAGTGCAGCTTTGTGTGAAACCAGAGTAACTAGGTGCTTAAATACTTCTAAGGACCACAGCCTTAGTTTCTTTCCACTCAGTTCCTCATTTTTAAAACACAAAATATTTTCCCACTTGCATATGAGGGTTGTGAGAATAAATACATCAAGAACATGAGATATTCAGATACCACAGTTAAGAGGATCAAGTGATTGCTATGTGTGTTTTCTGTGTTTTCTTATACTGTTTTGGTTTTTTTTCAGTGGATAATATCATACCTTCAGCCAAGCTATGTAAAAGGAAAATATATTTCTATTTCTATGAAAGCTTCATCCTAATTTTTTGCTGCTCTTTCACAACTTGTAATATATTTTTGGATCCTTTAAAGTGTTCTCACTGTTGTAGCTGGATGTTTTCCTAAGTCATATGGGTAACCACTTCTGTCTTTAATTTCATCAGTTCTCATTAACATCTTGTGGCAATGAGATCTGTCAATCAGTTTGGTTTTCTGCAAGAAAAATATTTGGCATTTAGCAGTTTTACATATTTTACCTTTCATAGTTGCAAAAACTATCCTTTTATTTTTGTACTACCTTCATACCTTTAATTGGCATCTTGGTATTTTGTTTAATCTAGTCCAATCCACTTTGCGAAGACAACCTTTCCTTTGTTTAACTTACATTTGCTTGGCTAATTTTATCTACAATTATGATGTTACTGCGACTTTTGAGCTAAACTCTATTTTTATTCTATATACTCTGAGGAACTCCAGTCTTCCAGTTGCCCATAAACACCATTAGTTTCTGAGACAAGTAGTACCTCAGGTCTTAATATATTTTTTTAGACAGAGCTACTAGAACTCAACCACCTCCAGCTGGGATATACCTTTTGTGCAAAGAGCACTGTAACAGCTCCAGTAATGCTTCCTAGCCCATCTTTCACACCCCCTCATGTCCACCTCAGCTTTCATAAATCACTGCTCTGTGAGGAACATAATTCTTCATTGGATCATGCACATGGACGGACATTCAAATGCTCTCAGATGGTTCTATTTTATTTATCCAGCAACCTCTTTTGACTATCTGTGGGTTGTCTGGCTCTAATGCTGAGTAAACATATCCTCTCCTCTTTGCAGTTTCCATCTGCATCAGGAGAGGATGAGCAGGAGATCCTTGCTCAGAATGCTCTTTTCTCCCTCTGCAGAATTACGGCAAGAGACAATCACTGCTGGAGATTGTCGGCTGTATATTTTGGAGCCAGAAAATCAGCTAGTTCCATTGTTTGCACTAAGACCACCAAAGGAAAAAAACCCCAAAACTACCCAACAATACAAACCTGAACTTCTGCTCAAAAGGAGCATTAAGAGTCAAAAAATAGAGTTCATCAAAGTAAAGTAATATCCTAAATAAAGCTAATGTACTCTCTCCTGTTTCAATGAACTTCATGAATAATGGATAAACAAAGCTTCATCTGCTTTAATTAATCTGGTTTCAAAATTAATTTGACCCAACACAAAATTAGCAGTCAATTTAGAGCTTTGGTTAGTGAACAGGTTCAGGCTACATAAAGAGAATGTGTTAGCAGAAAGTGTGTAAATAGCAAAGGGCAGTATTTTATTCCCTGAAGTAAAAGGCCTTGTTAATTAATATACAACAAAGGTGGGGAATGCATTTCCCTTGCAAAAGCTAACTTTACTCTGAGGTTTTATTTGCAAATTTAGACTGGCACAGATCTTGCCTGTTCCAGAAAATTTCTGAATTTCCTTTAATGGGTATCTATCCTCTTTTTGGAGAGTCTTGCACTGATGCAGAAGTGATGCTGCTGCCTTTTTTTAACACATCAGAGAAAGTGGCTTGGATCAGCCTTGGAGCTCTCCAGTGGGTGTCTTCCCCAGCAGCTGAGGGATCCTCTGGCAGAAAGATGGCTCAGCTTTCTCCCCAGCCATATCCATGGCATGGATGATCTAAAAAGACTGTAAAACCCCTAATTTTTTTTTTCACGTGTTTAAAGGCTTCCCCAACTGAAGAAGACTCATAGTTCGCATTTAGAGTAGTTTTGCCCCACAACACATATATAGAACTGTTTCTGTGGAATAAGATTCTGTGGAATTAGGAATTAGAAAAATTAATTTCTACCTGCTTGTGCCATGTTCCAATTGTCAGGTGTGAAGCTTTGTTTTGCTTTGTGGTTTTACGCACTGTAACTGTTACTATTTGAGCTGTTGCTGTATGGTGTCCTTGAGGTAAAGAGACTGATTCCATCCTTTACATACCTTCTTCATGCAGTCAATCTCAATCTTTGGTGATAAAGTCTGGAGAAAAGCTGGAATTCACAGAAATTAATTGCTTTAGATTATTGGTGTCATAAGTAAGCACATAAATTACTTGCTATTGCAGATTTAAAATAAATACTTGAAGATGATGAACCCTTGTTTACACTAATGCTATTGGGAAAGAAAGTAAATGAGTAAGATAGTATTATACTGGGGCCAGTGGACTGCAGTAATAAGTTCATGTTTCTTCAAAATCGTTTTTCTGTAATAGCATATGATTCTCTTAAAAGAAATAAAAGTGAAAATTTTCAATTCTTAAGATCGATTATCACAGTGTCACGTTTTGCACAACCCTTCTTGGCTGAAGTTCAGCACATAGCAACAGCATTGCAATCTGAAAAGGTGTCTAGCTCCAGCGCTCCTCAAAAGTCCCTCTCTAATGGACAATTCCGTAAGCCTTACTGTCAACTCAGCTACGCAGCCTTGAACCATTGTTTCATAGATGTGGAGGCTGCACTTCTATTTAAATTTTGCTGAAAACAGATCATGAAGAAAAATAAATCACCTGTGAGAGACCTTGTGCTAGGTAGAAACATCCTGCATGCATTTGAAGCAGCATCTGAGACTCGGTGGGGCTTGCTGGATGAAGAAATAAGCAATAGGACTGGCAGAAAGCTATTAAACGGAGCAAAGTGACAATGCTTAAGGGATCCATTTCCCTGTTGATTCATTGCTGCCACCAAAAAGATGAGATTGAAAGGGAAAGAAAAACTGATGGTTTCTCCTCCATAGATTTTTGGAGCAGAAGGTGTTGTCCAATTCTGATGTGTTGTTCTACACACACAGACACGTCTGCTTCTAGTAGAAATGATGCTCCATACTGTAGAATGTTTGCTTGCTGATTTGTGTGTTTACAGCTGGTCCCTGCAGATCTTCCACCTGAAGAGCAGGTCCACCATGTGCATGACTATGGCTGAGGGGTATGGGGCATATTGGGAAGGAAAGAGGAAAAGTTAGAAAGGATTCTTTTCTGAAGATCAGATGGTGTATGGGTAGAGCCACCTCCCAGTAAGTGCAAATTAAATGAGCTTCTCTATCATACTGCAGCAATCAGAAGGCTATTGCAATAGCCAGTGATCAGAAAAATATCCCCCTTCCCTGGAGTAGAACCAGCATAGCAAACGAAACAATGTGAGTAAGTGTTTGGAGGGGCTATTCTGCAATGATGGCCTTATACAAAATATCCTTCAGCCTTGCTCAGAAAATGTCCAAGATTCACAGGACACCAGTCAGACAGGATTTGACCCTATTGACAGAAATCATCCATGTCTTCTCCTAAGAAGGAATAGGTAATGGTACATCTAAGGATTCAGCTGATGTTTGCTGATGGTCTCACCAGGCCTGGTTTGAAGAGATCTTCAGGGCCTGCTCAATCTACCACTGCTTAATAATGTAGGTTCCTTAGCCTCTTGTTAGAAAGCTGTGGGGTCAATGCCCCATTCTGGACTTCCTTGGAGCTCACAGAGTTCAGTAAGCAATCACCTAGGAAGCACTTCCAAAACTTTAACTGTTCCTTGGAGTGAGTGTCAAGGGTAAAGGAGGAGATTGTGTAGATCTATTATTTGAGAGGTTTGGAGCAACCTGGAAAAATCAACAACCTTTTCAAAAACCAAAGTACTTTAATATCTGCGTTCTTACGATGAGTTCCCTGTAAACACCTCACTTTCAAACAGGTAGTTCTGGTTCATTTTTGATCTATTTTGATTTGTGGCTCACTTGAGACTTTACTACTGTGGCATTCGACTACTTCACTTCATCATTACCCTGAAAAGTAGTCACTAATGACTATTGACACTTGTCAAACTGCCTTTCTTTTTAAGTGCCTCATCGGAAGCTTTCAGTCTCCTGAGCAAGGTAGTAACATCAGATGATCCCTTGCCATGGTGTGTGTGCAGGGTTAGCCTGCAGCTAATAAAAGATAAGCTAAGCTTTGCCTCGATATGTGAAGGCAGAGAGATCACACATTAATTCACATTTGCCATAGGGCAGGACAATGCATGAACAATTGCCTTGACTCAACTAGTGAGCAGCACAGCCACCTTTAAAAATTTAGGAAAGGACCACAACACATTCAGAAAAGCAGGTGGCTGTAAGCCTCCCCAGATAAATTTCTTCGTCTTGTGTTTCAGATATTGATCATGTATAACAGTCCTAAACCTTTGTTGTTCACTTACCTATGCCTAACTTGTACATCTGTGTCAGAATCTTCCTCTGGGTTTTTATGCTTTTTGCTAGTCTGTTAAGGGCACTCCCTCTTAACATATTTGAATGAATTGGAAGCAGTCTTTGGTGGTTTTTCTTCAGGATAATCCTTCTCCTAGTGTGAAGTGTGGCTTCTCCTAGGATTATCAAAGTTTTCCTTGCAAATGTTAAATAACACTGATATAAACTCTATACCTTAGGTAAAACTCACAGAAAGGGAGCAGTCTTAGGGTTATTTGTTTTTTTTCTGGGGACATTTTGGGTAGATAAAGAAAAAGGGCAGGGGTAATGAGCTAGGCCAAGGCTTTTTGGTGCCAAAGGGGACATGCCACATCATGTTCCACAGACAGGGAGAATTTTGTTAAGGGAGTCACTCAAACTGTTCATAAACTCCACAATAGACTGTAGAAAAAAATTCCTGATGTTCTATCCACAAAAACTGACAACTTTTGTTATGCTTTCTATTAGCCTATTTAAACAGAAGAATCCCATGAAAGTAAGGTGGCAAAGCAATAGACGCAGAAAAACTAGGTAAATAGGAAAAAGAAAACTAAAATGCATAAAACATTAGTGCATTAGATGAAGTGTTATGCATCATTTTTCCTTTTACCACACTTGAGGACATATAAAATGTTTGTGCTGTTCTGCGGACACCTCCAGCTGAACTTCTGAACTTCAGTCTGGCAACTTCTCCTTGTCTAGGAGGGACAAAGTTTCAAAAGTAGTATGTTCTTGGACTTATGCCACCTTACTCTTATTCCTCCTGAGAGAACAAAGCAGGTGACTGACAAGGTTGATAAGACTTTGATATTAAATTCTTGCAATTTCCAGACTTTTCCTGCTAATACAGCACTGGGTTTGCTCTCCTATTGAGCTTCTATGTCAATCTCTGGGTCTTAACACTGTTACCAGTAATTTGCCAGGATTTTTGAATTTTTTGATGCTATCACAAAGACAGGAGTCACAGAATATCATCTAGTTCTAACTGGTGAACATGGGGGAAGAGCTGTACATGCTGATACATCAGCATATCCAGTATATTTTATCTCTGGGCTAGAACCTCCAGCAAACGAACAGCTCTTATGCTCTGCTGAATTACATCAGCAATGCTTTCTTGTTCATGACCTGAAAATTCCTCCTAGCATAGAAACAAGGACAAAATTAGAATGCCACATGCAGTTGTTTAGGCATTCAATTATTGTAGTTAATGCAGTTGTTATTAATGGACATTTCCCACGATGTCCTAACATACATCACCCATTCTGCAGCTTCTTATACTAGTTGGATGTGTGTTATTACAGATCCAAGCCCTAAAGTCCATATCCTGCAATGAAGTATGACCCACTGTATTCCTCTGGGCCTAGCACTATAATTTTTGGTTTAGGACTGAAGATGTTAAGGCTTTGTTCCTCACTGGCTCCAGTTGGCAATTTCTGCGATTCTGTCCTTATTTCCTCTGCTCAGCATTGTCTTATGAATCCATGTGTACTGAGTCTGGCTGGGACAGAGTAAATCTTCATAGCAGGCTGTACAGTGCTGGATTTTGGATTTGTGATTAAAAACTTGCTGATAACACACCAGCCTTCAGATGTTTCTGCAATGTTTGCACAATGTCAAGAATGCATCTTTTTCCCACTCTGCCTCCTTTCAAGAGTAGGCTGGGTAGTTAGTAAACTGGGAGGAGACACAGGCATGACATCTGACTAAGACTGACTGATGGGATACTCCATGCAACATCATGTCATGCTCAGCAAGCAAAACTCAAGGAGAGGAGGAAGAAACGGAAAATACTTTTATGGCACTTGTCCTCCAAAATAACCATTGGCATTCAAAGACCCTGCTTTCCAGGAAGCAGCTAAACATCTGGCTGCTGCTGAGACAGAAGTAGTGGATATTTTCCTCCTTTGCTTTGCTTGCATGCACAACTTTGCTTCACCTACTAAACTATTTTTTTCTTGGTCCCCAAGTTCCTTTCTGTCTTCTCTCCATCCCACAGAAGACGGGAGGCAGGGAGTGGCTGTAGGAACTTGGCTGCAGGCCAGAGTCCATCCACACCACATGCAAATTCCAGGCTTCCCCAGGGATGAGCAAATTAGTTGCTCAAAGGCCACTGCCTACAGCTGTTGATTGCAGTGAGCTGTCACAAGTGCAAGCTGACACAGCCATCCCTTGACCTCCCTTTGTGTTTTACATCTAAGATGATTTTTCTTTCACGTTTATGTGTCCTGTCAGGTACATGAGTCCATGACTAATGAACACAGGGAAGTTCAAGCTTCTAGAATTATTTAAAAGAGTTTTACTTCTGTTAAACCAAGAGTCTACTAATGGGTACAACCTGATTTTGTAGTCCAAAGCGTGTATTCCTAAATGTTTCCCATATTTAACTGACACTGATTTTGTCAAATGCTTTTAGTCACTGCTGACCAGGTTTTATTGATATTTGCTGTTGATGTAGAACATGTGACAGTTCTTGTGAGTTTGGAGAGACAAATATTTGAAAAGTAATTTTACTGTGCTGATGTTCTTCATGTAGTGACCCAAGTGCTTAGCATGGTCAAATAATCAGCAAAATTCAAATGCAATGATTTTCCTTTCTCTAAACTGGCAGTATCCACCCGAAATTCAAGCATGGAAATAAATGAATGAATGAATGAGTGAGTGAATGAACGAAATACCAAAATGAAGGCTTAGGAAAGGAGCTCTTCCTTTTTAATGTCAAAGCTGGAATTTAGCAAGTTGATTTCATGCTTCTGTGCCTTTTCAATTTTGAATGTGTACTAACTAAGGCCATTTTCTTGGAGGCCCCTGGGAGTCAGTATGTGGACACTGACTCTTTCTCTGTAAATGGCCATGAATCCCTCTCTTAGGGACATTATCTTTCCTGGTCTCTTTGATCAGCTGCACATCTCCCAGGTTTTCTGCATAATTTGATATTTTGACTAAACCAAAAAAACATATTTGCAACTGTCCAATAAAAATGACACCACAGTAGACAGAACTACAATTATCCTTGGTCTACTGATGTCCCTCAATTTTTCTGGGGACATTCTGGTTGCTTTTTAACTGTGGGATCAATCACCAATCTTCAGTGCTATGTGAAAACACACCTTCCCTGTGACCTGGAGAACCCCTCCAGCCTGTGAGGTCAGAGTCCCAGAGAAGCTTTTGTTATTCTAGAGGAATTTCAGTCTCCTAAGCATGAAAAGGTACATAAGGCCTTCCTAGGCTAAGGCTTTAAAGTTCTCTATCCAGGAGAGACCACAAACATTTTCAGCACTGTTATCTTGGTGCTTACTGACCTAAATGGTTTCTTTGCTTATTTTCAAATACCTTGTTAGTTTGTTTTGTTTTGTTTTGTGGGTTTTCTTTGAACTAAGAGTAGGCAAGCTTGTTATTCCTCTGTTCACCTGAGACCAACTTACCACAATTAATGCTACCTCCCTCTCTGGTATCTACCCCATCATATATATGTGCTTGCCTTCATGAGTGTATCCCTGGCTGCCTGCCTGCCTTCAATGAGTTTAGCACTGCAAAATGCTGGATGGGAAAGGCCAGTGTTTGTTTCAAACTGCCTGGCATCAACTTCACAGGGCCAGACTCCAGCTGGCTCTTGCAGTTACCTCCACTCTGTGTTTTGGAACATGAGAGCATCTGACACGCACTAATTACATCTAAGACAAATAGCCAGAGGCGGTGCTTTCTACATGGTCCTTTCAGAATGGACATAATAGGTTATCAGCTGACTGCCTCTCTAGGAATTTTCCAAGAGAGCTTCACATTTTACTGGGATGGCACTTGAGTGCGGGGATCTTCATTCACTTCATATCCTTTGGGACATGTATTATGCTGTTTGGTGATAGATGAGTGCAACTATAAGTGGCTAAAAGGGAAAGATTTCTCCTACAACACTCTTTCTAAAAGACATGATTCTAAATAAGTAATACAGCCACATTGATCCTTTTGGGGCCTTGTTCCAGTACTATAAGTGTTTTGGATTAAATTTGTCTTCAGTGACTCCTGGCTTGATAATTTTCTATTTTGCATATTTTCCAGACGTCACTGAAATTCCTCACTGAGGAATTTCAAGCAATATAACCCACTGGGTGTTGTGGGCTTTCTTATAGGAGAGACAGAAAATCATTTAGGAAAAGTTTGGGACAATATATCTCAAATGCAGAGTTGTGACAAAGTTCCTAAGTAGTCAAGTGCAATTGTGCCCAGAATGCATCTTTGGAAGAAGCCATCCCAAAGAAGAGCAGAAATCTTTTAAATTCAAAGCAGATGGATTTTATTAGACTATTACAGAGATGGAGCTCCTCTCTTAGGAGGAAAGGCTGAGAGAGTTGGGGTTGTTCAACCTGGAGAAGAGAAAGCTCTGAGGAGACCTTATTGTGACTTTCTAGTATTTGAAAGAGGCCTAAAAGAAAGATGGGGGTAAATTTCTTAGGAAGCCTGTTGTGATAGGACAAGGGTCAATGGTTTTAAACTGAAGGAGAGTTATTTAGATTAGATATAAGAAAGAAGTGCTTTGAAAATGAGGGTGATAAAACCCTGTCACAAGTTTTTCAGAGAGGTGGGAAATGCTCCACCTTTGGAAACATTCAGTCAGGTTGGATGGGGCTGAGTAACTGATCTAGTGGAAGATATCCTTGATCATTATAGGGCAGTTGGACTAGAGGGCCTTTCAAAGTTTTCTTCCAACTCAAACCATTATATGATTCATGATTCATGAAACTTGTTTGTTTGTTTGTTTGTTTTCCACTTGAGTGTTTTCAATTTCTTTCCTGTGAGATACCTACCAAGTTTGGACTATTACATAAATCATCTTCTAAGAACGAGAGAAGACTGTTGTAAGACTCTTAGAGATATCCATTTCTCTCTTTAAACTTGTCCTCCAGCAAATGCATTTTTTTTAGATTACTATTATTTTAATTCCAACCCTTGTTGTAGCAACTTTCCCCAAATAAATCTTTGTAGTACAAGGCTTGTGCTCATAGTCTGCTCTCTGGAGACTGTGTTTCCTAGTAACCAACATCCCTGTACTGGGAGAGCTTGCACATTTTTCACTATATCTTGAGAAGGGACAAAATCAGTTTTATTCAATAAATAGATTCTGACAGCAAAAGTGACCTAGGCATCAAATAAGCAAGCTACGAAAAAGTGTGCACACTATTTCTATAAAGCCAAAACAAGGAAGGTTACATGGGGTAGTTTGTTGAGGAAAAACTAAAAGAAATGTCAATTATTTACTGATAAATATTATAATACAGTAGTTTTCAAAAAGGACAAGATACCAGGACCCTGGCTTACAACTGGAACGCTGTTATAGTATTAGTAGAAACGTATTGTTAAAGGCAATTTTGAATGGAATTGTGAAATGTACTGCAGAGGCAGAAGAAAACATTTTCCTAAAGTCGGAGAGTTGTTTCTCCTCTCCACCCCGTAAATATTTCTGGAAGACAAAAAGTGCCAATTTCAAAAACAATTTTACATTTATCATAAGACATTGGCTCATTTCCTTTTTCATCTCTTGGGTATTGTGCCTGTTTTGGTAGGTAGCTAGACATTTTGCTAATTATAGACCATTTTCCTCTTCCTTCTGGTGGAAACAGAGGCATCTGTATCTAGGTTTCCATGCTGGGACAAGATCTAGGATGATCATGCAAGAATATTAAACCACTGCATTTACTCCAGTTTAAGAGACTTAGCAGGTGATTTTGAGGTATGCCAAATCATTAACCATGCCCTCCACCAGCGGGTCGTGGTTTCAGCTCAGATAGAGTTACTTTTCTTCCTAGTAGTGGTAACAGTTCTGTGTTTTGGATTTCAGATGAGAATAATGTTGCTAACACACCAATGTTTTAGTTGTTGCTGAGTAATATTTACTCTAAATCAAGGATTTTTCAGCTTCTTATACCACCCTACCAGTGAGTAGGTTGGAGAACACAAGAAGCTGGGAGGAGATACAGCCAGAACAGTTAACCCTAACTGGCCCAAATGATATTCCACACCTTGTGACATCTCGCTCTGGATCAAAACTAAGGGGGAAGCTGGCCAAGGGACTGCTGCTCTGGAACAGTCTGTGCATAGGTTAGCAGGTGGTAAACAATTGCATCATACATCACTGTTTTGTGTATAATAATAACAACAATTATTGTTGTTTTCATCACTTCCTTTTCTACTCTATTAAGATGCCTTTATTTCAACTCACAAATTTTACTTTTTTCCAAATTCTGTCCCTCATTCCCACAGGGTTGGAAGACAGAGTGAGTAAGTGGCTGTGTGGTGTTTAGCTGCCTGCCAGGTTAAACCACAACATAGAGAAAGCCATGAAAGTGTAGATTTTGAAAAGAGAACATCTCCATTGTTTGTTTTTACCATATCAAGTTGGGCAGAACCGTAGCCACAACCTGAGCCCTTACACTTATTGTTATCTACAATCTCTGATAGTAGTAATGTTATAGCTGTTTATAATTCCTTTGACAGTCTACTTTAAATGTGAACCAATAAGTTTTGTAATAAATGTTATATTTTAAAACATATTTTCCCTCTTAAATAGAAGTGTGGGTCTCGGCAGTGCATGTACTTTTCAGTTCTTCAATTGAATTGCTCTTTATTATTGCTTGCACAAACATTAAAACTATGGTCTAAATGTGAGCAGTAAATCTTAGACTAAAGTCTCTTAACTTTAGGGTTGTTTTCTAGCTATAAGGAATGACCCTTGGGAGGAAGAGAAGCTTAATTTAATCTACCTTTGGATAACACTCTACTGCTACATGTAATACAGATAGATCATAAAAAGACTCTCAGTGCTTTATACAGACAAAAAAAAAAATAGTTTCCATCCAATTCAGTTGATTTTACAGCAGGGATTCTCAGTCTAGTTTTTATTATGTTCCTGTTTTGCAGATGGATGCTTGCTTCTGATCCAGTGGGTCCTAATGATTTCCACCATAGACAATGTCAGTTACAGAGGTGCTACATGAGGCAGATATTTTGGGGTGTTTTTTTAAATGAGCTCTTTGAAGGCAGAGACTAAATTCCAACCTGATTGCAAGCCTCTTCAGTCCGCGTACTGTCTTCAGCAAGGTAGGATCAGACTGGTCTCGCAAACTAACTCACACTCATCTTCAACCAAACTGACAGGCCCTCGCTTTCCCTTCCACGTGTCAATATGCAAAATGCAGGGATATTGCCAGTTCTACCTGCTCCCTCCACGGCTCCCAAATGCTGTGCTGTAAGCCCCTCAACTAGACTGACTTCTCAGTTTCCTCGTCACAAGTTTAGGTCCATGAGGAGATGAACCACACAAAGTATTCTTGCTTGCTTTTTGTAAAGTTTTTTATGGTGCTTTCGGAAAGCTCATCCACAGAACTGATTCCAATTGATTTGGAAAAGAGCAATGTTGGAGGTGAATGGAAAGGTTAATGGCAAATGACAACATATTGATTTAAATAGTGTGGCTGTGTTGCACTCTTACATGCCTTCGATTTCCAGCAGGTATGAGAAGGGGAGAGACTATTTCCATTTAGGACAGCATACTCATGAAATATGCAGTAATCTTTGTAACACAAACTCGCATCTCATATGCCAATGTCAGAAATACCTGTGCAAACACTGGGAAGCACAAATGGAACTGCTCTGTCACAGTCCCCTGTGAGATGCTGCTGAGAGCATAATGGGTATACCGGCTCCTGTTCTGGACTTCTTTTTGTGAGGTGCATGCAGACAAGTTGCTTCAGAGTCTGTTTCCATGGGGATGCTCTGGGACTTTCTTGTTACATGACTTAATCAGAATTATGTAAAGGTATGAATTATAAAGTAGATTAGTTTCATCTGTCTTCAAACTCTCCTCCACTTAAAAAATAACATGCCAAAGACCTGAGGGATATGACAACCTAAAAGCTTATTGTGTGTGCTATTTTTAAAACTCCCTGCATAATGGGACTTCAGCCCATAACTGAAGTTGCTACCTAATATAAACAAGCAAAAAATGGCTTTCTTTATATTCACAGCTATTAAATACTAGCAAAAGAAGAATTATCTATCACATTCAAGAAGATGTGATTAGATGAAATGGGCCTCGATGATTTTGAAAATGTCCTAATGTAATGATAAAGAACATTTCCCTTAGCAGTAAGCTCAGTTACTCCTCCCACCCCAAGAAACATGAAAGCAAATGCTGGAGATGGCTGTTGAGAGTTTCCAGGAGGTTTTGGAAGTAGGATACCTGGACAAATAGAAAACCATAAAGTACACATACAAGCTTTGGCAGCTCTCAAAACTTTAGGATTCTTCAAAGGATAGTCCTCTAGAGTCACAGGTATTGCTACTCCTGCTGAGAGGGTATCCCTGGGCTGAATAGTTCTACAGAGGCCATTTTTCCTGCTCACTTACACCAGACACTAAAGATTCACCCAGCTGAAAGGCCTCCTATAGAGTCCTAGAAAGCAGAAGTCAGTGAAACCCTTCTGCTTCCCAGGCACATTTCTAACTTACAGCAAAGAATGCTCCAGACCTTCAATAGAACACTGAGGTGCCTTAGCAGGTAGCAAAATGCTTTCTACTTGAGGCTCAGAGCAGAGGCAGAGCTGTGTCTTGGTAGCCTGAACAGTCTGTTCTGTTCTGCAGCCAGTTCTGCATGCAAAGAGTTGTCATGCTTGAGCACAGCCACTGCCATCTGCTGGGTGTGCATGTCACCCATTTGCTGGTCCGGTGATCACTGATCACCGATTAGAAAAACTGGCCAGAAAGTACTCAAGGGAGAAGGCCAGAAATGTTGCACAGGCAGCTTATGTATGCCTGTGCTTGGAGACATCATTGTGAGAACAGGCTGAGATGCCACAGCAATGGGACTAGGCAGGGTTCCAGGTTATTGTCTTCAGTCTTTTTTCTGTATTTCTAAAGGTTGGTGGGTAATGATTGCAATAGCATAATGTGTTGCAGGTATGTAGATTGTTGTTGGGTAAAAGGCAAGGAGGAGCGGCAGAAAATTATCTTAGATTTTGGCATCAGAGGCAACACTTTTAGCACTTTGCAATTCACTCCTACGTTTTATTACACTCTCTGGCCTTCCTCAGTCGACTGAGTGGACTTTGGATCCACACATTGAACATGGAGGTTCTCATTCCAAGAGATGAGAAGCGCCCTGGCTGATCCAGTCGGTCATCTGGAATCATAGTTGCTAGTGCAATGTGCTAAGCTGTTTAACACTGGAGGAGGAGAACAAAAGAGAAAATGAGGATGTGAGGATGTCAGTCTCCTGCTGCCATGTATACTTTCTATGCACAGGTGGAGTGCAGGAGCTCAGACCATTTAATGTGACATGTCTAATCCCCATTTGTGCATCAAACACTGGACATCTCAAAGTGATGCCACCCAGCATTCCAGACCACTTCTACAAATATCAGCTCTGTAACTTTCCTGTGCCTCAGTTTGCCTAGCTGAGAAAGGGGCAGATGGCGTGTCCATGATTAAGTTTAATGTATTCATTTTTTAAGTGCTTGGGGAGCTACAGAAGAAAGACTTTTTATTCTCTGAAAGCTCTGAATGATAGAATTATAGAAAATGTTATTTGATCTGCTAATCTCCTACTTAGGTATGAAATTTCTCCTTGCAATTCCTGCAGCAATTCCATAGATACTTGATTAGCTAGGAGGTACTTCCTAGAAAGACTTTTGAGTGTGATTTAAAGTCTGCAGATCATCACAGACTCCACTATATTTTTTATAAATACTTTAGGGTTAAGCAGTTAATTAGTTAAGTGGAAAGTGGTCATGGGTTAATTACATTCATTTCATAATTCCTTAAAAATGTCTTCTTTCCAGTCTGATCTTTATTTCACCCCAGAAGTAAATTATCATGTGTTAATTCTCAAAGTTTTTTCTAAAAACTGTGTGGATTTCAAAAGAGGCCATTTCTAGGTGACTAGAAATAGATCACTTAAACAGAAAATAGGGGACTTTAATGTGCTAAAGTTCAAACATACATTATTGTACATGATGAAAATATGCCTGTTGCTTATGCTAGCTACTATACAATATGGTGAAATGTAGTGGTGTGTTTTTTGGTTTTATCAGTTTTCTGTATGTATTTATTCCTTGTTTTATACTGTTTTATACAAGTTATAATAGTTTGTCCCATGTACCCCATGTTTTACCCCTTTATGGTTTACCCCAGTTGTTATTATTATCAATCAATCATAATTATGGGTCCAGTCCATCACATCGCCCTGATGTCTAGAAAGTTCTAATGAGAGCATCGAGTGATTGGGCAGGATCCCGGTTGTTCCCTCCCGTTGCATTAATGATTTGTTATAGTATTTGTCATTTATGTCCAGAGTCACACCCTTCACACCCTGGATTGGTTCCAAGCTGTGCCCTACCCCCTGCTCCTCCCCTGTTCATAAGGTGCTGTACAGACAGGAACCCTGCTCTCCTGGGCAAACTTTCTGGTGGACACATGGTCCCGTGTGGACCTCAATAAACTCCAGCAGAAGTTCCCCATCAGAGTCCTTCCTTTATTCCTCACTATTGTTCATGCTGCCGCTGCAGCAAGGCCCCACAGGATCAGGGAAGTATCCCAGGATACCGAACCGTACCTTCACTGCGGCCGGTGTCAGGGCTGGCCAGGAAACGCGGGACACGGGTCCCGAGACACACCGGACCACCTCAGTGAAATACTAATTAGTAAGTTGCCCATTCACCTACATGAGCCTACAACACCCTATAATCAGCACATCTCAAGCCA
The DNA here is from genome assembly GCA_008694505.1 of Cyanoderma ruficeps. Lineage (NCBI taxonomy): Eukaryota > Metazoa > Chordata > Aves > Passeriformes > Timaliidae > Cyanoderma > Cyanoderma ruficeps. Next base: position 11,488,675 of record VZDJ01000426.1, read on the forward strand.
CCAAATGGATAAATCATTTTAGTCCTCACCATAAGCAAATTCGTCTTCTTCACCAGCCTTGAACACTGAGGCAATCTATCAGACTGACATAGCTTGATGTACCCTGAGATGTGTTTCTTTCAAAATATGTTCTACATACTTAATAAACCATGTCTAAATTCAACAGTAGAGATTCAGCAGTGCATTTCCATTACAGCACAAAACAAGAAGCAAGGGAAAGGCTGTGTGGGAGGTGTAAATAATGAGTGGTGGAGAATGGTACAGTACTGGAAGACTGATCTGAACCTGTTAACTCTTTCTTTTAGACTTCTTCATATTTTGTTTTCGTGGAGTTTTTCTCTTCTTACAAAGAACGTGTAACAGTAGTCCTGATTTTTTTTTTTTGCTACTTTTTTTTAACACCAGTATTTTTTACTTCTTTGGCCTTTTCATTTCAGCATCTTTTTAGTGGTGTTTAGCATACACATCTAAATGAACGGCTGGAAATTATTTACAAGCAGCATATTCTCCTCCATTGCATCAAGATGTGAACCACTGGCTCCCTCATGAGTAGTTATGGAGCTGAGTTTCATCAATGGTGTAAATTCGTTATTTGCCTGTGTCACTGCTTACCAGTGACAGCAACATGTTCTGGGTAAGCCTGCTGTAAAGATCAATGAATCAGGGGCAGAGTTAAGAATTTTGCTTGAGTCCTGGCAGACCAACAAGAAATAATTCAAAAAGTACTGACTCACTTTTTCCTGAGCCAAACAGTGTTTTTCTTCCTATAGGCTTGAAAAAGATAATCAATAGATCTGGTTTTGAGAGAATGAGGAACTACCTGCATAGCAACTTCTTACTAAGTTTCATGCAGAAATCCCAAATTATCTGGGCTGGAAACCAGCAAGTGGATACAATCAGGTTGAAAATAAGATGGTAGTTTGAATAATTGAGTATTGCTATCAGCTTGGAGCAGTGAACAAGGCTGATGGCAATTTCTTCACTTCAGCCAATTTTTAGGTAAAGCTCAAATATTTTTCCTCAGTTCAAGCTTGAGTCATTCAAAGCAGTTCCACATCTCTAATCTGAAATCTGACTTAGTGACTCCTAAGGGTCTTACATGGATGTGGGCTTTATGAACATGCTCTCTACTGGTATTGTCCTGACATTGCTGTTCCCTGTAAAAAAAAACCACATTTTTTTCATCTTTTGGGTGAAATCTAAGTTTATGTTCACCAAGATTAAAGCAGTGATCAGAAAAAGGAATGAAATATATATAATTATTATGCATGACTTTAATAACATTCCCAGACCCATTTAGACAAATCATGTTTGGCTTCACAATTCAATGTGCTCTTTGCAAAGGAGAATTGTTCTTGGGTGACCCTTCCAACACATGAAGACAAAAAGGAGCTTTTTGCTGGGATCCTTATGATGAGCTGTGACCAACCAGACTGAATGAAGGTCTAAAAACAGAAGTGCCAATAACAATGTACCTTGACTGAGGGTCAGTGGCTATCATCTCATCAGTTTGCATGCTGTCCTGCTAGACCCCTGTGGGAAAGGTTCATCTGCTTTCTGCTTGGAGGTAGTCATTGCTATTTGCCTTTCACTTCTTTTATAGACACCACATTGTCCATAATTTCAGGGGGGAGATGATGCCTTAAGTTTTAGCTTTTGTATTTTTCAGATTCTGTGCTGCCTTGATGTGTAGCTCTGAGCTTCACATTAAGTGCTAGTAAGCTCTCTTCAAAGGTAGTTAGACAAAACAAACCCTTTTCTAGCTTGAGAACCAAGGACAACAGTCACAAGCTTCAGGCCCAAAAAGCATAAGCAACACTGGACTGAACAGAACAAACAAGAAGGATGGGATTTCATAACTTGAAGCTGTAATCGGACAACTAACCCCAATATGTAAATGGACCAAAACTTATGAAAGTGTGAAAACTCATGACCAGTCATCCATTTTTGTGACCCTTTTGGGTCCATCTTGGGTGTAGCCCTGCCCAGGCTCTTGTACTTCCCAAGGTGTATCCTCAAAGACCTTTTAATACCTACTTTATTCTTTAACCCTGTCTAGTCTCTGTTCTAGGTCAGCCTCTCAAGGCATCACATGTACTGTGGAAGAAATGATGGATGGTACCATTGTGAGATCTCACACAGGAGAAAATGGTGTGATGTGCAGGGTTGGAGTAATAAAAGCAGGAAAAGAAGGAGAAACAGTAGGAGAAAAACATTTAGTTCCTAAAAGTCTAAGTTAGTAAAAGTACCAATTTGTCTGGGGTTTGGTGCCGCTTAATATCAATATTAAAATTTCCAGTGAAATGATAATATTTCCCTTCCATCTCTTCTTGGCATATCTCCTTCAGTAAATCAAGTTTTGTTAAGTAGCAAATATGATTTGAACAAAAGCTCTCAGAGAAAGAATTTATATACAGTAAAGTTGACTCAATTTCTCAGTAATGGAGATGAAAAAGCACTCCACTATCTTCTTGAAACATGATAATGATGCTTCCTTGTCTTTCCCCTACATAAAAGCATTTAAAGCTATAAATACTGGAAATCTGTAATGGAAGCAGGATAAAAAAGCATTTTTCTTTAAGGATTTCTTTATGGCACACAGGAGAACACAGAGATTTCTTTCTTTTGGGGGGCCTGAGTTCAAATCCACAGGTCATACTTGAAAATGGTGCTTACCACCCACTCAACCCGTGCTTGTTCAGAGCAATGAGTACCCCAAATAGTACAACTGCCTGCTTTCTCTGAGAAATTTGTCCTGGTGTAAGGAGGGAGTTGCAGGCATCTTAATGGACAAGTTCAGCACAAGTCAGATGTGTTTCCTTTTGGGAAAGACCAACCAGTCACTGGACTGCGTTAGTGTCAATGGAAGACATTTTTCCGCTCCGTTCAGCACTTGTGAGAGAATTAAGAAAATTCCAGTTAGACAGTGGGAAAAATAAATTCCTAATGGAATGATAGTGGTCAAATGTGAGGACAGTGGCCTAGGAGATACTGGGATGATGGAGCAGTTGTGAAACAGCAGAGACAGTGTTTAATTACACCCTGCTAGAAGCTCCCCATTCGCTGCCTTGCACCTTGCAGGCTTTCAGAGTGTAGCTGGGCACATTTTTATCTCCAAGGCTCAAAAGGCCAGGTAAATTAGTGATGTCATCATAGAGGGTTGTCGACTCAGTTCAAAACTGTGGGACAAGAGGAATCTTGCCTGACACTTGCCTTCTAGAGGTCTTTTCTTCAGAAGGAACTTTTTTGATGCATTGTCTTTTGCTTTTGCTTCCTATTTGCCCTCCAAAAATCCATGCTAAATTTCATGATGTCCCATCAGATCAGTAGAATAAAGGAAGCATGTAGCGATATTCATGAGTCTTTATACATCTGAAATACATTTTTTCCCACCTTGATGGGGTAAAACCCAGTGAGAAAGGCTGCTGAACCCTCTTTCCTCTTTTCACCTCTTTGTAGGGAAAAGTCAGAACTGGTGCTCACACTGTCTGAGATCTCACTAGAGATCAACTCCCATGCCCAGCCTCCTTCCTAATTTGCTTCCCATTTCTGCACTGTGCCACCACAGTGATAAGGGGTCTTGGCTTCCATAAGGCTTGCATCCATCTTTATTCTGATCTGCTAAAAGCTGACCCAGAGATGAAATAACCATTAAGATGCCATCGACCCCATCTTAGGAATTCACTAAATGCTGTGAATAAAGATATAGATTTTATTGTCAGACTGCACAAACACGGCCCTCACTGAAATATTGGAATTGATGCTGGCTGAATCTGAAGTGGCTGGAGAAATAAGGAAATGTGGAAAGCATCTGGTGTTTGTTTCAGAGATGTGAGAGGAGACTCTGGTGATAAATCATGTGTTGAAACAAATGAGAGTTAACAAAAGCCAGCAAATTGGTTCTGATTTGCCTTCCATGGCAGGATATAGATCTGTGATTCTTAAGGGGCCCAGAGGGTCTTTCACTTTTTTCTTTATCTCCACTCGAGGAGCTTTGTCCTGAGGGACATATTATATGTGGGACAGATACACATAAAAGAAAAGGTGGGGAAACATTGTATGCAATAAATTAAAAGAATAAAGAGGAGAGTATGGATAAAAGACAGCCTGTTAAAGTTGAAATCATTAAGAAGAATATGTAAGACATAATATCACACATTGAACTTCAACAGCTCACATGAAGAAAGTCTTGTGAGTGACTGTCAAAAGCAGGCTGGTTGTGACCCATCAGTACAAGAGGAGCAAACAGCTACGATCTCAAGATGCATTGAGGCATGTTTAATACCAAGGAATACAGCCTGGTGGAGTGTCCCCTTTTGGCTAGCTGTGATGTAGATAGATTAATTTAAACTAGAATAGCAAGAAAAACAGATTGCTAAAATACAAGGGGAACACTGAAGCCTTTTCCTGCATAAGACAGGAATCGAGCTTGGCTTATTTAGCTCTTATTTAGGGCTGATAGAGAATAGTGATCGCTGCCTAGCAATACATCATGTGGATAAACATTGCAGGAAGGGAAACTGCTGTCTGCCAAATCTAAAGGATATCAATGCAAGACCAAACAGCTTTAGACGATGGTCCCTTGTCAACAATGTGATGGAAGAAAGGTAAAAAACATCATCCCTTGCTTGGTGCTTGATCATTCAATCTATAAAAAGGAATGATGGCCTGCTTGCAAATGATGGATGCAAGGTAGGTTAAATAATTCAGACGGCTTTCTGTCCAGCTTCCTCCTGCTAAGAACATTGAAGACAAATGTATGAGACTCCCTCTGCTCCTCATGCAACATCAGTTAATTCCTTCATCTCTCCCTACGACAGAGAAACCACATGTGTTCAATGGCTTTCTTCAAGATACCCAAATTTGGTTTCTTACAAAAGCCTCTTGTTGACTTTCTGATACAAACTCTTTTGTCCTGGAGAGCTGAAGAAGAGTCAATGATCAAACAAGGTCCCATGGGTCTAATACAATTCCTTGATAACAAACGTTATCCTTTGTTTCAAGGAGTGTGTACCAGAGCTGTGTGTGCAGCAAGTTCAAAAAAATGACAATGAATAAGAGTAGCATGTAAAGCCAATGTAGCATGATTTGCAGACTCAACTCATGCATATGTTTGTAAGTACTTCAGTATCTTCCAAAACTGAAGAGTATTGGTCAAAGTCAAGACTGCAAGTTCAGCATAGGTATTTCATAGACAACAAAAAAACATATTAAAGGAATGTAGCCATCCCAATTTAATACACATTAAATTTTTTTAACTATCAATTCCAAGACCAGAGAGAGTCACACCATAAAAACTGAGCTACCAGGCCAACAATTACAAGCCCTAATTGCAGTCTAATTTAAACCATTTAAGAGGATATTTATTATACTTTGTCCTTCTCAATACAATAAGGAACAGATACCTGATCAATTCTTTAGCCAAAATGCAGACACCTTTTTAATAACTGTCAGGCTGTTTTCTCCTCTTTTTTATCTCTCATTCATGTAAATCTAAGTCTGCTTCTCTGTTTAATGTAACTCCTGACTTGGACAAAAAAACAACATATAAATTTTCTAAAAGAATACTACATCTACTTGCAATTTTTATTGTGTTTCCTGCCTCTGGATGGGGTAATATGACATTTTGATGAATGAATGGAAAAGTAGCCTATTTTCACTAGTTCACCAATATTTGCCTCTGTTGAAACTCTGTGAACACTCTATCACTGTACCTGGAAAATCTCAACCAAATTTCTGTCTTCAATGAGAGCCAACCTTGAGAAACCAATTTCTCTATCTAGGATAGAAATGGTTTCCTAATGGACTGATTTCCATCAGGACTTTGATTTCCATTCCTATGCTTGCAGCTTGTATTACCAGCAGCATTTGACATACAAGAGTAATGAGGTGATCATATTGTATGGACATGCCAGAAGAGCATGGTCCCCTGCCTCAGAGGATATGCTGTCAAAGTATAAGAAACAACAGGATTTTTCACTTTTTAGGCACAGTTAACATTCTCTTTTCCCGATTCATTTGTCAAAAAATAAGTATGGACCATGAGAATTCCAGAAGGAGAACTTTGCATGCACAGTAATCTTGAAAAGATAAACATTATGTTTCCAAAAAATGACCTGTGGATTTAAGAAGCACCATATAATCTTATCCCAAAACATCTCCAAAATCTTTAGAGTCCCAAGATGTGTGAGTGTCCTGCCCTCTTGTATTACAGTCTAGTTGATGCAATACTCAGGTGAAGAAAAAGCATAACTATGGATTTTTATCTTTAAAGGAACAAGGGACTAAGTGGGTCTCTTTTTCTGAATTTCCCCTTCACTCTGTCAAAGCATGGAACTTGCTTCTTGAGTTCTAACTGCTCTTTCCCACATGAGAGAAAGAAACTAGGCTTCATGGCTGGGTACTTCTAAAAAGAGAAGGGTTTTAAGTGTCCTGCCATTGCAAGGATGCTGAGAAGGAAACCAACTTTTACAAGGATTATTTCAGGTGGATAGCAGCAGAGTGGAGTGCTGTGATTGGGAAGACTAGTTTCAGCAATGTCAATTCAGATAGATTATTACAACACTTCTGCTATAGTAAAGGGATATGCTCTGCATAGTGCACAAAGTGCTACCTAAGTGGTTTTCAGCAGAGTAAGAAAAACTGAATTTTACAGTGGTTGAGGACTGGTGATCTACATTCTTCAGCATAGAGAGGGAAGACAGGAAGGAGCATTGTTAAGGAAGAGAGGTCCCTGAAGATCTGGAATTCCTCCTGCTACCAGCACCAGTGACTGCTGCTCAGTTTGCTGGAGCAGAAGGTTCTGCCCACTCTTATTGGGAGGGGAGGGGGTGAGGAGGCGTAGGGGTAGGGGGTAAGGGGAGGGTAGGGGTAGGGGGTAAGGGGTAAGGGGTAAGGGGTAGGGGTAGGGGTAGGAGTAGGGAGGGGAG
>VZDJ01000426.1:11495955-11571792 GCA_008694505.1 Cyanoderma ruficeps
GAGGAGAGGAGAGGAGAGGAGAGGAGAGAGGATCAAAATTGTGACTGTCCTGCATATCCACACTCGTGTGCAAGTCGATCCCACCAGGACCTTCCTTTTCATCCACTGTCTGGACAGCCTGCAGACACCTTCATTACTTAGCTTCAATTTATTATGTTTGGGTTTTATTTTAAAAAATTGCAAGAAGCGAATTCATAAGAAAGAGTAATTAAATTAGCTTGTAAAGCCCCAGAAATGCCCAAAGCTTAGTAGCATCCTCCAGCAAATATAGGATCACTAACTCTCACTCTGTCATATTTAAGCTGGATGTCTTCATGCCTGCTCAAGCTCTTCTTACCTCCAGTATAGAGTGCAAAGGCAAATGTATACACAACCAAGCTGTGCAAACCTTGTCAGCATATGCATCAGAGCTCTCAACCCTCACAGGCACAAGGTGTCCTTTGTATCCTGTGCAACCTGCTTTTCAAAGCCTCATCATTTATCCCATAAATCTGTCACTGGTGCTTGCTCCAGAACATTCTCCCATCTGTATCTCCTTCTCTGTTACACACATACTTTTGAAATTGTTTGCCTTATTCTGGAATGACAATTGGCTTGAACAGAAAATTAAAATTTACTTGCAGATATTTTCCAGGATTAAAAATAGTACACAGGGACCTGACCTACCCATGTTCAGCAACAAGGTTTAGTGGCCTGTTATTGACCTGGAGTTGCTGGTGAGGCATGGGATAGTTATAGAATCTTTGGCAGTAGTAAAATGTTTATCAGTTTTAGCCTATGGGATTTCTAATGAAAAATTCATGCCTAAGTGCATTCCTTCTGATTTTCTGTCTTTGCATTCTTTTAGAGGCCATGTTTAGTGCTTGTTATCCCATATAATATCTATCCATCAAATGGTCATTATCCTTCCCTGTTCACTACCTTTTCCCATTGAGTTCATGCTCTTGCAGCATGCATGACTGGATTTTTCCCGGTACTTATGCATTAACATAGCAGTCATCTTCAGGCTATTGGATTTCAACATTTGAATAATATTAATTATTTATAAGTTTTAATTAAAAATGAATGCTTTATGTGCTGTCCTGGATGCTTGCTTACATTCCTAGATATTTGAAATGTGAAATATGTAAGTTTGAATTTTCTTAAATTTTTGAATATGCAGACTGGGTGTTGGGCATGCTGACTTTGACTTAGGGAACATGAATCAGTCCAGTCTGATCTCCCTTTAATAGAAGAATGGAAAGACTTTAAATGGATGTAGACACAATCTCAAAATTTTAGGACCTTTGAGGAATAGTACATTGACTAAAGATGTCATGGGAAGGCTGGGAATCTAGGTGTCAATGACTGAACGCAGCACAGAGGTGGGTAGAACTGATGTGTAATGAATATTTTCCACCAGTTAAAAAAAAAACAAAAAACCCACAAACAAACAAAAAATAAAACAGGAAGGAGAGAGAAATGAGAGTTTTCCTAAGAATGACAGACTTGGGAGCAAGAGCTGGGACTGGGAATTGACAGTGCAAAATTTGTCTGTTCTGTGGGAAGCTCTTAGGGAGGGACAGAACTGTTTACAACGTTAAATTGAAATGTTCTCCAAAACCTTGCTCTGTCAGAAGCCTGTGTGGCACTCAAAGATTTCTTATTCTCCTATAAGACACAGAATGTTTTTTTGCTCATCTGTGGGCTTTCTGAAACAGATGGTAAGTCCCAACGTGCCATGTAAAATTAGAGAGGAAAACTGTCTCTAGAAGAGAATGTGCAGAGAAGGGAGAAAGGTCTTTATTAGTGATCTTGTCCTCCTCTTTTTTACTGTAAACCTGTGTAGGCTTCTGGGGAGGACAAGGAATCATACAGCTCTGCATTTCTGATGAGATGGAGGGAGAAGGAGCAGTTTGACTCTGGGATCCGGGAATGCTGGTTTTGTACCCAAACCACTGGTACTGGCTTGGTGAACCAGAGCAGCTCAACTCACACATAAAGTATGGGGCTTGCTGGAAACTGTTGCTAGGGTCGGGTATTTTTGAGGTTTTGCTAACATGCAGAGTTGTATGTATATGACTGTGCATAGGTTGGGAATCTAGCCTGGAGAGAACAGCCAGAGATCCGGGAGAGGCCAGTATAGGCACAGTGTACATGATATATCTTCATGCACGGACAAAAGCATCAATCTTCTACTTCCCTTTAAAACTCTGCATGGAACTAGGCTTTACTCCTTCAAAACCAACAGAGCATTATCGGCTGTGCCACACAGTCTTTGCTGTCCTCCACAGCCTGCCAATGATGCTTTGACTGGGTAAAGTGACCTTTGCTGGCCAAATGGCTGTTTTGCTGCTTGGGTTGGTCAGTGTTTGTGCTTAGGCCTTTTGATATGTTCTGGGCAGGATGAAATGACTCTGCAGAGATACGGATTTTTTTCTGCTGTATGGGCTATCCTTTCAGAACAGATGGGAAAGGCACATACAGCATTATATCTGCAGTGTTTTAAAGAAGCTGCAAGAGAGGGAAATTAGCATCAAGCCTGGTTATAAACAACATATGGAGAATAAATCTCCATTAAACAAGGCTGAGGAGGAGGGGGAACTAAGGGGGCAGTTAAGACAAATAGCAGAAAATACCTAGCTTTAAATGCTCTCCTGGACAAGCTCATATAGACTAATTAGCTACCTCATGAGCTGGCTAAAATGCAAGAGCTGGCACTTTTCTGTTAAGCATAATCATAGAAATGTATTTTCCTGACCCTATTTTCGTTCTATCATGACTTAATACCGCAAGTCTCATTTTACCTCAGGCTATATTCTCCTGCTCTCAGCCTTAAACCTAGTTGACGGATAAGGATCCCTAAATAATCTCCATGTGCCAGGCACAATCCTGCACTGGAAATGAAATGTTAAATTCAGAAAACAGCCAGGGGAATGGAATCACCAGTATATTGCTGGGAGAGGCAGTAGAAGTACCAAATCATGCCAGATATATCTGGTAGCTTCTATTATCATGAGCCTTTCTGGAAAGTGACAAGCTGTTCCAGGAAGGAATTCAGGTAGCCACCATGAACTCTCTGCAGAGGATAAACCAGATCTGCTAGCCTGGAGAAATGATTCATTCCCGCACATCCTTGCTGCATAGAGAAAAGCAGTTAGCAGAGGGAATTTGTCTTAATGCAGTTTTACACTTTAGTGTTCAATTTTGCTCAGTGAGGAGGTGCCTGGGGATTTCCAATACATCTGTTTTAAGAGGGAGGGCAGAGGGAAATTACTTTAATTAAAGTAAAAGGAGTACACTTTAAACCTTTACAGTCTGATCAAACTGGAACAGAAGGAGGAAAGTGGGGGGAGCCACAATGGAAAGGATTTATGAAATATAAATCATAAAGCAGAGAGGAGAGAACATAACAAATGGCAGGCCAGGTGCATCTTTCCTAAGTGGTGCTGAATTTAGCCCAAATCCCTCATGCTTTTTTTCCCCTTGGCCATCTGAACAGATGTCTGTAGCCTTCAGACAAATTATAAAATATGGAGGGAGGAATTCTGCTTGGTGCTGTTGTCTTGCAAAAAAGTCCCAGCTGCTGGTTTTTACTATGTTTACTTCTACTGCTCAGGAACTAGAGGGAAAGAATACAGTGAGCAGCTGGGATTTGTAGGGGACAAAGGGCTCTTCCATCAACACATTTACTTTTGCCTTCCTGTTAACCTCCCAGTGAGCTATCAGCTTTGCTTTCCCTCATGTTGTTTTAAATATAGGCAGCAGGGAAATAAAATGCTCTTTTTCTTTTGAGTGTTCATTTTCCTACTCCCTGTGTTTATCATCCTAGAAGGAAACTCACAACTCACTACAACACTTGCAGACAGAGTGAATTTCATGCAACACTTTTGGCTGATGCCTTCCCTAGGCTGCCCCTAGATGAATTCCTGCTCATCACTTCCATTTTAGCCGCCTAAACTTCTACTCAGTATGGCCTGCCTTTTCTGAAGACTAGACATGGAGATCTATGTGGAAACTGGGATTACCAAGGCCATAACCACATAGCCTACCAATGTCATTAAGGATCTAAATTCTTTTGTAAAGCTGAACTTCACTGAGTCTCTTTGTTGCCTTGCTGTCCCTACTTCCTCATGCCATTGCCAGCTTAAGAGTTTATGGCTGAAGGGACAAAGCCTCAGGTCCAAGGGGGGTAGGATGACACAGTGTCATCAAGAAGGGAGGGCAGGGTACACTGTCTGCAGGATGAGCGAGGGATGAACTGTGGCTTTGCAGAGCACTTGGGCACATTTTACTGACGGGAGGGAGAAAGACCATCACATTCTGCAAGTGCAGTTCAGTTCAGACATAAACTAAAGATGTAAACTCAATAGCTGCAGCTTCACTCATCTATACAGGTTCCTAACCATGTTAACAGGTCTGCCTAAAAGCAAAATTCTTATGCACTTCATCCTTTCTCAAAAGCACTGGGAAACCACTACAACCACCATGCAAGCTGTACAATGACATGTTGTTGTCTTGTAACCTTAGAATAGGAAAGACAATATCTGCACCTTTCACTTGCTACAAACTTAGCAGGGGTCTTCAGGGTTTGAGAGTAACATATCATGGCAACACATGCAGGACCCCTTCCTGCTTACTTTTCTGGAAGCCCTTATTTCAGTCCCTGGTCACCATAATGGCATCCCTTACACACACACACACACACACACACACACTCTCCACAGACTCCATATTTTTGAGTTCTGATTTACAAGAAGATATAACAATTCTCTCAGCCTGCTATCTGTGTCTGGCAGGCCATCTGGTGAGCAGGTTGCAAGAAGAATCTTTTCTATATAACTACTTCCTAATTCTTCAAATTAGATTTTTTTCCCCTACTTCACCTTGATGAAAAAATAATCTTGAGCTCTTCACGATGCTGGTCTCAAATGAGCTCTAGTCTGTTCATTTCTGCTGTGAAGGATTTATTAAACAGAATGTAAAGGGGAGAACATAATAATGAAGTTTTAATTGTCAAACTCTTTACCTTGTTGCCCTCCTGCACCTCAGTGATAACCAACAGGAAGCTGATATTAGAAATACTAATTATTTTATAGATAATTAGATGCAATTAGTCATAAAAGCACCTGATCTCAATAATGGCAAGAGGGGGCAGTGGGAGGCTATGGGGAGAAGAAAGAACGCTTTTTAAAATGTTGAGATATTCAAAAGCAACAACAGTAAGAAAATAAACCCACAAATTAGAAGATTTGCTAATGTCAGTATTAGAAAGTAATAAGGCTGCAGAAGAGGCAGCATTCTAGAAAAGTGATGCAATAATTGAAACTTCAGCTGTTTATGTAGTGAACTAAAAGAGGTTGCATTTTGGTCTGGTTTCCTATCAGAAGTTTACATCCTTGTTCTTTGTGAGTATCATCTCCTCTTCCACTGTCCAACAAACAGGGTGGACATTTTAAACCCCTCAGTCTGCAGAGATGACATCAAGTTTTACTGCAATGGTTTGCTCATACACAAGTGCATCTCCCTTGAAGTCTGAGGCAGACACCCTTCCATGAATGAAAACCCAGGCAATGCACATGGAGGTCAGTCTTCACTGGACACCTGGCAAAAACTTTCAGGCAGATTTTGTACCTCCTTAAACTCCAAAGTCAGTCAGACCAAGAAGGATATCCTTACAGACATGAAGCTTGACTTGCACCAGAGCTCCCAGAACTCCTCATTCTCTTTTCTCATAGAAGCTATCAGTGAGGAAGGAAGCACCAGCCTTCCTCCCTTCGCTCTGTGACACGCAGTTTGGTTTGTGACCAGGTTTGTGGGTCATCAAAGGCCACCCCTGTGGGTGCTGTAGTGCTGCTGCCAGGGCAGGGGGCATGGCAGAATGTTCATGGGGCAGCAGACAGGAGGCACGTACTCTGTGTGTCTCCCCGGACATAGCACAGCTCTGTGACTACTGTTAATGCAGCAGCTCCCCTTCCACATCTTGTCCCTTCCATACTTGGATGTAGCTTTATAACGACAGCTCTGCAGCTTTTCTTTTGAGCTTCCCACCCTTCAAAGGAAGACAAAAGAAATTTTTATGGTAGCTGGTAACAGGGCATCACCCAGGGGGGATTGAATCCTCAGTGCTATTTCTTACAGTGAGATCAACAAGCTACTCTGTATGTACTTTAGACAATACTTTATGGCCTTTTAAAATCACTGTGCTCTCAGATCCCTCTCAGCATCACCTATGGCAAAAATTCTTTTTCTCCAGTTTTCTGTAAGCTGCCATAATTAGACAGATTAGGGGAGTAAACAGTCCATCACTGACCTTCTTGAATGCAGTAGATGAAACTCTGCTATAGAGCATCACATCCCATTAAAAGCCTGCCTCACTGAACACAAGCTATTTCACAGTGACAGAGGTCTTAATAACCGTGCCTAAAGGAAAGTTATTATTGGAAAGAAATATCAGGCATATAAGCCATGGCAAATGCATGGACAGTGTTAGGGCTGGAAACTCACATCATCAGGTTGTGATCCAGGCCAGCAAGCAGCAGAGCAAATATGCTGCTGGACTGCTGTGCATAATCTCAGAGTTCAGCACATGCACCCCATGTGCACCCCTGACTTACGTACTGCAGATGTGCAGAAAGAACAGAATTTCATTTCTGCCTGTAGTGACTTTTGCCATGTGCCCTTTCTTACTTACGAGTTTTAACCCACAGCATGCCACACTACCAGAGTCTCTGTACAGTACACAGCACTGCCTTGCATTCCTTTTTATTCCATATGCAGATGCTTTTGACAAGCCTACATCCTGGTTTCTTTTCTTTGTACTTTTTTATTTTTCCTTTTTTTGTTGTTTTTTGGCTTTCTAACATCAATGTGAGGTTCAGTTCAATAGCACAGCCATGCAAATTTATCTAATTGCTTCTCTGATGCAGCTGACAGACAAAGCATTCTTTAGAAAGGTGATTTGAGCAGATTGAATTATACCAGGAGAGGTTGCAAAGATAACCCCCCCAAAAAAATGCAAATTCTCTCTGCTGTTATTCATAGGACCTTAATGTTCAAGTGCTAATTATTTTTACTACTTTATTCACAAGATACCTAATGTTTTCTGAATGTTAGCATGAATGATTACCTTTTGACCCCCACCGTCACATAGGAAAATATTCTGTTGCTTCTTCCTTGCAAATATTGACTTGTGGGACTTTTGAGGAAATGTATTGCTTTAGACAAAACTTCCTTTTTGACAGACTTACATCCAGGATTAAAGCTATATTTATAGGTGGGTGAGGCTTTCCAAATGCAGACCAGCTCAATAACCCCATTAGTTAATCATCCATTTAGGATGTAACACAGCTACAAAATTCTGGTGAACCAAGATGGACAGGGACCTGAACTCCTCTACAAGAAATGGATGCTTTAGATTTAGATAATCCAGGATGTAAATCCCTCTTTCTTCGCTTACCCTCTTGTTCCTAACTTACATTAAAAAAAAAAAAAAGTATAAACAGAGGGTAAAAATTCTCTATCACTCCCTAAAGATTACTTACCTTAAAATCCAAAGGATGAAATTATTTCTCTTCTCTTTCAGGCAATTTAAAAGCCTGTTTCTCACTCACTGAGCAGGTGCAGGGGGAGTCAGAAGACCACTCAGCTTTATACAGTATTTTCCTCTATTGCAAACAGCAGGTATAGAACCTCCAGTTCCCTATTTTCTTGCTAAGTTCTTAAAAAACCAGCAAGAGACTCTGTTCCAAAATTTCGGCATATTTGGTGAATGCCCTGAATCAGTTGTCATGGCCACAAATCTGCAAATACTACAAAATTTGAGTCCCAGCCTTAAACATGTAAAATGGAGCTGGGTATTGCCCCAAACGGTTTGACAGGGAGACTGAAACATCACGCTGCCCTCAGTGTGTGTCCTGCTCAGTATGCCTGGCCATGGTCAGCCGACATTCCACACATTGCTTTGTGATCACAGCACCACAGAATGGTTTGGGTTGCAAGGAAAATTAGAGAGCACCTTGTTCTAACTCGTGCTGCCAAGACCAGGGACACTTTCCTCTGGGCCAGATTATTCAGACCCCCATCCAACCTGGCCTTGAGCAATTCCAGGGGTGGGGAATCTACAACTTCTGTGGGAAACTTCTTTCAGTGCCTCACCACCTTCTGAGTACAGGTGATGAAAAATCTAGATTCAAATATGTTGGTGTTGTTTATCTACTGTTAATGAATAACAAGCACAGCTCTAGAGTAAGAACTAATTTTCTCAAAAATCTGAAGTTTATTAATTCATTTTTCAGCTGAACCATTTATCCATGAGCCATAAGCTTCAAAATAATGTATCTTTACAGTAGAAGTAGACATCCTAGAAATGCAATAGGACCTTCAGATGTCTTAGTGTAAGTACAAAGTAATGGAGTGTTTGAAATATATGTTGTCTCCTAGATGTTATAAAAAATGCTGGAACTTGTAATGAAATAGTTCTGGAAAAATGGGACTTTCGAAAAAGCACCCAAAAATTCTGGGCAACATGAGGTTATGGTCTTCCTAGTAATGGCATCTCTGCCAGTCAGATCCAGGACTCTGGATCCACCTTTCTTCTGATTCAAGAGTATGCCTTGAGTTAGTTAAGTCTGGTCCAACAAATAAGCCAACCCACATCAAAATTCACAAATGCTGTGGCTGAAGATGATGTAGGGAAAAGTAACATTTAGACATGATGTGCACAAACATGCATGTTTGGGAAATGGAGTGGGGCATGGAATGTGGCAGATTCTTTGCATACTGCACAGCATCTGGGTATAAGCATGCAAAAGTCTTCAACTGAGAGGGAAGGAGTGGAGGGAAGGGTGGATTTGAGAGGGAAAGTTAGGAGCACTTTTCTCCATGCTACTATTTTCAGCACTGCTGCAGTTAATTTGTGTTTAGATATGAGCAGCTGTCATCTCTGTGCCTTTTACATCTCCATAGAAGTCAATCATGAGCTGGCATTTCCTTCTGCTCTCCCCAGGTCTGGCTGCTGCTGGAAAACATTGTTTCGGCCTAAGCATTGCAGTTCCCAAGTATGCATAATTATAATGTGAACACGCAGCAGTAATCTCATATTCTTTCTGTTGGACAGTTTTGCTTTGGGTCATCTAGTTTTGAATGCTGTTGAGTTTTATAGGGATGTTTTCAGTCAGTCTTTAAAATGAATAAAATCAGTTCCTTAAGACCCAAGCGTATTTGAGGTTCATCAGGCCAAAATAAACACAAAATAACTTGTGAATTGCTGATATGATGCACAAAGAAGAAATTTTAAGTCACACAGATCCCACACCTGAGTGAGCCTTATCCTAGATGAGGCAGAGATAACACCATAGAAGGAAAGAGAAGTGACTGGCCAGCATATCAGATATGACAAAATATCAGTGGGAAGAGAGCTTTCAGAACCTCCATGATAATTAGTTTGAGACTGGAGGGGTTATGAAGGTCACAGACTCTTTCCAAGCTTGGTTTTATGAAGAGCAACTTGCAGCAGGAAGGAAGGCTCTGTGTGGAGCTCAGCCCATCTAAGCAGCAACCAGGTGCCAGGGTGCATGAAGATGCTGCAGCATCAGATGCAGAAGGATCTCATACAAATTGGAGCACTGGCCTTGTGAATCAAACAGAACCTGTCATGCTCATGAAGGCGGAAAAGTGAAGATGGAGAACTCATTAAACATCAACCTTCTCCTCACTCCAATTCTTCCTCTAGATCATCCTTTATTTTTAGTTGCCATAACTCATCTGCCATTACTTAACTGCCACTTCTCATGCTAAAGGACCAGGCATTCACACTGACTGCAGACAGTGCCCCTTTTCACGAAACATATTGGCGATTTTTTCAATTCACAAAACAGTTCCTTGCACTCTTCAGAATGGAGCCTGCCAGGAGGGAAGCAGGGCAAGGGTGTCTGTTCTCTGTGAGCTCGGAGTTCACAGCTTTCCAGACAGTTCAGGAAAGACTCTGGTGTCTTCCCTGCTTCTCCTCTTGGAGAGCAAAGTGATGGCTGGAATGCTCCTCTAAAATAAGGGGCAGGAATGCAATGCAGAGGAAAGGGGAATGCTGCCATTCCCTTGGGTTGTGCGTGCACAGGGGCAGGTGTGGGTGTCTGTGGGTGTGTGTGTGTCTTCCCTGCCCCTCCCCTTCCATCTCATTTCTTACAAAACAGGCAGGAACTGGAGAGAGATAAAAGGATGTGGCTTGTCTTTCTACCCCTCCCCTTTCTGCACTATAAATTCTTAAATAGGCCCAAGAGATTAAATTGCTTTTTCAAGTTTTATCAACAAGAAAGCAGCCCAGAAGAGTTACAGTTCAGTGCTCAAAGATTGTGTTCATGTTTAGCATGAAGCTTCCAGACCAGAAAATAATTAAATATATATGTATTTGAGGAGGGGTGACTCCCCCTCTCCTGATGGTATAGAATATGCATTTTGTGGATGTAACTCACATCCTTGATGCATTTCTAAGTTTCTAGTCTCGTCTGAAGTAAATTGCCTTCTGTAGCCAGGGTTATAATAAGACCTATCCCAACTGGGACACAGGAGAGATGTGTTGGACCATGGAGACAGCTCCACTTTGTGCAAACTATTTCACAAGGCAGTTTCCAAACATGATAATTTGGGCTTTTCAGATATGCAACTCGCCACAGAAAAGCAGCTTTTTAAGCCTGCTTTGTGCTATAATTCCTTTCTTTAGAAACATCAGATGATATTTCATGAGTTCTAATTTTCAATTAGTAGCAAAATTGAAAGATGGGGAACACTGAAAAGAGGACATATATCCACATATATGTACATGTGCTAGTCTGTGACAGAAAATTAGAGAAAAGGAATGCTGATAGATGATATCAGAAAACAACAAAAAGAGAACCATTTCCTTGAAATATAAGAACGCATATTTGCAACACTAATTTTTGTCTATTCCATTCAAATGCATTTGGTTTTGAGCTATGTTGTTCTTTCAGAAGAACTGACCCTCTTTTCTGAAAGCTCAGGAGAACCAGGAAGGGTCTAATCTGGTGGTGGTTTCAAAAATGAGCCTGGGGAAGAATTTTAGTCTCCCTTTGATAAAGCCCCATTAGGGGGTACAGGATGGCAATTTCTGGTTCCTTTCTCTCTATCAAACTGGTTTGCCTCCCCAATAAAGTAATAAAATAGAACTTAAGAAGTCCAAAGCAAAGCATATTTCATTAGTGCTTTGGAAGAAGCAACTTTTATTTTAAAAAAAAAAAAAAGCTTGGGGTTTTTTTGACCAGCAGGTGCACTGTATTACCAGCCATACCAGCCATACCAGCCACTCTTCTTTAGCCACTCTTCTTTTCCCACAGCTTTCTGTGGAGTGAGATGATGAAACAGCAGGGGAAGGGGCAGACATGGTAGGGATCAGTTCACAGCTCTGTGAAGATCCTGACTATAGAGTTTGTGGCTGAACCCTCTTACTTCCTGCAGCACATCCCCTGAAGCCAAAGGGAGTTAACTTGCAGTAATGATGTCAGGAAGTTAGGATTAATAAAGTTCTCATCATCTGCTCCTGAAGCCATAGGCTTGGAATTAAACTCCAAACCTTTGCTCAGAGTCCTCCAAGCTGCTGATTTAGGCTGCTATCATACTTAGGTTGGCATTATTATGCCAGTTATATATAAAATTTATATTATAAATATAGAATAATTTTATATATAAGATATTAGATATTAGATATAATAAAAATATAAATAAATATACCATTTTAGTAGAACCATAGAATTACAGAAACTTTTAGGTTAATGATATTTAAGATTATTGAGTCCAACAATAATAACACCAAGTCTGCCACTAAACCATGTTCCTGAGCACCACCTCTAAATAACTTTCAAATACCTCCAGGGACAGTGATTCAACCACTTCCTAGGCAGCCTGTTCCAGTGCTTGACAACCCTTCTGGTGAAGAAATTTCCTAGTGTCCAATCTAAACCTCTCCTGGTACAACTTCAGGCCATTTCCTCCTGTCCTATCACTCATTACCTGGGAGAAGAGACCAATCCCCACCTGCCTTAAGCCTCCTTTCAAGCAGTTGTAGAGAGCGACAAGGTCCTCCCTGAGCCTTCTTTTCTCTGGGCTAAACCACCCCAACTCCCTCAGCTAGTCCTGATGGGATTTGTGCTCCAGATCTTTAACCAACTCTATTGCCCTTCTCTAGTTATGCTCCAGCAGCTCAGTGTCCTTCTCATTGTGAAGGGCTCCGGAACTGAACACGGGATTTAAGGCACCAGTGCTGACTACAGAGGGACAATCCCTGCCCTGGTGCAGCTGGTCACATTATTTTTGACACAGGCCAGGATGCCATTGGCCTTCTTGGCCACCTGGGCACAGGCCAGCTCATGTTCAGCTGCTGTCGACAAGCACCCCCAGGTCCTTTTCCTCCAGGCATCTTTCCAGCCAGGCTTCTGTGGAGCTCAGCCTGTGACACTGCATGGGGTAATTGTGACCCAACTGCAGGACCTGATACTTCACTGCTGCTTATCCCTGTCATACAGGGAAAAAGGCCCTCTGCAGTTCTTTCATTCCTGGAACTAGGAGCATAGGCACAAATCTGTAATCTCTGATGTAAAGATCATTAAATAGTAAGCCCCACTTTCAGTATAGGTGAAACTCATTTTTATCATGCTTTTGTTCACCTTTTGATCCATCAAAAGACCTGTCATTTTTGTCACTGACTACTTATGTTAGTGCACTAATATTGCTTTATAAGTGTTTAAAATAATAATTAGAACTCAATGAATAATGAATAAGCTGAATAATTTATTCAAATATATTACAAAACTTGGACAACTTAGTTGATGAATATATTTAATAACTCACTCTGCCCCTATCTTTGTGAATAATATTTTTAAACTAGATGAGTAACTTGTTTTTAAAAAATTGTAACATTCGTTATATAAATTATCCAGTTAATATTATTCAGCCAACTCTAAATAATAGTTCATTACCAGCAAGTGCATTCTTAAATGGTCACTGGAGGCCCAGATAATCATGTCTGAGCATTCTGGGAAGACCTTTTGCTTATAAAATACTTACTGTGATTGAATATGATCTTTCTAAATCGGGAACTAATTTTCAGTTTTAGTGGACTAAAAGAAGACCAAGCAGTAGCAGAAAGGAATAAAGATGTCCCTCTTTTTCCTGAAACCATAGCAACATGCCCATCTTCAGGTGGGATGAAAGCTACCATACAAGAAGTAGTACAGGAGGACAGAAGTGTAATTATGCCCAAGTTCCAGTTTCCTCATCTCCAGCGTCAAAATAGAGAGAGAAATTCCAGAGAGAAAGCACTGAGCACTGTAGAAGTAATCCTGAAAGAGGGTGTTGTACCTCAGGCCAGAGGGTCTGCAGTGTGTAATTGCAGAGTTAGCATCAATTCAAATTAAGAGAGCTTTCTTCAGCTGGGATATGAAAAGGGAGAACTCCAAGACTAAAGTGCCAAATAAGCAACCCTGTCACCCGAGGGTACTTCCACAGTGAGAGTCAATGAACCCACATAGACCAAGAAAGCAGTAACTGTTCCTGCTGCCTAATAATCACCAAAGGTCGTGAGTAAGAGATTTTCTCGTCTATTGATCTAGTGTACTTGCCCAAGCCTGGATGCTTTTGTTCAGCTCTGATAGATTCTCAGACCCAGGACTGAGCTTCCCCAAGGAGCCATGCAGTGTACTTGGTAGCATTCCAGCTTTTGATATTGAAGATAATATTTATTGCTCAGGGAGAAAGAGCTCATATTTTTTTCAACTCGTACCTGGACTGACTTGGTTTGGTTTAGCCTTGAAGAAGAAAAATATAGCAAAGTGCCCTTAAAGATTAAAATTGATATTACTTTTTACAGCTTTGCTGTAAAGCCTTGGGCTGAAGTACAATTTGCAGTTATAGTATTTTAAACACACAGTTCTTACTTGTAGCCTTTGTGGTTCTGGCTCAGATACCTCTGGACATGTGACCTTAGGGATTTTATTCAAGTTTTCTCTCCACAATCATTAAAAATTTTACCATGAAAAAATGAAGCTCACAATCCTACTTTTCTCAATTACCTGTAAAGCCTTTTGTACCGATAAGCCCAAGGGACCAAGTACACAGCCTCTCCTAGGACCACTGGGCACTGCCATGTGAAATGAAATTCACAGGTTGTTCTTGTTCTGAGACAGTTCTTCAGGATCTTCCAAGACAGGTTTGTTTGCTTTGGTCACCCACTTGTGACCACAAGTACAAGTCTCTTTGACCTTTGGGCATCTATCTGAGGGAAAGTACAGGGTGTCTTTTATAAGGTTTGAGAGCTGTGTGAAGCTGAATGTCTCAAGGCATCCAGGTCAGTGCTGTGTGTGAAGATACAAGGCTGGAGTGCTGGACCACTCTTGAGCTTTGCCTTGTTTCTTTTACCTACCGAGCAAGTTGCCACATTCCAGCCTATAAGAAAACATTGTTAACTGAGGAGCTGGGGTTCCACTGTGCCTCCATGTCTTGAGTTAAATGGAACCTTAACAGTTAGTAGGTTAGTTGCCTGAACTGATGATCATATTTTATTTAACACGCTCTGTGTAAGGACTGGAAGCCTCCTTATATATCCTCACACATACAAAGATTGTCTCTGCAGCAGTTGGGGTTGAAGAAACATTCAGTCTAGCTGTCTGGATTAATTAAGAAGAACTTGGAGAAGGAAAATTTTCTGTATCAGGCTCAGCTGATATTTCATACAGATAAAAAACCTGCATGGATGGAAGAGGCATAAGATGTGTTAATAGCAATGCCTGTGCTGGATTTATATATATTTCCAGAGGGGTGAACAAGCAATTATAGATGGGAGAATGTGGAACAGCCATGACTCATTTTTTTGGGAAGGTTAACAAGCTTGTAGGCAAGTTCTTCCAGCACTGGCAGAATGTCCACACACCATCTGGAGTCCATGTCTCCTGCTGCAGGATACCAAGGGAATCTCACTGACTTCAGTTGCTGCAGTTGTAACCAGTGGCAGGAGAATGGCTTTCCCTGATATGCATTTCTCTGCCTGTGAAACAATGGGTTTAAAACATGAACTACAGTATGAGTTCCCTTGTGAGAGTCACTGCTTTAGGACATGCAAACCGTGACCTCTTCATCTCTTGTTTCTATAAGCTCACCATTCCATCTCCCTTGCCTTAAGCCATTGCAAATGCTCTTGAAGATATCACTCATATTTCCAAGGACTTTAAAAGATTTAGTTCAGCTGGAACTACTCTTCTCATTTGTGTTTATACCTTGTATAACTTATCTGTTATTTGAGCACAAGAGGCATAGAACAAATTCATTCCAGGGATCAGAAAAACTTCCAAGCTTCCTCCGTGTATGTGTGTGTGCGCGCGCGCGTGCACTTTCATGTGTGTACACGTGCTGGGGCACATTTTTCTGTGGAAACTTTAATAGGACTATCAATCCCCTAAAAAGAAGCACAGCCAATGGATTTGTTTACAAAACTCAGCCACTGAATATTTAGTATTGGAAGAGACAATTTCAAGCTGTGCACTTGCAAAATCAGGCAATGAACCATACAGACATCTGCTATCTTTCCTTGATTTATACTGCAATGATACGCTCTGTAATGCAAAGTGATGTTAAACTAACTGGTGTAAAGTGGGCCTCAACCTTTATTTGGCAACCTGGAATGCTTACAGCTCAGCTTGGCTGGACTTCCGGGAATGCAGCCTATGAACTAAACAAGTGCAATATCTCAGCTCCTCCCACAATGTTACTTCAATGTTATTTCACCTCACAAGGTAAAATAGGTAAGCAGCCCAATTTGCTGCATATATAGACGTGTTTGGGAACTTATTAAATCATTTAAGTTGTCTGCTTTTATGATATAAAATCATGGCAGCTAGGTATACACAATGCTGTCATCTCAAGCACCTCTGCAATAGTAAATGTTAAATCTCTTGTTACAGTTGTATTACTGACCTTTCCCATAATTTCGGAGAACACCTGATATGCACCAACATTGGAAAGATTGCCTCATAAGCTGTAATGCTTGTTTGCTTTCTTTGGTACATAATCACACTGTCAATAAATGACCAGAACTGCTCCATGCTTCCTGTGTTTAATAAACCCACATTTTGCTTTTTCACCTGTGTCTCTAGGTTGAAGAGTCCAAGTATTTACTTCCCCAAGCATTTTATTTTTAGTGCAGTCAGAAAATTTGAGTTTTCTGACTATAATTTTATTGTCTTTGAAGTCTTGTGTTCCTTGATGTTTCCTTAACCTTACATAATAACTAGCATCTCTGCTCTTTTGCAGTTCATTTTTTGGTCTCTCTTACTGAACTTCAGGATTCTCAGACAATTTTTCCTTTAGGACTTGTTTTGGTTTGGTTGGGGATTTTTCGGTTGGTTTTTGGTTTTAGTAGGACACGGCTTTGTGGCTTTTTAATAATTCCTTCTTATTCCTAATAAAGCTACTTTGTGTTTCTGCTAAGCTTGGCCAGTTATCTTTTGGTCATTCTCAAATATTTATGGAAAGGTAGTAAGTGCTTGCTGCAACCATCCACAATGGCATCTTTAATAAACTTCAGTGCTGTACAAAACAAAAAAGACTTTTACATTATAACCACTTATTTTAGCTTCTTTTTAACAAGACCCCTTATTTTTTGAGTAGTTGGCATTTTTTTTTAAATTCATCAGTACAATAGCAGACCTCTTGGGTCTTGCAGGAGGAATGAGGGTAATGGACACAAATACAGCATTGCCACCATTCCCAGAAGCTCTGTGACAGTAACCAAGTCCTGTACATTGGTGATGACTTCTCATTGGTGATGACTTCTCACTCCTTTTCTTGTATTGTATTTCCACAGAAAAAGAAATTGTCATTGTCTGAAAGTTCAGCCCACACATCACTTCCCACAGTGAAGTTTACTCAGTAAATGAGGGCAATTGTAATCTTCTTTTATTGTTCATTCCTGCCTTCCTGGATCTCTTTCAGTGTGTCAAACTCTATCACCATCTTCATCAGGCAGACTGTAATACAGCCTTGGTGCTGTATTTTGCCTACATGGGACTGGATTTTGATTCATAGGGTTTCTGTTACTTGCTGACAAGATTTACTTGATTATTAATTTGGTTTGACTCAAAGTTTTTTTCAGGCCATACTATGATCCATTCATCTAGAGATCATTTTGTCTTCTCAGCATAATTTTTCAGATTAGTATTACATTGTCTATCTGTTTCTGCATCCACCAAATCTCCAATATATCTTTTATGTATTTATATTCATTTAAATCAAAATATTCCTACCTCCCTTAACTGTTACGATTAGGGTAGATGTCTACATAAAATTACTTTTCACTTTCTTCTATCTGTGCCATTGTGCATTTGTTTGTAGCTTGCCAATTTCTAGGTTTTGTACTTTGTTTCACCTGAGGATGAAGAGTTCTTGTAAGGATGTTCTCCAAACCCTGTGCTCCTCAGCACCCTCCTGTGAGCACCCTCCTGTGCACCACCAGCAGTTGGAAGTGCCCTGGGCACACTCTTCCCTTCCTCTCTAGTCTTGATGGTTTTGGTACCTCTTATGTATACAATTTTCCAAACAGCATTACCTGTTCACATCTGCCTGGCCCAGAATGGATTACAAGAACTGTGTTGGGGAAAGCTGCCAAGGAGTTCCTGCTGCTCCTTTATCTCCCTATATATCACTGGGGATGGTAGTCACCAGCTCCTTCCAAATATTTCCCAGAACTCTAGCAAAAAGCATTGTGAGATCTGATGCTTCTCAACAGGCAAACCAGGAAACAACCTTTGCTGGAACCACAAACAGGGATATGTTTAATTAGCAGTATCCACAATACAGAGCAGTGCCCACTCCAGTCTCTCATATGCAACAGTTTCTTGTAATGACATCCTCCTCACAAAACTCAAAACCAAACCTACTTCCCCTTCAGAAAGAAGGTTCTCAAACCCACAGGCACACAGACCATAGTAGCAATCACAGACAAGTAACAAATAAAGAAGGAAAATGGAAAAGTAATTGTGACAGTAATTTTGGTCTCATACCTGACAATAAGTCTGTAAGATGGCAGGATCCCTCATGGACTGAGGAAATTGTTCTTACAGTATACAAACACAAAATCAATGCACTATGTTTAAAGAAATGGAAAGGTAGAAGCACATTCTGTCTTACATGAAGTTCTTTCTCAGTTGTTTTTCCAGAGCTGACCAAAAAAGGAAGGCAAAGACTTTAAACTGGTGCTATTCTGTCTCCCCTCACACCCTTTAAGGAAGGTTTGTGGTGGGGCTGCAAAGATATCCTAGGCCCTCGCACTGCAGCTGGCTTCATGTGCTGGGCTACTCAAATCGAAACAACTCCAAGACTCTGTAAATCATGATAGAGACCAATTTCCCTTCCCTTCCCTTCCATTCCCATTTCTTTCTGTAGAAAAGCATTCCCTTTTCAGTTATTTTCTCTGAACTAAGGGGTGGGGGAAATGTCACATTTGGGAATATAAAATGTGGCAAGGATGAGAAGAAAAGAGACAGGGAGCAAATTAGTCTGGTTTGGCCAAAAATTTGTTTTAAGGGGTAAAATGGTTGTATTGAAAAGGGTTCTGAACTGCACTGAATTGGGAAACTTTTCATTGGTTTTACAGTTAGACCCCTGTTGGTAGAAAGACCTCAATTGTGGGAAAAAAATCCTATATTTTGAGTTTTCAGAAACTAGCAGGATCCTCTCTTTCATCTCAAAAGGAGAGTCTCTTTTTGATTTTGCTGTCTGCATTTCTGTGTAGTTTCTCCCTTCTTTATCATCTGCTTCTCTCTGTAACAGGGAGATACAGCACATCATTAAGAACAAGTAAACACCATTAAAAAAAATTCCACTTCGTTGTCACTGCGTTGTTTTCAATTGGATTATTGACTTTTGAATAATGCCAGAGTTAGAGAGAAGCAGACAGAAACTAGTTTTGAACCCCTCTGAGTAAACAGCCTGCTTACAGCATCAAAAAAATGAGTCTACTCTAACTGCATGCTCTAGGTGGGAGAGCCTTAGGAGCTTTTCTCAGCTGTAGCTCACCCTCGGATGGCCCTATGTTGGGCAAGTTGCTGCTGACTAGCCAATTCCCCTCAAACACCATAAAGAACATGACATCACAGCACTACCAATTTAAGGAAGGGGCTCCACATCATGTCTAAGAACACGGTGGGAATTGAAACACTAGTCCTTGTTCTGTGACAGGTAAGGGATCTCACAAAAATTTAAAGTGCAGCTGATCTTGTGACTTTTTGAGACTGTAAAATGGCTTCCTTACAAAGGAACAGAGATATGGGACACTCTCAGCAATGCTGGGAAGATGTTGTTGTGTGAGTGGGAGATTAAAATTGCTGTAGTCAGATAGATTCTGTGGTTCCAGGAGGTAGGGGGAAATACTTCCTCCAAGCTCTCATCTAAGGAGAAGATTCTGTAGTGTTTCCTTGAAATATTTTCCAGCTCAGGGTGCATATTTTCTACCTCTTGGGTGAGAGGGAAGATGAGGTCTCTATCAAACACTGCTACCAGGCTGTCCCAGGAGAGGTAACATGAGGAAGTGTGTGAAGAAACTAATCAATTTTAATTAAAAGGAAAGAAAATAAAAAGTAAGTAATTTGTAAATTTGCAGGTAAAATGTCCCCCTGTGAATCTTTCACAGAACAAAGTTGGTATATGAGGTCTTTTCTCACAGCTCATCTGCTCTTCGGCTCAGGATATGATGGGACTTGTTCAAACAGACATTCCCCTGCTCCTTTTGAATCAGTCTGCTTTCAGTTTTGTGAGTAGAAGCTTTCTCTTCTTTTTTTTTTGTATCAAGAAGCACTGTGACATCTTTTAAAAATCTGTCTTTGGCATTTTCTAGCACAGATGGGGTCTCAGTTTCATGAGAAATGATGTGCTCCTACTGTTTATTCCCTACTTAATCCTCCAAGTGTGACATCAGTCATCTCCATGCAACTCACTGAGACTTCCCAGGCACAGGATTACCAATGATACAGACTCCAGTGGGGAATACACAGCAAGAGCAGATGCACAGTAGAGGCAGAGAGAGAAAAGCCTGTTTTCATGCAAACATGAACTCATAATGAAGTGGGTTTTGGAAGAGAAAAAGTGGAAGCAGAAAATACGCAAAATATAGAAAATGTACCTGATATCCTGAAAAAAGGAATTGTCAGGGATCCTGGCAATTAAAGTTCCATTAATTTAAATTCTATCCTTGGGGTGAAAATGAAAAAATATGAGAGCAGAACGAGGAAAGAGAAACACTAAACAGCTGGAGATAAAATTTTAGTAATGTAATTTCAGTAACACGACAATGGGTCCTCAGCCCAGCTGGATCCTCTAGGCACCACTAAAGTACAAATACTAGAAGAATAAATCTTCACAAACAGATATAAAAGGGTTTAAAATAATTAAAGTAGTAGTGCCTACTGGAAATTCAGTTGCTACACTGCATTTTGGTTTTCTATAAAGTATTTGATATCGCATCTCCCATGAATGTACTTGAATAATTAATTGAGATTGGCTTCAGTAGGAGTACTGCCATGGGGTCTACAAATTGGTGGAAAGAACATTTGCAAATTGTAATGATAAATGGCAGTGTTTGAGTTTGGGGGAGGCAGCTACTGGGGTGCCGCAGGGATTGGTGTTATGTCCTACCTCATTTATCACCCTCATTAATTGATCTGGAAGAAAAACAAACAGCACATTAATGAAATTCACATTCAATGCTGAACTGAGGGGGAGTGTTAAATCCTCATAGGGATGAATAAAACGCAAAATCAAAAACATTCAGAGAAAAAGTGAGGTGCAAGGACAGAGAATTTTTTTCCCCTTTAGGAAGTAATACAAGTCCTAGGTCTTGCTTAGAATATTTAGGGAACAAATATTTTTGACAAAAACCTGATTTTTTTAAGAAGCCAGGTATTGTAAAATGTGTAAGAACCCCGCAGAAATGCATCCAGTCTTAATTACAGATCACAGGTGATGAATTCTAATTGTATGTTAAAGATTTGGAAAAAAAAAAAACCCAAACAAAAACCTGAAAAAACCTCAAATTGACCCAGGAGAATTGGTTTATTGACTAACTACAGAACTGAGTGATCAGTCAAACTATCTTTTTCTGGTGTTTTTTCTTCTCTCCCTTCTTTATGTGTGTTCAAACCTTACAAATCTGAAGACTCCTTTATATTTTTCCTTTATTTTTCTCGTTTGGATGTCTTTTGCCTATTTTTGATTCCCTTTTCCTGATATGATCTGCAATTACTCACCAAGAATTAACTTCTTGGACAGACCACTTACTTGATAGATTGCAAATATAATTGGCTTCCAGGAGCCAAATATATCCATTACTCAAGAGCCCTAAAAGAAAACTTCTTGCAAAATAGTGGTATAAGTATAACAAGGCATTTTTGTATTTTCCTTTTGATTTTTCTTAGTACAGTATCAAACAGATTTTGATGCTAAACTTAGCACATGCTTGGGTGTTCAGGACTGTGCCTTGGTAATTGGATGTCTTCACTTAAGTAAGATTCTCAGATTTATTTCTTACTAGATTAAGTCATAAATGTAAATCAGAAAATATTTCTCAATGTGGTGTACTGCTTTGAAAAAGTCAAAATGGTTTTTGTTTCCTGCACAAAGACTTGGCATCATTGGCTGTTCAGGATTCCAATGGTGTTTCCACCAAAAGGTTGACCAAAGCAGAGAAGAAACAATCCATATTCAGCATTATGTCATCAGTACCTTCCCAGAAATAGGAACCATGTTCTCCTTGAGGGGTATAGTACTGGTTTTTAGGGGGAATCACAGTATAACACATCCAGAGAAACTTTCCATCAGCTGACAGCTCTCCAGCGCTGAAACCTCCTCTTCCTTGGCCCTTGGAAGTTTTGCATCAAAAGGT
Organism: Cyanoderma ruficeps; assembly: GCA_008694505.1. NCBI lineage: Eukaryota > Metazoa > Chordata > Aves > Passeriformes > Timaliidae > Cyanoderma > Cyanoderma ruficeps. Next base: position 11,517,869 of record VZDJ01000426.1, read on the forward strand.
GGTAGAATCACAGAACCATCAAGGTTGGAAGAGACCTTGAAGATCATCTAGTTCAACCACAAACCCAGCACAATCATAATCACCTCTAAACCACACCCTCAGGTGCCACATCCAAATGCTCCAGATCCTTCCACAGCTTCATCGCCCTTCTCTGGACACTCCTCAGCACCTCCTTGTTGTGAGGGGCCCAAAACTGATTCAAGGTGCAGCCTCACCTGTGCTGAGTACCGGGGAATAGTCACTGCCCTGCTCCTGCTGGCCACACTGTTGCTGATCCAGGCCAGGATGTCATCGGCCTTCTTGGCCACCTGGGCACACCTGGCTCATGTTCAGCCACTGTCAACCAGCACGCCCTTTCTGCTGAGAAGCTCTCAAGCCATGGGGGCATGGTGGGCAACCTTGTTTAAGACACTCTGCAGCAGAGCAGATGAACAAAGAATCTCCTCTACCTGGCTGCAAATACACATGGCATCTCCTGTGCTGTTCTGAGCACCATATCACTGGAAAGATACTGAAAAGCTGGAGGGGTTTCAGAGAAGAGGCGCAATTAAATTATTATTAGGTAGTGGAAAGGCTTGATTGATATGGAAAGATTAAAAGAGCAAACTATGTACATCCTGGAAAAGCAACAACTAAGAGGAGATGTGATAATCATCTCCAAATAAATTCAAGAAAAATCCCAAGAGGAAGAGACTTTGTGCAGGCTAAGTACAACAGGGCATTGCATAATTGGATGAACTTCAGAGAAGAAAAGGGTATGAAGTTTGAATGTTAAGAAAAACTTCTTCCTTTCTAATAAGATGTGGAAGATCTCTGGAGAAACATTTCTCCAGAAGTGCTTAGACTATACTGGTCTCAGTACAAGAGAAGAGTTCGGCAGCCATTCCACATGGATCAAAAGAGAGAACACTCTCCTCAAGTCAGATGGCCTCTTCCTAAAGCCAGAGACCCTAAATAGCTAGCTGATAGTTTTTGTGAGAAAGGCATCCTCTTGTCTTTGAAGCTGCCTTGGCACGTGCTGTTCAGTGAAAATATCACCGGTGCTGCCAGCCTGCTCACAGCTTCAGGAGGGTGCTGTATTCTAGAGAAAGGCCATCTGTGAGATGTATTTGGTGGATTCCTTTATTAAGAGTTGAGATGCATGAACATGTAATAACAAACAAAAGAAATTGAGGTGGCATTTCCCAATATATTACAGTAAAACTATTGAATTACTTGCCATAAGGAGACCTTGACTGAAATATTGCAGCAAGAATGTTTTGAAAATTATCTGCTGGATTACAGCCATTAATCAGTGCTGGATGAGTAGTTATGTATAGTAAACTGCTGCCTACCAAAGATGTTGATTTGCCAGGAAGGGCCAAGAGGGATGGGCTTTTTTTTCATTTATACAGAACACTTCAGATCTGGCTACACACAGGATTGCAAGGTTTCACCCATTGTGTCAGATGCTTATCTCTGCAGGAGAAGATCTTGAAGAGCTGAAAATAGCTTTTCAATAAAAGACTCTAGGATACATTAAATAAGACATTACTCATTGGGTCATATATCCATTCCTTTAGATGCAATAGCAATAAGAGCAAACTCTCTAAGCTGCTCTGCAGTAACTCTCGTAGTTATACTTTTACCCCATGATAGATGTGAGGTAATTTACTTAGCGGTGACCTTACAGGGGAATGGAGGCACTCTAGCCAACTCTGCTGAACTCTGCAGCCTGAGGATCCCAGTTCCCCTCTGTGCCTGAGCTCTCCCAGATTATCTTGCATTTATTCAGGGATGAGTGCAGAGGTTACTGGTTACCTCTCTGTGACTTAGTCAAATGTCTGTAACCCAGCTAAACAATATATTTTCCCAGAGGAGCTAGATATTTCCATTATCTTTTTGTTCCTTTATTTACCTGAATACTGACTCCCTGATTCTATTTCTTCACCTTCCCTAGGCCCATAGAATAACTGTAGTGTTAGCAATTATTTATGGGAGAGCTGCTGATGCATGTGACAAGAAATGGTGCTAATGGTGATGTCTGTTAGCCTGTAAAACAGCTCCCCCAAGTAAACTGGTGGAAGTCACATCACTCGGATGTTTTAAAACCATCCTGGACAAAGCACTGTAAAATATACTGCAGGGAACAATCTTGGAATGGCAGCAAGATTAATAATGGATTGCTCTCTCATTCAGCCTAGAAAAAAAAGCTATGTGAGATTATTTAGAATACTCTAGAGATGTGCTAGTTTGGCTTGTCCTTTCAGGGGTCTATATGGGCAGTGCACCTGTGCAAACACCAGGTTAGATTTGTCTTTGGGAGGGCAGAGAGGTAGAGGAAAACAGGGAAGAGCAAATATGAGAGCATGGCATGTTGCATATATTGCCCTGACCACGCTTTTTTTAGGACATTCCCTTTCACTGCCCCTGTGCTAGTCATCACTCTCACACTGCACATCTTTCCCCTAATGGAAACATTTATTGACTCTGATCAGGTTCACATCCACCTCCAATAGTCCTGAAAATCCTGTGCTTTTCATCTTTCAGCTCCACTTCCCTGTATGTCATAGCGGGAGTCACTAGTGGTCACTAGCTGGAGTCTAGTAACCAGCCAATGGTTGGCTACTGAGAAAAGGCTGATGTGCTCAACCACCCTGACGGCTTTGTATAGATTTGGCCAAAAATACACACCATGAAGAGGTTAACAGTTCATAGAGTTACACCACAGTGTAAAGTGCACACTTTAAACTAAGGTGCAGAGAACATAAAAGTCAGAGTGATTAGTCTCTGCTAACCTGACAGGGAATGATAGATTTGATAAGTGATGCTACTTTTCCACTCCCTGTTATATAACACACCTTTGAATCAGGTTAAGGCTCACCAGACAGGAGCACTCATTGTAAAACATGTTTGGCTGGGTAGTGTCCTGCACTAAAATTCTTTCTGAGCCAAAAGTGGGGGGGGGGGAGGCATTTAATTTCTATGAGAAGAGGCAGAAGGAGGTGGACTTTTCAGCCAGGAGAGGCAAGGCTGAGAGGATCTAATTCACCTCCACTACTACTACTGCAGTGATACTGTCCGCTGGCTACCAAACTGGCTGGATAGCCAAGCCCAAAGAATGGAGGTGTGTTGCTCGGGCTGCAGTTCTCACACATTCGGGGTCACCAGATGTCGTGGGGCGAAGCTGGGCATGTCTCAATTTAGGAACACTGAGAGAAGCTCCGGAGACCGAGTTGTACAAAGCTGTCTAATTATTTTTATTTTGACTTTAATATTTATAGATATGTACAGAGGTCAAGGGATTGGCTACACAGGTCACCACTCCTTCGACTTGGATGGTGAATAGCACCATCACTGATTTCTTCTCTCACAGGAGAAGTATGTAAACATTTTAAGAATAGATTTTATTTACATCAGGCTGCATGTGAACGTTCTTCAAAAAGAGAAAGAACAGCAAAACTTGGGCAACAGAGGTGAGTGGAGTGCAATCCAGTTGACAGCCTGTCACAAGTGGTACTCTCCAGTGCTAAGTATTGGGGTCAGTCTGGTTTAACACCTTTATCAGTAATCTAGATTGGATATTAGGAAAAATGTCTTCAGCAAAAGATTGTCAAGACTTCCCAGGGAAGTAGTAGAGTCACCATCCCTGGAGGTATTTAAAAGAAACATAGATGTGGCACTTAGGAAGACGTTTTTTAGTGGTGGACTTGGAAGTGCTGGGTTAACGGTTTGATTTGCTGATCTTACAGGTTTTTTCCAAACTAAATGATTTATGGTTTATGATACTAAAGAGTGTGCATGGTAAAAGGACAAGAGATAAAGGTCACCACTTGCAACAATGGAAATTTCAATTTCAGATAAGGAAAGATTTTTACCGCAGGTGTGGTGAAAGCAACACAAGAGTGGCCTGAGGATTGGTGCAATCTGGGAGATTTTCAGTGCTCAGGTAGATAAGATCCTGAGTAACCTCATCCAATCTGGTAGTTGGCATTCCAGAAGCAAACCTTCTGACATAAATTGTTCTATTATTTTCTGATTTTGCATTTCAAGACATGGCTGGCTGTTTTGGTGTTCAGATAAAAGCTCCAAAACTCTTTTGGAAGTGTGGGTCAGGAAAAGCAAACAGTGTCACTTGGGGAATCCTGGCTTGCAATCTCTTCTGTGCCTCAGTTCTTCGCTTGTTGCACTATACACAAAGCTCAGTGCTGTTGTGCTCTCCAAGTACTTGGGAGGAAGGAATTAAATACAAATGCTTTCCATAGAAGTGAAATTCTGGGTAGGAATCACACACACATACACTCTTCAGAAAATTTAAAGCAGAATTTATTATTCTATTGCTTGGCTTGCTGACTTTTTGCCTGTCAAAATGGCTCTTATTGACTCCACCGAGTCCCTGAAGACAGCAAACTAAGTTGACAAACACCTGCCAGGCAGGCAGCACTAACACTGTCATTTGCATTTTCTCAGTGGAAAACCGAAATTTGTTGTCAAACCTGAAATTTCTCATGGCAAAATTTCAGTTATGCAAAAACTGTTTTTAGGCAGGACAGTCTAGCTAGCTCCTAATAAGAACATATCCTTTTCCTTTTTTCTTTCTCATCCATTTAGCCTTTAAGTGGTTACAGCTCTTGTCATAAACTTACCAGACAATGTAACATAATATATCTCCTGTCAAGGCTGGGGCATGTAGGTTTTTCCTTTAATAGTATTATTTAAAAAAAATGGCTCAAGTGTTCAGTTAAAGACAAGTGGAAGCTACTGCTTATTTCAAGTGCAGCCAGAATTTGCTCTGTGACTTGAGGAAAACTATTTTAAACTGTCATTTGTAAAATGAGAATACTCTTTTCTGTCCATAACAAGAAGCAACTTCTTAGCCTGGAAGGTCTGAGTTAGGTGCAGCTTGCAGCCCTGGCTGCTTCTGCCCTCTTCCTTCTCCTGCCCTCATTTAATAGGAAAGCATCATTCAGCCAGGAAAGATAATGTAGATAGGAAGGTAAGGTCAGATTATGAGAATTTATTTTGCTCATATTGCTGCTGCAACCCAACAGCTTGTTGCTTAAAGGTCTTACCCCCTGCTCCATGGGGTCATTTAAATCTTGCTGAGAAAATTCCTCCTCTCTCTTAGCCCTGATGAAACCCAGCTGCTGTTTTCCTACATCTTGGTCTCTGCTGCTTCATTTGTGATGTTGGTATAGATGACAGTTACTTTCTTGCCTGTCAGAAAAGGACTGAGACAATGGTCTCCCTCCTGCCACCATGCTCAGGAGTAGTGATATGAATGAAAATTTTCCACTGCTATAAGATAACTCAGGCTGGCCAAATCTGACTTAGATTTCAAGAATCCATCTCAGCAATGAGCTCCTGTAGACCCCAAGAAAGCTGGTTATGCTCAGCTGGTGATACTCAGTCTTTGTAAACCCAGCCTTGCATCTCATTTTGCTAGAGTAAAGCATGGAAATGCTGTCCATGTTCAAAGGGAGGTGGTTAGGGAAGTAGGTGTGGGTGTGCTCTCCTTCCAAAGCCTGAAAAGACCTTGTGTGTTTGTATTTCCCACCCAAATGTGCTTCCTACGGGAGCACTGATTTAGCCACGGGAAGGGAATGGGTCCTGGCTCAGCCCTCTTGGACCCACAAACAGACTAAAAGATTTCACCTGTGAGATGGGCATAGCTGGTTGAATGACAAAGCTACCTGACAGTTCAGAGACAAACCTGAGACTGCAACCGAAATGTATTTGATGGCTGGAATTCAGCCTCTGTTAGGCAAGAATCCACATTGTAAAGTGAATCAGCTTTGCACTTGTTTTGTCCCTAGCATCTCCTGCCTAAGAAAGGCCTGCCATTGTGGTAAAAGGCATTAGAAAAATAGTAATAAATCCTGTTCAAAAAAGACTTTGATAAAAGATCTTTCTTATTTTTTTCCTTGTTTTCTTTCCTTGTTTTCTTTATTTCTCTTTCTTTTCCTGTCCCCTCCATAGTCTGATTATTCTAGACAACTGTGTCTGATGGCCTGGGAGAATTGATTGTGGTCCTAAAAGTGTCCATGAGGCTGGAGGGTAGGAGCGTGTATAAGTATCAGATGGATAATATGTGACATATATATGTGCAAGTCTCACATTCCCTGGTGCTGGCTCACAGTAAAGAGAGCATCTCAAATGATTAAGTACAGAATAGCTTTGGTCTGTGCTTCCCTTTCCAAATTGATGACTTTGCTGTGTCTCCCGGAGTCACTTGAAGATATTCACCTGCTTCTGACAGTTCTCTCTCCTGACTCATCTCCCTACTCCCACCCCTCCAGCAGCCTCTGTGTGGGACTTGGATTATCTGCGTTCAAGGCCCTGCTTGACCATAATTTTTTTGTATTCTATTGTTTGGGGGTTTTGTGACACTGCCACCAGTGTGTCAGCTTGCCATCTGTACAGAGAGGGAGTAACTCTGCTTGCTCTGTGTACCTGGCTGTGATTCCTAGGACAAGGCCCTACCTCCAGATCTGAGCTGGGCTCACCTGGCTAAGCCCAGAAATTGATCATTCTCCACACCTTCCAGCAGGCTTCCATCTCACTGTGCCCCCTCTGACACAAACAACTCCGGAGGAGCTGAGCATAAAGCACAGCACAGCTTTTCTTTTGCCTTAATGTGGAGGTGTCTACCCTGCCCCTGTATCCAAACTGTTCATCTCGTCCTCCTCCAGAAGCCTGCTCTGTGATCAAGGGAGCTTTGTGTCACATTTCACTGATGCCCAGTTGAGGCACCCAGGCTGGGATCACTGAAGAGAAAAACCTCCATTTGTTCTAAAGGCATCCCTCCAAATCTTGTCACAAGCAATCAGACAAGCTTGGCAGAAAGAGTCTTTCATTTTGTGTTATAAACAGAAAAAAATAGTATATGATCTAAGCTCCTAACCCTGCTTATATCTGTTTATTCTGATATTTCAAAAAAATATGTTAGAATATTTTTCCTCTCTCTGACTATCTTCCTGTCTGCCTATTTTTAATTATATCAGAATTAGGTGATTGCTTGCTGTGGATTATGTTTACTTGAAGAATATGCACAGTGATTACTGTATTTTCATACCTTAGCATAAGCCTTTTGGCTTAGTAAAACATTAGAGTTTTGAAACCCAATGTTCCAAAGGCAAAAGGAAAAATAATATGTCTGCAAAGGCAACTTATCTGCACCTAGATACCCTCTATATTTGAAGGTAATGAATTAACAAAAGCCTTAAGATGACACCTTATGTGTAACAAATTAATCTGGAAAACAGTTAATATGTTCAAACTACTGTGGTTAAAATTTTGAACTCATTTTTTGTCTGATGCTTGAGCAATTCCAGATCACAGCCTGAAGATTTGATTATTGACACAAACAGAAAGAACCAGCCCTGGTTGTCAATGAAGCTGTGGCCAGTTGACCCTGGCTGGACACAAGGTGCCCACTAAGGCTGTTCTCTCATTCACCTCCTCAGCTGGGCAGGCAAGAGAAAATATAGTGAAAGGCTTGTGGTTCGAGATAAGGACAGGGAGAGATCATTCACCAGTTACCACCACAGGCAAAGCAGACCAAACTTGGGAAAATTGATTTATTACCAGTCAAAATCAGAGTAGGATAATGAGAAATAAAACCAACTCTTATGACACTTCCCCCTCATCCCAACTTCTTCCTGGTCTCAACTTCACTCCCCATTTTCTCTACCCCCTTCTCCTCAGCCACACAGGGAGTTAGGGCATGGCATCTGTTGTCTGTTCATCACACACAGTCTCTGTCACTCCTTCCTCCCCAGGGGGAAGACCCCTCACACTCTTCCCCTGCTCCAGCATGCAGCCCCTCCCGCTGGAGACAGTCTGCCATGAACTCCTCCAACATGGGTCTTTCCCATGGACTACAGTTCTTAAACTGCTCCAGGGCAGGTCCCTTCCATGGAGTCAGTCCTTCAGGAACAGACTGCACATGTAGCAAGCCAGGAGGCTTGAAGCAGAACTACCGCTGAATGTGGAAGCCCCTGCCTCTCCCTAGGAAGAAACACAGAGCTCAAACCCACTCCAGGTATGGCAGGCAGCCCCATTCTGCTTGCTGAATCTTCGAGGCACTGAGAAGAAGGATACCTGTGCTGCAGCAATTTCTTGACCACTGGCAGGGCAGCAGCTCCTGAGTCAGCTCTGTCCCAAATCAACAACAGCTCAGAAGAAACCAGAGCCCAGCCTGCAGCAGCTAACAGGTGATATCTGAGTATCTGCAAGAGTTCAGAATCCAGAGGATTGCTTAGTGTGTTGGCTTTTGTTTGGTTGTTTTGGGTTTTTTAACAAAACAAAACATAATAACATACTGTTTACTACATAAATACTAAAATTAAAAGTTCTGGCACAGTTGGTAACCCACTATGAACACTGTGGAACAGTGAATCTTGTTCTACTTCCTGTTTGTTAGAAAGGTACCACAAAAGTGGACAGGAGAGTCACAAGATGCAATCCAACAACTAGGAGTGGAGAAAGAACGAAAGAGGCTGCTGCCTTTCAAGGAAAGACTTAAGGACCTCAATTTGTTTCAGTTAATCAAAAATAAGATTGAGAAGCGGTGTGGCTACAGGGTATAATTACCCACATGGGGAGAAAATACTGGCTACAAAAGGGATCTTTAATCTAGCAGAGAGAGACATAAAAAGAAACTAATCACCCGAAGGTGAAGCCCAGCAAATCTAACATAGTAATGGGGCACAACTTCTTAGGAGCACAGATGATTAATCACTGGAACAAAATACCCAGGGAAACAGTGGGTTCTCCATCTCAGTGGTCAGGTTGAATGCTGCTGTGTAAGAACTGCTTTCAGCATGAGACGCCAGACTCCCTAAGGACATTCCTAGTGGAAATCTATGGCCTGTTTTGCACCAGACCAACACCCCTTTCACCTCACATCTACTTTAACTCGGGATCTCTTCTGCACAAAGGCCTTCAATTCCACACCAATAATGGTACTTTTTCACCTTAACTTTGCCACTTTTTCTGCTGCTTCTTCCATGGCCAGTTCTGGGAATAATTCTTGGATATCCAGCCTTTTGTTGCTCCTGATAACCATGGTCTCCTTGTCCTGGACATCTGCCCTATTTTCCCCACACCATACTGTGACATCTCTCCACTTTTCTCCTCACAGCCTGCTCTGTTGCTTTGCATGCATCCCTACAAAAGCTGTCTGTGTTACCAAACAACTGAAGGAACCAGGGCAAGGTGCCCCAGGACAAAATCCATCACTCTCTGCTCTCACTTACAACCTCAGAACATCCTGTCTACAGTGACATCTACACTCTGAGGGACACGCAGATTGAGAAAGGACTTCCCAGGCAGAATTCTCCTTGTGCTACCACACACTTAGCAGCCTCTGGCCTTTGGAAAGTGTCTGCTCTGCCTCCCCCTTCTACCCCAGCAGATGGACCCAAGGCACAGGAGTCAGGCTTGCCACCAACCCACCCCCACTGCTTCTCTGGCAATATATTCCCTGCTGCAGCTGGAATGTTTGTAACCTGGCAAGTCCCCGCCACTCATGAGACAGAAGGTTTCATGGACTTGATACAGTTTTGTGATGAAGTGGCCCACCTTCTGGCCAAACAGGCTTTTGAGGGAGGCTTCATTGATGAAGCTCATTTGTCAAGAGTGGTGCAAAGCTCCAGTCCTACTAGAATCCTCACTAAACTACTCTTGTTTCATCTTGCAAGGCAACTTTATCTCTCCTTTCCAGGAGGGGACATGGCTAATGCAATCTTTACATTTATCAGCATTGGGATGGATTATTAGAAGAAACCAAATCTGGGCCTCAGTTTAAGGTTACCACTCAATTTTGGCCAGGACAAAAAGCTGCTTTCTGTTTGGCTGAAGCCTCAGAACACATGCAGAGCTTCTGTCCTAGTCCCTTCTCTAGCTCTTCAATAGCGCCTGGCATCAATTTAAAGTCTCATTTCTCAAAGAAGCTGAAAGATTGAATCCATTCTCTAAGGACCAGATTTCAATCTGTGCCCCTTGTGGACAGCTCCTCTGAGCCAATGACTCTGAGAACGGGTAACAAAAGAGCTCAGATGGAAAGGAAGTAGATCTATGTGGAAATTGTGTAATTGGGGATCAAGTGCACTACCAAGCCTGGGGGGGTCTCCAAGGGATGTCACTCAGCTTTCCTTGGAGGCAACTTTATTGCCACCATTGACATTAACAATAAAAAAACCTTTATTCTCCACTCATGCCCTCATTCCCTCCAAAGACAACAGCCTTCCATGAAGAGTGCTGGCCTCAAAAGGGAAACTGCAGGAGGACCCCTGAACCCTGTGTGGGAATTAATGACTCTTCTTCACATGAAAATTGCTTGGAGGCTCCAGTAATGGATGCAATATAAAACTACATATTAGCAGGAGAACTTGACCAAGAGTTTCTAGGTCAACTGTCAAAGCAGTAAACCTAATTTCTTGCACTCTGGAAATGAGTGCTGAATAAGGGAACTGCACAGATGAGGACTGCAATTTGTAGAAGGAGATAAAGTCTAACCCACCAAAGTTCAACTTAATTCTCATCTCAAATGCTGTTCCAGCACTCACTCCAAAAGCACTGTCACATGACCTGCATCATTACCATTGCCTCAGGAAGAGCTATGTAAGATGTTGCAAAGTGTTTAGGTGGAAGCCTGGGATTCTCCTGCGGCTTTCCTATCAAGATTCCTGAGCTTACACTTTTTTTCCCCTCTAGAATTGGAAGGGCTAGGGCAAGTCATGAAGGAGCAATAATTCAGTATATTAAATATACATCCATGTGTATATATATTTATAAAGAGGGAGAGAGAAAAAAAGAGAGTTAAGAAACTGCAAATCCATGAGCCAGTTACAATTGACTTCCCCCTCCTTCCATCTTTTTCATTTATAGTGCAAAATAGATCCTAAGCTCCAATTCTAAAGTAATCATTGCAGTAATTCCCTCTAGAAGAGAATCACTATTTATTGCTTGCATTCTTACCTCAAATAGAAAATATCAAACTGCAAACATAGAAGAACTGGGATTAAGAAAAGGTATCCCCATTTTTACCTGAATGGCATACCTGGAATGTATATTGTCATGTAAAAACTGAATTGTGTATTTTCCACTGAATTTCCAGTAGGAACAAAGTCTAGTATTTCTGGAGCCTTTGTAAGTGATACTTATGTCTCTACAGTTGCATGGTGTGGAGTAAGGGCACAACCCAAGTATTTGATCATACAATTACTGCATGCTGATGCACAGCAAGGGGAGGCTGTGGTGATGAAAAACTGAGAGATACCCCAAAAGAGCCATCTTTGTAACAGTGTAACATCACTGGTGATATCAGCAGCCAAATATTGGTGATAATCTAGTGGAAGTTACTAGAAATCAAGTATCAGAAGATACAAAATTACATTAGGATCATGCTTGCGGATGCATTCAGGATAACACAGTGATGTGTTTGCCATGCTAACAACACTAGTCAATTAACAAACCTTCTAGGCCAAACTAGAACTGAAAAAAGAGACGCTAATCCAGTTTCTGAAGTGCAGCAGTGCATGAAGTGTGGGCTCACTCCATATGTTCTCTCCCTCCTTGCAGAGTAAACCTCCCTGTTGCTTTTGCATGTTTAATGACAGTTTTCCACAACTCGCTGAGCCTAGGAAATATTGGAGGAGCTATGAGTGATTAAATTCAACTGGAGCGAGGCCAGCTTATCTCTCCATTCTTCAAAGTTGGTGGAAAATGTTCACCAGTAAGAGGTGAGGGTAGTAAGTTCTCCAGCACTAAAGAAAGCAGCCACCCTGCTTAAAGTTTGCCCAAAAGAGGCTGTCCTGTATATCCTGCATGCCTCAGGGCCTGTCAGTCTACACTGTAGAAAGATGAGCCAAACCCTCATCTTTCTGCAGTGAGAGTGAATGTTTTGTACAGTAAATAAATAACCTGAGGCTATGAATCATGAGGCGATTACTCCTTACAGGATTTCTGTTCTAATCCAGAGCAGAAACTTTCTAATGATGCCATCAGCTGCAAGAAAGGAAACTTGAGTTATCATAGCCCCTGGATAAAATAGTATGTGTGCAGTACACAATTGCCTGTTTGTTCAGATAAGCAGGTGTTGTTAACAATGAGCCCTCTGACTGCCTGTAATAAGGCAAAATTGGTTTGATACCTGCTCCCACTGCCAGATGAGAGCCAATGGGCTCTCACTGCACCCTCTCTTTTCCTTCCACTTGCACATTAAGAGATCGATCACAAATGGCCCTTTGCTGTTGGAGTCCAGGGCATCCTTTTGGATGACCTGGGACCTGAGAAAGGGAATTCGGACCCTGGACAGGGGGGTGTGGAGCCGGTCCAGGGGGGTTGGAGATCTTGGCACAGAGCCAAGTCTTGGCACAAACAGCGAGTTTGATTTTAGTCCATGGGAGAAACTTCCAACACTGAGAGAGGAATTACAAACCTCAAAAGTGTGAAAGTAGTAGTTTAGTACAGCAGGGGTGAGAAATTTTGTAGTTTAGGAATTCATAGAATAGAGATGAATGGGGACAAGATGGAGGATTTAGGGTGTTGCCCTAGATCCTTCTCCTTCTTCATCCTCCATCCTCTGGGGTGGTGATGACACAAAGTAGTTCTAGGCTATTGGATTAGGGTAGAAATGACCCTTGTAGTATCGATATCACACATTGATACAAAATAGTAAATAGTGAGCACGTAATTATCTGTATAAGAACCAAGCAATGCCCCATCAGTGGGCAGTCGTGTCATGTCCCAGCCACTGTCTGGACCTCGGCTGGGTGCGGAGCAAATTGTGAGATACCAAATAATAAACAGCACACGAGAACTGAAAACAAGGCCTTGAAGGACTCCGCTTCTTTCTGCGACACGGCTCAGGGCTTTTAGAGGGCTGGGGACTTTTAACAACCTTGAATCTCGGAAAGGACTGAGAAAAACCCGCGACTTTGCAAATCCTCATTTCTGCCCAGCACAGTCCTATCATGCATTTACTCCATCTCCACAGACCCCCACCTACTTTCCTCCCTCTCTTCCTAGAAGATGCTACGTGAGTCAGGAATGCGACAGCTCACACATTCCCAGCTCTGCCATATGGCTGTACAGGCCAGAACCCACAGAGATCATAGCAGCTGCAGCACAGAACTTTTGGGCTTGTGTCTTGAGTTTTTATAACCAAAAAAAAAAAAAAAATTATTCTATTACATCTGTTGAAACCTGTTTGGGAGGTGTTTTTTCTTTATCTGTTGTAACTCCAGGAGAGAGGGGGTGACTGCCTTTCTGATAACAAGCAATCTGTTAAAACCAGGTGGGGCATTGTTTCTTATCTCTGTTCACTCTTCCACTACCTCCAAGAAGATATCTTCTGTTAATGGACCATTACAGCTCACCAATGACATGACACAATTCATCATCCTGTTGTGAGATGCTCCACCCAGGGAGGAGGAGCCAAACCATTTCCACCCAGATAAAAAGGAGCCACAAGTGTCCCCAGGCACTCTGGTGTTCCAATGGGACTCCCAAAGGAAGACTGGACCCATCTCTGGACCCTTGGCTCCACAGGATCATCTCTGCTTCCAACAGGACCACATCTGCCATTCCAGGAAGGCTTACTTTTAGACTGTTTCCAACAGCCTGACCAACAGGATGTCAGGTTGTATTTCTGACTCTGTCAGGGTTTTCTAAGCTTTCTTGTTTGTTTGTTTGCTTATTCTTTTGTACTACAACATTTGTATTTTTAATATCCCTAGTAAAGAACTGCTATACCTATTCCCAAAATCTTTGCCTGACGGCCTTTTAATTGCAAATTTATAATAATTTGGAATGGGGGACGGGGGGGCTTACAATCCAAGGGAGACTCCAATCTTCCCTGGCAGATACCTATCTATCCAAACCAAGACAGCTTGCATACTCAGACTGGCATCCAAAATCTGTGCTAAGGGCCCACAAACACTATGGTGCATGGAAAGAGGGGGGTGGTGTGTCAGAGCAGCCTGAATATGACACTGAGCAATTTAGTGAGCATGTGGATATGCCGGCTTTAGCACTTGGTGTGTCCTGTCTTTCAGGAGAGTAAGAGGGTTCTCCCCAGCATTAAAGGGAGACATTCCCATTCCTACTTTCCAAGGGTGAAGAGTAGAAGTTTTGCCACTATCTGGTGATGGGTTTGGGGCATTCTCTTCCTAGTGGGAAACCAAGTTTTCTTCTTTGCCTAGTAATGACAGACTCATACATCTTTTTTAACATCCATTTGAGTTAACAACCTGCCCATCTTTTAGGCTTTGCCAACCCTTATCCAAGGGTCAGACAGTAAGGAAGCTCTTTTGCTCTGTTGCTCTCTACTCCATTGATTGGAGCATTTGCCTCAGCAGGCAGAATGTCTGGGTTTGGCATTTAACCCTAAACAGTTGCTGAAATGTAAGGTAACAATTTCCCAAGGCTGAGCTTATTAGCTGGGTCACATGAATATGATTTGGATTCTTTCAAACTGGAGCTCACCTTGCAATACACCACTGCATTAAGGAAATAGCAAATGGCTGGCTCTCATCCCTCTAGGCAAGTCCATCATTACAGGAAGTGCCACAGAAGAGCAGAGAAAAGAGCACGTATGGAAATTCCAAGGGAGTGGCAGTGCTCTGATAGGCCATCCTATTTGTGCTTCTAGAGCTCTTACAAAAAATGAGCATGGATGTTACTCATAAGATCTTCAGCTGTGCTCTGCTAAGCAACTCCTTGATTACTATCTACCTTTCAACATCTGTTGCTAACATACTGTCTCTTGTATTCACAACCTTAGGCAGATGCCTGTGAGAGTTTCTCAGAGACTAGAAAGCAATGCCCAGTAGAAAGAGTGTCCCCAACATTTTCCTTCAGTGGGCAGCTTCCCTATCACCTTTAATCACTGTAGGATCAGACTCCTTTTTGTTTGCCAAAGTCTCACTGTCAGTTTCAGTGCAGGAATTGCAAATGTTCATCTCTTGATCAATTGCCAAGTACTTCTTCAGGAAGAAGGAGAAGGATGGCTGCTTATTGATGGCAGCCTGCATCCTGAATTAGAGATTTCTAGCTCCCACAATTTAGAGTGCACCCTGTTTAGAGTGCAGCAAAGAGAGGCCATAAATTACAGTAAGCTGTGAAGTCCAATCACAGAAGAAAGATCAGAATAAAAATCAGGAGTATTTTTCTTCCCTGTCCTCTGTATGCTGTCTATAGATCAGTATAGCAGTAGGAGGGAAATGTATACATCCTGACAAGAGTTCTTCTTTTGCTGGGAGTCTGGGTCCTTCCAACATGTTTTAAGTTGCTGAAGCATTTGAAATGTAGACAGGTCATTATGCATTGAGATTAGTTACAGGGTATCTCAGTAATAAAAAGTAGAGGCAAGTGAACCTATTTTATAAAAATCTGCTCCCCACACAGGCTGTACACATTGTGGTCATTCTGCTAGAATCGCGTAAGGAATGCCAAGTTAAGTGTTTCTGTAGGTCTTTCAAAGTTGGGGTTGTAAGGCAAAATTAGAGGGAAAAAAGCCTTTACAGTGCATGGTTGGTATATGACTTTCAAACCTTTCAATCTCAGCTAAAGAAAAATCAATTTCCTTCACAATAAGGCTGGGCACTGCGCAAAAATACAGCTATTTACATGGCAAATCACAGTTTTCAACCTTCAGCCATTTTGTTCATAAAAGTGGTTGAGAAGGGTCACAAGATATCATGGGAGAAATGCATTATGCTTTTCATTCTCACTTAAAAATAGTCTGAATACTTTATATGTACACTTTTCAAAACTGTACCAGGCATGGCACATTTCAGTCTAGAAGATACATACTTCACAAGCTACAACTATTGAAAAATACTTTTTTAAAATAAATAACAGTTTTCCCTCTTAAATATACAAATAGTTGTCTCTCACTTTAATAACTGGTACTATCTTTCTAAATATAGAAATAACATTATTTTGCATCTAGTACCCTGAATCTAGGCTTTTAAGACTCCTAGGATGAACAAAGTGGCCAAATAAAAGTGAAAAATATTAAAGAACTTGGAAAAAAAAATCGGGGTATTTTTTCTATTAATGTTTGAAGCACAAGAACCATGAAAGTACTAGTGTTTGCAGGTACTGCAATAAGGCATTGACTTATCTGGTTTCACAGTGAGATCATTCTGCTCTAATCTTGTAAGTATTTTTATGTGATCATTGTAAAGGATTTTTCTCATGACTTTTCCTACACTAAAAAAGAGACCCACGCAGCATTTGGTAGGAATTCTTTTTTAATTTTTAATGGAAGATACAGTATGATTCCTTGTGGCAGCAGATCCGCTCCATAGGAAGGGTTGGTCCTTGAAACACAGGATGGGCACTTTCCAAAAGTGCACATAAATTCTGGCTTCTGCCAGGACCAAAGTAGCCATGGAAAAACAACAGAAATGTCAACAAGCTTAACGGACCTTTCTGATAATCAGTCAGCACACAATACCAGAGCATGCAATTCTACATCTGCTCCCGAGAAACACAGCTTGCCATTTGGCTTATATGTCAGGAGAGAAATGCTGCCCTCTTTGTTGAGATATATAACTCCACCTGAACTGCCAAAGATTTTCTCTTTTGTTTTTTGATTCCCTGATCTTCTGAATACATGTGGTTTTTAATATCAAAAAGGATGTAATTCTTGGCCATTTGCACAGCACATGCCCTGGCCTGAATTTCAATTTCATGCAGATATGTGTGAAATGCAGGAGCTGATGTGAAAGAGATGCAGTTCTGCCTAGTCCACTGCCCTACCTCTGACAGCCATGGATGCACAGTTACAGCCAAAGGGACAGTCCCAGCTCCACCCTCACCTCAGAACCATTGCTCCTTTCTTCCAATGCTGCCCCAAAGCTTCCACAGCCACCGGGGAACCCAGGCCCTGCCTGTAGAAGCACTGCACCCCTCCGTTTTGTTATGAAAACTCTGGTCTCCCAGAATCACCACTAGGTGACAGAATGGCAGGGAAAATGCCTTTTGAGAGCCGTTCACAACCAAATGAAAAGATGTCATGCTGTACCACCTCAGGCAGACAGCTTGGTAGCAGCAGTAGCAGTACAGCTGCCAGTAGCATTTTCTTCCTTCCTGCTTCTCTTTGTACTGCTCTGGAGTTGCTAAGTTAATACTAACCATGCCACTGTTGCCATTTGGGCATATGAGTACTTCGGGATGTGGCAGACTTTGCAAGGATGCAAAGTGACAAGCAAGTCAGATCACCCTAGGGCAAAGAATCAGACAGTCAATTCAGGCAAATATTATCAAGTGATTTTTAAACATTTGTTGTTCTTACACTTTTGGGTAATTATGAGTAACAGCTTCTGGGGCAATTGCACAAAAGATGCCTCAATTAGGACAAAATATAATGTTGTAGGTTCACACAAAGAAAAAGGATAAGGAGGAATGGAAATTATACAGTAACATTTATGATTTATGAAAAAATCTTCATTTTAGTTCTAATTGCAATGGACTCCTGCTGCTTGTAACCTTATTGTAATCAAAGGGTTATATTCATTTCTTGCATCATTATGTGCACATAACACCGATTGAAGCTAGTAAGCATTTTGTGCTTGCTGTGAGGAGCAGAGGTGCCACACAATTAAATAATTTACTACAGCTGCATTAGAAACAATGAAGATGGCCTAAAATGTTATAAATGTAGATAACATTGCCCAAGGATGTATAGCATTGTCTTTTTTGACCTTTTGCAGGGGGTAAAATAGTCACAGGGATTGGATGCAATGGGAGGACAGGTTTCTTGAATACAGCAGTCACAGGGCACCTCAGGAAGCAAGGATTATGCAGAAATTGGACTGGGGGGCNAAGAAAAACCTTGTTCCAAAGCTGAATTCTTCTGAAATTTTTTTGTGTCGTTTTGAGTTTAGAGAGTCTGATTTTGAAGAAAAGAAAGAGCAGCAGAATTATCCTTCTCCCTACTTCACCTAAGAGATTAGAATCATTGTCTTCTCAAGTGAGAAACAGCATTTAATGAAGAAGCTGCTACCAGTAATTAAAGCATCTAGATCTTCAATGCTTACTTAGCACAGAGAAGCTCATGAATGTTGCAATCTGGAAATAAGGACAGATATCCAAATCCCCATTTAGTTAACAAAATAAGTAGCACTTGTTCTCAGATGTGCCAGACCCCTCAAGGCTGCAGTCTAATTGCTTTCAGAGGCTGTGGACAAACATCCTCCTTCAGATCCAGCTGTGCTGCTGGGTGTTACCACTGCAGCTGCTCATCTGTGGTGTACTCTGTCCTCGTCCCACCCCTTCCCTCCTCTAGTGTTAAGCACCCTTTTGAACCAGCCCACGCAGCAGTTTGTGTCAGCATTCCTTAGTTTGTGCCAAACGAATTCATCTGGCTCAGTTTAAGTGGTTTAAATAGGAGGTGGCAGTACTGATTGTAGCCCTGAGGCACAAACTTTGGGCAGCAAGGCAAGGATAAATTGTCATGCAGCAGCCACCTGGAAGCTGATGAAGAGAATGAAGAAGCTCAGGTGCAGAACAAAGGTCAAGTAGCAGTTCAGATCTAATAAACCATTTTTTCATGATGGGAAAGAAAAAGTCCAGTGGAATTATCTGCACTGGGTCAGTCTTATAGGTTGGATGTACTGGACAAATAGGTCTTGTGCCATTCTGTGTATCTGATTTTCCAGCTTCTCCCCTGTTCTGGAATGTCATCTGAATTAATGGAAATACACTGTTCAAGTATGGCTGCCATCCATCCACGGTACTTGGGTCATATTCTTTGCTCTGCCTGTACATGCTGAAGTAAGTACCAGCGACCTTCTAAATCCTTGGGGTTTGGTATTTTTTAGGGATTCTGACAAATATTTCTTGTCAAGTATCATTGTTTAGCATAATCAGTCCAGAAAAACATTAATTTTCTGCCTCCAAGATACACCCTTGGCAGTTATGATGTAAACAAAGACTGTCTAGCTCCCAATACCTGGTGTGTTCCCATCCAGGAAACCCCAGTCCAAAATGTGACAAGAATACCTGGATGAAACACATAACTCAAAAGGCCTGGCTGGTCCCAAAAACACTGACTGTACTGTATTTGAAGAAGCAGCATTTGCACTTACAACATATATTCTCTTTTGGTCAGTGCCTCTAAAGAGCAAATCTTGCAGCCTTTCTCATATATGAAGGGATTTAGGATGATTTTATCATCTCTCCCCTTTGCCCAACTCCAGCTGTTTGAAGATGTGGTCATGCAGTGTGCTAACAGTATTAATGTGTCAAAATGGTGGCAAGACAAAAAAGTAGTACCCATGCAAGAGACAGCCCAGTCTCCATATCCCTGCCTTCGGGGAGCCATGTCCAGTGATGCATGAGGCATCCCAGCAACTTTCTCATCAACTGATTCTCAACTGCAGAGAACTTGGGGGTCCCCATCCAAATCAGCTGACCCTGCTGGAGAGGAAGTGCAGTCAGTAAGAAACCAAATCAAGAAAGTATTAACTAAAGTCACCTTGCTCTCAGTGGGGACAGGTCATAATCTTCCCTGAGTCCCTCTGGGAACATGAGAGCTTAAATAATGAATCTCAAAAATTCCTTTGTCAGGCACAGTAATGTGACACCCCTCTCTCTCTCCTCAGTTCATCCTCTCCTGATGACTGATTCCCAAGGAATAGCAGTGAACTTTCAGATCCTCCTCTAGTACATACAGGGGCAGGGAGCATCCACCAAGGAGCTGTTCTTACATTTTCAGTTGCCTCCTGTCCTGCCCCTGTCAATTATGCAGTTGCAATAGAGGGTGTTAGAAAGTGACAGTATTCTGCCACAGAGCTTGCTCTATTCATACAGGCAAGTGAAATCCGTGTTTCTCTGTTTTAGCATCCTCTAGATTAAATTAAAGAGGTGATATTTGTGTTAACTTGTCTCATAACCTGAGCAGAGATTCAAACAATCTGAAACCTCAGACAAGTTCAGAGAGTGATTCTGCAGTTACGCCTCATAACCCTGAAGAAGACAGTGCAAAGGCTTATAATAACAAGCAGCCCTTTTATGTGTAGAAATGCTGATTCTAATTTCCCCTACCTTTACAATGGCATGGGACATAAGGTGAAAGCAAATACTATTTTTGCATAATTTTTCCTTGCTGTTATGACAAGGACAGACTTACAGGGAGAAGGGTTGATGGGGTTATAGGTCTAATTACAGCATATACTGGCTGCCATGTAGTCTCTTAGCCACAGGTTTGGAGTGGCTGCTCCTTTTTCTCCACTTTCTTTGATTGTGCTCATTCCACTCAACTCTACACTACTAAAATTTGTTTAAAGGCCTTTCTGCAAATGAGAACAAAGGGCTGTACACATTTCTTAGATCAGTCCCTTGGTTTGTTTTGTTTTCCAACTGGCAGTGAACAAAATTATTTCTATGGTTCCAGTTCCATTCCAGAGTTCATTATGGAAACTTTCTAGAGAGGGATTACAAAATAGAAATGATCTTCTTGTGGTCAATAGAACCTGCATGCTGCAAGGTGCCTCAAAGGCTTTTGTCCTCGTTATATGAAATAGTGACTAGTTCTTTAAGAAGCTCCAATAAACTATGCCCTCAAATAAAGATGTTCTGCTGTCTGTGTACAATGTTACTAATTTCCTTTGTACAAGAAGAAAAAACATTAAGCAGTGGTATGAAGGACACCTACAATATCCCTCCTTTATGACTCATATCCACCCATCTTCGGAACCTTTTATTCTGAACTCACTGCTTGAAGTCCTTTTTACTCTTCCCTTTCCAGAAAATATTCACTGTCTGAATGGCTTGATTTGTTAGGACAAATTCATCTAAATCACTGCTATTAGGAACATGGCAAACTTCTACTTGTGTACAAAAGATGAACAGTAACAGCTAGCAGGTGATTATTTCTATTACTAGGTTCCTGTATAGAATTTCAGACAACACATTTCTGCTCTTAATAGCTTGAATGGCTCAAAAGAAATCCATGGTAACTTCATCAACAGTGTCTGAATCTTTTCACAGGCTGGATGCTTTTCAAGAAATAATATTTTAATCATTTTTCTTAATGAAGAAGAGAAGATCAGTGCAATGTGCCAGTTCTGTGCCTAGGCACTCAAAGTTGGCACTGGCTTCACACCAGGGTTGTTCACTTGGTGACTGCAGGATGCTGAGGCCCTGATCCAAGAACATAATGAAGTACATGGGCTTAAACATAAGCCTGAAGGTAATTTTTCAGAGTCTTGTGTTCAATGGCAAATCCTGCTCCAACTATCTTGCAGAAACTATGGGAAAGCCAGAAGGGAAGAGATATGGGTGTTATTTGCAAACAGTTTTGACCATTTCCAGTATGGAACAGCTGACATTACACAGCACCTGGAGTGATGGTCTCCTGAGCAAATCCATGGGATGTGAATCATTTACATCAGTCTCCTTAACTTTCTGGACAAAGCCATTGTACTGAACTGCACTTCATTGGACTGCTGCTGTAACTAGCACCTCTGAGCATGATAAGCCCATTGAAGCAGGGATCCTGTTACTTGTTCTGCTTTTCTTCCTGTGAGATCTGTGACAATCAGTCTAAAATTACACAGTTAAAATAATCCCTGCATCCACTGTGAGGTGAGCAGAGGGAACTACAGACAGATGTGGAGAACAGGAATTTTCTAAACCCAAATTCACCCTCAGCCAGAGTCTGGCAGGCTGTTCAGGTACCCATGCAGCCACCCCAGGCACAATGACATCTGTGGACAGAGCAGGGATTCATCTCCCTCCAGTTTCTCAGGATCAATGGCCAGCAGAATTTGATTTGCCCTGTCAGCAAGTCTTCTGGTGTGAGGAAATAAGAGACTTTGGCCTTAAGGAATGGGTCCTGGTCACAGAAACCACAGACTACAAGGTTCCCAGATTGAGAAAATTCTGTGATAATTGTCAGGATTTTGTGGCTCTGAAGAGACCCAGTAAAGTAGGAACATGACTGTGTACAAAAAGGAGGATGTGAGGGTTTTGATACAGTAAGCTAGACACACCTCAATTTGTGGGGACAGTCTTAAAGAAGAAATTGTTGCATTTTATTTCAAGTTAATTGGTGCATATTTCTCATCAGTATCCCATCATCAGTCTAGACTATTGGAAATGTTTTTGGGT
Source organism: Cyanoderma ruficeps (assembly GCA_008694505.1). NCBI lineage: Eukaryota > Metazoa > Chordata > Aves > Passeriformes > Timaliidae > Cyanoderma > Cyanoderma ruficeps. The sequence continues at coordinate 11,539,979 of VZDJ01000426.1, forward strand.
TTTTTTTCCTCCAGCTGCATTCCTATTCTTTGCAGAGGCACAATCACTCATGAATCTTAAACAGCTTTTGCACGGATTCAGCTCAGCTAATGAAAAAACAGAGAAGATTGCCATAATCTCTTGAATCTAAGGAGTAATATAGAGAAGTGATTCTATCAGGACGAGGAAGAAAGAAAGACATGAGAAAGATGGTCAGGTGCATTATGAATTTTTTGCAATATATTTCTTTAAAATATGTGGGGGAGGGAGAGGTGACAGTATTTTAACAATACCATTATTTTACATCATCCTTCTCCTCATTACTTATGGACAGGCTGATGCTGAGATTTAGCACAGGAAACAGTTTTAAGAACCCATATATTCTTGGCTCCAGTTCATGCCCTCAGACTGTGCCAGAACGCCAACTGAATGTTAAATATCTAACCTAGCTATGCATTTTTAATGCAGACTTTACCATTACGTTGAAATAACACTAAGCACTAATGGCAAGTCTTTTTCTTTTTTAACACAAATACAAGACAGCATCCAGAAACTGTACTGAAACAGTAGGTGTAGTCAAAACCAACAAACACTGCAAAAACCTATGATTTCTTCCCAGAGACAATGTGTCATTCACAGTAAATGGCATGAAATTAGATGTGACCACACTCGTGAATAAGGTTTGCTGGACTGGCAGCTCTTCATTTAGAAGATTTAGGCAGGTCTGCAATTTATTCTAGTGCTGCCCATCTGTATGCCTCAGCTACGCCACTTGAGGTGTGTTTGTCACTGAAGGCAAAATGAGTGATGGCTCTTCTGCCAATGCTCCACAGACTTGCTTTAGATGTAGAGGTGGAGGTCACAACAGCCTGTCAGCCCTCCCACACCAATCTGCTGGCCCAGCACTCCACCAGTGAGGCTTTTTTGGATCCAGGCCTTGTTCTAGGGTCTCTGCACTGCAGTGCCCTGGAGTGTTTTGAGGCACTAACTTGGTCAGCAACCTGACCAATCACTCCTCTGAGTAAATGTTCCTTTAGAAGCTACAAGCATTGTTACATGAAATTAAACAGAGGAGACATCTCCTCTTTCTTTCCATGCTTATCTTATTCAGTTAAGCACTGATGGCTTCAAGGCAGGGATCCTTCCAGTGTTTGCATAGATACAGCACAGGGCACCTTCAGTTTCAGCGGCAGCTGCTAAGCACCACTGCAGCACACAGCAATTAATATGAAATAATTGTATACACCAAAGAAATCAGCTGACTGGCAGGTCCTATGTACCCACTTCTGAAAAGATGATTAGCTCTTTATTATTCTCTTTGCTTTTAAATACATACATAACTCTATATACATATTTCTGCTCTATGGAAAAATTGCAATGATTGACCATTTTAAAAATAAAGTATATAAGGCCTGAGTTCTGGAAAGAATGACAGGGATGTTTCTAAGCCATGAAATTTTCATGATTTTGAAATGGTGTCTTTAATTTTAAAAATTATTTCTACAAACTAGGCTTTCATTACTGCACAAGTCTTTGATTCATTATGCTTTTCTATTGAAAACAGAAAAATAAGTGTAAGGGGAAGAACTGGAGATCAGCTGCTACATAAACAAATAAAAAAAAATAATAAAAAGAAGGAGAGACAATCTATATCCTTGCAAAAGATTCCACCAAAACCAGTCCTCTTCTTCCTGCCGTCCTAAAACATAAAGCTTAAAGGATTCTTTCACTGGTATGCCTATTGCAATATTCTGCTTTGAGTTTGCCTGCTACTAATTTAAAACATGCTACCCCAGTAGTCAAGACCAGTTCTGAGAAGCAATGCTTCCTCACTGGCAATAGGTCTTTCTCCAATAGACAGGGGTGAAACTGTGACAGGAGGAAGAAGCTACAGCTCTGCAGCAGTTCACTAATGGCCCTAAAGCAGGTTCCCTATTCAATAATCAGGCACCAAACAGAAATATTTCTGTTTCTAATGCAAATAATGTTTCTGGGTTTTGCTTACTCATTCTGTCACTGAGACACCTGAAAAGGATGGGTAGTCTGTTCTGCACCAAAAGCAAACAGTATCACATTTATTTTCCTCCGGGAAATTAAGTTCTCATCTCGTGTATTTACCCCAAAGTGTCCAAACACCATCTTAATTTCCTATTTCAGATGCTGAAGAGCAAGCAAAGTGACTTGTGCTCCTGATGCCTTAGTTGTTTTTTTTATGGAACATGCTATGTATTTTGTCATTGTTTCCTCTGTCTGAACTCATACCATGGACACACTGTGACAGGAAGAAGTAACTCAGTTGCCTGAAGAACCAGCACCTACTTCTCACCACCAGCTAAAGTTAGTTGAAATGAATTCATAGTCACTGCTACTTTCTGGGTAGCTCAAAGGTACCCGTTATAAGCTGTTCATGCTGTGCTGGCAGTCTTGCTTCTATGAATGCAACACCTCGCACAGTGAGATATGACCCAGCAAGGCTGTGACCTGGTGATTATCCCCATTCCTTTCCAGCAGCTACAAAGTATGTTATTACCTGAGCTTGTAGGTCGGTCTACTATACTCAATGCAAACTATTTTGATCTAATACCCACACATTTATTTAATTTTTGTTTTAATTTAATTTCATTTGAGCTTTCAAAATTCCTGTGGCAATGAGTTCCACAGTGTCATCTCTTGAAAACATATGGTGCTTCTTGTAAACCAAGTGTCTAATAAATTGTTCCCTCCCTCCTGGCATTTAAGATGTGAGCACTGCATTGGTTTGCATGGTTTAAAAAAAAGTATGTTTTTATCATGTTATCTATTTCTTTCCTAGTAATTTCTAATACCCCATTTGTCTCTTTGATCACTGCTAGCTTTGAGGTGATTATTTCTGAAAAATTATGTGTAATGATTCCCAAATCTGTTTTCTGAGTGGTAATAGCTCATTTAGAGTCCATCACTGTGAATGTATAGTTAAGGTTGTTTTCCTCCATGTGCATTACTTTGAATTTATTGACACTGAATTTCATCTGCCATTTTATTACGCAATCATTCAGTTTCTTGAGCTCCTTTTTTAAGCCTTCACAAACAGTTTTATCTTTGACTGTGGTAAATAATGAATGGGATGTCAGCAGGTGGATATGCCAATGGATATTAACCTCTTTTTCAAGGAGAGTATTTAGAGGCATGCTGTGCCTGCGGGACCACACCAACAATCTTCCCTCCTCTGTGAAGCTGCCCCTACCTTCTAATGTCTACAGACCGAGTATCCAAGCCACCCAATATCCCAGGAGTACCTAGGCCACCGTGACTTTCCCCTGCTCCTTCGCAGAAACTCATGCCCACTCCTAACTCCTTTCAGTACTAAACTTCCCCTTTCCCAAATCCAGGCCTCCTAGTCCCAGCCCATCGCGGGGAGGTGACGCCCACAGCACCAGCTTTCTTCCGGCTGTGTCCCATGGGAGAAGCTCATCCCGGTGCTCCCGGCACTCCCGACCCAGCCCCTCGGGGAGCCCCCGGGCCGGCCGTGCCCAGAGCTCCATCTGGCGGCCGCCGGCCCGCACGGTCCCAAACCCCGCTAAAACACCCTCGGTCGCTTCCTGCCTGCTGCGCTCGCTGCCACAGTCCTCCAGAAACTGTGTAAGTCCCAGCAACAGTGGGAGATGAATGCTTTTACAGGGGACAAAAAGCCCCCCCAAAAAAACCTTTTTATTGTTCTGTTCACATGTTCTTCTGGGGGAGGTGAAAGAAGAAAAATTATCTGAAGGCCTTGAAAAGGTATAACTGATGAACAGGGAGCCCATGACCCTGCTAGGGTAGCACATTTCAGCTAGGGACTTACCTACGATAACTCAGAGCTTAGTGCTTTCGCTAGCATGCTGCTAACTCATGGCAGACTACCCGTGTCTGTAGAGTGCACATACAGAAACACTGAGAAAGAAGTTGCTTTCTAGTTTATTCTTTGCTTGCTCAGAGAGAGGACACTGAGAACGGGGGGTTCATCTCCCTCAGTCTGGGGAGTATTGTGTGTCGAAACAAAAGCCAGTGCTCTAAAAAATAACTACCTTCTCAGGCTCACACCACAGGACTAAGTCACTTGTTTTGGCAGTCTGTGTTAAAAGAGAGTTCCATGGCAGAAGCAGCATCGTGGTACAGCAAAGTTCAGAACAATTCTACCTAGAGAAAGCAGCAGGTTTGAAACTACTCTGTTCATCTCTGACCTGCATGGTGCTAACATGCCCTATGCACCTAGAAAAAAGTTCAGATGTAAATATTTAAAGTACAGCCATGGCCTATCTCAGTTCAGCCCAATTCCACAAAGGGCAGTGTGAAGACATAAGATTTTTGTAGCTTTTTTTTTCCCATAAGATCACTGCATTAATTGGACACTTCTCATCTTGCACAGAGAAGTGTTTCCTTGCTTATGCTTTTCCAGCATCTAGCACAAAAGGAGGTTCTTAGGTGTTAAAAGTGAGTGAGCTGCAAACTCAGTCTAGTGCCTTAAGAAGCCCAGCTGGAAGCTGCATTTTGGAGCATTGAACAAGCACAGAACAGAAAATCAATGAATAATATCACTACAGTATCCGCAATTAAAAAATCCATTAGATTGAAGCATGTTTTCAAGCAAACAGCTTCCACCTTTACTCGTGTTTGCAGGTTATTGGTCTGAAAGACACATGCCTGGACTGCATGGAAAGGAGCCACTGCAAGGTTAAATGCAGTCATGATGTGCAGGAGGGGCTGGGAATACACAGAGCCATTCCCTTTTCCTCTGACCTAGCATGTCTACTATTTGGCCTGGGGGAAACTTCAGGTGCCAAATAAGGCATTAAATCAACCTCACTTGGAAAGCTTTGTTAACAGTTGCAATTCTAAGCCAAAAAGCAAAACCCTCACCTGATCAATATTCCAGGCCAGCCAACACCTGAATCATGTACATTGCACAATTTATAAATGTAAACTCCTTTTGTCTGTGTTCCTCCAGATGCTGCCACTGCACTTCATTAGTGTGATCCAAAACCTCGTACTTTTTTCAGCTGTGAACTAAGTCTGTATGAGGAATGCAGAAGGGCATTAATTTTATTTCCTCCATGTGTAAAGGTCTTTAGTGCCCCTGAAATCTAGTACTTGAGCTGTGTGTGGTCCACGGATATTTAGCCATCATCCTAGGCAGGAAACCCAATTGCATGCATCATAGAAAGTATACAGATCATTTGTTAGTTGTGTTTTTTCATGCAGAGTGTGGCTAAGCATGCCATGGAATCATAGAATGGTTTGGATTGAAAGGGACCTTAAGGATCAAAGAAACCTTAAAGATCATCTCATTCCAGTCCCCCTGCCATGGGCAAGGACACCTACTAGACCAGGTTGCTTAAATCCCCACCCAGCCTGGCTTGTTACAAAAAATTACTTGTTATTATTCTCTTTACCCCTCAGAAAGCAAATTAAAATACTCTCAAACTGCATTTATCACAGCTTCCTCAAGACAGACTCAAGCCTGTGCAAATTCTCTTTCTCGGTGTCTTTAAAACACTCTCTCTGTATTTGGTCGTCTAAAATGTCACCAGGAAGACCTATCGGCAATTTCTTGTAGAGACAATAGGGGGAGGAGAAGCTGACCATTAGCGCTAAAAAGCAACTGCAAATTGGGTAGGCATGAGCAGGTTAAGCAACCAGCTTGTACTTAAGGTTTAAGATGTTGTTTCCTCATCTTTCTCCCTGCTGCAGCTGCAAGTAGAAGAGATGTGCAAGTTAGTTTAATCTTTATTATTAAAAAAAGGGTAGTCTGTCAGGCTCCACACACTAAGGAGCCCTGCACTCTCTTTGAATTGAAGTATTCTGGATTTGATTAGCTCAGTTACAGATGGTGAAAACTTCTTAGTACAAAGATTATTATGGAAGGCAGAGACTGTCCTTTTTGAGGATGAAGGTAGTAAAAAATTATGCTGCAGCCCTTCTTGATTTTCTATATGACCATTATCCATAGGCTGGGTATTACCTGCACAGTTACCTGTGGACACTCCGCATAAACCACTATCCTATTTTCACATCCAGAGAGAACATCAGTATGGTGCTGCAGGGTCCCAAGTGGGGCTTTGGTTCTGCTGGACATTAGCTTCAACATGTCTGCACTGACAAGGTCCCTTGCCACATCCCTTACCCTTTTTTCTACTGTCTCCTACCTGCATGTTGTCCACACTATTTCAAATGCATTCAGTGCTAGCTGTCTTACTCCTTTTTGTGAATTGTGTTATGCCGTCTGTATCACTATTACCTTGCTTTACTAAGAGAAAAAAGTCCTTGGCTATGTATAACTGTTCATATGTGTGTGTGTGTAATTATTTTACTGCTGTGTAACTGTGTTGTATTAAGGTGGTGCCAACTGAATATTTAGTGACTTAGCTTGTTATGCCTGAGGAGGATTTTTATTGAAATGTGATATTTCTATTATGAGCTATAAGCCCCAAGTCTAAAATGTGCATCTTCAGAACTCTTCTCAGGATATTCTCAGAAAATTAATTTCAGATGTATTTGGTAGTTGTAACACTTCTGTAATAATGAAAAAAAAAAAACACTGACATGCCACAAGCTTGATGCAACCAGCATTTCAATCAAAGGAACTTTTTATTTTACTTCTATGGCAGTCAAGGTGGGTGCATAATTTTTTTAAAATATTTAAGTGAAACTGGAGGTCTTCGTGTATAGGCAAGGGGGTCTTGAATGCAGCATTCAAATTACTTGGCACTAGATTTTGGTTTATGTAGCACAATTTCTAAATAACCACTGCCAGAACATGAAGTAGGATCTAGAGATACTTCCCATGTCACTATTGTTAGTCAAGTGACATTATAGGTGTTGTTAACTGAGCAGTGAACTAAATGTGATAGACTTGGAGATGTAAAAATAATGTGACTTTGTTCTCCATTTTCTTCATAGCTCATCAAAGAAGTAACAAACTTAGTCTTTAAAATAGAAAGTGATAGGTAATAACAGATTCTTAACCTCATCTCGCCCCTACCAGTAGTGTACTATCATGTAAAAAAATTTTAGAGAGTATTTACCAAAAAAACCCTATGAAAGCTGGCTGTGACTGCCTTGTGTCTCCAGTACATGGATGGTAATTAGTATGTAGTCTGCAGGGAAGATCCAGTGAATAGAGCGCAAGGCTATACCTGCCTTTGCAGATCCAGAGGAACAAATCTACATGATGCCCAGGACAGATTAATGCACAGGAGTCTGGGGCTTCAGCTCTGCTTTGATGTCAACAACATTTGCGTTTTCCTTATTAAGAAATGCTTTTAGCCCTCCTGGCCATGATGGAAAGCTGGAAATGACAACCTGCATGTCATGGATAGAGCAGCATCTGCTTGAATCTGCTGTCAGTGTCCAGCAGAGAGAAGGGCTGTACCTAAAAGGAAATCACAGGGAGTTTTTTTCCCCCTAAATAAATAAAGAAGACAGAGAAGATTTTCCACTTTTAAAAATTCTATCTTCATGGATTCCATAACAAGAGCACTGACAATCTGAAAATGTCTTCATTTTTCAAAGCTTACTCCCATAATAAGGCAACTAAATGGAATATTTCAGACAATTGGTTTTATTTTTGGCAACCTAAACTGCAAATAAGCTTCAGTGTTCAGCCAGAAAGGAAATGAACTGTCCTGTTACATTACCACTATTGTAGGCAGGGTTGTTGGGGGAGAGACAGACCCCACACAAGCTGCCCCAAACCCTCACCGATCTGTCACCAGATTTATCTTTGGCTGTGCAGGGAGCTCCTCAGTGCCTTGTTTGGGCCTTGCAAAGCTCAGCTCCCCTGTGCTATGCGGATGTGCAGTGGGGGGTAAATTCTCATTTTCTCCTCAGAATAGGCTGTGGAAATACTTACTGGATCATCAAATAACACTACTCTTGTAGTCCTTTTCAGTGTCTCACCAGTGGCTGACAGCTCATCACCAAAGTAGGCTGAATGAGTTAGGAACAAACCACAGGGAGGGATGCTCTATCAAGAAGCACTTGTCTTTTGCTTTCTGGGCTGACAAAATGCCCTTTCATCCCCCTCAGAAGTTGTCCGAACCAGATAATCCTCACCTCTTCCTCACCTTTCTCCATCTGCGAGATGTGTGAGGCAGTGCCATAGTGTGTGTCACAGCCACAGTGGTTTTAGCACCTACTGGGACTTGCAGAGGATACAGACAATGGACAAAAACACAGGGAAGGACAGGGAAACACAGGGAATGGACAAAAGCACAGGGAAGGGGGTTGGGGGCCACAGCTGAGGAAGAAAGTTCATGCAAATGAACCACTTTTCAGGTAATTCATCTGTCCTGCCTGTGAGACAGATCATCCCACCTTCTGGAGGAGTCTGGCCATCTATAAAAGCTTTTAGTATGTCCTAATGCATCTGCCCCTTAATGAGCAGAAGCAATCTCAAGTCTGGCATTGCCCCTTAGCTTTCCAGTACTTGACTCTGCAGCCTCAGCTAATAATGTTCTTTCGGTGGACTTTCCGGTATGTGATTTTATGGATAAAAAGCAGACAGTGCACTTGAAGAGAGGCCAGGTTGGCACAAAGCTACAGAAATGTTGCTTTCCTTTAACAAACTGCAAAGGGAAAAAGAAAAACATCCAACTATATATAGCCAAGAAAAGATTTCATAGCCTGTGCCAATGGCACATCAGAAAATACAGAAATATGTTTTTGAAACATCTCTGGTTATACAAACATGAGATAGCTTTTTGCAGGAAATTTATATGAAGTGTATGAAAGAGGCTGTGTTAGATGTCACCCAGAGGAATCAAACCAGGGCTTTTCTGCCTCAAAGGCATAGACGGCTTTAGCAATCAGATCTAAACTTTGGCTCAAGTGTGTGCACTTCATGGGCGAGACCACAGAAGGCTCTGCAGTTAGCTGGAGGTCAGAAGTGCCCATTTCTCTTAAGTCTGAATTCTGGTGCCACTACATGAGTGGAAATACCATGATTCAAAGAGAAACTTCTGGAGAAAAACCATGCAAACCATGCAATTGCCCTGTAATTGGACAGTTTACTTTGGTATGCAACTCAGTTTCCCAGCAGACCCCCATGGGCCCATCCAAACCCTAACAGTGACTTGCTGCTCTCCTCCAAAGATCCCTGAGTCACTAAAGCCTCTTTCTACCCCTGCTTCTGCCACTTCAGCACTTGGCCTTTCTCTGGAAGGATGCAGCAGCAAAACTCTTAATGGGTCCCCGTGGGGTATCACAGGAAGTCCAGGAGTGAGAAAGAACATCAGGCACATAATTCATGACCTGCCTCAGGCAAAAGGGGGCAAACAACAACAGCAGCAATAAAAACAAAAAAGCTCTTCCCTCCAGAGTGGAGTAATAGGAGTTCCCACAGGAGCCCATTAAACAAAACAAAATGCTGAGAGCCTAGGAATATTGTGCACTTCATCATTTTCTCAGGATCCCCATGGATAGGACAGGAAAAGTTGCAATGCTGTCTAAGTGGAGGGAAAGAACCTGAGAGGTGTGAGGGCTCTGCCTGGCAAGAGGAAGAATGTCTCCTTTGTGTGTCTGCAGGTGATATTTTTCCTTCTCTGGTCTGTACATTAATATCTTGTGCTCTCCCAAGATTTTGCAGGGCCTCAGTGGACTGTTTGCTTGTTTTGTCATTTTGCCATCTGGCCAGCCTAACACGACTGTCCCTGGCAGAGGTTGAAATTCTGATGTTTTGTCTAAATTTGGAAGTGACATTTTCCTCAGGTTTTGTAATTAGAACTAATGAATTGCTACAGTGCAATCTTTTTTACTTTCTCTTCATGGAGTTTGACCTGAATTTTAGCACTGATGAAGATGATGTGTTGACAGGATAGGTTGCAAGGATAATATCTCCAGTCTGCTCTGCAGATGTGTCTTGCTCCTGCCCAAAATCTTCTCCTGCTATCAAGACTTTTTAATCTATTGCTCTCACTCCTCTGTCAGCAAAGAGTTTATTCTCCTCTTGGGACTACTTTGTTATAGCTGTGAGGACATAACTTCATGCTCTCCTGCCATTCCTATTCAGGACCTATGGAGAAATTAATACAAACCATCCCAGTTCATCCTGAAATAATACTTAAGGTCTTGTCAGGCAAGAGGATTCAGGATCAGTTCACTCCCTTCACTCTGTGGGATAAGTATGGTTTGGAGTATTTGGCAGACAAAATCATGAATTATTGTCATTTTCCCCACTATGAACTTCTCAAAAATTGCATGTATGGGTGCTGCAAAGACTGAAGTTTAAAGAAGACAGGAAAACTCTCAGCTTCTCTTGTTCTTTCTAGAATAAGTCACCTGAAAACAGGCTTTAACAACCAGCCTTTAACAGATTTTAATTTACTGGCTTTCCTTATAGATATTGGGTGCTCTCTACAGTTTCCTGAAAGGGGAAGTGGAAAGGAAGGTGTTGATCTCTTCACCCTCGTACCCAGTGCTAGGCTGTGTAGGAATAATTCAAAGCTGAGCCAGGGAAGGTTTAGACTGGACATTAAAAAGCATTTATTCACTGCGAGGGTGGTCAAACACTGGAACAGTCTTTCTAGAGAAGTGGTTGATGCTCCAGTGTTAAAGAGGCATTTGGATAATTCCCTAAATAACATGCTTTAATTTGGTCAGCCCTGCATTGGTCAGGCAGTTAGTCTGGATGACCACTATAGGTCCCTTCCAACCAAAACAGTCTGGTCTGTTCTGTTCTGTTCTATTCTGTTCTTTTCTGTTCTATTCTGTTCTATTCTATAATTCTTTCCCACCCTGAAAAGCTGCAGAAACCCTTTTATGCAAAAAATCAAGGTTGTTCTTGGCTTATAAATCACAGGCTTTACTTTATGAAGTAACTGCAGGAGAATCCTTGCATGCAAATCAGATGGATAAGACTACCACTTCTCATTCTGTGACATCTTTTCATCATGGGAATGTCTCGATTTAAAGTGGAAGATGAGGATGTAAGACAATTTTCAATTCCCCACCTAGGCGGTCGCAGCCCTGATGTGCTTATCCCACAGGACATGCTGCCCTCTCCTGCTTGGCTTTGAGAGGCAGAAATTATTCAAGCCGGGATCCCCTAATACTGGCTCTGTCAGCCTGAACATTGAATTAGTGGTAACTAAAGCACTGTTTCACAACGCTGTTTGCAAAGCCCTTCATGTGAAAGGTGGTTAAAATCCATGTAAGGTGTCAGAGCCCATTGGGAACTTGGGAACTTTATGACATGGTAGTGTTTTTTCCTTGTGGAAATCACAGCAATTTTAGAGAAAGGTAAGGTTAGCAAATCCATACACACTGAAATCTGTGACCATCCCAGACAGATAAAAACCCTCTTACACATGCAGTATAGAATTTCTTTATTCCTACATAAATGATCTGTGCAATAACTGTTTTCCAGGATATCTCACAGACCGGACTGTGGAATTTGAGAAAAAATATCTATCGAAAAAAGTGGGCTTAACAACATAATATGGTAGTAGACTATGCCTCCTGTTAATCAGGACAGACAGCAGCCTTAGGAAAAACATGCATACTACAACTTTCCCTAAATGTTTTTTTGCATCTATGAGACCAGGAAACTGGGTCAGCTGCAAAATCATGAATTTGCTCTGCACACACAGAGCTCTACACTACCAGGCTGGGGCTGTTTGGATTCGCTGTTCATTAAAATAAAATAAATTTTAAAAATTCTTTGTGTTCTTGAAACATGCTATTCCAATAGTCTTTAAAAGGTCATTTTGCCATATTCAAGATTACTGCTTTATTTAAAAATGAATTGATTACGGTGGAAAAGTAATTGAAAGTTCAGCAGCAAGACAAAATATATTATTATGATCAAAATGAAATGTTTTTATTGAGCTGAGGCTAACAGACTGGAAAAAAACCAAACTCCAAACAAAAAAAAACCACCTTTTTTGAGTCCATCAGAGTCTGACTTTTTGATCGGGTTTGGTGTGGGAGCATTCCTTAAAATCTCCAAATCTTCTCAGTGTGAGAAGACTGTTTCCCATGAAACTGTACTCAGGCTGTGAATTACTTCTAGACCAGGCTTCTCAGGAATGAGACAACAGATGCCAGCTCCACCCCATTACTGTAACATGAACATGTCCCTCACAGCAAACACACTGATGGTCAGCTAGACCTCGCTGACTTCTGCCTAAGTACTCACTTGGTCTGTCTGTTCTTTTTTTTCATACGAACACACTGAAAAAAGCACATGTGGTTAAGAACACAGAACAAAAAATAACTCAGTTTCACACTCCCAATCGGTGCATTGCATGGTCAGTTTGGGAGTGGGGTATGGATGTATTATACTCCAGGCATCTAACTTTTAGATAATTAATCTAAACTACTTGAGGTTTTTTTCTTGAAAAATAGGGAGAGAAGTGAGGGGTGATCCTGAGGGGTGTTAGGTACATTTCTCTCAGGCATTTTCCTAAGGATACCTTTAATTGCCCATTTGGCAGTGCTAGTCCCCTCCTCATTGGCAAATGAGACAGTTTGCCATGGAACTGTTTTAAAGAATACCTTCTACTGGCATCTCCTTAATGGATTATGCAGTGAAAGCCTAATCCTTTAACTGCAGGCACCGCTGCAGGACAACAGCAGCTCAGCATAGCACCGGTGATTGCGATAGCATTCAGTGCCTTCTCCTTCTCTTCATCACCTGGATGATGAAGAACCATTCCAGGTCACAGGAAGCTCATTTCCATGCATCACCACAGGCTATATTCACTACCGAGCTACAACCAATTTGAAATAATGAGCTACAGGTCATGGACTTTCTGTTTTACTCTGTTATTGATTCCTTGGGCTTTTCCCTCCTTTTTTCCCCCAAGAGAACTGGTTTAATTTCTGTACATATGGATTCTGTAACCTTCCTCAGTAGGTGGGGAAAGAATTGTTGTTCTCCCCCATGTTTGCAAAGAGAGGCCTCATTAAGCATATTCCTTCTTTATTTTTAGCTTTCCATCAGGCAAGCAGCAAAAAAAAATCAAAGCTTGTTTATAGCCATGCTGGACAGTTCTCCATGGCAATTGCTGGTCCATGGCCTGAAGTGTTATGAAAAGGACAACCTTTGATCTCTCCAGCCCTTCCCATATATAACAGCTCCTGTTCCATTCAAAGCAAATTGCTCCCTATCATGGATTAACTAAAGATTTTTGATAGAAAAACCTCTACAAAGGGCTCAGGGGGGCTGGCAACAGAGAAGAAGCATTATGAAATACAAGAATGGATTAAACAGAGGGTGAAGTTGTTAAAAGACACTTCTAAATTATGTAATCAGTGACCTGGGCTCAAACTGTTTGTGTCCTTCCTCTCTTGCAATCCTGCTGCTGCTGTTATGGGTTTTGGCTTGGGAGAAATATTTTTCTGAGTCCATTTCACCTTGATGGATTATGATGCCATTTTAAATGTCAATTGATAATAACTGTGCCATTAAAAAAATCATAAATGTTATCTGTATAAACCTACAGTGTCCCTTTTATTAATATTTCTAATGTATGAGCATTTTGAGAAATCTACAGAGACAACGGGACTAATAAATCTGAGGAGGAAGGGACTCCAGAAGCAAGCTGTGTGAGCTTTATGCTAGATCACTGCCAGCTGTTGAACTTTGAGGAGATCAGAGCAGCTCAGCGGTCACTGGGGAGATTGGTAGAGTCTAGTAAGGCATAAAAGATAGAAGACAACCTGGAAGGACATGAGGCTCCAGAGGTGATGGCAATTTGCAGCTGCAGGTGCACTGGTGTGTCTCTGGCTGCCTGAGCTCGCTGGCTTACTGTGAACAGCTGACTGAGCACAGGCCCTTGGAGAAGAGCTGCTGTGAGCTGCAGCATCCACCCGGTGCATAAACACTGGACACCCCGACTCTGAGTCACATTTGTGAATGGAATTTAAAGGAGATGCTTCAGAGGCATTGGGTGGAGTATCATCCCATTACTGCCTTTATCCAGCGGAAGGGACCAGTGGGACAGGAGTGGTTCTGTTTTGTGACTGACAGGGTAAACAAAACTCTTTCTCCTTGAGATAGCCAGTATAGAACAAAACATTCCAAAGTGCAGATCCCAAGCTGATGTTAAGTCTTTGCATCCAGAACTTTTCACTTTCTGAAATTCTTTAATTTATAAACCTCGGGGGTTGTGTGGACCTCTAGATTTGCCTGGCACAGAGAGGATGAGTTGAGAAAATCAACACGGCATGATTTTGTTCTAGACAGCCACCTTCTGCTGCAAAGGGTTGCGTTCAGAGCTCAGCAATCACAGAAGAAGATGTGTTTCCCGCCTTAAGGAATTTATAGACTAAATTAGATGGGTAGCACAATAATTGTAACAAATGAGAGTCATCTGCATTTACAGGTCAAGCAGAAATATAAAAATATCCCCAAACTACCCTGCAAATGCATATTAGAACTTGACAGAAAAATAACTTCTTCATTCTCCGGTAATTAAAAAGTAAGTAATTTCTTGTTTTGAACTTAAAAAATTTTGTTATATTTCAGCAACTCAATCATTTGAGAAAGGGGGTCAACTGAACTATTTTAATTTGCAGAATGTTCATTTGCATTTCAAGGGTCTATTTTTTGCCACTCATCTTTATTTTAACATAATACAAAGCAAAGAAATTCTGAGTGAGCAGTCATTCCAAAGACAATATTTAATCTTTTTTTTAGTTAATGAAATTGTATTTATCACTATTTTTCCATTTCTGTATTAAAAATAGCAAAATGTTCAAGTCTTTTGGTACTACTTAAACATTTTGATATCAAACCTGCCTTTTTTTCTGAAGAAACTTTTGTACACAAAACATGGGATTTATGCATCATTACACTGCTGCTTTCTAATCCCCTTTCAAGAGTTGTCACTTATTTATCCTATTTCCTACTTTAGTGCTTGTTTTGTTTTCCTATATAGAAGAACAAAAATACATTTCTCAGTTGGCATTGCCTTCAGTTTTAATAAAAAAGTACAATACAATCAGACAGAACAAAAATAAAGCCTTCAGAAGGACACTTTCAAGTTGTAAATTTGCATGTGAGCATCTAATTTAAGCACACACAGAAAATCAACTTGTCACTGCCAGCAGCAGGGAGGTTTAAAGTTGCAGACTGAGACACACTAGTTATACAAACATGCAGAGTTGGATTTTGTGACATGGGACTACAGAATCATCTCAGCGGGTGCCTGCACAGAACGAGCTGGTGGCAGTGGAGACAGGCAGTGCGGACACTGAGTATGCGGTAATGCTGAATTCACTCATGACCATAGAATAAAAGGATTTATTCTATCCAGAGGTGGAAGCTTGGAGTCTGCTTGTCTCAACTCTCTTTGCTTCAGAATTTTTTTAACACGAATGCACATGTATTTCTGCCAGAAGGCTATGTTTCTCCCATTCAAAACTGTGTGTGTTCAACTCAGCAAAAATGGAGCTGAGGCAAGGAAGAAGGATAGGAGGTATCTTTTTTGCCCTGAGAGTCTCTAGGCTAATTTACTCAGCTATTTTACCCAAAGATATGGGTCCTCTCATGAGGAGTACTGGAACCTATCAGACTTTGCTGTGAAATCCTTCTCTTCCTCCTCCTCCTGCCCCTGCAGCAAGAAATTAGCCCCTTGGACACCTAGGTTTTAATAACAAACCAAAGCCAAAGTTTTCCATTGTAAAGGAAAATGTGGCCTTGTTTCACTTAATAATTGAAGGAAAGAAATCCATAGGCTTCACTACTGCACCTATATAGATCCTTTGGAAAAATGGACAGCAGAGAAGGTTTGAAAAACAGACAGCCTTAGATCTGTTTTTCCTGTGCCTGAAACTTACAGGTAAAAGGTAGCACAGTAAGCATCAGAGAGTTCAGACACTGTAATATATACTGAATTAATACAGTGAAGCCTGGATCAAGAGCTCTCAACTTGAGGCATCTGAGAAGTAAGATTTGAAGCCATTACTCTATAGGAAGCCAGAAAGCAAGAAAAATGGCTCCCTTTTTAGTGCTTCAGGCAAATAGAGTAGGGAAAGTAGGGTGTCTGTAAAAGAATGTACTAGGTTTTTCTGTGTGCTTTTTCATGGGTTTTGACTTGGGAATCACAAGGAAAATGGGGAATCCCTGTTATTAAACAGGCAGTTTTAATCCAGGGTATGAATTCAGAGCACCTTTCTTTCCCTTCTCCCTGCATACTGACATCATGCTCACCTGTTCTCAGCCCATAAATTTACCCACTCTCTCATTCTGCCTAAGTAAAGAAGGGGGACACTTCCCTCTTTGTGTGCCCAGCCGGGATTACAGACACTGGCAGCAAAGCTGGAGAGGACAAAGCTTGGCTGGAGAGGCATTCCCCCAGAGCAGGGATTGAAAGGGGAAGATGTTCCCTGCTTAATGGAGAGGGCCAGAAGAACTTTTGCACTCACACAACAGCTGCCACCTCATCACACAACCAGGAAAGCACAAGATCCTCCTTTATAGAAACGGCAGGGGGATGCAAAGAGAACAAAAGAAAACACTTCCCACTCTACCCCACGTGTGGCATCAGTGTGAAAGATGCTCACTGGTTCTATCCTGTTGCCTGGAGGGAAGTTTGATCCGTAAAGTCAGATAATTAAATATTCTTCATCACGACTGGCTGCATCATTTTAAACCTCTTCCATTGTTCTTTTCCTCATCACCCCCACCGTTTTTCCAGTATCTAGAATCTGGAAAAAGCCGAAAGCCTTTCATCTTATCAGGTGTGGTTTATTGCCCCCTGGTTACACAGTAATTTTGGTCTCCACTCCATGAAAAGGTCATATGATGAGATATCAGCTCAAGAATTGTCAGTTCGCTGGACAAATAAGGCAGGGACTGCCAATACAATTATAAGAGCCTGATAAGGAAGGCACAGAGAAGAACCAGCAGGAAAGGGAGAAACGACCGTAGCAATTTAAAAGGTGAAGGACAATCCCAGAAGAAGGCAAGAAATGGCCTGGGGTGAGGGAGAGGGAAGGAACAGAAGTGTGTCTAACCACATTCTTCCCAAAATAAAAATTAACAACAAGGTAGAAGTGGCTCAGGAGAGGAATCACAGGTATTCACCCTCATTAGCCAGAAAAGCTCCCGCTGTGCTGGATGCCTAATTGGGAGGCAGAAGCAACTGGTGGGATGATTATCAAGCTAGCTTGCCTCATAGTTCAGGATGGAAACAAAGTAATGTTTTCTCTTTAGAAGAATAGGTGGGGGGTAGAGGGCGCTAATTCCTATTCCTACATGCGTTACCAGGGCCATCTCTTTTTCTCTTGTGACTGATAAGATGGGATGATCTTGAAAAGCACCTGCTTGGAAAGTTCAAAGGGTTTTCACAATAGAAAAAAAGAGAATCTGAACCAAAGCTGATGGCTAGGAGGGATGGCTGAAGGAAAACCTGGGAAGCGCTGGTGAGGAAGCTTTTCACATGTGACACCTCCTTGTATGCAAGAGAAATTTACAGGCTGTCTCTCTTGCTAGTAAATGGCCCAAAGGACAAGTATTTGTCCTGCCAATTATTTTCTTAACTCCATAAGGGTACAAATCCAGTGGGCTTTCTGCAGGTTTCAGCCTGAAAACAGAAAAGGAAAATAACTGCCCCACAAACAGGATTTACCAACGAGAAGCAACCCTTGCCGGGGCAGTTTTCTCCTGGGTCTGCAAGGAGCACACCTCCTCCTGGAATGGTCAAAAGATTGTTCATAGCTCCGTAAACCCGAGAGGCAGGGGGAACGCTCCGCAGTGGGTGGGGTTGGTAAGACTTTTAACCCCCATTTCTAACACTGCCTTCCCCAGAGGCAGGGAGTGCAAGTCCTGGTCCCGGGGAGATCAGCAGCGAGGAGCAGGCGTGTGTGCTGAGTTGCGGGTCGCCTTTGTTCTTCCTCCCAGTGCTGCCGCAGGTCACCCGGGCATGGGTGGGGAGGGACACGCACCATCCCAGCCGCGTGTTCCTCGGGGTGCTCCGACACCCAGGGCAGCACCACAGCACGCTGTGTCCCACGGCCACTTTGGCAGGAACATGACGGACCCCCGACTGTGTGCTGGACAGAGGAAACCCAGCCTGTCCTTTTCCATTGAGGAAATATTAAAGAAACCTTCTGCCAGCAGTGCCCTGAATAGTGAAACCGGGAACAGACATAACTACGCTGAGAGACCTCCGTCCCTAAAAGCAGGGTCACCGGTGGCCTTTGGTAAGTACCAGTTATAACGCTTAATGAAAATGCTCCTTGCTTTTTGATCCCTTAAGCTGTCAGGTTTAATTATGTTGAATTTTTATTCTTTAACTTTTGTAGGAGTTTGGGATTTCCCTTATCAAGTACAAATCATTCATTATATATACAGAAATAATATTTTTTAAATAATTTGCTTTCAACCTCGCAGTAGATTGGACTGGGGTTTTGTGCATTGTAAAGCCCCAATGGCATTGGAGAGGTGAGTATGCAACCTGAAAAGTTATTTCAGGTAGCTCTCTTCAGTAACAAGTGCTTATTACAAAAAATACACCATCTTTTTTTTTTTTAAAAAAATACTCTTGTTATCTGGTAAGGGAGAAAGACAAATAAATGCCTGCCATAAGAAGGACAGGTATTCAGACTCAGGAAACGAGCCTAAGACTGCTGAAACTTAGCAAAATTTTTGCAGTTTCACTTATGTCAAGAGTTGACTGTTGTCTGGAATTACAGCCAAATCTAGTATCAGCACCCTTTTCTGATAAATTTGATCACTCACCCTCAAGCAGGAGAAATTATCTGTAAGGGTAATGGTAGCTATAGGGGTGTTAGAACCCAATTGCTGGAATAAGAAAAGAGAAAGCATGTATGTTTAATCATTTCTTCTTATCATCATGGACACTAGGTTCTTTCATGAACTAAGTATGAACAGCTAGTAGAAAACTTGGCATGACTTTGATCTTAGCAAACCAGCAAGTGCATTAGATTTTTTTACTTCAGTTTTCAGAGTATAGTTACTCTGGCCTTGAGTGAACTTTTACCCCCACAGAAATTGTCTCCTTTTCATTAAACAAAGAACAACATAGAGCATTTTCTGGATTTAGTATTTTTTCATCTTTTTCAATCTGCATTTTTCATGAAAAAGAGATATTTTATGTATACAAGTAGATGCACTTAAACAAAAAATGACACAAAATTTTGACACAAAATTTTCACTCACCTCTCACTCAACTGCTTTCGACAAAGCTTAATGCTACACTTTATTTTTTGTAGTATAGAGACATCCTTTCATGGATCTGGACCACATTTCCCAGGACACTGGATGAACCACCCATTAATAAGGGTAGAGAATCTTTTTCCAAAAGCTTGTCAGTCCAAGAAACCATTACCTATTTGCATAGTTTCATTTCTTTTTATGTGCAAACTGGATACCGACCTGGACTGGAAAGCGAACAAGACCTAATGGTGAGGGAAGCTATTCACTAGTGTAACATTAGTTACTGGGATTGGATTTAAGCACCCTAACACTGACTCAGTCATGCTTTGCACAAGATTTGGACTTCTTTATGTTCATCTGTGACACAGGGTAATTCGTCTCTTTACCTTGTGGCAGTCAGGCCACCACTCACCTCACAGCATTGAGGCTGAATGTACCACTGCTGCCTTTGTGCCAGTAACTGTAGCTTTCCATGGAAACTTGTGTATGGGGAAGAGAGATAGGGTTCTGCTGGTTTTGCCAGAACCATAGGATAACTGGGGTTTGGGGAGCTCAGACCTGGAGCTCTCCAGGTCATCTGGAGGTACAGCTTCCTCCTCCAAGAAAAAGCTGTTTCAAAGATAAAATGAGGTTGCTGAAGGCTTTGGCAAGCATTGCTTGCTTGTTTCACCACTGGTACTATTGGAGGACTGGAACATTTGGAGGTTTTCTTAAGCTGCTTTTGCCAACTGGAACTGGACAACCAGTCCTGAAAGAAGCAAGAACTTGGTAGTTTGTAGGGGTGGACAAGGACATGGCTGATGCTGCTGCTGGTGCAGTGGGGCCCATGTGCTGAAGGAGCACAGGTGCTTGGTTGTGAAGGGGGAGAAATGCTGCTGTGAGCTCTAGCAATGTGGTTTTGTGAGCTGAACGCCCTTTCCTGAGGGCCCGTGGCAGTCACTTTGTGCCACTGGATCCAAAGTGAGACAAATACAGTCAGTGCTTGTTCACAACAATGCCACAGAACTGCATTTCAACCATGTGAGAGTATTCTCTGGGAACAGACACAGGACTTTTTTATATTAAGTCTTTTTCACAATCCATATGGTGAAGCCTAGTTTTGCTGTGTGTCTTAGCTAAGTGTGTCTTGGCCATTGCAAGCACAAGGGTCTGACAAATCTGCTTGCAGGACATGGTGGGCTCCTGGGACTGCACTACTGCACTCCCACTGCAGCCTCATCCCAAGCTGCTCCACCTGAGCCCACAGTCAGTTTTTCATCTTGAAATCAATGCAGGCAGAGCCACCAGGCTTTGCCTTTGGCTTGCTTCACCACCTTCACACCAGAGAGAGACTGTAGCTGTAGCAACAGAATATAGTGACTCTTCTCTCCCCTGCTAGAAAGCAAGGCCAGATTCATAAACCTAAGGGAATGCAGAATATTAACTAATGAAAACAGTATATACAAGTGAAGATTCACTTTGTTGTTACTGGAAGTGGAAAAACAGGAAAGCTGTAGAAATCTTCCAAAATGTTGTTGTACTTTGTTTTTGCAATTGATCAAGGAAGTTAAGAAAAAAAGAAAACTTTTTCACTGTTTGTTTCTTACCTGAGAATGTAGTACCTAAGTTGATTACCCTTTGCTTTCTGAGCAGAGCTGTGATTTATTCAGATAACTTATATTTATTTCAGAAGTGCAGTACCCTGTGCTGTACATCTTGGGATAGCTGCTGTATTCCATCTAAGTTGTTCAGCTTCATGCCATATAACACTGTCATTTGAAAAATTGTGTAAATAATCAGCCACATCTAGTATGCCTCAGTGCTGGCCAAGATCAGGGAATTTAAATGAACCAGGGAACGTGCTGGAAATTCCAGGATGGGCTACAAATCCAGCTGCTTTCTCATAACAGTTCAGCAGCAGCAAAGTAGGAAGTACTACAAGTCAGGGCTTAGTTATATCTTACTATGGATTTTAAGAACATTCCCCACAGTCCCATATGGTATCTATCCGATCAAAGCCAAGATCCATATGGCACTGCATAGGCTACTGTAAGGTAAATACTGAGGCCAGAAATTACCATCTGGTGTAGACAGTCTAAGTACCAAGATCACATTTGTCCTAGAGTCTAAATCTGGCTGTTACAAGCTGAGGAGATGGGTGGGACCAGGGGCAGCAGATGCAGAATGTCAGAAATGGTTGGACTTGGTGGTCTAATGTTTGGAGTTGATGATTTTAAAGGTCCTTTCCAACCTATGATTCTAAATGAGGGGTGCAAACCAAAATTCCCAAGAAAACCCATGGGGGCAGGACCAGATGACTTCTAGAAGTTGCTTCTAACAAATTATTCTGAGTCTCTGACAAAAAGGATGTTGTGATGTACAGTGCAAGCATCTCAGAAAAAGCTGGGGCTTGATCATGTATGGGAAGATCTCTGGGTCTGATCCCTAAGTTCAGATGTTTTTGTCAGTGTAATTCCAGTGTGACTTGGAATAAGGAGTGTTTAGTGTTCTCTGAAGCGTTTGGCTTCCCAGTTGCAGTGTTAGCCATAGGGGAGTTCACTGCACAAACACAACAGCTAGAGGACCTGGAGCTGCAGTTGTTGAAGTCTGTTGAAATCATTGAAAGCCTCTCACCAAATTAAAAAACAAATAATGGACAAGAAGACATTTTAGTAAGAAGTCTGTACTTTTCCTCTCAGCCTTTTGTCACAATGCCTAGAAAGGCTAACCATGGCCTTTGCAAGGAACACAATTAAACACCCAGTGAGCGCTGATCTCCTCCCTTGTGCCAACTCTTTCACTTAAAACACAGAAGAATATCAGGCCTACTTCTGAAAAAAAAAATGTTTTGAAATTCCTGGGAACCTGATTTTAATGTAGTTGAAATTACGTCTGAAGTGATTGTTCATTACTCCCCTGGTTTCTTACAATGAGGTTTCACCAACGGGAGATCCTTTATCAAGACAGAGAAAGCTTGGGATGAGGGTATTACAGCTGGAAAATTAATAGTGAAAGCAGTAACAGATACAGTAATTTCATCATTCTGCCTGTGTTACGCTCCATCATGTTAAGGATATGCAAATTAATAGGCATACAACCACCACTTCACACACAAATGTCAATATGGTGATTGTTCACCTTTAGCAACACTCCACCCAGCTTTATCACTGAAGAGGAAACAAACTGAAGAAATTTAACTGAACAGATACCATCTGGCCAATAAGACCAATTCACCCCACCTATTACAAGGAAAACCAATAAACCTGGAAAGCAGAAAAACAGGAAAGAAATAAAAATATGTAGAAGAAACAGAAAAACAACACAATACAAAGATGCTTTCATTTCTCAGTGACAGACTCTTTCCTGTTCACAGCCTTAATAAGACCCTAAAATCATAAACCTTATGCCTCCATAGGTCTGTCTCTCTCCAGTGATTACACAACAAGACTTAAATGGAACTTAGGTCATCTGGAATAACCTCCTGCTTTCGAAGCCCTACTATCTTGGCTGAAATTGTCCATCCTTTCCTATGCAACTGAAAGTCAAAACAAAAAGACCATTTTGAGCCACAAGTCAAAGTAATTTCTGTGCATGACAGTAACAAGTATCTCATTTTGTGCTCGGATGAAGTGTCATTGCCTTCCCTGGGGAAGAAAAAAAAAAAAAAGAAAACTACATTCCCAGGAGGAAGTTTTGTCCCATGCCAGTTCATGGCAATTTTTCAGAGCTCCCTGCTGGAGTCACATGAATGTGTACCAAAAAAAATTCAAGCTGGCCTACAGAGCAGCCACTTCAGGCAGTCTCTTTACTTGTTCAGAACAACAAACACCAAGAAGGTTCCAAACAGGATTGGGACTCCTAACTGTCAGCTATGTTCTGTAAACTCAGTATCATCTACCTTCACTCTTATCCTCCAGATAAACTCCTTGATTATTTCAGCCTATCTATGAGGTTCATATTTCTTTGATCTCAAACAACAGATCCTCCCACTCCTTTTTCACCACTTCACAGAGACATTGGTATTTTCTCATTTGCCTAGGACTGTCTTCCATTTCCTCCCTGTTCTTTCTACTTCAGTCTGTAATTGCTCTATCCGTGCTTATATGTAACTTGTGCTCATCACTGGGGCATGCGAGCATCTCAGGGAAAAAAATTTGTATGTAAAGAATAAAGACATGAAAAGGTTACTCAAAGACTGGTGATATTTTAAATAGATAACATTTGAATAATTATTCTTTATTGAAATGAAGCTTTGGCTAGTTTTTGGAGTGCTTACAACCTTGTTTTCTTCATGTAAGTGTCAACCCTCTATAAAACTCCTATTGTGTAGGCTCTTAGTGAGGACAGAATCAGACTTGGGTACTTTGTCTCCAGATGTTATAATCATCATTGCTCCAAAGCTGCTTTCAAATAGAACTTGTTTGTTTGAGAAAATAAATCTCTAAGAAATCTAAAAGGTTAGATGTTTTGTCAATGCCAGATGTGACAACATATATATATATATAATATATATACACATATATACATAAAATGTGTATTAAAAAGTGGAGCCTCTTCCAGTACAGCCTGTAGTGGTTCACACCTGCTGCCATTTAGACATGAGAAGGGAGAGGGGACCACCCACAGGTGCAGCAAACCCCAGAGTCTGGATGTGGGAGACTGCTCAGGAGTGCAGTCCATTGTTACATTAGGATTTTAATGTTCTTTGGCAATAATAGCAGACAAAACTGTACTGTCATATTTGCTCCCAGGCCATGCAAATCATGCAACCTAAATTCCCCAATGGGTATGTTATGTTTATGTGTTGCCTTTTACTCTTGTTTTCCAAGCAAACAAATCCAGGTGGGTGGAGAACTAGAGCAAATTCTAGGTTTGCCATTGAAGCAGCACAGACACAGATATCTTGTCTCTGAAGAGTCAACTGAGCCACGATTGCAACCACCAAAGGCAGCACATCAAACATTCAGCATCAGGGTTTATGGCAAGGTTGTAAAATTGAAAAGGGAGGTGGAGAGTGGGGTATTTGGTGTAATTCTCTTGGGATGCTAGCAGCCACAGACAGCTCACTGCTGTAAACCTCGAGGCTTCCCAGTGTGGTATATTTCAGTGCATGGCTTTGCAAAGTCTGTTTACATTTATAAGGAGGACTAAGAACTCACACTTAATTCATGAGGGCGGAGAAGTCATCTGCAAGATCTTTGTGGTGCCCCTGCTACACACTGAGGTAATGGTGTTGGTAATAAGGCAACACCATTGCTGAAGAATGATTGTGGTTTCTAGGGCCAATTTCCTCAGGACTTGGGATCAGGTGTCCTAGCACATGTCATCACTGGTTGCTACTGAGGTTACCTTAGAGATCGTTTATAATGTCCATGCTCATATCTAAGCTAATGTTACGGCTGCACTTCATGAAAATAGGCCAACACATGCTTCTCCTGTTTGTCTTGTTAACAAGAGTGTGCAGGTGATTTCACAAAGATGAGTTGGCTGTCAGTACCTTCCTAGATACCACCAACATCACCTGTCACAACAACAGAGGGGAAATGCTGGCAGCCTGGGCAGAGGCTGCCTTTAGAATTGTCCAATGCCTAAATCAGAGCAGCAGGCAGCTCAGATGGAGAAGAAAGGACAGAGGGACCTGAACTGGGGAAGACACTGACTTTTTAATCTATTAATTGGCCCATTTTCCTATAGGGTAGATGTACCTAAAGGGACATTTAAGAAAGGACCAGGCTTTTAAAAGCATTTGGCCTCCAGCAAATGCCATGGCAATCTTGTTGACAGATTTTCAGAGCAGTTCAATATCCACTTTGCTTCCAAGTTGTTCAAAAAAGGCAGCCACTAATTCAGATACTGACAGGAAAGCTGAGATTTCTCGATCTTTTGGTTATGTCTCCTTATTGTTACAGTCCTTTTAAAAAAATCTCTTATAAGGTCCATTGAAAGTTTTAAGGTGGAAGGAAGCAGAGAACAGGCAAGATTTGGGGGTCAAATTCACCGAAATCCTGTGTCTGCAACATGAGATAATCTTAGCATTGAAGTACAGCACAGAAAGGTTAGGGCCATTTTAAATATGATCAGGTTTGAATGGTATAGTATCCAAACCACTTTTTTCACACAAACTGGAAGATGCGCTGAACAGTGGTTACTTTATTCAAAGTTATCTTGCGCTGTGTCCTTCACAGATTCCAGCAGCCGGAGTCAGTCTGATTGTGACCTACCTTCAGCCAAAGTGCTTCTTCGCACCACATGTGCTACACCCATGGCCAAAGCAAGAAGAGTGCAGGCAACTCACTGCAGAAGACCTGCTGCCAACCCAGTGTCCCTCCTGGCTGAGGACACGGGACATGAACGTCTGGAAGGCAAAAGAAAACATAAGGAAGAGGAAGATCAACTATGTGGTTTCCCAGTGGACCATCCACTTCATGGTGAGTGCCTCTACATCCAGACTTTTCCCTCCAATGTCCCAAAACACAACTGTTATCTTACAATTATGTACGTGGCAATACCAAGCAATAGACATCACTAATGTTTCCATTGGCTGAGTCACGGTAGATGGTCATAGCTCCTGGATGAGTCACAGAGATGGTTCTTCATTCTTGCCATCAAAAGACTGAAGAGCCACTATTTGAGCTAAAGTTCCAACTCAGTCCTACTAACTCTACCAGTGTTAGTGGTAGAGACTGCTTTGGGTGTTTACTGCCCTCCCGCTTGGGCTGTGAGGAGGTACCACTTTCTGAGCCTCACTGCCAGGGTTGTGCAACCCCCATTTCCTGGAAAATGTGCATTGCACAACGTGGGGAGAGAAGCTGGTGAATAAGGTGAGTCAGCTCAATGTGTCCTGTACACCTTGGACCCACTGTGCAGGTGATGAGGAGGTCATCAGCATGCACAACGGCAAACTGGCGACATGCAATAGATCTGGGAGAATGTGTCAGGCACAATTTTCAATTCTGGCCATGTTGGTAAATCTGCTAATTTAATTAGTTATGAGCACTGATAAACAGCGGTCTGTCTCTTAGCCAAAGCAATGGACAACACAAATATCCTTTTCCAATATGTTGCAGAGAGACTTTAGGCTAAACAGGATACATGATATGTGAACAAGACACGTTCCTAACAGACAGTTAATTAGCAGCACGTGACAAAAATTCCTCTAAGTTCTTTGAGTTTGAGGAAAAGTAAATACAGACATTCATACTACACTCCATAAAACAAGTTTTCAGCAGCAGCAGAAAGGTGTTTTTTGCATAATTTGTTATTATTTACTCAAAGGAAAAGAAGGCATTTCATTTAAGTCCATTGAAGATGGCAGATATAAGGTTACTCAGCTGGCTTTCCTGAGATCCACACATCATCCTTGCTTCATACTCTGCAAGCTGGTAGAAGAAACAACACTTTCTGTGACATGCATTTGAAAGAAAATCCTCGTTTCTGCCACTGCTGCCATGACATACATGAGTCTTGCGACAAGCTGTTGTCACCTCCTCCTCTGGCAGGAGACAGTCATCAGTCTTGATGCAGGGAGAAGCCTTGTAAGATAACTGGAAATTTTAGCTTTCCTCTGCCCTGTAAGCTGCACACAGCTCATGACAGCAGGGCTAAATCATGTTGCCTCCTCACAGAAAGCCAGATCTGTATGTGTCTGGCTCTTGGAGTTGCCTCTGAGTATAAAAGTAGAATATTCACATGTGAGGGAGTCTCCAGCCAGGAGGATCACACCATAGCTGGGAGGTGGCTATCCTGACTTGGCGCTTAGCTTCATTGACTAGCACCATGGTGGGTACCAGCCTCATCAGTAAAGCAGGGAAGGACACATGTAATTAGCTGCACAAAACTGAGCCAATATGAGCAGCCCCCTTCAACGCAACATGTATTTTAAAGGCATTTTAAATAAAATGCTTCTGTTCCCTGGTTGCAGTGAGGTTTTGAGGCCAAGCAGAGGTTTAATGATCTGCCATTTTCAAGGCTAGTGGTTCCTGCAGTTGCTGAGCCTTTGATATAAACTGGCTGAAGAAGGAGGGATAATCTTAAAGCACTGGATTGATGTTTTCCCCGTGGTATGCGAACAATAATGTTTTGGATTTCATTCATGCACTGTGTCATTCCTAGCAGAGAGCTGGAGGTCTGGGTTTAAAATACTTTCCTGTATCTCAAGTTTCAGCCTCCTTCTTCCACTTTTCATTATGGGGGAAGAGTTGGCAGCTCTTTTTCTCCTGCCTCTGGCTGTGGCAGGTATCACCTTTCTCAGACAAAGTCAGCAACAACACCTGCAGGAAGGGTAGACTGCATCATCCCTTGAAGCAGTCTGTACTCCTGCTGACAGCTCAACCTGATAGCAAATTAACTTCTGTTTATGTACCTGTCAACTGTGGGGTGCTTCAGACATGCTCTTGGCATGGCAGCTACAGGTCAGTTACGGGTCCTCTGACAGGGTACTTCGGCCGTCCCAAATGCCCATTGCATATCCATGGAGGTGTCCCCAGGACCTCCCTCACAACCACACCAATGATGCCTGTAAGCACTCAGAGGAACAGCACCATCCTCAGCAGCAGGAGACCTTTCTGATGTGAAAAGACATCAGAAGCCCTTGGTGGCGTATTCCCTCACCTCTCTCTCTCAGCACACATCTACTGATGTAAAACACCTTCATGATTTGTGAGGAAGGGTCTTGGGCTCTATCTAGACACACACATCTGTTTAGTTGTCAGGGAATAGAAGAAATCAGGTGTGCTTTACAATCACCTTGGAGGCAGGAGGGCTGGGCTTTGGTGCTACTTTGTATAGGAGGAGAAAGGTGAGGAGGAGGGTTCCACAACAGCCTTCCTTATGAGCATGTGGCCTGAGATAGCAAGCGCACCCCGACTGTGACCCTGAGTAGGAATGTGGAACATATTTCCAGGAAATCCTGTAACAATTCCCTAAAATTTTTCTTTTGCCACAAAATGGCTTCTGCCATTAAGCGGTTTAGAAATGCAGTGTCATTTAAGCTAAATAGATTTATGCCCTTATCACAATCCACTTGCAGGAAGCAATGCCTCTTGTACTTTGAACTTAGAGGCTGCGTTGTAAGCAAAAAAAGAAGAGCCCTCATATGTTAGAGACATGCTGACACTGGCATTTACTTTTGCTATAAACCCTTATTTGAATTTGGCTGCCTTATTCTGAATGCTGTATGCTTTCACTTGTGGTCTTCTGCATGAAAAGCTCAGCAGCCTTTTCACAAGACCTGGATTCTTGGAAAGTGGCATTGATAAAGCCTGTTTTAGAAGAAGAAACAGCTTTGATGAAATCTGTTTTAGGAGGAGATCATTCTAAGGAAGGTCTTACTTTGGAGCTGCAGGTTCAGACTCTGTTTGGGCCAGCTTCTGTGAGATGAGTCATTGCAGCCCCTTTGCCATGTGCAACCACCATCACTGACAAGGTATTCACAACTTCAGAGCAAGCAGGGCGAACTCTTGTGGTCTTTGGTCAGCCTTTCAGCAACCTTTCTGTGTAAACACGCAAATGCTGAGCCCCCACTTTCCTTTTAATTACTTCTTTCTGCTCTGTCTGACCTCCCTGGGACTGGCTGGCCAATTCAGATGGGTGGAGCACTGGAGCCTGAGAGGGTGGCATACCCCCATGCCTGCCTGACCTGTGGCAACTCCTGGTGGAGATTGCCAAGTACAAGATCCCAGCCTAGTTTAGATCCTCCTGGGCAATCATTTTGCAATGTCTTTTACACATGATGGGTCTGATTGTATGCATTGGGCAGGTGTGCACTGTAACTACATCCAAAGGCACTCTGTGTGTGTGCCCAGCATTGCACACAGATAATGGTTCCACTCTTGTGCTCAAGCAAAGGAGCAGTCGGTGCCTTGGAGAAGCCAGGTAGCAGCATCACCTTCAGACACTGGTGGATGTCTGGTCTTGTGGGATTTCTTCTCTAGGCAATAATTCAAGGACAGCATAGATCATGCTTCAATAAACAAAGCTCTTAATTCCACCAGAAACTGAGGTGTTCAGGCTGTGAACCACACGTGGTTCAGAGGTTCATGTTATTTCCTGCAGCTCGTGTCTTCATTATTTGCTGTAGAGGAGGCTGCCCTAATGAGTCAACATCACCCAAATATTTCCATAGCAGAAATCCTCTGCATGTTGTTAACTGGGAGCTCAGGGATCTTTTTATTAATCTAATTGTTTTATTGCTATAATAGCATCTGTGATCCCAAAGCATATTGATGAATTCTGGTGGCAATTTTCATAAAGACAACAGAAAGTCTAGAGATAATCTCAGTTCTGGAGGAATTCCAGTGTAAGTCATGTCCCCTCTGTACTGATGCCAGTTGCAGACATCCTTAGCTCAATGTTTATGTTTTCTCTGAAGTCATAAATTCATTTGTACTGTTCATTTGTGGACAATATGGTCAAATCCATGTGCCTCTGTGAAACAGCATGGTTTATCTCTCACAGAACAGTCTTTCCCCCAATATGCTGACTTATCTTAATGCATTTTTGAAACACCCGAGAGACAATGAAGCACTGTGCAATCACAATCCCAGATAAATATCGGCTGCCCAGAATACACCAATGGGACTGTGAGAAAGGGCACAAGCATCCTATTCTCCTGCAGAAAAAAATGAAACAATTTTAAATGAAAAGGAAAAGCAACAGAAAACAAAGAAATGCCCATATATATAATTTGGCTGCCATTAGCTGTCTTACCAGCCTTTCGTTTATCTGTGTGAATAGTCCCTGCAGCCCTGTGTCTCTAGAGTGCAGTGTTCCTCTATATACACTTGGAAATGCCCCAGATCACTGACCTTGTTTTGGTGGGTTTACTTGAGGTATTGTTGAAGGCTGATTCTTTTTCTCCCTCTTTGAAGACTGTTTATAATGACATGCTGGATATTAAATGAAAACCTGAATTCTCTCACCCTTCAAACTCCGTTCACATAGAAGTCTCACTGGTACACATAAGCACTGAATAAAGCAAAGCTGTCAACAGCTGGGGACTATCATAAATTCCTTTTGTGTTGTTTCTTCATGGGTTTTGGGTTTGGAGTTTTATTTCTTCAAAGAAAATGTCAACATTCAATACTGTCCTCAAGCAGCGCCTTCTTTCCTAGAAATTTTGGATCCAAAGGGTACATTACACAGGACTTAGAGGTTAATTTGTTCCTTCTAGTCAAGTCTGTATAATGTGACCACTTGTAAAGGTGATGGCATATCATGATTAGTTTATTTCAAAGGTCTTAATGAGTATTTATTGGCTTCTCCAAAATTGTCCTATAAGTTTTCATTAAAGCCCTGGGATATGGTACTGTTAATTACTGGTCTTTGAAATCGAGGGCAGGTCTTTTACCTACTGTTTTAGCAAGCCCTTTATGCTTAAAGGGGAAACAGCAGAGGCAGGAATGTAAATAAACATTCCTGATTGGTGTCTAGCTGTTCACAGGTGCAAATAACCACAAAGAGCAGGAATAAAGAAAAAAGCAGGCTGTCTGTGCAACTTACAATAAGCTCGGCTTTCTCCCTGTTGCAAATGGCTGGTTTCTCACAAGGGTTTTGGACCAGAGAGTGTGAGGAGAGTGGTGGGGAGCCTGTTTTCTTTGGTGAGAACCATTATTGATTTAGGCTGGCCACTGCTTTTAAGGTGAGGTTTGACTGTAGCAAACATTCACTGGAGTGAATGTATCAAATGTCAAGGTTGAGATTTAGCTGCATGGGAAACCTACACATGCATCTACCCCAAATGCACAATGGCCTGAAGGACTTCATGAAGGTGCAGGCCCTTTGGCCTAGGTACACACCTGATGGTTTGCTTCATCCTTCAGATATTTTGCTGACCACTGGCTGTGCCAGAGTTACGCACACCATCATTTCAGGCAGCAGCATTTGTAAACACTGTCATCACTTTGCTGGCAGACAGGAAAGGTTAAATTCACCAGGGGCTCAGGTTGATGGTGAGCACGATCCTCCACAACAAACTGTCTGCATGAATGGTTTCATACATACTGTCTACTCCTTGCCAACTCCTCTGACAAGCAGACTTTAGAAACTCCCCTGACCACTACCGTACAGCCTGCTTAAACAGGTGTCTAGCCTGGAATTTTTAGCAGTCCTGCTCACACCCCCCAAAGTCTCTGCATTTCCTCTCTGCATTTCAGTCGTGCTGTCAGGCGATTAGGCACTGTACTCAGTGCCAGGGTGGAATCAACTCTATATGAAGGAGTTTTGGACTGAAAGGAGGAGGTCAAGACTTCAAAAGTTCAAGTTGTGCTTCTCTGAAGTAACTTGGGCAATGCCTGAACAGGCAGCAGCTGAATGCCAGATACTGTTTCCCTAGCAGGAGGCTCTATCTAGAGCACGTTGTACCCATCCAGTTAGGATCAGTCTCATTGGCTATGCGACTCCTCCTTAGGCTGAAAAACTACTTTAATAAAGATTAGCCACACTGGAATACTCATGCCTAAATATCGCAGCACAACCTCTTCTGAAAGCCATGAGCCACCACTTTAACTAGGAGGACTACCATGAGCACATCCCTGTACACAGAGGAGCAGATTTTGTCCTGATGCCATCAGGACTCTCTGTAACTGGAGGTTTTTGCTATAGGGTTGTCTGCCATGAGCAGAATGTCCCCACAAAAAAAGCAACATTCAGAAAAGCCATGAGAAGGAACTGGCTGGGAGACCCACATATCTGAATTACAAAGAAGAGAGAGAGAGAG
>VZDJ01000426.1:11571815-11598212 GCA_008694505.1 Cyanoderma ruficeps
GAGGGAGAGAGAGAGAGAGGGAGGCACTTCTGTGAAAAAAGGCAAAGAAAAGGATGAAACAGAACATAACCAGATACAATGAGGCTCTATTTCAACACACCTGAGTTTCTTTCTGAGAAACAAATGACTCAGTCAACTTTGTTACACAGAGAAAAATGTATTTCTGAGGATATATAGCTAAAGCCACTTGTTTGCTTATGTAACTGCTTTCTTCTTGTCAAAGAAGAAACAGAATCTTTGGATCTGGCTGTCACATACTGTGAGAAGGTGTCTGTCCAGATATGACAAAGAAGATTGCAGCAAGACAGGCTGATTCCACCAATTTTCATCTACTTACATTACCTACTTCAAGGCAAATGTGTGCTAGCACTGATTTCCAGCCCTTCTCCTGCATTTTTAATTCCTTGTCCCTCCAGTGTATGTCCCAAGTAGGCTTGACACAGTCATAGCTGTACTGGGGTGAGTGCAAATGGGGGGTGCAGTTGCAAGATCTCCCTGAGGCAGCATTTTTTTAGCTGGTTCAGATATACAGCTAAGAAACAGCAGTGCAAGGTGGACCATAAATGATTTGCCTACAACAGAATGTAGTCCAGAAGAAATTTGCCCCAAGTATAGCATTATTGCACCTGTGCAAGTTTTACTTTACAAACTGCAAACTTCTACAAGCAGTATTCATCAGTATTGATTTGCTCATACCTCAAATTTCTTGAAACTGTGTTATACTGGACAGTAAAAATAAGCTGCAATATGCTAAGCTAAAACTGTGTATATAAACAATTGCAAATCAGATGCTTTGAGCTGTGCTTAGTTTAAGGCCTTGATGCCCTAAGCTCCCTTACATTTTAGGGAAGGGATGATGGGGTGGGGTCTTTACTTCATGTGGTTATTTGGAGGTCAGAGATTATGTAATAAAAATAAGTTGTGAGAGGCTTCTGGAGACTATCCTGCCCAACCCCAAGTCTAAGCAGGGCCAGCTTAAATCAGGTGGCTTAGGCTTTTGACCAAACAAGTTCAGAGTATCTGCTAGGACTGAGACTTCACAGCCTCTCCTGGCCCACATCAGACTACCCTCATGATGAAAACATTTTTTACCTGTTATATAACCAGAATTTTCCTTGCTGCAACTTGTAGCTATTGATCTCATCCTTCCACTGTGCACCTTGCAGAAGAATCTCTATTTCTACAAAGTTCATATGTTCCAGCTTGCTCCAAGTCTGACCTAGTAATAAAGCAGATCTGCAGAGGACAAATGAGCCTGATACTGAATTTAAAGGAGCTATACTGCTTTATCAGCGTGGAGAATCTGTCCCTTCCAATGTCAACAGTAAGGCAATGTATAGACAGCTGTATCTCTAAGCATCTGAAAATGCTGGCATATTTAGCTGCCTCGTATTTTCAGGCTTGGTTTCAGCAGCCAGCTAACCTGCAAATGACTTTCACAGAGCATAAAAGCACACCTGAATATCCCTGGCTTTTACATTAAAAATAGCTCAGGAAACTCAGAGAGAGTCTTATTTCCCTAGAGACTCCAGAGCCACATTTGAAAAGCCAAAGTTACACTTCCAACACTTCCTAGTCTTACATCTTCCACCCGCATTCTTTATTAGACTGTAATTCTGAATGCTGTTGTTTGCTATGGGATCTCTAAGCTGAGGTCCCAAGGCAAACAGAACTATCAAAGCTACAGTCAGAAAAAGTTTCATCTTGCAGGAGAAAATGTTAACATAGAGTCCCAGACTTTTTTCATTTCCTAATAGTTTTAAAAACAATTAAAAATAGAATGACTGATTACTTATTGAAAAAAATACACTTTTCTATATTCTCTGCTGGTGAAAGCCTTGATTAGTTAACAGGAGTCTATTTTGCTAGCAATTTAATTTCATATCTAGTCAAAATCAGAGTTTGTCCTTCAGTCTCTACTGGCCCATAACTGACCTCATGTTACTGTATTTTGTTCAATCTGATGAGTTTCAGCTTTGCAAAGTCTGGTTTCAGTAGGATTGATACTTCTGAGCACTGTGCAGACCCTCCCCTTAGGTAAGAGTCTTGTCTATAATACAGTTCACATTTCCAGAAGGAAAAATGGGGAAGATTTAGAGTGAACTGATAGGGAGCTTCTTTTGCTTATCACCAAGTTATCTGGGCCATTTTCATACCCAAGAATCTGGTATGAGACACCAGAAACTCATGTGCTGTTCTCTCAGAAGCCATCCTCTCTAGTCCTGGACATTTCTCACATGCCAGCAGGACAGAATATAGTAAGCCATATAGTAAATGTGAGGTGAAAATCCTCCAAACAAGAAACAGCATTATGAACTGGGAACCCTATCTCATCTACAGGGGATGTAGTGTTCTAAGATTACTACTGTCAGCACTGATATTTCCCATTTCTTGCATATAGCAATGAACAGTAATCTTTTGAGAAGGTTGAAGTAAATGTAATCAGGGCTTCTTAGGAGAAGGTGCCCTTTATACCTTCAGCATAAACACACATGAATATTTTTCATTTCAAATCTCTGCCCCAGTAATGCCAGCAAGATTCAGTGGAAATAATATTTTTCTCTTGGGTCTGATGCCAGTGCTGCAGTTTAGTGAGTAGTACTTTGATAGGCCAATAGAAAGTTTAATGATATGGATTTAAGTGTGTTGGACATCAGCTTTATTAGGCTGTTTCTGAGACATGGTAGTATTGACAGTGTTTATGATAAATGACACTGCTCAGTTATTCTGGCATGACTGGTTTCCTTTCAAAGTCCCCAAAAGGTTTAGAAAAGATGAAATATTCACAATGGCATTGTGTCTGGGCTTCTTCCTACCAAATTGACGAACAGAAAATATTTTAATCCTTGTTTTCTGTGTCAACAGAGTCACAATGAGGTTTTATTTACAGAATGAAAAATATCATTTTGTGGTTGGCACTGAGCCCACTTTATATTGGCCTAGGTGTTCCACTGTTTTAGCCCTCGAAAGGATGCTAATGGCTGAACAAAACGGGGAAAAGGTACCAAGTCTCTTTAAGGGCAAAGCTAACCTTGTCTGGTTAATTGCTCCCATTAGAAAGAGTATGCCTCTAGTTACACAGTAAGAATTGTTAGTTGTCATCAGATGGTGGAAGACCAAAAGCAGCCATTCAGAATAGCAATTTTCTCTAACAACATGGTTTCATTGACAATTACTTGAGGTCACTGAGTAGCAAGCTCATCACAGCCACTAAAACGTTATTAGAATTTTTATGAACCTATCAGATGCAGTCTTCCGAGCTCAGCAAACAAACCCCTGTGATTCACAGTGCTTGGGGTGTGGCTTTTTGTGCTGGTCACTCAATGTCAACAGGAAGATACTCCATTTGTACATGAGAGAAGATTCCAGCTTTCGAATGAGGCTGAACTCCACATTCTGTAGCTGCTTTTTCCTCTTCCTTGCAAGATCTTCAGCATCATTTCAGAGCAACCGAGGCCTCATTCTAACTTATATCAAGTCCTATACAGAGTTCATGATCTAAAATATCCTCGTGTAGGAGGGCATTTTCAAAACACTATAGGAGTGTTGAGAGAAGTACTTTTTGTGATCACACCACAACAGGTGAAGCAGTGTCTAGGAGTCTCCTTAGGAATTCACAGCACCCAAACTTCTACATGGGCTTTAAGGCCTTACTCTTAAGGTTAAGTTCTTTAAATTAAGCTTGTTCAGAAAGTTCCCACACCACAATGGTACAGTCAGAAAAATACCTTTTCTTTGCAACTGCAGAGTTAAACAGCTGGCTGTCCCTGCTTCTGTATGAATGGTATGAGAAGAGAACAGCAGTCAATGGTTGGTCCAACACTGAAGGACTTTGGTGACAAATTCATTGTATGGCTAGTGTGGTTAAAATACATAGGCATTTGTAGCTGTTGACGTGTAGCGGATCCATGGAATTAGCAGTGCAAATGGACACTTTTGACTCATTCCTTTAATGATAAAGGAGTTCATTCACATTATCTGCTAGAGAATGACAGGAAGCAGTCGCCTATGATAAGCACATGTCTAGAAGGTGTTGCAGATGCCATCCCAGCTGCAGAGCAATTTACAGAAAGTGACGCATTTCTGAATCTTCTTGTGGTCCTGTAGCCTTTTCCTGTAAAAAGTAATACATCTTTCCTTGCTTTTCACAGCTGAGAGGAAAGGGAAACGAAGAATCCGGACAACATTCACAGCTGAGCAGCTCCAGGAACTGGAGAAAATTTTCCAAGTGACTCACTACCCGGATGTCCATGTTCGCAATCAACTGGCAGCAAAGATAAACCTCCCAGAAGCCAGAGTTCAGGTACAGTGTGTCTCCAAAAGGCTATGTCCACTGCAAGTCATTCATTATTTGGCATTCTTAATAGTTTATGCCAGGGTGGCAATGCTATTGAGATATGTGACCTCTCTCTTACCCTACAGATGAGGCTAGTATCACTGTTCTCTTTTTACAAATAGAGAAAGAAGTATTTGTCACCCAGCTGTGACTAACCAAATGGAATTAATCAAAGGGTTAACAGGAGCTCTAAGCATACTAAATGCATAGCAAATAGGAGTTACAGATGGTTATGAGCAACCTGTTGGACTCCGTGGCAACAGAGCAGCCACTTATGGAAATATTTATTAATCATTTATCAACCATTTATAGGTAAATATTCATCCAGTACACTGTCATCCACATCCATCTTCCACAGAGTCTCAAAAAAAGTGAGAATAATTTCCAAAATAGAAGTGCTTCTTAGTGTTCTGTATTTTGATATCACAGGCTATAAATGCGCTGGATATAATTTCAGTGCACAGAAACTAATCTGGTTGCCCCCAGGTGTAATATAATGTTGCTGACTGAGCTAAAAATTGACTCCAAATTCTTATTGCATAGGAAATCTGCTACATTAAAATATATAGACTATTCTGTATTGGCATTTGGTGTTGTCTGCCAGGCACTGCAGTGATGATCTTTGCATGAGGCAGTTTCTGCACTTGCCCTAGTGCTATAGTCATTGGTGTACTTCTCTGCATATATCCCTCTCTAACAATCAAAGTTCAACACAGAGCTGTTTATTGACTATGACATGCCTGGGACTATTGACTAGCCATGATGATACTGCTTCATCATTGACAGGGAGACAGGGAGAATTAGACCTGCATTGCCACAATATGCCCATTAGCAATACCAGTACACCAACAATGCATTTCCAACAGGATTAAACACAAGCAGGGCTGCCAGTCAGTCTTCTCCACAGAACAAAGAATAACATGAAAGAACTGGACCTGTTTCTGTTAAGAAAAATTAAATTAATCTACATGGGGAAAAAAAAAGTTATTATGGGCAACATCAACCTGAGATGTAAATGAAAGTAAAAAGTCCCTCATGTATGAAGAGCAAATTCCCAATTCAGAGAGTGTTATACATGACATAGGAAATTCTGTCTTTGACCTCATCCTGGCTGATAAACGGAAATCAGCCACAGAAATAAAAATTAGCAGTAACTTAGGTTCAAGTTACAAGTTGTAGTTTTGACTGACGGCATTTGTCACACAAATCAAATAGCACACAGAGAATTTGCATGTGCTCTTGATACTTTGAAATAATAGTTTTGACAAGTCAAAT
Source organism: Cyanoderma ruficeps (assembly GCA_008694505.1). Classification (NCBI taxonomy): domain Eukaryota; kingdom Metazoa; phylum Chordata; class Aves; order Passeriformes; family Timaliidae; genus Cyanoderma; species Cyanoderma ruficeps. The sequence continues at coordinate 11,577,427 of VZDJ01000426.1, forward strand.
CACCTCAGAAATACAACTTAGCAGTCAAAAAAGTAAGTGAGCAGCCATTTGGTGACCAAATAATTTGGTTACCATATTCGGTGACCCTTTATAACCGTGAAAAATACTCCAATCAAGAAAAACGTTATGATTGCTGTGAAACAGCTTAAGTGGATAGATGAAATAGTGTAACTGCATGTGTTACACAGAAAAAATTAAGAATCATGTATGAGTAAACCTGAGAAACAAGAAATTATAAAAAATAAATAAGCAAAGCAGCAGGACGCAGGCCAAAACTTTGGTCAGAAAAATTAAGAATCAAAAACTCAATAAAAGTCAATTTAGAACAAAAAACAAAGCACAAAGCGATCAATTATATTGATCTGTTACTTTACAGAAACAATAGGACTGTCAAGGATAATGCATAAATGGCAAAGATGTTCAGTCATAATTTCTGCTCTATCCTTGGAAACATGTGAGGTAAGGTGGCAACACTTTCTATAAGGATAATATTGAACAGCAGCTGCTACAGACAGATATTTTTTAATCTACACATCTAAGTAACTCTACCTGCAGTGGTTCTGAAAAAACTGCTTGAGAAGCATTTTGGATCATCAGTGTTGATATTTAAGCAGTCCTGGAGCATGAGAGACATTCTATTCCAGGGACCTTGAAGAAATTTAATGTTGTGTTAGTATTTAAAGTACCTGGACAACCAGATAATGACTGGCCTGTCAGACAAACATTGGCAAAACTGTGAAAAGGACTGTATACTTTGTTAATGGAAAGTTAAAGAAAAGATAGCATATTTAATGTTTGTCAGCACTGGTTCATGAAAATAGACACTGCCACACTCATCTTTTTATGGTGAGGTTATTAGTGACAGTTTTAAACTGAAAGAACGTAGATTTACTTCGTGCGTGAGGAAGAAATTCTTTATGGTGAGATTGACAAGACACTGGAACAGATTGCCCAGAGAAGTTGTGGGTGTCCCATCGTTGGAAGTGTTCAAAGTCAGGCTGAATGGGGCTTTGGGCAACTCAGTCTAGTGAAAGATGTCCCTGCCCACAGCAGAAGCATTGGAACTAGATCTTCTTTAAAAGATGCATTCCAGTCTCTGTTTCTGTGATTCTGTGTATTTGGTTGATAAAGGTATGGGATCTGCAGTAGACCGAGCATGAGGAATAGGTTTAAAACACAATAAATAGAACTCATGCTGGGTATTGAGAAATTGTTTTAGATGTAAGGGTGCTGGAGAGCTGGCTGGGCAAAAAAAAGAGCAGTTTGGTCTGAGAAGTGTTGAAATCTTTGCCTTTAGTTAAAAAAGTAAGTCCATGAAGTGAGAACTTCATCCCATGTGCAGATTTTAGAAGGAGCGCTTCAGAGACTGAATATTGGCTAGAGTGTCCCCTCTGCCCTCTATCACTTCATGAGCATTAAATGGTGCTGTTTCACCATATAACTCCTGCATGGTAGAAAAAGAATGGAGAGGTTTGTACAGACTAAGCAGTTTCCAGACACATGCAAACCCAGATAAACAAAACTGTCCTCTCAGTAACCCCAGATACTTCTAACTATCAGCAATATAGCAGCTAACTATCAGCAATATAGCAAAGGGCTTCTGACATTCTCATTACTTGTTGGGTGAGAGATGCAGAAATAACTGAGCTGCTTATTATTTGGCGTAAAATACATATGTATTTACATCCAATAGGACCTGGCTTCAATAACTAAACACTTTGTGTTCATGTGAACCGCTTGCTTACATTCAAACAGCAAGTCCCTTAGCAAGCTAGAAACTACAATTGAAGAGGGCTTCAACTTTTCACAGCAGTGCAGCAAGATGCACAACTGCAGCTGCACAATAAATACATTTATGCCTCTGTCAAATCAGCTGACAGGTGAAAGAAACTCCCTGGAGAAAATAAGCTGTCTGCTTTCCAGTGCAAAAGAGATGGCAGACAACATACTTAGATTACTGAGTGATCCCCTTGGGTCTTTCTCTTAGGACCATTATGTGAATTTCCAAATGTTACCAGCTAAATATAGGTAGAACTCTGTTACTACATCTTTACTGGTGACACACTTTTATTGCAGCCCGGCAAAACATCTAGGTGGATCTTATCTCAGTCTATTCACTTGGAAACAGGGTGGAAGAGCTTTGCCATGAAATGTCACACCATCTAGGGAAAACAGAATGCTGTGTGCATTGACCACTGCACAGCTTTGACCACAGAAGGATCTCTGCTCTCCCCAGAGAGCCCTGGAAAACCTGCAATACTCTCTTTCCTTCGACAGGGTGATCCTATTTTTTCTGTGAGCCACAGTAGAAAATAGTAGTCCAGAGATCCCATATGCTATGCAAAGTGTAAAAAGTGCTCTGTCAAACCCAGTGGTTTACTTTAGATTCGGCCTTCTGCTGAGCTGGAGGTCAGTGTTTTCTGATGCTCAGAGTTTAAGGAAAGTAGTTGGCTGTGAGAAGTTCCTCCTTCATATTCTGTTAATTTCTGTACCTTTTCTTTCTTACCTTTATCCAGATCTGGTTCCAGAATCAGCGAGCAAAGTGGAGGAAACATGAAAAGTTCGTCAACTTTGGTGGCCTTCAGCATCTGACAGAAGTGGATTTTGTTCCTGCGCCCAAGTCAGATATCACAGTGAGTACTGGACACTTTGTATAAAGCCATTGAGGGAGAGCCAGCTATCCTTCACCAGGTAGTCACTTCACTAGTAATCCCATGGGACTGTCCCAGAGAAGGAGCACTGGAAAAGACAAAACTGGCAATATGATGACAAGAAATCCCACCATCAATCCACTGATCGAGTAACACATTTCTTCATAGAATTAAACCTGTTTTGTAAATATTCTGTGAGGTGTCTCTTGTAGGGTGGTCCTTCCCCATTTTGCTTCTAAATCACTTCCCTATAAATCATACTTTGATTCAAAATGTCTTTATAATCAGAAATTTCCTGAAAAGAAGGGCCTAAGACATTTGCAGCCACAAAGACATGCTCCTTTACAGGCAGTATCTCTTTACAACATTCAGCCTTGGTTAGGCTGACCAGCACTTTTTGCCCTTGACCTATGCTTTAGCAGTCCAAGACTGTTATTTTTCAGGCTGCCACACAGGCTCTTTCCCTGACACGAGTTTTTTCGTGGCTAGAAAAAAGGGTATTTTGCTTTGTGTGCTGGGCGACAACACACCACTGGGTTTTAGGAAGTCTGTTTTTCTAAACTTTTCTTCGTAATTACTGAGCACCAGGGAAACAAATAAGATTGATTGTAAATTTCATCTAAGTAGAAGTCCATACTGATTCACCTGAGACTATGCTTTTTTTCTTGAAAGGCTCCTAGCTTGCTGCCAAGAAAGCTCTCTGCTTCCTTTCCTGCCATGGGATACTACTCACCACTGCAAGGACAGCTGACAACTGCCCGGCTGCCCAGCATGCTCTCCTTCACTCCCCACCATGTGGGGCTGCTGCCCTTCCCAAAACCATACTTGCCCTTCAATGTCCTGCCCCCTTACACCTCGCAGCTACCCCACAAGTTGGAAAGGAGCAGTATCTGTGCCAGCTCCTCATAGAGGAGGACACAGGGCAGTGGGGCCTTTGGGCAATGCCTTTCTCCCCATATCCTCCATGAAGGTGTGTGGTCCTCTCCTTGAACAAACCTGCCAGGATGATGGGTGGCAGTGGTGCCAGGTCACCATGCTGGAGGAGTGCTGCCAGGAGTTGCTACAGCCCAGAGGATGTGGGCAAGAGGTACCAAGGACCAGAAAGGAGCTCCTCATCTCCCTGAGGAGCAGCATACTCTGTGGAAACCCAACCCTTCCACCAAGAGCCTCTCCCCAGCGGGACACTGCACCAGCAGCCCTGTGAAAGGACTGGGATTTTACTCAGCCACGAGACATTGGATGACCCTATAGCACTGATGGCTTGGGGCAGGAGAGATGCCTGGGACAAAGTGTGCATACGCCTAAGGTCCAGACAAAAGTGCTTTTCTCTGCAGGTTTTGGTCACTTTCCTCATACATTCTGGTCTTCATGTACTGGGCTGCTGCAAAGAACATGTTTAGGTCAAAAATCAAACTTTCAAGATACTTTTTTTTTTCCCCAAGCAGTCAGTGGAGGGGGTGTTGATTTGCTGTCTGTGTTTTTGACTTGAATAATGGGGAACAAACACAATCTGAGCTGAAATATGACAGTCGAGCTCTGGATTTGGTACTGCAAGTCTCTGGGGGCAAGAGAATTTTTCAGCTGGTTAATTAAAATGCTTATGAGGAAGCCTCTCATTTTTTGACCTAAATTAAGAAAGCTCCAAAACTCCCCCAGAAACAATAACAAAAAGAGATAGCCTGAGTTTAATCTGCTATGTCTAATAGGATGATATGACCCCACAGTTTGTTTTATTGTAGATAAATAGCGAGATCGGCCTGCCCATTTACAAAATGTCTCTATCCCTGTTATTTACATAATACTCATCCTTTTCCAACATATGGTGCTTTTCTCTCCTCTGCTTATTCAGGGTCCAATCCTGCTTCCACTAATGCCTGCACTGTATATACTGTAGCCTTACTCTTACAGGTCTTCCACAAGACCTTTTCCTCATACCTGCTTGGATCTGAATTTTCTATCATCTTCATCCCTGTCATCAGTCACCTGAAGGACACTCAGGTCAGATACAGAGCTAAACTTCAGCTCCAGCAAAGAGCCTAAACACCTAACTGATTAAAATCAACACAAAATAGTTGTGGTGTTCACTTCATGCAATTTCAGATGACTGCATTGTAGCCACACACACACACACACTCTCTTTCAAATTAAGGACCTTGGGCTTACTTTAAAGAAGAAAAAGTGATCACACTAAGATTTCTGAATTAGGTGCATTTGCTCATAAGTGCAGTTTCTGGATTGTGAACTGTCCTTATGCAATGATTATCTGGAATACAGGCATCATAATAATCTAAAGCTAAGGGGACACGACTCTGCACAATAGCCCAGGGATTCAGGTCAGCACCTGCACTGAGATAGCTTTTCCTGCAAGAATATTTCTTTAGCCTAGAGGAAGATTCTGGGATAATCACAATATGATCATTTTCCTTGGTCAGGATATGGAGGTAAGAAGCTTAGGATGCTACTTTTACATTGTTTCGTACTCTGATGTTTCCACATAATACCAGGTTGGACACACCAGTCCTCAGGACATCCTCAACTCTGCAGTTCTTCAGACATACAGGATCGCTTTGGGCAAACATACCTTAAACCTGACAAAGAGTTGCTCAAGGGAGAAGTCATCCAAGGAAGCTGACCACACAAGGCTTGAGTGTAGAAATGTAGTCATAGTTTCATCCTAACCTTCTTCACATTGATATCAAGTGATTCAAATGACAGGGTTTACAGGCCCCCTGGGGAAGACTCCTGCAGTCTCACATGACATTCCACTTGCATTTTCCATACGACAGCTTCAACGTTTAATCTTCCCTCAAACCCCTTGTGACCTGAACAGTTTCCCCCCCTGGCGTATGGCCCTGATTTCCATTTTCACACTGACATTTTGGTAAAAGAAAGAGAGTAGGAGAACCCAGGGGCCTCTAGAAAACTTTTGTTTTATGGTTGCTGCTGTTGTTTTGTGGGGGTGGCTAGAAAAGAAAGCTGGGGTTTTGAGGGGGTTGTTTACTTTTAAAGGTTCTCTTTTTTCTTCTTTTTTTTTTTTTTTCTCCTGTATTTACCACGTGTTTTGATCACAGTTAAAAAGGGAGCATGCAGAGACGGTGATGCCTGCTCTGCAATTCCATGCAGGTATACACTACACCTTGGGTCAAAAAAAGCTGTGATTTAAAGCAGCCAAACATCTGGTTCATCATGCTTTTTGACCAAGCTCTACATCCTCTTCCCATTCTGTGCTCTGACCTGACTTTGCTGAGAGCTTGGACATTTTAATGTCCTTCCTCTGTTCCCTCAGGTCTCCCCTTAGCCGGGACAATGGGTCTCGCCTAAGGATCTACTTCTGTTTTCTTGCTCTGTTCACATTTTGCCCCTGTGTAGTTTGATGTGGCTTTGGTATGGGAAAACACTATCTTTCTAGCTCAGGAACCACCAAATGAGCCATTGTCTGTATATCTCAGGGAGATTAATCCAAAAGACTTGGTGTAAATAAGGGCTTAATTCAAAATAAAATGGTCAGTGAATTAATTCATATGGGCTTTTATCCAGCCACAAGAGTTTGGCTCTTCCAAGAAGGTCTCCTGTGACACTTCTTCCCTGCTTGTGCCCTTATGCAAACCTGCTCTTTTCCTGGGAGAGCTTTATCCCACTTCCAGGACATGTTCTTTCTTTTGCTGAAATACATAATTTACAGTGTCTGTCCAAAGATACCAGCACAAAATGATTTTATTTTCAAGTGGCTAACAATAAAAACTGACCTCCTGACTTCCTGAAGCCCAGCAGAATGGAGAGGGCGGGAAGGGAAAATGCCTTTCATTGCAGGTCTTCAGAGCTGGAGCTTCTGAAAGGACTTTGGAGTTTGATCAAAAATGAACCTGGTGTCAAAGCCACAAGGTGGGTTTAGATTAAATCCTCTAAAAGGACACTCAAACAGGTTTGGTTTTCAATAAGCTCAAAAAAAAATAAAATCTCTGTCTCAAAGCAGCAAATGATTCATTATTCCAACAGCTATTAGATATATATTATATTGTCATGGGCTTTTCAAGGAGAGAAATGTCCCCTCATGGACAGCTTGCATTGGCACTGTGACCCTTTCTGGAGTCATCATCTCAAGCAGTACATGTTGTCCACCTGAATGATCTGAAACCTGTTTAAGAATTAAGAGTACCAGCCAGCAGCCACATGCCAGGAATCTGTAGTAGTTGTCTGTTTCTCTGCATTTCAAAACTCTCACAGTCACGTTCTTTGCCATCACATTACTCGTCTTTGTCACATGGCTGATATTGAGCTTACAGGACATAAATGCACTGAATCCTTCGTCATCTCTGATTAAATATAGATGCTGCTATTTACAGCCTTGCAGACCCTGGGCCTTGTCAGCTTTTAATGCTTTCCAATGCTTCCGATAGCAGAAAAGAGCCACTTGGTCTGTCCCTCAATAATAGGAAGAGCCAATTTAACACTTTCTTTCTCTGCAGGAAGCACCTTCCTGACTGTAGGGTGACCTTTCCTCTGCTTGTGACTACTGAAGCTAGGAAAACTTTTAGGGCTCTCAGCAATACCAGCCTTGTCTATCATTAATCTTCCACACTCTGAAGCCTTGCTTTTCCCTGCCTCCTTTCTTTTGTCTCTGACACACATTAACAGGACTAATGCCCCTGCTACTTTTGCTTTATTCCCTCCACTAATCTCTTTTTGCTGCTCTGAACTTAGAGCTGTCCCATACAACGCTGCCAGATTTCCCAAGCAGGAATAGGTGCACAGTCTTTTTAGGGGTGCCTGGCAGGGTAAACACCACCTCACTGCCATGAAAATTTTGCTGGTATAAGGACCTACTGAGAAGAGCCTTTTTCCTTTGTTTTCCTGGAGCAGAAGTAAATAGGTGTCTGGTGTTCAGGGTCTATCATGTGAATCCCAAGATTATTTTTCTTACACTTATGAAAAAGCAGCTCCCCACCAAGGGGTCTTAAATCTGAGCCTGCATCACAGGTGTTAGCAATCTTTTATTGATGGCATTTTACAGCACTCCACTGTGCAATCTGGCTGCTCTCAGATACTTGGAATTTCAACAAATTTTAACTTTTAAATTTTGACATTTCTCTGTGTTATCTGTCTGCCTCAGGCCAATGTCTTAAATCTAAGCAATTCAGTCCCTGAAGCTGTGGAAATGGTGCTTTTTAACTCAGGGTGACAAAATTTTGGTGCCCTTTTGAAAACAGCACTTGGAGCAGGAGCTTAAAAACTGGCACAGAGGTGGCCTTTTCTGTTAATTTTGCTCTTTGCCATCATTGTCACCAACTACTGTCATCTGGCCAAAGTATTAGTCTTTGAAAAGTATTGGTTTGCACAGGTTTATTCTGTATCCTTTAGATGATAGCAATTACATTCCTTATGGAGTTGATGCTCCCTAGGAGTGTTTACTCTGATGGCTCAGCACAATTTTCCCCCACAAGTTCAGTTCTTGGCTTGTGCTGAACAACACGTGGCCCAGACTCTCATGAAAGCCAGCCCAGCCCTTTTCCCTTGCTTCCTGAATGCCCCACTGCCTCAATCACAGGATCAGGCTGGCAGAACAATCTCAAGCCTAATAGTGAAACACATGAAATAAATAATTTCCTATGACCACTCACAAAATATGTAGGGTGCTGTGGGGCAAACGCTGCCTTTTGATCCTTACCTTGCAAAATCTGCTGTTCATCTCTCTGGAACTGGTGGCTAGGAATGCCTCCAGGAAGGATGGCGAGCCTGGCTGTGGGAGTCTGGTTCAGTCTCTGTTGTTACCAACAGGAAAATGTCCATCTGCCTTGGCACAACCAGAGATTAGTGTGTGCTGAAAAAAAAACCACCTCTAACACACATACTCACTAAGGAAAACTGAAGCCAGGGGCCTGTTCATGTTGCACAGGGAGTTATTCAAATGCAGACCAGCATTAGCATAGCATTCCAGGACTTAATATCATTCCAGGCAATTTAGTGCTGTCCAGTATTAGAACTGCCGTCCTTACAAAAACAACAGCATGTCTTATGTTTTCTGTGGTTAGCTGAGCTACCTCAGACAAGCTGTTTTAATAAAGTCAAATTTGTACTCATGTTACAATGAGTGATAGTGCTGAAGAGCTATGAAAATTAGAAACTCCTCTTCTGGGAAGCCAAGTCTTCTCAGCTCTTGCAGGATCTGTTGCAGCACACAGCACTAGCCTAGGAAATGTTTTATCACGCTGTCATAAAATAACTGGTTCTTAGTGTAAATGTTTACTATGAACAAAATTAATCTTGTGCTCATTTTCTGTGGGGAGGATTTGATCAGGTAGAATAATCCCAGTCCTGCTTCTCCCAGCAGACCAGTAGATCCTGCTTGGGCTCTTTGATGTTTGCTCTCCTGGCCCCACAGCCTTTGCATTCCTGCCTGCACCATGACCCAGCCTGAAAAGGGATCACCCTCTTCGCCCATACCAACCAGAGTTGGGCATCCCATCTTCCTCAAGGCAGAGAAAACTGAGAGTTCACATCCTGATGAGTAGAAGCTGTGATTAATAGGTCTTAAGTCCAGATGTGGCTTTTGGCATGGGAATTGCAGCAGTGGGATCACATCTTCAGTGCTGGTGGTAACAGATACCCTCAACAATGCTGGCTGTTCCCCCCTCTGAGAAGGATAGTTTTGAAGTGACAGGGGCTTTTGAATTTAAGAATGCCTAAATCTCTCCACAGAGTCTGCCTAATTCAGGCAGTCTGGATGTGGCCACAAAACTATGGCTTTGCAACACCTACTTGTATCAGGCATGGTCTGTCCTCAGTGTAATATCTTAAAAATACACCTCTTCTTAGAAGACTGTCATCACCATCCAGCATGGGAAATAAGGGATGCAAAACTAGGTATACTTATTCAGAGTCACAGAACACCTGCTCCTGAACCACATGTAAAGAAAGAAGGGGAAAAGAATCTTCTTAAAAAAATTAAAAATCAGATGAGGATAGCTTAATTAAAAGATAAACACAAATGAAATCACAGCAATCAATGGTAGTTCAACTCTAATTGAATTTTATCATCAGCAGAGCTGTTGTTGTTTTTACCATCCTCCCAAAATGAGAAGCTCTGGAAAGGAATTGTCCCTCATCAAATTTCACATTCAGTTGAATTAGTCTGGAAGTCTTTTTAATAAAATTTTAAAAAAGCAACCTTCGCAGAAAACTTTAATTCCAGCCAAGGCCCTTAAACCAACCACCCTATGCCAGACAGTTCAGTGACAGAACTGGAGGGTGTCAGCACTAATTATCTGCCCCTGTTTTCTGAGGGTAAATTCAGCATCTGTCTCCAAGCTGGAGAGAAGAGGCCCTGGAGCCCTCCAAGGAATTGGCTTGTAATTCTGATGTGGTGGCATCAGCTAATTAGCAGCTCTAACAAACCTCACCTCCAGCCCCTCTCTGGTTTTTTCTTCAATTATGGCTAAGAGTGCAGCCTGCAAGGAGAGGGGGGTGAAGTGGGGGGAGTTGTCCATAGCTACTGAAGGTTACACAGCTGCATAGAATAAAAATGACTGCAGTGTTTAATGACACTCCTGTTTAATTCTGACAAACAGGAGCATTAACATCCTGCAAACAGGGACAAATTAACATGGAGGATACTGAGCAGAGACAAGCCCCAAAGCCCTTTCTCTGGCCCTTTGCACAGAACTAAATTTTACCAATAACAGTTTTAGGGACTTGTCAGCCTTTGAACATGATTACTTCTTCACGTATGGGTGTGACTATAAATACATAATTTGCTTGAGGTTCTGCTTTATTAAAATTCTTAACTATAGGGATTTTCTTGCTGTACTCTTTTCTCATACATATCATACAAAACAGCAAATACTGTTTACCACAAGAAAAATAATCACTTACATACCAAAGGCAGAAACACTTTAATTGCTGCTGTCCTCAAAAGAGTTTTCTGTTACGCTCAGAAAGTTTGGCTGGTTCTTGTGTCCCTTGGTGACACTGGAAAATTCTCCCACTGAAACCAGCATAGTCCATTTTTCATTGAAATCACAGCATTTCCCAACTGCCATAAAATGACATTATTTTAGAAATGCCATAAAATTGCATAGAATTTTACAAACGCCATAAATGTGGCCATGGAAAGAGTGAAAAATGTTCAAAATATGGTTTCATCTCTCCCAAATAACTGTGACACCCCTGTCACAGTACAAAGCTTTGGAACAGTTATATTGCCACACATAGCAATGTAAAGCACAGATGATGACACAAACAAATGCTCAGTGCTGACACTTAAAAGAGCAGCTGTAAAAAATAGCAGTTCATAAAATGCACAGCATCAGCCAGTGACTTTATGCAAAATATTATTTACTGTACAAACATACTGGGCTGCAAAATATAGCTAATAAAATAAGTGATTTCCCTGCCTGCTGCTTCCAAAATCACTCACAGTCTCCAGTAGGCACAGTTCCCTAGGGGTGATGGAAAGTATTTTCTAGCAGTTGACAAGAAACGCTTGATAATTTTTTTTTCTCTTTTGCTGGCAGTGAAGAGTCACCCTTGACAATCTGATTTTAACTCACTAAACTCATTACAAGGTCCCACTGTAAAAAAAAAATTAAAAGCAGACACTCAATTGCTAAATAATTCAAACAGATTGCACCTTCCAGAGACAGGACCTGTTTCTCCAGCTCCAAAGTAGCCAAATGGTGTGCCAATGTTTTCATGCCACACAGAGCACTGGCATGGGTCATGCTAAATGTCACCTCAGAACAAAGTGATGTGACAGTCAAGGTGTGCTGAGTTTTGGCCAATGCAGAGCAATAACATGGTGAGACACCAGCCAGGTTCAGCCTGCAAGCTACTTAGGGACCAGCGCAGGAGCTGCACCTCAGCAAAGCACCCTGCTCCTGGTGGGGAGGAGCAGATTGAAAATCCCCAGTATCCCACAGGCACTGTGAATGCTTGTGTCACATATACATTCTTTCTTATTCCCGTCTCACCTGCACTTGGAATGAATAAAATCTCTCCCTGCATGGGCCATCAATTTTGAGACATATGTGCCAATAAAGATCAACTTGAAAAAGCTCTGGGAAGATTTGGCAGGCCTCACAATTTCTCTGTTGACAGTGATGAGTTTTGATACCCAAATGCAAAACAAGAAAACCTTCTGGTGATATCCAGACCATGTGACTTCTGAAGAGAAATGTAAGTCCTTTTCTTTGGGTGATTGCCTAATGATCTTTTTTCTTCTTAATAAGTTTGTATTCACTTTCATGGGACATTCTCGTCCTGTTCAAGGAAACCTTTCACCAGAGAGCCAAGTTCAAGCATAGGAGAGGGAGAGATGGACACGTTAGGAAGGGTTTCCCCCCACCAGCTCTTTAATACAGAAAGGCAGTCTGTGTTCAGCAATTACACAAATTTGGGAGCATTTAACACAATTTCTGAGTTCTTTCCACAGTGATCTCACTCTGGCATGACTATATAGGCACAGATCCTTGGAAATGGGGTACAGCTTAGGCAAACACCTGGACTCTCCAGAGATACATGGCATGTTGGACATGGACTGCCACTCGCTTCTCCAACTCAGCTTTTCTCCACAGAGAGCTGCCTCACCTGGAAAAATAATCAAAGAATCACATAGAGTGGATCTCAGTTGGAAGGGACCTTAAAAATCACCCAGTTCCAATCCCCTGGCAGGTGCAGGGGCACCTTTCACTAGACCAGATTTGTCAGAGCCCAATCCAACCTGGCCTTGAACACTTCCAGGAATGGAGCATCCGCAACTTCTCTGGGCAAGAATCAAAATATGTGAAACACACTGAGGTGCTTCATGGTTTCCTATAAAGGTTCATGGAATTCTCCTGGTGTAAATTAACTCTGACATTTCAGGCAGAGTCTCCTGGGAACATCTCGATATTAGCGTAGAATGAGGGGTCAACAAAGCTTGAAAAATCCAAGCAAAACCAATGTAATATCCGGTCTGGATAGTCTTTCTCAGACAAACTCCATTTTGTCCACTTGGGAGTTTTGTTAGTTGTTTTTTGGTTTTTTGCTCTCCCTGTTTTAAAATGACACACTTGACAGATGCTTCCCATATATTTCTATCCTATAGTGTATTAAATCTTGATGCTGAAACAGTTACAAGTCCTTTCAGGGATTATTTTTTTCATTGTTACACCTTTGTCATCTGACAATCTAAGGGGGGAAAGATATGTTCTCCACTGTCTCTGTGATTAAAATGATTTATTTTGCCACATCTTGCAGCATCACAATGAGCAGAATTCCACCACCCTGTGTGGTACAAGCACCTGCACAAGTCTCTGCTAATGGCTTCTTTTTACCAAGCAGAAATGGCTTGAAAGCCCCAGAGTATTCTCCTTAGGATGGAAAAATAGCTGAGCCAAACTCAGATGGAAGCAACCCATTTGGTAGGAACTATATTAAAAACTCAGAGCAACTTTTCTCTCTCTTATTGGGCAGTGCAAAGGCAGTTCCTGGGCTGATGACAGCAGGAATGTGTTCATTAGCCAAAGGCATCACGGTTGCCTTGCTATTGCTGAGCTCTGCAACTCCCACCCACAATCAATGCTGCTTCAGTAGCAGAGTTTAATCTAAGCTTTGCCCCATTTATCCTAATAAAAACTAAAGATTTATCTTACTTTTTAAGCTACTTTTTTTTTCTTTGTGGCAAAATTCAACTAAAAATCCTGATCACTTTATCACTTACTCTAAGCAATGGTTGCATTGCCCACCATAATGGCAGTACCCACATGCCAGTCAAAAACGCCATGGAGAAATAAAGCCATGGTCTTCTGAATGATGGAATTTTCCTTTGCAAAGGAAATATTCTGTTGCCCCACATCTTGGGTTTCCTGCCATGTGAGAGGCTGTTCAGCCTGATATTTACCCCTCAGCATTTTCAAAAATTGTATGCAATCTGTGTCCCCCCACATACCAAGAAACATGCCAAACACAGTCTGGCCCAGACTCATCCTAATTCTTGACAGATGCTGTTCCTAAATAACTCCTCTAGAAAGGCAAAATGCTTAGAGGGGATTGGCAGTCATCAGGGAAGTTTGGTGCAAGGTCACACACAGTAAGCATTGTCAATAACAGCATCAGGTGGGACACACATCCCCCAGTCCTTGCTTTTATGTTCCTTAAGCAGCACCATGCACAAGCTGTGATCCTGCCTCAGAGCCTGGCTTCATTTCTGCCACTTTTTGCCCTTTCCCTATAGTGAAACAGGTATCTACACATGCCAGTGCATGGAACTGGACAGATACTTGTCTCTCTGCTTCTCCAGGAGGTGTCTGCTCCTGTAGCTGATAGCACCACCCTGCTCTGCCCATTAAGTGAGAATATGAGGAATAGGAAGCTCATTTCATCAAATGGCTGATAGCATAGGTTTTACTACCTGGGACCAGCTTAGGAGAATCCCACCTCCCCCTTGGCCCAGCTGGAAGAGTGAGTGCTCATGAGAAAGTGCAGTTTAGCCATGACCTGCATGTACCACATACTCCACGTGCAGTTGCACTTAAAGCTCCTCAGCAGTGTCAGGGTATGAGGACATAAAGGTTGTAAAATGTAAATATTGTGGATTTATACAAAGGCTGGGGATCACCACCAGGCTGGGGACCATCACCAGGCTGGAGAAAATACCTGGCAACCATGTTCTCCTCCTGAAAGAAAGTACCTGCCAAACCCTCTAACAAGGGCCAAACTGTTCAAAAGCTCCAGAAAGCCACCTAGCCCTGTAGACGGGGAACAGGTATCTGACTGACTGGGCAGGCCAGCAGCCTTTGCATTTACTTTTTTTTAACCAGCCACCTGCTACATGACCCCAGTTCTGCACTGTACCTGTGAGGTGGGAGCAGAGAGACCTTCCTGCTGTCTGCATGAGACTATCAAGTCACTTAGCAGCAATTAGCCTCCAAACCAGCTTATCTCATTTACAATTATACTATGGTTCCTGACAGCTTAGGATTTCCAAGATGATGTTTGAGGGAGGTCATAAACCAGTCTGGGTTTTGGTGGTGCTGAAATGGAGCACAGAGCTAAATAAGGGACAATAATGTGGCCCATAAAAAGGTTTAACCCTCAAGTGCCACAATGGAATCCATGATGTGCCATTTTAGGGCCAAGTGAGAAACATTACCACCCTTTCCTTATCAAGTAATAGAGCGTGAGCAACTAACCAATATTTCCACCTTCTGCTTCTGTGTCTACACAATAAGAAAAGTCATCTTGTTTTCATAAAGAAAGGCATAGTTTTATCAATTCCCTGAGAAGCAGCACTGTATAGTACATCCCTGCTGTTTGCTATGAGTGTGATGTTATTTGCATTCACCTATCTGGTATTTTTCATGTATTGTGATACCAGGCCCCCTGATGGTGCTGTGGCTGGCATTTGACCTCGTGTTGGGTACAAATTCAGGCTCTCTCTACATGTCAGGCAAAGACGTGAGCCCCATTTTAGCTGCTCTAAACCACCTCATGCAGTGTCTTTCCTGATTGCAGGGGGAACTAGTTTTTGTAGGTTAAACTGACCCATTGCAAATCCACCACAAAAAGCCCTGCAGATGAGGGGATTCAGTATCTGTTCTCTGACCCGTAATGTTTTCTTGTTCTGCCCTTGCCAGTGTTTTGTCCCCCTTATCTGACATCTGTCAGGCTAGGAATTAAAACCCCACCAAGCCCTAACAACAACATCACTAGCCCCAGTTTTCATCACTGATCTCTACCTGCAGGTTCTGATGCCCACAGTGGTATGAGCTACTGCTGAGCTGATAAGGTCTGATGTCTTGGGCTGTCAACAGCTTGCTCATTGACTCATGATGTCCTGGGGGACAATGGGGATGTGGATAAAATTCTCCAACCAATTGTTAATCTGCTTCAGTCAATGCTAAGTTTGTACTATAAACATTTGCCCTGAGTGCATGAGCCTTTGTACACGCAGTGCTTTTTCTTGCCCATTTGTGAAGCTGGAGGAACTGTTTTGTCCCAGTTGCCTCATGCAGTAGTGGAGCTGTTCATCTGGGGAAATGAGGCCTCCTGGAGATCCCAGGAGAATGCAAACTGTAGACGGTTTTGGTTGTCTTTTGCTCTCAGGGTCCAGTCTCAGGGCATCTGACTGCACTGACAAATCTTGTAGTCAGCTGCAAGACTACTGAAGGAGCATACAGACACGTATGAGGAAAAGATGGCAAAACCAGAGGTAGATAATTAATATCAGGAAGCAAGGAATTTTTGGGTTAACCATGTCCCTGACAAATGCAGGGCCAGTCTCTCTGTTGCTTTGCAAGGCCACAGTTCTGTCAGTACCAGCACTGTTCAGCTTGCTTGAACCCTGAAAACTGGGCCCGGGATCTTTTCCCAGTAAACTGTCCTCTCTAGATTTACCCTGCTACACCAGAAGCCCAGCACACTGATCTCCCATCCCAGGCAGGCAACAATTCTTGATCCATGTGTCTCTCAGCTGATGATCCTTTTCTAACAGGGTTTGAAGGTGTTGTAGCCAGTAGCACTGGCATATAAGGGGGGACAGCACAGTGGCACCAATCCCCTCCAGGTAGCCAAAATGCTGACTTTCTCTGCCTTCCAGAGAACTTGCCTTGCAAACTTGTTCTGTGTCCAGCACAATTTCTTTGCAGGCAAGGCTCAGAAGAGGTCAGCATGGGGGCAATCCACAGAGATGCCCTTTTTTCCCAGCCAGTGACCCTGTGCTTACTTTCTATGACCTGTCCTTGAGGAAAGAGGTGGGTAGTGGAAAGCAACTCACAGGAGGAATTAGGACTAAATGAAGAAAGAAACAGCACAGAGCATAAGAAAGAAAGAGAACAGACAGAGCAGCAGCAAAGCAGGTGAAAAAGTAAAACTGATTGTGTGTTAACTTCCATCAGAACTAAAGCTTTCTCTGATATTTTTTCAAACAAAACCCTAAAAGAACAGCCTAGCAACATGAGAAACCAAGCAAAATAGAGAACTCATCCTCACTTTCACCAGTGATAGGTTTCAGCACTTTTCAAAGCCCGTCTTACCACGGTGTCCCCTAACTCCCCTGGTAGCCCATCAGAAATCTTCTCAGGGCAGCTTGTTCCCTGCTGTGTGTTAGTGCTGATGACAACATGGGAAAGGATGTTACACTTGTATGCACAGAAGGAATAATGGGCTGTTTGCTGGGGAGTTAGTTGTTTGGCTGCCTGCTTCAGCACATCAAGCATCCCAGAGAATGGAAATAGCACAACACCAAAATGGCAGCCTGTTCCAATAAGAGCACAGGACATTTAGATATGTTTTATGCACATTATTATGACAGGGAATCTCTTCCCTGGAAAAAATTCCCAGGAAAAAATATGAGTGTTTGATTGGCTTTCAGGAAGTGATGATATTTCTTCAGATAGGGCAGTAACAGGGGCTTGTTTGGGACCACAACCTTGATTCGCTGGAAGTAGTCTAGATTGCCAAGGTTAATTAAGTTAAAAAGTGCCAGAGACCATGAAATGCTAAAGTTCTAGTGTTGCACACATCATAGCTATCACCTTCCAGCTAGCTTGCTGAAGAAATTGAGTTCTTTTTTATTGAGAGGAGGTACACTCTGATTAGTACCTCTCACACCTTCTAATAATTTCTTCTTAAAAAAATAATTACGAAATGAAGCATAGGGCAAAGTTATCTTCTTATCCAGTGAGCAACCTTATAACTTATCTGTCCCCATCATTAGGGCAAAGTTCAGGTGGGATGTAAAGTAATGCAGCAGCAGAAGCAGAACAAACAACGGCAGTGGGGTTCTTACCTCATTCCTGTCTCAGTGCCTTGGGCTGGCACCACATGGCAGGCAGGACCTGGAGTTTAAAGTCAGCCACCTGATGTGCTTTGTGAAATCTTGAGGCCTAAGTTTAGTAGCTTTTATTCTTACATCAATAAACAACAGAGGCACAAGAAGATGGGCTCAATCTCTTAAGAACCAAGCTTGTGTTCTATGCTTTGGCATGGTGAAGACGTTTAACAAAGTTGTTGCCCAACTTAGAATGGCTACATGTAGTAAGCAGCAGTTGCTAGAAAGTGCTGCTTGCAAGAAATATCAGAAACTTCAATATAAGCAATATACATGTAAGTATCTTGATGATAATTGCATCTAAATCTTTTTGGTGGAGCACTAGGTGCCAATAAAAATACAGCCCAGGCTTGCTGGCACCAGGAATTTCCCTCCAGGTAATGCCAGTGGTCTTCATGTCTCAACTACAAAGTTTATTCACCCTTCATTGGGCTTGAGTAGCACCATACAGAAATTTGGATTCTTGTTGTCTGTGCAGTGACCTTTTCAGCCAGTTCTCACTACTACTATCCACTGCATAACTTGACCTGTAGAAAGTGCACTTCAGAAGCAATAAGCCTGAACAAGCCATGAACTCAAAAATACAAGTGGAGCTGCTGAGAGCAGTTCTGCTCTTTCTTTACTGGTACCATGTCAATAGGGGATTTGCTGTTTGTCTTAGGAAACTGCCAGGAAACATATTTAGATGCTGAACTTCTGAACTTCTCCTTTCACCTGTGTTTGAACCCTGCTAAATGATTTTACAACTATTATTGCTTTACAGCCCATGACTGTAAATTCTTCCATTAGATTTTATTACTTAAGGATAAAAATGTGTGCCTGGAGTTTGTATTTATATTTAATACTGTGTGTATGAGCTCCCACATGAAGTGACTGGTAGATAAGATAGAAGGGAGAAAACGGCAGTTTGCATCTGAGAGCCGCGGCATCCCTCACTGGGAGCCTCCAACAGGGCTGCAGCCGGGACATCTGAGACACTCAGCCCCAAGTCACCTCCCCAAAAGGCTCGTGGAGACCAGGAATGCTTCGTGCTGGAAAAGGAAGAAAATACCAGTTTTGCCAGCCTCAAGCAATAAGAAAATTATTATTATTATTATGGTCCTATAAAATCTCTGGAATGTTTAAACATACCATTTACAACATGAGTCGCTTGGTTTTGTTCCCTTTAATGAGGCTGTAGATCTAACAATTTCAATCTTTCCTCCATCTTTTAAAGGGCTATGCTTTCATTTTTTGACAAATCCTGAAACAATCCTATAATAGCAGCACTCAAAGGGCTTTATGAGGAAAATAGGGAAATAAACATTGTAAACAGCTGGGATAAAAATTATGGGAATTGATATCAAGTTCTCAATGCTTCTTCTATATGCACTCACTGTCTCTCATTGATGAACTTTTGAGAGACAAAGCTGTTTCCTTCCTTTGGTTTCTTTATTCCAGCTCACTTTTTGTGGGTTGTTTCCAACCAGAAATATCAAGAAAAGGTGAAGTTTTCTAGCAGGCTCTGGCTAGGGAAAACTCAGAGTGCTGGAGAGAGAATCTTTTTCCTCCTGCCCCATCACCTGTCAAAGAGTCAAAACCTTGCAGGCTACAGATGGGAGTCCTGGGCAGGAAAGCAAAGGAGCTGTGCAAAGGAGCACACTGTATGCTGGAGCCACAGACAAGCAGGGAGTGCAGGGAGAGCACAGAGACCCGACAGCCTGAGAGCCGGACACACCACAGGCTAAGCCTTCTGACAGGATTCTTCTGCTGCTGGGACAGGGTTAGTTTGGCCTCAGGACAGCTTGACATCGTTCAAAGGCCTCCACTTTGCCTCCTTAAAAAGATGTCTGCAGGGACTCCAGGCAAAAATACCCACTTCCACTGACAGAAGACCAAATGTCCTGCAAAGATCTCAAAGGACTCACAGCAGAGGGAGGTCTAAAGCGCAGAGAAGCTCAGCTTCAGCCTGAGAAATAGAAAGGTGTGAAAGGGGAGGGAGAAGGGTTTCTTCTCTTCCCAGAATAGTTCTCTTATTTCTGCCAACACTTCTTTGAGATAAAATCAGGTTGAAAAAAATAAAAGGGTTTTCATACAAGGTTTAAAAGAGAATAGCGACTCCAAGAGAGTAGGGAAACTCCACTCCCTGATGGAGAAAAAACACTTAGGAAGGACAGGAGTCTGGATGGACATTGAAAGTTTGGAGAGTGTGTCAGGGTATTTCAAATTCACCAGCATGGCTCCTGTTTCAGATGATACAGAACTTGTATTTCACAGTTGTGCTCCCTGTTTCTCTGCCTCATCTGTCTCCATTACTCAGTTGTTCCAAGTAAAACTCTAAAGGTTTTGCTCTGCAAAATGAAGAATGGCTTTGGAAGATCCCAAAAGACAAGAAATGTGCATTGATAGCATTTTTTAAATGGTATTATCACTCTGCTTTAACAAAGTTTAAGGCAATTAACTCCCTAAGAGCCTCAGGTGGCTGATTTCCCCGATTACTCAGCCAGAGGGAATGTCATTGCAACGGCAGCAATTAATTAATTAACTCACACCAATTGATTGGAAGAGTCACTCCATTATTCAGCCCTTGCTTCAGTCTCTTGTCACTTTTCTGACACTGCTGGGAGTTTTGTTAAAGATTTCCTGGGGTTTTGCTTCAGCCAGAGGGCAGAGTCCTTTTAACTATTACAGTCACGGCAATGTGTCAGCTCTTTCCTTTTCCAAGGATGAAAAAGCCATGGCACAGGTATTAGGTGACCACCAAGTGTGGTCAGATAATGCAACTAAGTCGTTAGGAACTGGGAACAGCCAAGTTTCAGGTTGCTTGTCCAGCTGGGATTGATCAAACCTACGATTTCTCACCACAGCAGCACAGGGGGCAAAGTGATGGAATTGTGGCCAGATTCAGCCCTGCTCCTGGAGGCATTCCCTTCTGCAGACAGTGATTTTGTCTGAGACAGTAGGGTGGGAAGACAGAGCTCCCCAGCCACTGCCCAGAAGGTTTGGAAAGCGTGAGGAGCCAAGCTGGTCAGACTGTCCAGTCTGGGTGGCAAGGACATTGGTTTTCCCTCAAGGGTCAGCAGAAGGATGGGACCTTTGTCTCCAAGCTCTTTGCTCCTCTATGGTGAGCTATTGATTGTGATTTCTTACTCTGGGAAGTTATATGAGATGCACAGGCACTTGTCTCCTGCCAAGAAATAGTGGTGTCAGGACTGCTTGCCATAATTTCTCTCTCTCATCCTTTCCCACACTGACGGCAGGTTTCAACTTTTTGGGCTCTTTTCCAGTTGCTGTCAGGTTTCTTTGGTGTACAAACAAATTTCTTTGGCTTGTTTTTTTTTTTTTTTTTT
>VZDJ01000426.1:11598349-11617791 GCA_008694505.1 Cyanoderma ruficeps
TTTTTTTTTTTTTTGCAAGCATGCAAACAAAGTTTTTTCACACTAATTTTTCTCCAAGCCAGCATACTTTGTATGTAGGTGGCATGACTGGAGAACCTGTCTGGTCCTGTAGTGCCTGTTTCTCCTCATCTTGCAGCTGGATCCCACCCCAGGATCAGGCAGCACTGCAGGAAACCTATCAGACAAACACCACAGACTGTCATACAGGTCTCATGATGGCTCATAGTCCAAAGGTGATTCCATTCAGACTGGATAAGGCTCACCCATTGCTCCATGAGGTCCTGTCTGGTTTGTGTTTATCCTCACAGCCCCAGCTGTTCATCTCCATACCCTTGCCCTTACCATCCCTGGTAACTTTGGCAGGAATGGCAGGGGGCTTGTCCTCCAGTGTGTGAGTCTTCCTTAAACCCATTGAAAAGCCATACTGGGAAGGATCCCCAAATCTCCTGGAAATTGTGGCTCTGCCACTTCAGGAAAATGACAAAAGCTATCTTCCCCAAAGCTAAATGAAGGGGACAAAGTGCCTAGACACAAGAGCAGCAATTCTGTGCAAGTTCTGCTCTTGACACAGCCAGGAGCTAGGAACCACTGCTGTGTCCCAAAGCACAGTCAGAGCTGTAATTCTCTGTCCATAAACTAGGACCCTTGTTTACTCCCTCTGTGCTGGTCCAAAAAGACAGGCATGAGTAGGAAGGACTGAGCCAGTCATAAAGGGAATGCCTCAAGAAGATGCCTAATGATGGCAGCCCAACTTCACAGAGAGTTATTTGTGAGCAGTCTGTATGATGCTACAGCTGTGGCAGTAATGATTCA
Organism: Cyanoderma ruficeps; assembly: GCA_008694505.1. Taxonomy (NCBI): domain Eukaryota; kingdom Metazoa; phylum Chordata; class Aves; order Passeriformes; family Timaliidae; genus Cyanoderma; species Cyanoderma ruficeps. Next base: position 11,599,163 of record VZDJ01000426.1, read on the forward strand.
CAGCAGGGTTTAATCCAGGCTTCTTCATTGCCATCCTGTGAAACTGTATTAAGCTACTTGAAGCTTAAGTCTTTCCTTGTAGACAGCACCAGGGACTAATTAGTCCTTCTAAATGTAATATGTCAGTAAGTGCTGAGCTCCTTACTTTTGACAGACTCGGATCTGATTGATGCGTGAAAGTCTCTTCCATGACAACAGCATCAAGCACTAGCCAAGGCTGCATTGATTGCTGCTGGTGATGGTCCCTCTCCAAAAGCCAGTTCAAACTTCCCCAATCTCTGCTTTCTCAGTTCTCTGCATGGTCACTAAGTGTCCAGATTAGCCAGTCTGCATTTTTGTGTCTGTTCCTAGTAACCACACCAAGCCTATGTGAGTAAAGCTTACCTGCAGTCCAGGAACAGCACAGGAGCCATAGTCACAAGGAAGCAGTGACAAGAATGCCTTAAAATGTCCGCCTGGGCATCCCCATCTCTGGCAGTGACCTGTTGTGTGTTCTTGGACATACATATTTCTACCTCTCATGACATGGTTTTTCTCGTGTTCATGCTGTGTCTCTTTTGGTCTCAAACTCTTTTGGGTGAGGACTGTCTCCAGCTCTGGGCTTGTAAAGCTCTTAATGCAACTTGATCTTGACCAAATTCTACAAGCACTCTAAGTAAAAATAACCAATCCATAGGGCTGTATAAACATCAGTCATTTTTTCCATCCTTTACAGAAGAATGGTCATCACAGAAGGGTTACACTGCTCACTTTGAGGAAGAGCTGTATTTCAGGATGCTATCATTATACTTAATTGATCATTCCTTCAGCACCAAAAAAAAACAAACAAAACCAAGGAGCCCCTGCTCTTTTAATATAACCCACTGTAATTGTCATACTCGCAAACCCTGTTTGCTGCATTGTCAAAAGCTATATTTATTTTTTATCTTTTCATATCATAATAGAGCCTACCAACATCCACTACAAAGCAGGACTCCTGTGCTGTTGCATGAGTACAGAAAAAAAAAAGCAGTTTGCCCCAGAGAGAGATATAAGTGCTTATAAAAACAGTGATAATTCATTCTTCTAACACTTTTGCGAAGTAAGCAAATATGATTATCAACCTCATTTTACAGATGGGGAAGTATGTCACAGAAAGGTTAAGTGATTTATCTAATAACATGAAGCATTCCAGTGACAAGGAAAATCTGGAACTCTTGATCCCAGACGCAGACACAGTTCTCTAGCCTATAAAGCAGATCTTTAGCAGCAAAACCAGAAATGAGGACCAGAATTACTGAAACAACTGTTTTAAAAATGCTCCGCTATTTTTGAGACAGAGAACTATGAAAGAGGAATTTCCCAACGTTACTTTAATCTTTTTTCAATAATTCAAGTCCCTGAGCTGAGAAATCTTACATTTCCTGAAACTGTTCCTAAACAAACTCATTTCCCCTCACTGTGTTCCCTCTTTTTTGTTACTCAATTTTCCTCATTTCAAAACACCACTTCTAAAAGTATTTACCTAAAATAGCAAATGTTAAACCACAGTTTTGTTTCTCATTTTTCCTGGATAGACCCAAGCAGCCACTTGTGCTCTGAGAAGCATTTCTAAGATGTGCCCCACATGGGGCCAGCCAGAGTCAGCCCCCAGAGTGTCTGCTCCCTTGTTGTCCCTGATGTAATTTCCTGCCCAGAGGGAGGAGACCCTTTCCCACTGCTGCCACAGGTAGCCTGGGAAAGGGACAAGCTGGTGCTGAGCTCTACACCACCAGTCCTTTGATGAGATACCTTGAGGGTCCTGTTTGAGGTCTAGAACCTCTGGACAGTGGGTTCCAGAGCAGCATTCCCACTTGTTCAGGCACCATGCTCTCTCCAGCTTGGCACTGAGCTGTGCTGCAGCCTCTGTCCCTGCAAACAGGCTCTGCGTCCTCAGCCTCAGGTGTGCCACCACCACCTGGGAGGGTTATTTATTCCTTCTTTTATTTTGTAGCTGGCTGTCATCCTAAATTCAGCTGGCAGCAAAGCTACAGACGTTCTCCTCCAGCTTCAGGCCACAAAGAAATGTTTGTCTGTTTTCTGAAACATGATTAATATTTAACTTGCCCAAAGTAAGATTCCAGTCCAGCTGGCAGATGTGAAACCTCAGGTGTGGCTGTGGCAAGGCACCCTGTCCAGCTGCCTGGCAGAATGAGGGCAGGCAGTAGCCCTGAGGTGGCAGCATGTCTTTCCTGCATGCTCACAGCTCCCATTCCAGCTGGAGAAGTTTCTCTGGGAAATGGAGTCCAGAAAATCTCCTCTGCCACGTGCCCTCAAAGGGCATCGTCGTTGATTCCCTCTTTACCTTTTCACCTCTGCTTGACCTGTTTGTAATGTGGAGTTTATGATGTAATTATATCTCACACAGCTGAAATTGTCCCCTTATCACCAGACTGATTACACTTAACAAGGCATATACTCCCTCTCTCCTTCTCTGCCAGGAGTCCAATTTTAAGCTCTAATTGTTTTATAGGCCTCTTGCACTCCGGAGAAGGAAAAAAAAAAAGCCAGGAAAAAAAAATTAGTTGCCATTTACACATGTTGTGTAAGGCACATTTTTCACCCTCCCATCCACACAAATGCCTCTTGGGGACTGCCCAAATGACTAACAACCCAACAGCTTATATGCCTCAGTGCTTTCCTAATGATTGCTAGAAGCCTCAGCTTTTCTCTGTCTCAAGTACAAATTGTTTCTTAGAGGTGAGCTGCAAAGGCCCCTTTCCAGGGCAAGAGTTTCTGCTCAGGGTCACCAGCAGCTGCCTGCTGGCACACGGGGCTGGTGACAAGCCAGAGGGCACTGAGCTCTGCTCAGACCTCCTCCTGCAAGAGCTCACCCAAAGGCACCTTGTCTTGAGCTAGGGAAGGTATGCAGTGAGTTACTGTGGCTCAGCTGGGACAAGCTGAGTGATTTCTGCCGCTATAGGAGAGTGGCCCTGAGATTTCACAAACAGCAGCCAGGTTATGCATTGGGCAGTCCTGACATCTTCGGAAAGCATTCTTCTTTTGATGGGGTTTCCTGCTTCCCATTTTCCTCTTTGAAAAAGGAGGGCACACAGTGTTAGCTACAGACATGAGGCCTCATAGTATTTCTGTCATTTACTATCTTGTACTAAGCAATACAGCCCAACAGATTTGATGTTTTCAGGACGAGATTCACCAAGAGAAAAGGGGCAATGTGAAAAGATGGACCTGAGGAAGGGAGGAAAGAAGATAGAGAAAGCAGGAGCCCACAGGGTCAACTTTCCTGGCATTAAGGACAAGGCTCTCTGCCTCTCAAGTTTCCCATGCTCTTGTTTAGTAGCAGTATTCTGCTCACAGCCTGTACCCACTGGTAGCAGGTGGTGTGCAGATTTCTCAGGTAAGTTTTTTGCCTTTTTGTGCATGTACAGCAGTTTGTACAGTAAGAGTCTTGCTACCTGAGGAGAGACACTGCTGAAATACAAGAGAATGGGACATGACCCAATACGAAGAATTAGAACTTGTATAAGGATTAGTGGACCATCAAAATAAGGAGGTGAGAGATCTCTGCAGGGAGTACAATTAATGGCATTTTCAGAGTACAGAAGTCCGTGCTGATGGTGTCCTCCATCTCATCTGGCTCTTTTCCAGGTCGTTTGTCTGCTAGAGCTGGCTTATTCCACAGTATCTCTTTTGTTTTATATTTTTCCCTCCTTCATTCCCCAAGCTCACTTGGCCCTTGGGACCTTTAATGCCCTATTTGCAGTCCAGGCAAATGGTCTTTCATAAAATCCCAGCCAGATGTCCAGCTGGTGAACAAATCACTTAGCTCAATTGATTTCTGTGGAGCTATAACAATTTATAGCAGCTCAGGCTCTGGTCCTATAAACTGCTGTGAGCTTGGAAGGGAACTGCAAAGGGCTGCCTATACCCTATAGTCAAGGATGTATATTGGCATTTGGGGAACTGGGAAAGGTTTTGGAGATAAATGTAAAGCAAAGCTGAGGAGCACACGCAAAGCAAGTGCACTGCCAAGCAAGGAATACAGGAGCACTGTGGGTTAGGAGTGTTGGGAAATGACTGAGCACATTAGGGCACACTGGCTTGCATTCCTGACACACTAGCTAAAATTACTATGTTGGGAAAAGGAAAAGCACCAGATGCAGTTCTGCATGCATTGGTAAGGAGAGAATTTCATAGAGCAACTTGAGAGTTCAAACAGTGGCAAAACAAATTGATGAAGGCAAAGATGTGGACATAACAAAGCAGGAACAAAGCCTGCAAGCCATACCCAGCGGCATGTGCCCAGTAAGGGGAGTATCAGGAGGGATGTTGCAGCAAGACTCTTATTGTTCCATTGTTTATTCTGGTTTTATTAATATCTTCATTTAAGATGTTGAATAGTTGGGGGAAAAGAGTAGAGAGGATGTGAGAGTCTGCTTTCAAAGGCAGGCAAGGAGGAGAAATAACAAACTGGGAGCTGGAGAAATTGAAACAACAGGAAGAAATTACCCAAATGAAACATTAAGCTTGGGGAAAAAAAGTAATTATCTGAGATCAGGGAGAGAGGAGGAAAATAACCCAGACCACAGGTGCTTAATGGCGAAGATAGCAGCAACACTGGAGCACTAAGGGCTATAATAGAGGGCAAATTGCATATGACTTTGGCAAGACAATGCAAGCCCCTTGTTTGTGTACAGAAGTGCTGTATAGATTATGCAGAAGCAAGCCATGATCTTCTTTCTCTTTGGATGTCACGCCTAAAATATTGCTCTCTGTTCTGGGCATTTCATTAGCAAAAGCTATTGAGGCAGAGCAATATATATCGATTACCAGAATAGAGACATTTAAGTACAAAAAAAGGTGAAAGAGCAAAGTTTGTACCAGTCCACTAAGCAGAGACTGAAAGTAAGTAGGATAATTTCTGATAGGGAGGCAGATATAAAAGAGGGGGAGCAAAATTACTGAAAGGAAGAGAAACATAAGGGAGAAAGAAATCAATTAACTTAGAAAGTCTCAGAAAACTTTACCAGGAAACGAAATGCTACTTGGTATAACAGGTTTCTCCAAAAGAAGGCAATGCATCCCACTGACCTTGGATGTCGTAAGGTGCCATAAATCATGAAAAGGTTCTGTAGGCAGCTTGTAGGGAAATTGACGGTTGCTTTTGCCAAGTTTTCCTGGTGTTTTGCAGACATCTATCTGTGTTTTGAGGGGTGGTTCTTGATGCAGAGCATCCACACATTCTTTAAATGCTACCCAGGAGGTGGCATGAGTTTTTTATTGTTAGATATTCTTCAAGGGGCATCTTCCAAACCCCAGATCCAGACTCACCAGGCCTGCCTCTTTCCCATTTCCCTTGAACCTGCTGAACTGCTATTGTTTTTCAGGAGCATTCCAGTTACCCAACCCATCAATTCGAGGAAGAAAGGCAGGACATCCCATTTTACTTTCAATTGCACAAGACGGCAGAGGGTTAAACTGAAAGTGGAGTGAAAGACAGAAGAAGCTGTCTTTATTCTTCCCTTCATACTCCCAGCTCTCCTCTTTATTTTGTATTACAAGAGGCCAGAAGGACAGAAAAGCCTATATATTTCTTTCGCTTCAGTTGATATGATCTGTCCCCAAGGGATTCCTCTGCTTTGTAATACCACAATTCCCAGGCCCTTCTTCCTCTGAGCTTTCCTTTTCCATTATTCCTCAATTATTGTCTGATAAAAAAAATCAATTATTCAATTCAGTCTTCCCTAGACAGTTCCAATTTTGAAATGGACATGCCTAACCTGTTACCAGTGTGTGCTAAGCACTGCGGCTAAAGAGAAATCTCTGAAACCAACCCAGGAATCTGAAGCCACACACATACACAACTCATTTCACAGGGGATTGCACGTTGTTGTAGCAGGTAGATTTTTTTTTTTTACAAACACAATGATCTGAACTGTCATGCAGGAAATATGAACTACATTTCCTTTTCTTTTAACATCCCCCTAATCCCCCCCTCCTCCCCTCCCTTTTTTTTTCTTTTTTTTTTAATTGTCTGGAAATTCAATAGCAGCTGAGGGCTCAGTTACAGGCAGAGTGGGGAACTCAGTATTAACTCAGCATGAACCCTGAAACTCTGGTAGCTCTGATTGCTACCAATTTGCTGCCAAGAGAAACAAATTAGGTCCTGTTCTGCTAATAGGACTGTGTGTACAGAACATGATCTAGTAAGCAATAGCATTAGCAGAGAAATGGGAGAATCCTCAGGGCCATTTTAAGGATGTGCTGGTGCTTCAGTGGCGGGATTCCATCTTTGATGTTGTCTTTGAAGAACACCTGGGACAACAGTAAACATATCTGAAGGCAGAATTGCAAATAAGTAGCAAATAATTAGTGCATACCCACAAAACACAAAACGTAGCTCCTTGACTCTTTATAAAGCACTAATCTTGACTCTTTATAAAGCACTAATAAATGCTTTGATTAAATCTTAGCCTCATTTTGCCTTTCTATAAATGCACAGAAAGCTTGAAGCACCAGAAGCTGTAACATGTTGTCCTGCACAGGCTCTGTGGCCCAGAACTATCTTCCCACAAAGCCTGTCCTGCACTCTATCACTCCCTGAGGCAAGTGGCTTAATGTGACACAAATCCTTGAGGCCACAGAAGAATATCAGGTCACCCAAGTATTGCAGACACGTCTTTGCTGTACCATGGAAATAGAGGAGCAGAGACCTCTTATTTTCCTCCAAACTGATGAATCATGTAATCCCTCACGTATGAGCTCATAGTTTTGCACCTGTGTAATTTTGCATGTGTGCTTGCCTGTTGCACACACAGGTATTTACGTTGGCAGTGAGGGCCCATCAGGGTACTGAGAGTCCTGCAAGAGGCCACCAGTCACAAGATTACCTACCTCACCTTACTTCAATAACTCAGTCCTGTGCACAACAACGGCTGTGACAGTCAATGAGCAGTTCTTCCTGCTTTCCCTGATAAACCACTAGGTTTTAGGCATTGTTCATCTCTTATTCATCAGCCTGTTGACCATGACACTGCTTGCAGACATCCTGGTTGCACAGGAAGCTGTACTGTCCCCTCTCCAGAGAACAGTGTCCTGGTTTCAGCTGGGACAGAGTTAATTTCTTCCTAGTAACTACTAGAGTGCTGTGTTTTGGATTTAGTATAAGAATAATCTTGATGACACACTCATGTTTTACTTGTTGCTAAACAGTGCTTACTCGAGTAAAAGACTTTCCAATTTCCCATGATCTGCCAGGAGGAGGAGCCGCAGACGAAGCTGGGAGGGCGAGCATGGCCAGGACAGCTGACCCAAACTGGCCAAAGGGATATTCCATACCACAGAACGTCATGCTCAGTCCATTAACAGGGGTGAGTTGGCCAGAAGCGACTGATCACTTCTCAGGGACAGTCTGTCTGGGCATCAGTCAGCAAGCAGAGAGCAACTGGGTTGAGCATCAGTTGTTTCTCCTGAGTTTTATTCCTCTCTCTCTCTCCCCTTTATATTACCATTTTTATTGTTATAATTAGTTTTTGTTAATAGTATTATTATTTTTCCCCAATTATTAAACTGTTCTTATCTCAACCCACTATGTTTATCTTTTCTTTCCAGTTCTCCTCCCTACCTGGGAAAGGGTGAGCAAATTGCTGCATGGTGCCAGCTGGGGTTAAATCACTACACCAGCTGTGCTTCAGGTGCAGTGTCACCTGCCAGGCAGAGCAAACAAAACCATCTCAAGGTAGCAGATATGATATTTTTTAGGTTGGCTGGGAGACCCTGGGCCCTGGAGGCACTGGTGGGGGTTTGCTGGTGTTAGCTGGAATGCAGGTGGAATGCAAGATTGGAAACTTAGCAGAAGGCTCAGGGACAAACATTTGGATTACAAAATGAATCACTTCAAATTTCCAGGGAGAAAGACTTGAAAGAGCCCCACCTACGCACCACTTTTTATCGGGGATGTGAGTTTCACAAATCAGAAATTATTTGCAACCATAACCTGCAGGGAATATTTCCTTCAGATACAGCCATCCATAAAGATTTTGCATTAAGAGACATGGATATTTGCAAGCGCCATCTAATTTTGAAAGCTGTCAAAACGCCAGCAGCAGATGCATTTAGTCAGAAAACTAAACTTTCCCACAGCTGCCCAGCATCTCTAGCTCTTGCACTGGATTTCCCTAAAGATATGATTCAAACTGTGCAGCCACAGGCCTGACCTTGTAGACTTTCTACATCCTCTCATACTGGCCTTTAAGTAGAAACATACATTTTTATGAAGAGAAACATTTTACAGGGCTTAAAAGGATGAGCTGCAGTTGAGCTGCCCCACAGAAAGAGACCTCATTACAACCACATCATCAACAGGCCACGGTGGTAACTCAGCAGCCAGGGCTGTGCACTGTGCTAATGCTGCACACTGTACAAAGCCAGCCTCTTAACCTCATTCCTCTGGCCATGTCTTACTGCTGCCCTGGTGATTCTCCCTTAGTTAGTTGTGTCTGTGCCCTTTAGGTCCTGAAGTGACAGTGATTGCAAGCAGCAGAAACCTGGGGGAGAGAGGGAAGACCAACCAACCTGGAGAGATTGCATTCTGGAATGAAAAAGATATCAGTTCCCCCTTGGATGAATATTGCAAGGGGAGTGTGGAAGGGGGAAAAAATAAGTGATCTGCAACAGCTATGCAAAGGGAGGGAGGAAAACTCATAAAACAGTGAAACTGAAGGAGGCTCAGCAGTGACAGATCATAAATTCATAGGCAAGCAGACCATGAATTACGGCAAGGACAAAAAGCTGGAGGAACCTTGCCTCTACAGCCAGGCTGTGGCTGTTGCAAAGGCAAGGAGTTGCTGCTATTAAATCCAAGCTCATCCTCTCCTCCTGCAGCCTCCCTTCCTGGTGCCAGCAATGGGACTGGTCTGAGCCCTAGTGCTGGTTCAGGCTCTGGTGAAAACCATCTGCAGCAGCAGTGGTAAATGCAGTTTTGCTCTGTCCATGGAAATCTGCTGCAGCTGTACAGAGGAGACCTCTTGGGTGGAGAGAACTGGCTAGCCCAGGAGGAAGAAGGCAGCTGCCTGGTTTGCAAAAGCTGGAGCTGATGACCAACTGTTTACAGCTCCTGCAGCAGTAGATCCTTTTCTTCCTGTCCCTGAGGTGCTCCAGGAGGTAATAGCCCTTTCCAGCCAGGCAGCACCCAGAGCTGAGGAGTTATGTTCTGCTTTCAGCATCCAACAGACAGAAACATGCTCAAAGTGAACAGAGTTCAGAAGAGAGCAGTAAAACATGATGAAAGGGTCAGAAGAGTTGATTTACAAGGGGCAAATAAAAGAACATATGTTTAGCTTGGCTCAACAGTGACTGTGGGGAGATCACCAGATAGTTGAGAAAGATTTGAAGGACACAGTCAACAAAAAGAGATCTGAAGGTAGGGAGGGAAGGGAAGTGGCACTGCTTCTTGACCAAGGAGCTTTCATTAGTAGAAGCAGACTTAGAATAGCCCAGACTGAGAATCTCCAGTAGAGATGGCTACAAAGAGAAGGTAACCACTGCCTAACAGAGATGTGCTGCTGTCATCCTCATCAGGTGTGGGAAGGCTGCCCCTCTTCCTTGCTCCTACCACCTCTAAACAAAGGTGCCACTTCCCAACAGATGAAGGTGGCCATTTCTCCTCTGAATCGACACTGCAGACAATTTTTATAAAGACACTGACTTTACCAGAACTGAGGTTCATCCTGCCTGACAAAAGCAGTTACATAATATTGCATTAAAATGCATCTCTCTTCAGACTGTGCCTGTACTAGCAACCTTCATCCCACTGCAAAAATGTTTTGTTGAGGCTCCAGGACTCCAGAGGAAATTGCCCAAGACATGTTTCTGGAGGAGTGTTCTGGCTTAGCTAGCCCCAGTGCAAGGTGTTACAGCTGATGCTGTGTATCTACAACTCTGCCCTTAGCATATGATAAAGTAGTTTGCCCAGATGTAAGATCAACAATACAAAAGTTGTTCCATGTATTTTCTTACCCTGCTACATATTCAACTGCTGTACATTCCAGAGGACATGGAGATATATTGCACCTTTTCCCAGTCCCCTCTATTTCTGGACCTGCTTCCTGGCAAAGAAAAGCAATTCAGAGTGCATGTACTACTCATTTCAACTTGCTGCTTGTTGGCAAGAGCAAGCAAGCAAGCAGGCAAAAGCATCATGGATTCCATTTTGCACAGGTGCTTCTCCATGAGCTGATGCCCAGTGGAATGTGGAAGTAACATCCGTTACATTTCCACCCTCCTCTGCTTGACAGTGTTCCCAGATTTCAGTCCAGCTGAACAGCAAACAAAAACATAACATCAGGAGAGGGTTGGAATACTCACTTTGTGCATGCTTTCTAGTCACATCACAGCTCTCACAGAACAGCAGAGATATTTATGATTTTGCCCATTGAGTTATATATCCTCTCTCCTTTTGAAAATATGTATGCTTGTTTGAGAACACTGAGCTGGAAATGGGGGATTATGGATACTGGGGCCATTATATAACAGGTAGAGCTCAGGTTATCCTTCACCCACAGCAGGCACCCAGCCCCCTGCTCTGGTTTCTGCCACTGCAGACACCCAGTGCTGGATGAGGGAGGACCTTTTGGTGGATCCTTCCAGTTGTACACAGAGACATATCCAGGCTGCTATAGCTGGCAGCTGTATGTCCTATATGTGTTCTGTGTCCTTTCCCAGCCCAAGCACGGTGGCACCATTACCTGTCGAGGGAAGTAGAGAAGTTAACCAGAACAATGACTTTGGAAGGCATCCAGAAGGCTGTGAGAGGTAAGAGCTCACGTTTCATTGAAATTATAGTATCTATCTGCCTATGCAAAGAGCTTTAAGAAGCAATAACACCTTCATAGGAAATACAGCATGTGTGCAGTGTAAAGCACATATGAGAAACTCTGAGGAGTACTGGCAGCTAGTGCCATACTCTGGGAAAGTATTAGTACTTATTCACTGAACAGGAGGCACAGAGGAAGAGAGAAAGAACGAGCATCAAGAAGTCAGACAAGGTTTTTTCCACATAATCTATGTCCAAAATGCTGTGCATCAAAGCACTAGGCAAAGTGTCTCATTATTTGGATATTTGACCAATTCATTTCTCCAGAGCACAACACAAAATCCAGAGAACATATAGTTCCATGAAAGACAAGATCACCACTTCACAAAACCTATAGTATCCATCCAGCTCAAGCATAGTCCAAAAGTATTAACCAAGCATCTCACTTCACATCCCCTTCATGACTGGCCATGGCATAGAAGACATATGAGATTGGTCAGAAGTCCTCTGAACACCCTGAGACAAAGTACTCCTCAGCTTCTGGAAATACCTCGTTCTGTGTCTATGTCATTCCTCGAGGAAATGTGATGTTCAGTCTATCTCTGGACACATTCCCTATCTCAGTGTTGATAACAGCAGGCAAAGCTACAAATTTTGCTGAACTTCCTACTCTTTCTCACACCCATCAGAGCCCAGCATCAAAACTCATTCCTGCACCTCAGTTTGGAGGGCTGGAGGAGGCAGGCAAAGGCATCTCCTTCTCCCAGGCTGAGCTCCAGCTCAGTGATGTGGCAGTGAGCATCGCTGGTAGCCTGGCCCTGCTGAGCTCAGCACAAGTAAATCCCTGTGCCGGGAAGGAGTAATGCAGCTGCTCAGAAAAGTCTGCAGACAGCAGGGTTTTGCAGAGCGTGAAGGAACAAGATTTTAAAATAAGATGGCCATTGCCTGCCTGTGTGCAGCAGGCAATCAGTGAGCCTGAGCAGGTCTCTCTTACCCCAGGCCCCTCACCTGTCTCCCAAACCTAAGCAAAGACGTGCTATGAAGGCTAAGGTCCCTTAGCCCATGTATTTGACCTGCTGCCTCAAGTTGTTGTGTGGGCAGTGTGGGGGACTGGAACCAGATGCCAAAATACTGCCATGCTGTGAGTGTCTCTGCCTCTGTTTCACCTCGTCTCTCCAGGCAGTACCAGTCTAAATGGGCTTGGCACCATGGTGCTGTGAAACAGCCCCCTAACCAAGTCAATTCACAGCAGCCACCAAAGCCCAATTTGCGTCTCCAAACCCAGCCCACACAACTCCCTATCCCCAGCGAACACTGGTCAAATCATGTTTTGATCTGATTTGGAGCTTAGGAAGAGTGCTGCAAGGAGAGGAAGCCCTCAGCCAGTGCCTCCCTGAATCAGGGAACCTGAGCAGTTCTGTCTGGAGCAGAGAGCAGGGAGAGAGGATGGGCTACACAAACACTGGGCAGCAGGGCTTTCCCTGTTGCCTGACAGGGATCTCACAGTGTCCAAAGCCAAGTCAGCAAGGGGACCCACAACCTTCACCCTGCAGTGTCTGCACCAAATTACTGATCCCCAGGTATGAGAAAACTGAACAGCATCTGAGTCCCAATGGAACCAGTAGGTGAGCAAGCCCTTGGTGAGTTCCCCTTCCTCCCCAAGATTGGCATCTCCCCAAGGAAGAGCTGAACTGCATTACCAGAGAGCTTGTATTTCCCTTCCTGTACTGTGCCTACTCACTGGAAGCAAAAAATTGGTCAAAACAGGGACAAGAGGGATCCCACAGCACCAGCCAGACAGAGGGAAAGCTGCTTCCTAAAGCCAGGCAGAAGCTCAGGAATTTGCTCTTTCATTTCTAGCAGAAGAGGAGCATCTGTCTTCCCACCTGTTCCTCTTAAGCATAACTCCTGGATTTCAGTTTCTGAAGCTGTCAGCTTGCTATTAGTTAAAATGCATTCCCATCACAACTGAGCATAATACCCAGCACTTTAAGACAGCACTGGTTTAAGGGAGTCATTTTAACCACATTAATTTATACCTGGAAGGAAAGCAGTCTGCTTCTGAAACATACATTTCTTTGGAAGAAAGGCTTTGATAATAAGGGAAATTAAACTGAGGCAAACTCCCAGAGATTGCTGCACTGAGGGGTCAGACCACTTTTCATCACCTGTGATTCTTTTTTCATTAATTTTTTCATCATTTTTATGTGTCAATTACTGGTAAAACAGCATCATGTGTTCAAACAAACTCACGTCTTTCCAGCCTGTCTTTGCATCTTATTAGATCCAGCAGTCATCATGCTAAATTTGTGCCTTCCTGTTTATTTCCACCGCACCAGATTGCAAGGAGCTGCCGACTGTGTGTTCTTATAAATAATGATAGCACTTTGCATTTACATAACCTTCCATCTGTGGATCAAAGAACTCCACAAAGCAAGGTTTGATGTTCACATTTTATTATCATCTTCACTTCTTGCACGGGGAAAAGAGGAAGCAGAGATTGAAGAGCTCCCATTCAGAAGCCAGTTTCATTGACTAGGGAACAGCTCCTTTTCAGTCCCAATTTTATAAGCTCAGGATGATTTTCAAGACCCTAAGGCCACATCTGAAATTAAGGGGAAAATGGAGGTACCCAGGACCCTCCTGACTCCAAGTTTACCAAAAACCCAATATGTTGGTGCCTATGTGGGTTATCCCACCAGGAGAAGATAAGGGAGAGTCTAAATTTCTTCTGTGGGCAGGTACTAGGTCATCTCCAGCAAAGCAGGAGCAGGACAAATGTGCTAGCCCAGATGCTGGCTGTAGTAGACATGCTGTCTCTCAGAGGGGCTTGGTGAAGTGGATAACTGCTTAATTTTAGCCCACTCAGGGCATGAACCCTCAGAGAAAGGAGCAAAGCAGCCAGGACAGAGTCTCATTAAGTGGCTTTACTCCAGGAAGACTTTTAGTCAGAGTAAGCAGTGTAGGAGTCTCTAGAGAATTAGTTGCTCGAAGTCAAATACCAAGAACAAGAACAGACAGACGCAGCAAAAACAATGCTCCTCAAGGCCAGGCCTGGTGTGGCCACTCAGTCAAGTTCGTGTAACATTTCTGGCTGTCACCTCTGTCCCTGCTTGCACAAAATAACTTCTGAGTCAGCAATCAGCCCCTATTCCAATGGCCTTTCATCACTGCCTAGTTGTTTCCTCCCTCCAGTACACATAGCTTAAAGTTGCTATGTCAGGATACAGCACCTCAAGTGCCTGGAAGCTGTTCAAGGTGCTATTTTTGTGGTGTCGGTTTATTTTTACATGTCCTGATGCACAAGGAAGGTCCAGGCTGGGTGAGAAGGGGAGTGGAGATGTCCTGCAAAATATCAGCAGTGGTTTTTAAGTCTGAATGGAATTTCAAGGAGACAGGACCAAAGCAGTTGGCAGAGGCACCTGCTTTTAGTCTAAGTACTTGCTTTCATGCTGGTTTTTTTAAGTCTTCTATGAAAAAATCTTGTGATGCTCTCTCTCCTTGTACGTTGAGACATCACTTTTCCCTTTGAAAACCTAGAGCACAGTGATTCTGAGCACCTCTTCCATTATCAACTGGTTGGAGACACATGCCAAACAAATACTCTCTATCCCCTGATGTATTCTTACCCATCAAAGAACAAGCATGGCTTTAGGCAGCATAAAAGTGATTCTGCATTTAGTATGGTTTCCTCCTTCTTGCCTTCTCACCACCTGGACCCTGAGCAGCCCCACTGTCGTACACATGCACACTGAGGCATAGACTTTGTCTTCATGGCATGGGGTTACCTCAAAAAAGGCAGAGTTTAAATATGGCTGAGGGAAGTGCAGAAATAAGGAGCTTGCAGGCAGCTAATCTGTGCATAGGACCTCCATCCAATATCCTTAAATAAGGAGAATGACACTTGAGGGCAATGGATGTATTAAGCCAAGAATATACTTATAACTCGTTTTCCCAGAATATGTAAAACCTCCAGATATGTTACATATGTGCCAGCACACTGATCCATTGTCTTCATATGACACATCATCCTATACTCAATAGGTGGGATGCCAAATCCCATATGCTTCTAAGCCAGTCAACCCTGGGTTTAAGGGACATTCCCAGTTATTAATTTCTTTAGAAAATTCTGGTCCAAAATCTTGAAAGTTTTATGTATTTTCTAAAAATAATTATTATTGCTGCTCAGTGAAAACCAGTCATTAACCCTCTTTTGACCAACTAAGCCAAAATACATTTGCGACTGCATTCTTGTATTCTCCACTTTATAAACAGTCATGTTTTTGTGATCTTTTATAAAAGTATTGAAATACTACTCCTCTAAAACAGGAAATTTACTTTCTGTGGCTTATCTGGACATTGCTAGGGTGCAGCACTAGACACACATGCAGGGCCCTTCATATCTCTCTGCAGCACTGTATTGCTTTCACCTTTCTGACACCTCTCACACCAGTCATCTCCAAAAGCACACTGAAGTCCAGGAAAGGGCCAAGGATACCATGTAAACACAGAGCAAGCTTATTCTCTCTCCTCCCCTCCAAACATTTCCCCAAAATACTTCAATCCCAAATGAGAGAGATGCAAAAGAAACAATTACAGAGCACACACAGCTAGCCCATGTGACAGACCTCAGCATTCTCTGGCATCACAAATCCTTCTTACTTACCATTCGTTATTGGTTTTGTTTTTATGAATGGAAACTTTGGCTGAAGAAAGGGAGGTGTTAGGACCATAATAAACAAAAAAGACAAGAAGAACCCTAAAGGCAGTAGCTACACTGTTCATCCAGAGTGGTCATGGGCCTGGCCAGAAGCCACATACCCAGGGGAACCTCATAAGTAACGCTAGATGTCTGTGGAGGCTGCCCTTCCTTCCACTTCCATGCACCATCAGTGTCAGGACATACTCTGTTCTGCTTGGAAAACCCCACTGTCCTAACTCAAGGCAGCAACCAAGAAAAGGTGCAATGGTGATGGTGATGAAGGCTGAGCACCTCCAGACCTCTCTCAGTAATGTGAGGTACCAGCAGCAGGCATCACACCCCCAGCAGCTCAGCCACTGATCAGATGCACCTCAATGAAGGTGACAAAACCATCACGGAGAACAACACAGAAAAGGCACACACACAGGAAGAGGGAGGGAGAAGGGAGAGCTGGCAGGCAGCTCCCCGAGGACAGTGTGATTCTGTAAGTCTCAACACCACCAATCAAGAAACCCAGATTTTACTCTTTGCTGTAATTAACTTTATCCAAACGAGCAGCAAGCTGACTGGCTTTCTTTGAGAGTCTTCTGGCAATTTAATGTGTCTTTAAAATGACTTGGCACTCCTAGAGGAAGAGGAGAGGGAGCAGAAGATTGATGCAGTGCCAAGCATTTACTCCCACTAATGAAAAGGGATTGCCAAGACTGTTCGATTATATATTATACACTATGCACTAGGTGCTAAGTGCTGCTCAAATGGGAGCACTGCTGTAACCACGGTGTTCTTGAAACCATCAGCAAAATAACCTACTTTGCAACACGTGTGTGGAGTGAAGTACAAAGCGAACGGCACAGGTATTTCAAATTACATCTGCAGCATGTTAAAAGCTAATGCAGCATGAAATCAGTCTCACTCACACTGAAGCAATGGAAACGACAGCCCCTGCATTTCTGGGCAGGTTTTGGCTCTGAGGTTTGCGTGCTGCTCTGATCAGCCATGCATGTTGGTACAAGGGGCCGGTGCAACAAAGGCCTCTGTTCATTCAGATCTTTTGCTTGAGATGGGGATGTGACTTGCTAAATGACTTGCTGTGACTGCCTCGGCCATCTCAGAGATTGTCTCAGAGCTTGGGGTGGTGCTGAGAGATCTCCGACAGGGTGAGAATTGGTGGCAACATTTGGCTATAGGCATGAGTTAAATATTTCTTGGCAGTTGGTATTTCATGTTGACTGAGTCCACACCTTATTTAGAACCCCAAAATAATTTCTTAGAGGTCTTAACCCTTCCCTATGAGTAGCATGAGAACTTTGATGAAATTTAGACCACCCAAACGTGATAAATTCTCTTAAGTTATTTATAAAAACTGCTTTTCTTTCTGCACTTGTTTCTTTATTGCTGTAGCAGACTTCATGGGGAAAAAAAGGCATGGTGAATACCAGGGGACCTTCATATTTATTTACGCTGGGAGTTATGCATAGAACCAACAGGCCAGGATTAGGTTTCTACTTCTTTCAGCTTTGTAGCTGCTACCAGCATGTTGTCACAAGGTTTCCATCTCAAGAGTGACATGGGTGGAGTGGGACTGGCAGTTTGGGAGGAGCAGATATAGGGTTGCCAAGAAGAACTAAGCACCAGTTTCTTGGTGTGCAATAACATCCTTTCAACACAGTTAAGATATTTTTAAACATTCTTATAACAGCCTGAGGGCTGAAGAATCCATTTCTGTCCATTACTGTCTGGTGCATTTCTCCCCCAGAGAATTTCCTAATGCCTAATCTAAATATTCCCTGGTGCAACTTGGGGCCATTTCCTCTTGTCCTATCACTTGTCAGCTGGGAGAAAATACTGACTGACTACAAACGCCTTTCAGGTAATTGTCGAGAATTATGGGATTCCCCCTTGACCTTCTTCTCCAGGTCAAACCAACACAGCTCCCTCAGCTGCTTCTCGTAAGTCATGTGCTCAAGATCCTTCACCAGTTTCACTGCCCTTCTTTGGACACACTCCTTATGCCAAGTCTATGGAGCAGCCCGGAGCTGCCCAATACTCAGAGAAAGGCAGCTGTGTGCAAACTGCCACTGGGGAGGGGTCTGTGAAATGATCCAGTTCTCAAATCATGCCCAGAAATCCTATAGGTGAACATGAGCTGGCACAGGCCAGCAATGTGCCTGAGAAGGCTCCAACAGGACAGCAAATAATAGCCAACATCTAAGAGTGTTTCTGGGCACTGTTTGGTTCACTACTGTAAGTGTAGCTACTATGTCCCATCCTGCTAAAACTGTAGTTCATCATAAATATCTTTAATGATTATTCCACTTTCTCTCAAAGGCTTGGCAATAAACAAGCTGAATCACCACCTGCTATGAGGATTGCTAGACCTGCAAGGATAAACATTTAGAAAATGTAATGGAGTCTGGCTAAGATTAAATACTGCATTGATCAAAGACACAAGAAAACCCAGAAGTGAGGATGAGAGGGAAGCTACGAGGGCATTAGACCTGCTGTGTACTTGGGCATTACTAGGCATCAATCCTCATATGGTTGGATATGGGGGATGTTCATTCCCATGTTTCAATGCAAACTGCCCAACAGCAGGAGAGATGCCAAGCTCTTTCCTGCCAGCTGCCTGGGACAGGACTCTGAACACCTGCACTGGGCTGCTTCAGCTACTTGGAGAGGGTTTCTATGATGCTCAGATTGGTTAAACCTGGAAAAACTTTCTTTGAAGCTAGTGAGGTCCTTAGGGCTTCAGGTTAAAAAAGGGAGTATTTCTTTGGATGGACCAACACACCATTCACTCTCCCTAAATCCACATTCCTCATTCCCTAATGCAAGTGGCCAAGGGACATGAGTGCTCATCTGCACCGAGAGCTTCATGGTGGGAAGACAGGCCTCTTTATACCTCAGTAACATCTTATTTAGCAGCAGGCTCTGCTGAGTTCAGGGGCTTTACCCCAGGGTAAATCACTAATTAAAACTAACATGAATATAGGGAAAACTGGCCCCATTGCTCCACTCCATTTTACAGTTTATTAACTTGGCTTTGTTTTGTAGTCCAGTCTAAGGATTAACGCTTTTTGTTTGCTTGCTTTTGGGTGGGGTTTTTTTTTGGTTTTTTGGGGGTTTTTTTGGTTT
>VZDJ01000426.1:11617828-11639187 GCA_008694505.1 Cyanoderma ruficeps
TTTTTTTTTGGTTTTGGGCTTTTTGTTGTTGTTTAAAAATAGAGCATTTATTGAGAAATCATTGATTGAACATAGCCTTGTGCTTCTGTAAGAATCTGATAACAAGATGAATGCCTGGACTGCTTTGCAATGGACAGATCAATATTACAATATGAAAGCAAGAAAATGATTTAGGATTTGAGGTGGCATGCTTGGTTCTGATCTCACACAGGATGTAAATCAGGCATGATGCCACTAGAGTCAATGCCAGTGCCCTGGGGTAAATCTATTAACATAATCCTGAATCAAACCAAATAATTTTCAGGGTTGTGGAAAGTGAGGAATGATGGCTAAGTAGGACAAAATAGCAAATTAAATAATGTATGGGTCGATTACACACTGTTGAAAAAAAAGTCCAGCTTCTACTTGTTTAAAATGGAGGTGCTCTGGACTTTTGCTGCAAGAAGAGGAGGAGAGAGTGATGGAATGGATTTGTGTATTTATTCCTCAAATAAGCTGAAGTACAACACCACCATAAGTCCATGAAAACCGAAAAAAATGTAAGTTCTGTTCAAGTAGAAGTCTTCCAATTTACCCCAGTGGTAGCAGGACCAGGTAGCAAAGTCTAGCTAGTTTAAAAGAGTACTTGTGGTACAACCCATCTTTGGCCTGAGAAGCTAACACATAGGTGGTAGATTGTCTTGGGCAGCAGCTTCCATTGCTTCGAAATCTCTCTCTATATAGCAGCCTTAATTGTTACTTCCAGAGGGAAAAGGCTGGTGACCCCTCAGCATTACCCAAGGCCTGCACATGTACCATCCACTGTGGCACCCAGTAACACACTCCCTGATTTCCAGAGCACTAGCCCAGTCCATTCTGCTTATAGTATGACTCTTTTAATCTCTCTGACACCAGATTAAAAATCTGGTAAAACCCAGCATCACTACCCTCCCTTGCTTATTATCTTTTTTACCCTCACCACGCAACACATACACACCAGTGCTGCTGCACCTTGAAGCCTGTAAAGTCAATCCCCTTCCTTCTGTAGACAAACAAGAGCCGTGCCAAGATTAAACTGTTCATTTAAGAGCAATCAAGTTTACATGTGTTGTGTTTTCTTTTGTTTTACTAAAGGAAACACATGAGTGAGTGATTAAAGCAGACACTTGGGCTGCTGCAATTCATTGAGATTGCTGTTGTTTGCTTTGATGAGATTCCAGTCTGCAGCAAATTTCCTCCTCATGATTAGCTTGGTGTGGAATACACAATGCTTGCTCCACTGGAATAGGACCTGGGGACAGCAAAGGCAGCATATTTATGCACTGATGTGCTTGATTATTTATTGCAGTATCATCTCTGTGGGACAGCACAGGTCAACAGAAGGGGTTGCAGCTAATCCATGCACAAGCTCCTACCCTGTCCTTCATTAGGCATTACAGAATGATCCCTAGCAGAGAAACAACGTTGGTCTTACCCAAAATGATCCCTGCTCTGCACCCCACAAACAGCCTGTGGCGACATTTAATGCTCTATCATAGCCACAGACTCTCACTGGAGAAAATCTACAAGGGATTAACAGTGATAATATGTGACTGCCCACTACGTGTCTCCTCCTCAGTCAGCGTTTTTTGTCTGCTCTGCCACAGTTTCATAATCATGCAGAGCTTTTGCTGCCGAGGGAAGGGGGACCCAGGGAGAAAGCCCACAGCCCAGGTGAGAGAGCGGACATAGCCTTCCTCTCTGTGTCCCTGTACCTGCAGACTCGGGTGCCGTCTCTTTCCCACACAATCACTGCTTCCCCATTATCTCAGCACAATGCAAACTTACCTCCTGACAAGAGATTAGTATGAATGGTTGTGCTTGTGCTGCAGCGTTAGGAATGGACTCAAATCGTCTTAAATGCAGCAAGATCATGACTTGCATGCTTTCTGCCTGTGCCACAGACTACTTACACAGCTGGTACTCCAGCTGCGTCCACAGCACATCTGGAGGACCACCCCCAGGTCACTTGCACGTAGATTCACTGCTCACACACAGCCTGCAAGCACAGACCAACACAAAGCTGGACAATGCTGGAGCTCAAACACCCTCCCTGCCATGCTGTGCAGTAGTGTTAGTGGAAAGCCACACAAAGATACCATCAGAGTTCCTGGAGGCACATGTGGGGGTGCTACAGGCTATGGAAAAGGTGCTTAAAGTGGCCCTAAGCATGCCAGTGCACCCCTCCTGCAGCAAATATCCTGCCATGGGGTTTGCACTGCACCTGGACTGTCTACAGGTCCATGGCAAGCAGGAGCAGATGCAAACAGTTATAACTCAAATATTGATGGTTAAAAAAAACCTAAAAAAAAATCTTTAAAAAAACCCCAAACAACAACAACAACCAAAAAAAAAACCCACTAGGGTTAACAGGATAACAAAAGCTTTGCCAGCACTAATCCACTGCAGAACAGGCACGCAAAAATGCCAAGAATTTCATGGGCTTTGTTCTTAGATAGAGAGAAAAATCTTGATTCAGCATCTTGAATAGCACTGCAATCACCTTCACCCATTTTTACAACTCCTAGGAACATTGCCACTGTGCCTTCATCAGCACACCAGGAAACCTAACCACATTTATGGCACTTGGGGATATCCAAGCCCTGAATGGGGTTTGGACTGCTCCTAGCATCAGGGCAGCTGCACTACCATAGGCTCCTCTTACTCTCACTTTGTCCCTCTGGATGTTACTCTGATGCATCTGGACCTCTTCTGCTTTTGGAACAGATCCAGTGGGCGTTGTGTCCTTCTGCCTTCACCTGTGCCTGGAGTGCCCTAGGGATGGAGGCCGACCACTTACCACAGCTGCCAGCACACCCTGCAGAGGAGGGCTGGGCCCCCATGAAGCAGAAAGCCATCCAGGGCTTGTCTGCCTGCTTTCCCTGTTCACAACTTGTCACCTGTTTCTCAGTGAAATCTTAGACTGGGTTTTGCATGAGTAAATTTTTGGGTCACTTCCTCACCACTTTGTTGCTTTTACTCCCATTTGATCATACTCAGCATCCTCTTCATCCTCCCTTCTAGAGCTTTTCCTCTTATCAACATTCCTGTCATAGACCAAGTTAGTCCTATTGCCTCCTACAAGCACGTATGTGTCTGTCCTTATTTCACCTTTGTGGCAAACATTGCTTACCACATGCCCTATCTGCTGATGTACCTTTTTGCCCATCACAAAAGAGCTGCCAGCACAGACTTGTGGGTCTCTAGAAGCTCTAGCAGTGGAAGTCACACCAACCCTCAGCATCTCAGAAACCCCTTGCTCTCCTGGGAGAGCTGGATACTTGGAACATGACAGAGCAGTTTTCTGGCTATCTAGATGGCTTTCTGGAGTCAGGTATTCTCTTCCTGGTGTCCTGTGCTGAGCAGAGCCTGGCCCCCTGGCCTTGTGGAGCTGCTTTATTTGCAAGGAGCCCCCAGTTTTGCTGTCCTGGTGAGAAGAGCTTGTAGCCTGTCTCTGTGTTTCACATGCAGGGCACTTCAGAGCAAATACTCTGCCCTGGCAACAGCAATTTACCCCACCTGCTCTGTGCCAACATAGATTGCCTTGCATCCTGAGAAGAGCTTCAGAAGAGCTTCATTCCTGGCAAACAGGGCAGCAGAGATAAGGAAGGAAAACACTGCCTTTGGAAAGCAGTTTCATAACCCCTCATAGTCAACTGCTGTCTTTATGACAGACAGCACATAACATGGAGCAGGCCGTAAGAGGGCGATCCCATGTTACAGTCTGTCCTTTCCTCTGATGCACCATCTTCTCTACCCCTCTCCCACCTTTATCCCTAGCCCCAGCCTGGGGAGCAGCATGTAGGAGGGACTCTGCAAACACATGCTGCTTTGGTCACCTCACAGGGATGGGCACTGCCACCAGGCCACCCCACACAGCAGCACCTAGGGAATCTGATTGTCCTGATCCACATTTCCTTACATGGAACCCCTGGCATCCATCTTTCCAGGGCTACTGTGAGGCCAAGGAGTGCAGGGCCAGGAGCTGCAGAGGTGTGTGGCGGGTCCTGGAGGGAGGGAGTTGGGCTGTCCAACACACAGAATATGTATGGGGAGCCAAGGATGCTGGGGTGGATCTGTGCTCTCCTAAGTAAGCAAACCCTCCTCAGGAGTCAGGGTCAGGGGAAGGAGTACCCTTTGCTGTTTACATTTAGTTTTGGCTCCTTCAGAGAGAAAGTCAGGCTAGACTGGGCTCAGACTGGTGTTGATGTCTCAGAAATTTGGTAAAAGATTAGCACTGAAAAGACTCAAAAATAATTAACCATCACATGGTTTGAGATCTGCTCATCTTCTGAATTCATTTGCTCACAAGTCCTGGCCTTCAGAAAACTGCCAGATTCTCCAATCATATTGGACATAAGGAAGGGGGGGGAAAGGAACCATAATACTGTCAATCATACTCCCTCTTAGATCTATTAGGCTTTCTTTCCCCTATCTTTGTAATTACAGTATTGTATAAAGTGTAAGATAACATTCAATCACTGTAAAATAAGATTTAATTATGTCATGATGAGATTCATTAGTTAATATTTGTATAGCACACAGAACATGGAAAGTGGTTAGCAAGGACCAAGTATTAATATTGCTGTTTCAGAAAACAAGGGAATTTGCTTTGGGGGAGCAGAAAAAGCACAATAAACACATTCAGTCAAGGTGTATCTTCATCTGGAATAAATCAGTGGCTGGGCCGCATGCACTTTTGGCAGGACTCTCCTCCTTGGACAAAGTTTCATCCACTAGGCCCTCAGTGATTAGTTTCTGATGAAGTCACTACAGGACCACTACAGGTCACTTTTTTCCTGGACTGTTCCCCACTTACAGCAGGGGCTGCTCTGCTGGTAGCAGCTATCACTTTTTCACTGACTACAGCACCATGTGAAATAAAACCGACACTAGCAAAGTATTGCAGGCCACCAATTCTGGTGCACCAGCAACTTTCTTCCTTGGGGACTCTGACACATAGAGAGTAGGAAAAACAAGAGGTACTTTGCTCTGCTATTATGAACCATATCATGATGACCCCAGCAGCAACACCCTTCAATATGGCAAGTGGGAGGTCTGACACTTCTGTGCTTCGACAGACAGTCTATGGAGAAGCACAGAAGATGGTGTAGACAGACAGGCACTTCTTTTGTGCAGCCTCCAGCACTGGCTCCTAGGTGTGGCCACACATATAGAAGAAATGAAGGAATTCCTTCCTAAGAAGGAATGAATCCACTGCGGACCATACTATGAAAATGAAAAAAGCATGGGGAAAAATAAATTTTTGGAAAGGGGTATATTAATATGTACTAATGAGTGTTTCCTAACATGTAAACTGAAAGGGCTAACCTAAAGTTTGCTTTGACTAACAGGAGCATGTAGAGAAAATAAAAAAGCACTAATCCAAAATACTACCCAGCAGTGCCACTACTAGCTGGCTAGCCATATCCCGATTCATTACCTCTCTGTTGTATGAAATAGGACAGTGTATCAGCTCTGAGAAGAAGCTCAAAGGCTGCAATCTCCTAAAACTGGCTGCCCTGACCTCCTGGCTTTACTTCAGTGCCTGGGAGGGTGGGACATTGTGGGGACAGGGCCAGCTCAGTCCCCCAAAAGGTTCTCTTGAAAGAGCTACTCAAAAGGCAACAGCCCTTAAGGCAGTAAAAGCAGTGAGGTTGTCCCTTTATGCCACAGGATAACCCAATAAATCCCTACTTGCATTAGTGCTAAGGTTCATATGATTGAGACTGCATAGTTTGTCCACTTAACTCACACTTCTTCCTTGCAATTCTGAGGCATGTACTGTTAAGGGCATTCGTTTATTTTCTTCATCCCCATCTTCTCTCAAGCATGCAATGATATCCTCTTGCCAGAAACCTCTCAGCATCCAGTCCTCCTCTTTAGTGGATTGCACAGGAGGGTTTACAGAGCTGTCACACTGCTGTATTCGTACCTGTGTTCACTGAGATGTTCCACATTCTCCAAACTGATCCCATTCTTTTGACATTCACTTATGCCCAGCTGACCATGCTCAGGTGCAGAGAGGTGATGGGGAGAAGCTGTGGGCATGGTGAGTGCCAGGCAGCCAGCACTGGGCACAGGAGCAGCCCCGGAAACCCCTCTGTGCAGGGCAGTTCACGAGGAGATTGCACACCCAAGTATTCATTGCTGCTGGAGCCCTTCAATTAAGTGCAACAGTTGGGAGAGGAAACACAGAGGTAAAGCACCAGTTTCCCATGCAGGAGTGCCTCCATCTACAAGTAAATCTGCCCTCTCTGCCTGTGAAGAAACTCCCGCTGCCCCCCTCCTTCACACGTTCAGAGAAGCAAGAAGCCTCTATCGTTCTCAGTCATCCTAGGGGAAGAAATCTTCATAGCACACAGGTTTAGCAGCACTGGAGCGTCTTAGAAGGCAGCAGCCAAGCTGCCACACTGCCTGCGAGTCCCCCCTCTGTGTGTGACAAGCCCCCATCACTCACAGGGGATGGGCAGGCTGTGGCCACATGCTCAGCCTCCCTGTTGAGATCAGACTCCCTTGCAGCCCAAAAGCAGCATTCACCCCCAGGTCACCCCTTTTATCCCAGGACTGATAGGGGGTCAGGGAGGCATCACATCTCTGCAGCTCTTCCAATTGCTGTGCCAACTCTTCTCCAGCCAAACTGCCTGATCATCCCACAAAAACTCATTTTCCACAGAAGCTTGAGGTTGCAGCAAAATAGGGCCTAAGGAAGTACCAGGGAAACACAACAGGCCAGAAATGCCACAGGTAGTCCCTAAAACTGAAAAGCTAGGGCTGGTCGCTTTTATATTTTTAAGGCACTTAAAGAAACAGCTGTATTTTTCACAACTACTGAGCTCAGCAGGAACTCTGCAGAACTGCATTCCTTATTATGGGCCTGCTTCAATCTAGTATTTAGCCTCAATTTAAGTTGTAATGTTTCCTTTTTTTTTTTTTGTAATTCAACAGCAAGTCATAAAACAATGCACCATCAAAATGATGGCACACCCTCTCCAATGGTGTCTTTCACCAAGTCTGAAGCTGGGCTGCTAATGCAGATGTTCCTAAAGAGAAAGCAAACCAGGATACCCAGGACTTTCTCCTCTTTTATTTAGCTTGTCATCTCAGCTTACTGAGCAAACACTTCCATCTAGTGGCATGCTCCATACATGCTGGGATGATGGATGTCCTTGGGAGTAACAGGTCATCAGAACTTTCTGCAGAGGAAAAACAATAATCTTACAGAATAATCAGATTATTTCTCGCTGGTGAGAGGGACTGGATTGTGTCAAGTCACTTAGCTCTCCCCTGCGAAGCACAGGGCTGATTATCATGTAATGCTGTGCAGCTGCTGCTATGAGTAGCACGCACATTGTAGGAGTAATCAGTAGTAAATTACTTCTGAGACAATACTTGGTTGCATGTAAATGATTACTTTGGGTAGTCATTTGGAATAGATGAGTTTTACAAAGTTTAAACAATCCTAGTGGGAGATTCTGCTCTCTTTAAGGGGACAAACTGCACTGCTGAACAGCCAGCACAGAGGAGTGCATGCACACAGGTTCATCCAAGTGCTGCTCCCACTCTGTTCCTGGCCCTTGTGCTCTCTGGGATAAATTGCTTAAACTCTTCGCCTACTTTCTCTACCTGAACCATGCAGACAATATTCTGTGGGGTGTCTGGGAGCTATCTATGATGTTACTAGCTGGTATAAATAATAATGCCAGCACAGAATTCCCTTTAGGATAACCTTTGTGCTGGCTCTCTGATGCCTCACATGGATCTTGGCATTAAAGGACTTGTAGGGGATAATAAGGGAGAGGGCTGCCATCAGGTATCCTCTGTCTCAAAGTGTACATAAACAGGTCTAAGGCCAAAGCTTGGAGACATTGATTTTTTGCCTTTAGAGCTTAGTTTTATATTTATGACAGCACTGGAATATTATCTTAGCAACTGATGACAGCCAAGATCACCTGAAAAATGTCTAGAAATACCCACCTCCCAAATGCAGTTACATGTGTTTCCCAGACCCTCTCTTAACCAGCACCAATGTTTCTTTACTTTACTACATGGATCTCACCAGCAGCTGAATTCCCTGTGTGACACCAGTCCCCAGGACTGCTGCCTTCTCTGCAGTCAGAAGCAAGAAAATTAAAGCCCCAAAAGAAAGTACACGCCAGACAAATACATCTTGTTCTGCATCACAGGTATGCAGAGAGGGAGCAGAGGTGACAGTGGACACCCACAGCACAGTCAAGGACAGCTGTGAGGCTCCTGAAGATTCTATCCAATGCCTTATTTGTTAGGTTATTCTTTCTCCTTCAAACATCTCACTGTGGGATAAAACCTTCAGGCAGCTATAAGAAGTTTTACTATTATTCTTCCTTTCAGGACAGAACAGCTCTGCTTAATACATTTTTAAAGACTATATTCATCTAAGAAGACTATTAATAATTAAGAAGAAAACAATATTATTATGGAAATTAAGGCACCTCTGGGTCTGTGAGAACATGGTATTTCCTGATGACTTACTGGCATCCCTTCTGGCTTCCAGACAAACAGCTTGGAGAACAGGAGACATTTGTACCCCAGAGGGACCACTGTGTTTAGTCCAGGTCAATGCACGGGGCAGATGCTCTGTAATTAAAGACAAGCTGTCAAATGATTTTTCACAATTTTTCAGTCTTTCTTTGCTGTTTGCATTAAGGCAGTGAGAGAACCTTCCTCCCTCCTTGCCCTGTCATTGCAGGGTCACTAAAGAGGCACTGGCTGTGATGGACCAGCAGGAATCACACCTGCTTTCCCATCATGCGGCTGTAAGAAATTCCAGGCCTCTGGAGACTTCAACATGCAGGACTATGTTGCCAGATGTAGTTGTAGAAGTGAATATCTTGCTGGACATCATGTTTTGAACACATGCAAGGGTTAAATGGCCTGTACTGGACCTGAGAAATGGAGGACTGGCCCTTGCCTGTGCATTTTACAAGAACCACAGGCACAATTAGCGTTACACACAGTCTTACATGCAGATACTGCAGCATATGGGAATATTCCTCCAACAGGAGTTCCCTGGGGGGCCCTACCCATCTGGAGATGTCTGTGATGCAAGGATCACTGCCTACCACACAGACTTTGGCTGGTTTGGACACCAGTAGCTATGTAGCCTTGGCAACATCTCAGTTTCCTGGGGCCTTCCTGGAGAGTACTTAGAGCTGATTTCCCTTTCATTGAGAGCCAAAGTGGTCCCTGGACATCCTGGGAGGTGCTAATGACAGAAGAAGGTCATTGCTGCTTTGATGCCCATAAGTGGAGGTTAAATATAGGGAATGGAGCAATGCCATAAGAAGAAATGGCTTACTTCTCTGAAATTCTTAAAATCGGATAATTGTCTTTGGACGGAGCAGTGCTCATTTAATCAAAGGAAAAAGCCTGCTCCCTCTCCCAGTGAAGAATCACTGATGAGCCAGTGTCCACAGGGGTTGTGGGCACCAACAAACACTTCTTCCCTTCCTACTTGCACATGTCCTGATTACTTCTCCTTTAAAACAGTGATGGGATGAGAAGTATGTCTGTGGCAGAGTGGCCACCAGAAATTAAATTACTACTCATCAGCTGAGCTGCCATAGCAGATTGGACACAGGTATTCATTGCTCAGTACAGAAAGGAAATAAATTTCCTGGGTTATCTCCTTAAATTCACTGAGCTACACAGTGAGCTACAGACTAAGCTACAACTCACTCGCCTGTGCTCCCAAAGTTTACACAGATAGAGTATATCAGCTTTTTTACCCATCTCTGCACCTACAGAAACTTTTCCTGGAGTCTGCTCTACATGGAGAGATACAAATAAGTTTAACAAGTTTTAGATTAAACTTTACAAGTGGTTCCCTTCTCTCTAAGCAATGCAAGAAAGACAGGTGTGTCAGGTGTGCCAAGTTTTAGACTTTCCTGCCTTCCAATGTCTTCATTAAATACCAATGTCCTCAGCTCAGACTGGGAGAAGTTACTAAGTGACTGTAGTTTCAGCTCAAGCTTGTTTTCCTGTGAGCAAGTAAGAGTTAATGCTACAATACTCCCTTCTCTGCCGTGCACTGTGTGCTCGGGGGTGCTTTATGGTAAGTAAGTGGCTTCAGTGCCACTCTCAGTGCTGCCTCATCTATTTGCTATCAGAAAGACAAAGAAACAAATTGTGTGTCAGTGCCAACCTATTTTTTAGGGTTCATCCTGGAGAGAGAAATCAATGACTCGATCTCTTCTTGAAGCATCTACATTAAAACATGGGGAGTGAAGGCTGACATTGTGTGTGTGTGTGTGTGTGTCCAAGCACGGTTCAGCATCGCCATTCATCTTCACTCTCCAAATCAACAATTATCTGGAGTCCCCCAGGAGGGAAATGCACTCCTCTCATAAGCTTGGAGTAATGACTAGGAAGCAGTGGAGTGTAACAGGATCCCCAGTGCTAAGCTTTCCCTGATAACCACATACACTAATAAAATAACCCTAAGCTGGTTCCAGTCCTTAACGTTTCCTTATTACTATTCCGTGGGGCCTGTGTTGGAAAGAGAAACATCACTTCTCTGCAAACTAATATCCAAATGCAAGTCGTGCTTAGCATCTTACATGGGTCCTCATAAATTTGAGTGAGTTCCCTGTGTCTTCCATCTCATTGACCTGACAGGATGATCACTCCCTACTACTGCACCAGCTGTGTCCCTTGTCAATAGCCCATGAGGAAATATTCTGCACTGATGTATTTCCTTCCTAATTTCTTGGTCTATAACTTTCTTTTACTCTTCTTCCTTATCTAACCTGACCACTTTTGGGAGCAAAGACCAGTAACCCTTGAGATTTTCCCTATGCATGCAAAATCCATTCTTTGTCAGAAGGCCAGAGAAAAAGTTGAAGGAGGTTAACATAAGAAATCCATGAGAACTTTGCAATAAAAATTTCTTGACTTTGGGATGAGATGGTACAGTGCTGAAAACATGCCTAAAAACGAATCAGCTACTAAAATGTGATTTACATCCAGCCCAGCCTGACATGGGCTGTTCCATATCTCCTTGTTCTATGTGTATGTGCTGACTGATCTTTGTGCTCCCATAAATGGAGAGAGCAGGAGCTTGTGTATTTGCTCTATGATATTATTGATATTATTGATTATGAACTCTTCCCTGTACATAAGTCTGCTTGCCTCCTTACAGAAGTTATAGCTATTCATGTCAATTTTTAGTTATATATTAAAATATGTTTGTCTCTCGCCCAGGGGACCTTGACATCGGTTAAAATTGCAGCCTACACACATGAGAACAGCTCCAGAGCATGAAAGACAAGCACTCATCATGTGGTCCAATAGGCTGTGGATTCTTGTGCCTACGTGCGTATGCATTTGTTCTAGTCAGACCCTGCCTGGATATGATAACAGCAGCAGAAGCCCAGACAAAGACAAGGGTTAAGAAGCAGACAGAAGCAGAGAAGAGATTGTAGAGAAGGCAGGAGAAAAGAAGGGACAGCAGAAAGAAAAACAAAGACAAAGAATATATTCATGTGTACCTGCTCTCATGTACAGACCACAAAGCTCCCTGCCAAGAAACAGTCACCTCCATTTTGCCTGCCAGAAAACTCAGCATCCAAGTGGGAAAAACTTGTTCAGGGTTACTCTGCAGGCAGGAGGCAGAGCTGCCAGACAGTATCACCTCCTGTGTCCCAGCAGCCCAGCCACAACAATGAGGAAATCCTCAGCTTTTGCCACCCACAGCTGGGATGCACTTCCCAGGAACATGGCTCCGCCAGAGACCCCAGCTCTGGTCCCAAAAGCCCACACAGTTAAGAACAGGACCATGGAATGGAGCAAAAGAATGGCATTGTACAGTGGTGCTGGGAGGAAACTGGTTCCTGTGCTCAAGAAATCAGGGCAATGTTCCTGACTGTGATGACACCAGGGAGGCTGAGGGACACCTTCTGAGTATGGCAGGGGGCAGGGAATGAGAGAAAACAGCCTTGTCCTCCCCTGTTCTGCTTTGGCTACAGCTCTCTACTACAAAGGTTAATTTTCCATAACTGCTGAAGCAGCAGGGAATTTCCAGAGGACTGACAGAAATCTCGTGTTGAGCTAATATTTTAAAAGGGTAAAGGAGACGACCCAGGTAATTATAGGCCTGTCAAGCTGACATCGATCCCAGGTAAAATAATGGAGCAGCTAATAGGGGAAATATAATTCATGCCCATCAGCAGGGGTTTATGGAAAACAGACCCTGTCAAATGAACTTAATATCTTTCTTTGCTGTGATTACAAGTTTACTTGATGAAGTCAGTGACGTTGATGGCAAAAAAAATTAATATTTTCCAAAGCATTCAACTTGGTGCCACACACCAGCTGGACTTAAATGTTAGAACAATACAAAGCCAACAGAGTAGGTAGGAAATTAATTAAAGTGACTAACTCTGAAAATATGATGAAAACCAGAAAGCTGTCATCATGGCAATTGTCTTATGGATTGGGTCCCACAAGGTGAGGTGGGTTTCATGATGGTATTTTACTTTTACTTTCATACCTGTGAACTACTGAAATTTGTAACTAAAATCTGTAATACTAAGATTGGCAGGCTAAAAAATTGTGAGGAGTCATCACTGATACAAACAACTTTGTAATTTCTTGGTGATCTTGGAGGAACAAGTATGGTAGAACTATATGTGTTTCAGTTGAGTCCAACATGAAGTAAGCATATCTTAGAACAGAAAATGCAGGTGATACCTACAGGACACAGAACAGACAGGAATGCCTTCACAAATGAGTTGTGAACCCCAATTAGTCATGCATAAATATCCAGTGTAATCCTGTCAACAAAAGGTCTGGTAGAGCGCCTGATCAGGGCCACCTCTGAGGCCAGTAAGAAGATAATTTCACCTTTTCTTTGAAACTTGCAACCACACTAGGGACCCAGATTGCTCAGTTCAAGAAACAATTTGATGAAGTGGAGATGCTCCAGAGAAGATCCAGGACAGTATTCCTGGGATTTGCAAACCTGCCATTCTGGGCATGACTCCAAGGGCCAAACTGCTCAGTTTATCAGGGTGATGGCTGTAGGGGCGATCTGACCATCATCTTTTGGCATCCAACAGAGAGAAAAGCATCAATAGCAAAAGTACCATTGATTTTGGTGGGGTAGCTACTTACTGAGTGATACCTGCTCTGGAGCTGGTCCTTGATGAATAACTCTATTCCCAGTATTTATCTCCTGTACCTGTAAGTAAGGAACATGACCTGTCTGCTTGTCAGGACATTGCAACAACAACTGAGATGACTGCTGAAAATAATAACTGCCTCAGTGTTAGCTCACTGTATAGCTCCATACATTTTATTATTGAGTCTGCTCAGCACTGAGCAGACTGCAAAGTCCCTCTTTTGCCCTAAATGACTTCTTTTTCCTCAGAGGCACCAGGAAAGGCTCAAAATAGCCAGAGAGACTCTCATGAAACCTTCCTGCTGGAAATACCAATGTGCACCATTGCATTGCCTAAGTGTACATCCTGTACTGTGGTTTAAGCCACGATACCAAGTTGAGCTAGTACAGATGGCTCTGCACTATTAATTGATTGCTAACAGTAATAAATGGCTCCATAGTGTGGACTTGTAGTCTTATAAATAAAGTCCCTGGCATTTGTATTGACAGTAGGCAGCATGTGGAAATGTTCTGGAGAGATGTGAGTTCCCAGCCCCTGTGGAATGCAAGCTGCCACCCTGCATCTTGGCCAAGCAACTATTTAGTTTGTATTTCAATTAGAAAAAAAGCTCGTCAGATCCTTTGGGGGAAAAAAGAAATTAAAAATAAGGCTGCCCTCTAAGCCCACTCTGGGGGCTAAATTTTCTTATTTGTTTAACATTTCCCAGGCCCAGAAATAGAAAGAGTGGCTGACTAATAGACTTAAGATCTCTGAGGTGAAATGATGCTACTGACTGAAGAATATGCATTAGCTGGCATCAGCACAGCCAGAAAAAAACGGAGAAATCCACTTAG
Source organism: Cyanoderma ruficeps (assembly GCA_008694505.1). Lineage (NCBI taxonomy): Eukaryota > Metazoa > Chordata > Aves > Passeriformes > Timaliidae > Cyanoderma > Cyanoderma ruficeps. Next base: position 11,631,840 of record VZDJ01000426.1, read on the forward strand.
AGCTGCTTCTCCTGTAAGATAAGCCCCAGGTTCACAGAGTGAGATGCCTCCTCCCTGCTGCAGCAGTGAATTAAGTTTGTCATTTGTTATTGTGTCTTGCCAGCGTGCAAAATAGCAGCCCTGGGCTGTAATCTCCACTCATCTGAGTCTGCACAGTAATTGCTGGCAGCCATGGAAACCAAACTTCCCACAGTCATTTATAAACTTGACCCTCCTTGCTTCCTTATTGCTGTATTCAGCCAAGCCCTTGATGGGGGTAAATGAAGAGAGAGGAAATCGTAAACTGCAAGAAAATCCAAACGTTTGGCGGCAGAGCACAGAGAACTGGCCAAGAGCCCATCGTGTGAGTGGGAGCCTTTCCAATGTCACCGCTGGCTTTGCAGCAGGCTCCTGGTGGAGAAGGTGGAGCAGTGCCATCTGCTGCGATAAACTCCAGTTAATGACTAACGGGCCCTTATCAGCATCGCATGGGATGTGAGGATGTCTCCTGGCCTCCAAATCCCACCACCGGCTTCCCAGGGAGCTTTGGCCATGCCACATGACTTGCCTTCTGCCTGAGACATCCCAGCTGTAAACTGGGGATGGCCTATTTCAAAGGATCATGATGAAGGTGAAATGATGAAGGCCTCTCAGTAGATCAAAGATCTGGACCACAGAAGGCCAAAGAATTCATGCTTTATTTTCCTCAAGGGTGCAACAAATATTCTCAAAATGTTTCCAACCCAGCTGAAGATGGAGGACCTTGCCTAGTTGACATCCTGATGGAAAACTCAATCACCACCAAATAGTCACTACATGCACAGTTTTGGATGGCTGAAGTCAGGTAAGACCTCTAGCAACACTGTTAATTACACAATTTTGTGACCATCTGAAAACCTGATCATCTTGTAATTGCTGTGAAATACCTATTGCAGCAACAAAAAACCAAAGAAATCACTGAGTGCAGTTACAAAAATGGCTAGATTTTATCTAGTTTAATTATTCAAGGAGCCTCAACTGTCACACTTCAAGAACAGCAACAACTGAATACTGACAGGGGTTTCAACACTACTGAAAAACACATCGTTGACTTTTGGGACCATCAGATTACACCACCTGACAAATAGCTGCTTCTCATTCCTACAATCCACTTATAAGGGTTTCTTTTCTTTCCCCAGTACTTTTTCTATGTCAATGTTATTTATGATAAAGCCCAGTCAAAAAGGATGACTTTTTCTTCTTGACATGCCACACCAGGTTATGATATCCTGTCAAAAAATGTTAAGCCAGGCTCAGGTACACTAAAAAGTGGCACATCTATAACAGCTGCAGTATTCAAAGATGGTCTTTTCTGGCATGGTGAACTAAGAAGTATACCACCTCATTTAATTTTTTTCCTTTGGGAAGAGTGAAGCTAATTAAGATATGCTTAGCTTGGTCATTTTTTTTCCTAAAAGACAGACCTCTGTAACTATTCGGATCTTATTTAAAAGGAAAAGAATATGCTTTGCTGTCATTCTTTACCCAAGAGCTGTATGCTAGGCATAAAGTTTAGCTCCAGAGATTAATTTTTCTTGTGTTCAGATTTGTTTTGAGCCAAGGTTTGCAGATTGAAACCTCTTAGAAAGATTTAGTCTCTTCCTTCATCTTTAAGTACTGCCTGATGCAACATGCTTCTCCTGGTCATAGGAAAGAACAGCAGCTGCAGGACACTCTCTTTTCCTTTCCTAAATCCTTGTTGCCGTTTCATCTATATCTTTCCACAATATCCTTATTTAAATATCCCATCCCTCTGCATTGTTAAAAAGCCTGCATGGAGCTTGTAGGAGATTTGCACCTCTGTGCTGTCCATCACAGACTGGAAATGTTGCAAGAGAGAAGTTCAAGCTGCAGAATTTGTTGTGTCCAGTTGCATCTCAAATTCGTTGTGTCCAGTTGCTCAAATTTGGCCTATTAAAACCACTTGAATATCAACTTTCACCATCTATGCTTTCCTCTGTAGCTTGCTAGCAGCTGGTTACTAAACTTTGTCATGAGAAATGGTGCACAGAGGCATCTGGAAAAAATAGGTCATCATGATAATAAGTGTATCATAATGAACTGGCATGAAAGGTTGGGCTTAAGCATGGAGAGAAATCTATTTCATATTTTCAGCATCCAGGGTATTTGTTTTAACATGCTGAGTGTATCTTTGTCATGGTTTGTTTTAAAAAGAGACAAAGATCTAATTAGGTAAGTCCACTACCCCTAAATCTCTGGGTAGCTTATAGCCTGCACATAAATTAACCTGCTCTAAAGCTGCACACATGCAAGTCCAACACATGCACCACAAGTGCTTTCATAGCTAGAAGTCTTTAGGAAGGCTAATGGGACAGCACATGAGCAAGGTCATCCAGTCAAGAAACGTACAAACAGTGCCTTTCTCACAGGTTCCAGACCCTCTCTGCCCAGGGTGAGGTCCTGTCTGTCCCTGAAATCAGCTCCACTTCATGTGGTCACCAACTCCTTATCTGCAACACTGCCCACAGCCTGGGATTTGCCCTAACAAATTTACCAGGGCTTCAGGTGCAACATTGAACAAAACAGAATTAAACTACAGCTTTCTCAGCACCTACTTAATTCAGCTGCTGTGATTTCTGTGTATTGACTTGACCTAAATTATTTAACAAGTGATGTTTATTAGAAGGAGCAGCACATACGCTTTCCCTGTTCCTATTCTTCTCCAGGCATCTGTCTATAGCAGCAGTTTGAGGGGGAAGGGGAGGAAGGAAGGGAAAGAAGGCTGCTGATTTTTGTTTGGGGTTGGTTTTTTTCAGGCTGAAAAATTCTCTGGTGACGACAAAAGATATTTTATGGGTGAGGTGGAAAAAGGCCCACTGAAATGTCCCATTTGCTGCAGGATGTGTTATCTAGGCATAAAGCATTGACCCACTCTTCTCCCCCTCCCAGCCAGGCCCATGAGGTGTAGTTTGTCTGCTGGCTTGGCCAGTTCACCCCATTGTGGAGAGCTACAGCTGCACCAGTGCTCTGTGGCACAAAGGCTGGGTACGGTGGGAGGGGGCTGCTCAGACAAAAAGGCAGCAATATTCCCTTCAGACAAGAGGGGAGGAGCTGGGGGTCAGCACCAGTGTCATAGGGTCTCAGGCCTGAAAATCTGGGAGAACACTGTCAGCCTCACAGCATCAGGCACAGACCCTCACAACCACAGAGGAGCAATATGAAGTTCTGAAATTTTCTCCCAAAACTCTTCTAGTGATACTTCCACCCATCCCAAAACACCAATCCCTTACCCCAGCATCTAGCTATGGCAGGATCCTTGTATACTGGGCATAGCACAGTGTTTGTTAGCTTTACTCTCCTTGGAAGATTAAATACTTTACTGCCGGTCTTTATGCCATCAGCTCCTCTACCCAAAAGCAGTGCCTCGATTTGATTTTTAAAAGCTGTTTCTGGGGGCACACAAGCACTCTAGTGGCAATGCCTCCATGAAGTTTTGCACATGTACCACTTCTGAAGTCCATCTGTTCTCCTCAGAGAAGCTGGGCTCCACTGCTGTTCACCCCAAAGGATCAAGAGAAATGAAGGAAGATGCAATGACTCGTCTGGACCCATTCTTCAGCAGGAGGTAGGAAAGATGCAAGTGGGAAACTGCTACTTCTGCTTCCTCCAAAATCTAACTACACATGGCAAATTGGGCAGGCAGAGCATGGATTGTTACATCCTGCAGGACAAACAGGATTAACAGCTCTGGTGCTAGCCAAACACAGAATTATAAGAAACAGGGATGGAAGGGCTCAAACAACATCTTGTCCACCCCGATTCTACAAGGCACCATCTGCTGTTTACCTAGTCAGCTCTTAAAAGCCTCCCACGATGGAGATGTCACTGCCTTTCCAGGCAACTTTCTCCACTGCTTTTTCTGCCATTGCTGTCAGGAAGTTTTGTTCCCATGCCAAACTTAAGTCTCTCTACAATGTAAGGCCATTATTCCTTACCCTCACCAGAGTAGGCAGGGAAAGTAAAGAGTATTCTGTTCTCCTTACTGTGGCTTTTTGTGTTTTTAGAAACCATTGCTATCTCTGTCTTCAGTCATCTCTTCTCTCAGTCAAGCCTAGTTCTTTCACTTCTTCCCCCTCCAACATGTTTCCCACCATCTATGCTCTCTGTCTGTATGTCACCAATTGACTCGGAACTCTCTTGAAGTGTAGTGATAGCATGTCCAAAAGAGGACCCAGTCTTCCAAGTGGCAGTCCTCTTTGAATCCTAAACTATTTTTCAGGGTCACTTTTTTCCATAAGGCGTTTCAAATCCTGCCTTCCAGAAGTGCGCAGAGCCCTTTCCAGCTCACCCTCAGCTGCAGATTTAATAATCCCCTAGCCCATCCACCAAGCTATTTTAATGAAAACATGGTGTTATAGGGCACCCACTCAATAAATCTTTATAGTCTGACAGCAAATCATTGAAAACTTATCTCTAGATCTGTTCATCCTTTTTCCATTGGACTATTCTCTAGTTTGTAGCTGCATGTCTATAGTAGACTGACATCCTTCTGTTGCTCAGTTTGTACAGTCAAAGCACCAGCAGTGCAATAGTATGAACTACCCTTTCCAAATGTTGGGTGCAGCCTCCAAAGGGGTGGATTTTTCCCTTGCAGGAGCTCCCAGCAAAGCAACATGACTGTAGATGGTTGAGCTCCACTTCTGGCAACTGCAGTAAATGAAAGACCAGGTTCCACAGTGTGTTTAGGAAGGGAGAGCTTTCTGGAGCCATTAAGTCGCTAACATCCGTGTAGTCAGACCTGAAAGAAAGGTGCTGAATTGATGGATGTACTTGTCATATTTATGGTTTGTAGCAGTGTGATGAATGTACTTTGTGGTTTATAATGTGATGCTCATTTAACTCTCCTTTTTAAGATCTGGCTGATTTATAGAAGCCAGTGTTAATATTGCGTTTCAGTAGGGTGACAGGGATAATATCAGAGCACAGAGGTTTGTCAATTAGTCTCGTATGACAAAGCTAGGCTTTGAATGGCTGCTTCTGGTTGGGAAGATTTAACCCTGGAGAAAATGGATCCATTTGAAAGAGATCTCTGGTGCTGGAGTGACCCACTGATTTATGTCCTTACCCAGCATTTTGTGGAAGTCCTAATTTATGAGGCTACAGCTCCAGCTGCCTCAGTGAGTCACTTCACAGAGGTGCGTTCCAGCACACAACACATCTCTGGCTGCAGCTGACCAGCACAGCAGATGTCAGGTGGCACCGCCCAGCTATGACAGAACACCGCAGAGCCATCCCTTCCCTACTTTCCCTATGATGGCTAATGGTTTGGAGTACATTTGTTTTTATTACCCATGGAGAAGCACTTGATTTTCAGGGGTTCAGCATGCACTAGAAGGGGTGGCTGCAAGATCTCTAATCATGTTAGTCAGGGCAGGTATATAGCACTGCCGAAAGCTTTGATTTATCAGACTTAATACACATCAGTGTCCATGTTTTAAACGTCTGCTCTGCTATGGACTCTCTGCTGACTTTTTTAGCAAGTCTCTTCCTCCATCAGCTTCATCTTTCCCCCCACTTTAAAGCTAATGAAGTACTTAGCTCACACATGTAATTAGCACTTCAGCAGTACTCTAAAACCAACAGGCACATATGTGTTTTAAGATTTTTCACCTCAGGAAGGCAAATGCCTTCTGTGTAACACAGAATCACATCATACTGTTTCTGGTAGGATCTTCCATGTTCACTTAGCTCAAAATGCTTTGCCAGGCCACTGGAAATGCAGTTAGTTATCAAGCTAAATATACCAAAACATCTGAAGTGGAGGCAAGAAATTTAGAAAAGTGAAAATGTGTGCAGACAGAGAAGCCAAGATCACCCGTTTAAATCAGTGAACACACCTAGTTCTTTTTCATTTGCGGTCTTGGACCCTCTCAATTTTGTTTACTCCTGCAGAATTTTACAACAGCTGCCCCTTGGGAGTGCATTGCACACTGAATTTTGTCCCTGGGACAGATATTTTAAGCAGCCAGATGGTGTGAGAAACAAAAAGTTGGATGCACAGGTGTCTGGTGCTGGACGAGTGCATGGAGGTCAGGATGACAAGTGGGGACAGCTTTGTTTTGGGAGGAGAGGAGCAGACCTAGCCAGAGGTGCAGTCAGGGATGGAGTGGAGAAGTGCCTGCTGACAGGGGTTCCAGGGGCAGAGCTGGTACAGGGCTGGTAACATAACGTTGTGGTTGAGTTTGGGGAGGAACCTCATCTGTTGGCTCAAACAAAACCAAACCCGTATGACCTAGGATGCGTTTGAAGGCTGCTGAGAGCACCTCAGCTCCAGCACCTCCTGACATAGCCCTGGAAAAATGCCTCCCTCCCATGGAAAATGGTCACAGTAAACCATAGGTTAGCAGAGATGTGGCAGTCAGGCTCTGTCACCACAAAGGCCACAGACAGCCTATATATTGCTCTGAAGTGGGTCTCCTGCTGGTTAGTTCTTACTGCTATTTTTAGGCTGAGGCACTTTATGCCTTCAACTTTCTCCCCTTTCTTTTTCACCATCAAATGGCCGTGAACTCTTTCACAGTTAACAGAAATTTGTATCCTTCAGCAGTAATAGATCCATCAAGACTAGGCTGAAGTAACTGAATGTAAAAATGCATATCTGAGATGCTGTTCATTTCAATAAACTACACTGCATGAGTGGAATAGATATTGAATTTAACATACACTGGCATGAAATAATTCTTACTAAGTAGTGGTGTCTAGAGTAAGTTTTCAATCTAATTTCCCCTTTGTAGATTTTTTTTTTTTTTGCATAGATAGATTTTACAAACATCAGCAAATTAATTTTGGGCACCTAGCAGGTTTTCCTTATGATGAAGAGGACAAGTACGGTTAAGCATCCACCTGTACACTTAAGGGACTGAGATTGTTTGTTGGCCTCTATACACTGAAACTCATCTGAATTTATCTCATCAGAGAAAAATTTGAATTTTTCAGAGGTCCAGCAGACTTTTGAAAAACTAAGGCTGGTGTCAAGGTTAATTAAGAGATAACTTTGGAATGGCATCAAGGTAGCTGGCCCAACATGGAAGTCAGAGGCATCAGGCTGGCCCTCACCCAGCCCTGTGAGGCTCTGGGAGACTGGGTGCAGCCATGCAGCCAGAGAGGCTCCTGCCTATGCCCTGGGGTGAGCTGGTAGGAGGAATAGCTTTGCTAAGAAGAAAGGTTCTTCTCCATGAAAAACCCCTCTCTATACTTCTGCCTTTGTCCTCCTCACTGCATCCTTCAAAAGAGGGCTCAGGCTGGAAAGTAAGAGTTCCATACAGACATGGTTTCTTCCTCCAGATATCATTATTATTATTATTATTAT
>VZDJ01000426.1:11639266-11676998 GCA_008694505.1 Cyanoderma ruficeps
TAGCTGGCACCTTGTCCCACATGACCACCATCTGTCATCTGTCATTTCACCCCCTCACTGGAGCCAACCTGTCTGAGCAAACTCCTCTTTCTGGCTGCTGCTTTCCCAGTGAAGTCTGAGCCAGCCTTTTGCTCCATGACAACACGCTGAATCCAGCCAGCCTCTCAGCAGCCAGAGCTCTTGCCATCTGATGGGTGGTTTGTCTCAGCTCGATTCCATGCTGGGGGAAAACAAGCACATCCCATCACTGGTCTCCTCAGCTTTTGGCAGAACACCAAAGATGGCACTGCATGTGGAGCACCCTCACATCCCCTGCAGATGTACCTCTAGGTCCAGACCACTGCAGGGATGCATCGCCCCACTCACCTCTGTGCAGGGGACCAAGCACACTCCAGCTCTGCCCACCAGCAGATACCCCAAACTGACTCTTTCCATGAAGAATATGGACACATTAGGCTTAATCCACTGGTCATGGGACTAATAGCACACCTAACCTTTCAGTCAAGATATAGCTTCAACAGGTCAGAGCAGGCTCAAGTGAAAAGAGGGCTCTGCACTGCTCCAAATTCCTGCAGCTCCAAGCCAACCACAGAGCCGTAGTGAGCAGCAGAGACCAGGCTGCAGGCGTGTTAGCAAATAACTGCTGTACAGACTGTTTATTGTCCACTTGATGCCAGTCCTTGTCAGCATCAATATCCCAATTTCTCTTGCTACAAACAAAGGTTAAGTGAGTCCAATTACTCTAGTAAGGTAATATCAATAATGCTACTAATTACAGCAATCACCTTATGGATCATTAGTTCGTGATTATGACTTTGTCAAGTGGTTTAGCAATTTTATGCAAGAATCACTCACAATGTGTCATGGAAAAGAAATATCTTCTTGGCATTGCTAGGCTCCTCTCCATAAAAACGATCCTAAAAGTTTGTGTGAAATCTGCCAGAAGCTTCTTAAGAAAAGAGATGTCTGTCTAGTATTTGCAGCTCCACAACACACAGTAGGAAAAAGGTAATGGCAAGAGAGGGGTGGAGGGGTCCTGCCTTAATGCAAATGGAAATTCATTGTTTTGAGTCCTGAAGAATTTCAGAAAACAGAATCCCATGCAAATACAGTGGACCCAGGTTGTGTGAGGTACTGACATGTTTTTCTAATAAGAGGCATTATTGTCCTTACAGCCTCTCTGGAGAGTCTTGGCATGTCTTATTTCATTTAAATAAATAATTAATTTAGTTTAGTTAATGTCATCCAACAGTCTGGAGATAGGTTTTACTAATTCAAAATGCATGGGAGGGTCTAAGCACGTAGACAGTATCCATGGAAACTGACTTTTTCCCTCCAGTTGAATTGGATGTGGTTGAAAGCTCTCTCTGTCCTGTTAATTTTCCTTTGCCCATAGGAGGCAGACTACTGGTGACCAGAGAGGATGTTCCAGAAGACATGCAGTGGTAACCCTTCTGTGACTCCTTCTTTGGTCACAAACAAGCAAGTTCTTAGTGCCCACACTGAGGAATCCTTGCTCATTTGACAGCTTTTCCAGGGCTTTTCCCAAGACCCTCTTCACATGACCATATTCCATATTTTCAACCCCTTGCTTAAGTGAGTACTAAAATCATTGAAACACGACTTTAATTAAAAATAAAAGGGAATTTGAATTTAAAGTCAGAGAAGAGTACATTAGAGTCCACTAATCTCACCCATGCACATGACAGATCATAAATTTCACCATCCACTTCTTGCACCAATATGCAGTGGAATTAAAATGCCTGTTCTAGAAAAGGTCCCTGTCTGGAAGATGATAAGCTTCCTTGACTCATCATCCTATTAACAAATTCAAGGACTCTTTAACATTTTGAAGGATCTTATGAAGATCTGAAAGCCTTATGAAGCTAAAGCAAACATCTGGAAGTGAGATTTTTTCAGACAATCCCAGGGTGCTAGAATATCCCTGGAACATGTAGGCATCTTGCCTGCACTTGCTCTTCATTGTTGTTCTGGACCTGCTGTAGGAATCAAACTGGCAAAATAACCATGATGGAAGTCCAGCACACAAGAATTATATAACCCACTGCTACTCACTAAATTTTCAGAAACAGAGAAAAGTCTTTCTTTACAGTTCCAGCTTTAACAGCGAAACTCATGGTTAAATGTCTGCCAAGTTGCATGGCTGGACAAATGGTTCAAAAATCCAAGGACCTCAAAGAGCATAAGAAGGTAAATCTCAGATGAACATGACTACAGAAAAATGGCATCCAGAAAATGCAGTATCCCAGACCATTTTCTGCCATGTTCTGCCAAAACTCATTTCATAGACACTAGCACTTTGTTGGCCATAAAGATGCAATACAAGCAATCATATATTTGGACAGCTTCTGTCAGGGTTAGAGCAATCCAGTGCAGTAGGTGGGAAAACCAGCTCCTCATGCATGTTGAATATATCACAATGAAAACTGAGAAGACAAGAACTTGACCTCATTTCTCACTGCATACCCTCTTAGACTTAGGAAGATGGCTCAGGCAAGGCTGAAAGCAATATTCAGTCCATAGTCATGTGAAATATTTAACAGAGAAAACAGATGCTTAATAAGATTTTAAATTACTCTTTAGAGGAAACCTTAAGCAAGAGACAATATACACAAGCACATTAAACAGGACAGCATCATGTTTTTCGCTATTCCTTTTTTAATGTACAAGCAGGCAACTGAAGACAAAAAATGCTTTAAACTGTTGTAATAATTCAGCTCCTGTCCACATCATTGGAATACCAGCTGGAAAAAGATAGATAATTCACCTCCATTTTCATTTAGCAAGATGATAAGATCAGAAGAATTGTGATGGTGTGCAGCTTTGGATCACAAGAGTAAAATCTTCACTGTTTGTTCCCCATGGTCGGCATTGATTTACCCTCACTTGAACTGAAAGGTTATTTAAGCATAATTTCAGCTTTCTGCAACACAGAAGCAATAAATGGAATCTCTTGTGCATTTGAGACATTTTTACCAAGCACATTCATGGGTAGACAACTGTTGATTATCCTCCAAAGACAACTGGAATAATAATTATGATGACAAAGTGTCAGAGGAAAAGCATGGGTTCAAGCACACCTGCCATTTGTTTATCCCTGACACACTCATAAATATCCACCTTTCTCCTCTTTTTTATTAGGGCTCCAGGAAGAGAGGTGGCAGGGTGGAGAGAAGGGAGTGAGATGCAAGCAGCAAGGTTGTTTGTGGCATTCCTGGTGACTGAGGCCCTTGTCATTCATTAGTATGTGTTGAGCAGCGTCAATGGGGAGTGATGTCATACAAAAGCATTGGGAGTTAATTTCTTTCTCCTCATGAGAACATGGGAATGCCTGTCCGGAAGACCCTGTATTGCTTCGTTCTGCTTTAAGCAAACCAAGAAGCCCAGCCTAGACTTGATGTCACTGTTTTCCCCTGCCTACAAGAGGACAGAAAGGACCATAATCTAGCTCTGCATGTCAATGTGTCCAAGTGCATGACAAGTAGCTGGAGACCACCATTATCCCACCTTTTACTTTGTGGTTTGTGCAAGCTGATTTTTGCCAGTCCCATTAGCAGGGGTACAAGAGCACTCATCCACCTGGCCCATGAGAGTGCACTAAGGAGACATCAGCACAAACAGCTCCCATCCAAGCAGTAAAAGCATGATTTAGTGGTAGGCTTGGTAGTGTTAGGTTAATGTTGAACTCTATCTTACGGATCTTTTCCAATCTAAATGTGCCTGAGGCACAAAGAGCAGCCCTTACACAGGCAGGCACAGACCCTTGCTAATTGGGCTGCAGCATTTCCACAATCTTACCCCCTTGGAAATGTGCTACATGGATATAGGGAGCCCAACTAAATGCTGCCTCTGAGAGAAGAGGACTGACTCTCTTCACTCTGCTGCTCCATGTATGCACACCCCATCACCACAGTCAGGCACAAAACAAGTGTCTGAGCACTGCACAAGTGTAGGATCCCCTTCCACCTACTCCCTCTAATCCAAAAATTATGCCTTTTCCCAGGAAAGTCAAAATGTACCTCATGTAGCTGATTTAGGTTTGTGAAAATTCACAAAGCTCCCACTCCATCTCCAGCACTGGGAGTATGCACCACACAGCTAAAAGAGGAGGTGCAGCTGACTGATTCCTGCTTCCTCAGTGCCTCCATTCCTGAGCAAAGCATCCTTTGCTCATACCGTACTAGAATTAGTTCCCTGGCTGAATAAAACACTACAGCCTGCAGAGCTGTGATTTTGGCACTGGTCACCAGCACTAAAAGCAATTTTGAAACAGAGAAGACAAAAAGGAATAACATATCTGTCAGTTCTTGGCACTAATCAGTGAAAATGGCTACACTTCAGTGGCAGCAAATGAACGTAAAGGTAATTGAAATGCAATGGTCAGCATACTGACCACCTTTAACAGTATAGTCTCTGTGCCAATTTAAGAATTATTTGGACTTTTCTCAGGGGGTTTTCATATGTATAATTACATTAACATATAGGACGCCTGTAATATGCCAAGCCTAAAGATCACCGTCCTCTCTTTATAAACAAAACAGATTCAACCCGGGGAACAGATGCTGATCTCTCAAGGAGCCTCATCCTGTCCATCAGAGATGCAGCTACCCTAGATCGTTGTATAGTTACTGACCAGCGCTGGTACAGGCTCTAGAGTAATCCAAGCAAAGACATCTCTCCCCATGTCTGTACCTCTGACCTTTAATCAGGAGCCACCAGCCCATGGTTCTGAGTCAAGACTCAGCAACAATTCAAGTGCAGCTCAAATGTAGGATCTGCCCCATAACAGAGGCATGGCAGTGCAGGAGCTGCAGGAAATCCAAATCCCCAGCAGTGATGGGAAATGGATTAAACCTCATAGGTCCATCCACACGTCTGAGTCAAGCCAGTCCCTGTGGCAGAGTAGTGGAGAGAAGGCTCTCAGATGGGTGTGAGAAGTAGGACACAGAGATTATATGAAAGATTATGATTAGATTTATTACAAATACAATATCTAAATATTGCCAATGCAGTACAATATCTAAATATTGCTAATGCAGTATATAAACAACAGCTTTATCATCTATTACAATGGATTGCAGTACTAGCAGGTCATGATCCCTCCTGTTCAGCCATGAGCTTCAATGAGACTCCCCTTCTGTATAAACTTCTCAGAGAAGTCTAGGTGCAGCTAGGCCCACTTAGCATACAATTTTGTCAACAGTTTAAAGGGTTATAAGCAGATTTGACTAGAAATGTACATGTTTACAGTCCTCGGCCCTGCAGAATTCCGAATTACAAAACAACAAAGCACCTATGTAGCTGTTGTAGGATTTAGTCTCTGTATTTGACCAGATATTAGTGCTTTTTAACCATCTGTCCAAAAGTGAGTGTTCCCTGCCTTTAGACTGGATGGACCCTGCAGGCTGCAACTTTGGGAGACCAATTTGCTGAGTTGTCTCAGTCTCCAGCAGTATTTTTTGCCCATGTGCAAGCCAGTGTGCAGCAAAGTCAAATTAAAATATCTCAACTCTTGCACCACTGGAACGCTCTAATTATGCAAGCAACCAGAGAGTCCAGCAATACCCACCTGGTGCTCTTACCTAGGACACATTGCCATCAGAGAAAGGTATGTGTGTGGGGGAGAACAAATTCATAGACCTGACTAGCTTTTCTTGCAGTCACAGTCCCCTCTCACCGTGAAGAAACAGTATTTCTGGCCAGACTTTGTCAATCCCTGCCTGTAAATCTCTCCCAAAAATTCTCCCAGCCTCGGCTCCAGCAGACCTGCTTGTCTGCTGACCCTTGGCTGTCAAAAATTGTTGACATGATTTTGTAGGGTCAGGAAAGCTGGGCACATCTATGCCACAGGTAGTATTAAGTGGTCTGAAGTATTCCTAAAGAATAAAGTCCCTTGGAGGCAAGGGATTGCCCAGGCAGCAGTCCTGCCTAGCTTTTGGCCACAGTGTCCAATCTGCTCCTACATGAGATGTGAGTGTTTCTTCCCGTGACTGAAGAGTTAATAAAGCACCGACGCCAAACACAGAGGCTTATTGATCACAGAGGATTTGCTGGGACTGTGTCTGTGTAGCTCAGCCTGAGATGAGGAGCAGTGCCGACCTCACCCAGGTCACTGGTTCCTCTCCTGCACACACACCTGGGTGTGGCCTTCGGGGACATGAACCAGCACAGCTCACTGGTTCACACCAAGCCAGCCCGAGCCAAGTCCTCTCTCCTCAGAACACAGCTGGGTGGAGTATGAATGCTGTGTGTAAAATGAAGAAACAAGGACCCAAAGGCTGGCGAGACTGACTACCAATGCCAGTGACCTCATTTCATAAACCCTTGGTCACCTCCAGTCTCCTCTGAATCCAAGTCAGTTTTGGTTTTCATTCTGAATTCCTGAGATCCAATCTACCTTTCAGTGAGTCTGCTTTTGAGATTTCTTGTTTTGCAGACTGGGAAAACTGGCTTGTTAAAACATTTAGATGGGGAGGGCTAAGAGCATCTCTTCCATCTGTAATTCAGGTGCAGAACAGAGTGTGCAACCACAGGGCACATCACAGCACACTGATTATTCTGTCAGGAGCAACTTAAGATGGCAAATTTTAAGCTCTTATTTCTGATCATGAAACGCCTGCAAACACATCAAGGCTTTTGCATCTGCACTCATTATTCAAAATTATTTGATGAGCAGTATGTGCAAACATGTTTAACTGCACATGGATCATCTACAAATCATTTGAGGTGACCTTCATTCAAGAGTTCAACATTCACACACTGCCAAGGGACCTGTCAACCACGCCATTCTTTTCAGCCTTGATTGCTTAGAGCTGAAAAAGGGGAAACATTCCCTGCAAGAAGGATCAGACAAGACCAGCAGGACATTTTGCTTTCCTGTGAGATAAAAGTCAGACAATAAAGGAAGGGTTCAAATTTAGAAATATCTTCATCCTTTCCTGTCTAAAGTATCAAAAAAGGCACAAGCCTGATGAATGGACTGTTTGGAAAACTTCACCTCACATTTTCTCTTCATGGTCTAAAAAAGTAATCACATTTGCATACATAAGGGTGATCCTCTTTGCAGTGGAATATCTTTCTCCCTTATTTCACATGTGATAATTGCTTTAGCAGTCGGAGCCTGGATAGAGCTATTAAATGGCCTGTAGTGTCATGCAGTCCTCTTTGTAACACAAGTCCCACAGACGCACTAGTTATCTTCCTCTCTATTTTCTTGTTTTAACTTTGCCCCCTTTCTCCTGGGGCCAAAAAAGGAGAAAAAAGGAAAGAACCAGTGACAGACACCACTGATATTGCCTGATAAAAGGAGCTCCTACACCACAGTGATGGGTGAGAGGAACCTAGGAAAAATCAAATTTGACTGACAGCCTCAGTTCTGGATCTCTTGCCTGAGGTATTGGCATGATACTGCTACAGGTCCTCTCTCTTAACACAATAATATTTCACATACCTGCCAAGCACACTGATTTGAATATATTCATCTCCCAGTTTCTGTCACCACCTATCATGCTTCATCACAATCACTGCTGCATTATTAATAATCTTTCCTCTGTGTATATGTGCATGTTTGTAGCCCAGATGGAAAAGAGCTTCACCTGATCAACAGCAATCTCAGTGGAGGGCACCATCTGGGGATTTGGAAAAAATTCAGAAGTCTGCTCTTCTATGTCAGTTTGAGAAACAGTCCATCACCAGTTAAAGCATGCTCTCCAACTGACCATTCAGGTGAAGGATGAAGTGACAGGGAAAAGAGTTTACTTATTTTAATGGAACTAATCAGGAAGCTATCCTGATAAGATCAGAATGTGAACAGTGTGTAGGTGAAGGGGGGTTTCACTCCAAAACTCTGCAGGAAACCATGAAGATAACAGCTTCTCCTGGTTGAAGTCCTCACTGGGAGGGCATCATGCAACATTTTAGTGAGCTGACAGCATTGTCAATAGGATGACATTACCCTCTTTTAACTGGTGGAGTGGGAAAACTCTGTCTGGTGGCACAGCAAAACAATAAAGAACCTCATCTATTAGTCATGGCTCTGTTGGGAAAGAAAAGAAAGAAAATCACTGGCATGAAAAGGGCCAAGGGGGCACTTACATGTAATTCCTACTTCAGAAAATTCTAGGAAAGGGCATTAAGAGCCCTGTGTTTCCCGTAACACTGGAAATTTCTGATGGCTCTCTCCAGGCCACAGAAATTTTCAGAGAAGGATCCACTAATAAATGCTAATAAATCCTAATCTGTGTTTTGCCAGAGGGCAGCTCTCTTTCAAACAAACATGTAAGTTCCATCACCATCTCCCCTTGAAAAGAGAATGGCAAACAAAATTGTATCCCAGCCCCCAAACCCCCACCCCATTATTTCCTCTGTGTGAGCTATCTGTGGCACTTTAGAAGGCTCTAATTTTACCTGTAGGGCCCAGGTGGTGAAATGTAGAGTCCTTCATCCTTGGCAGAATCACCCTGAGACTCATATCACAGCAGATTTGCAGCTTTCTCTGTCCTTTATTCTCTAGTAGATGGAGTTTCATGGCCAATGAATAATGAAACCATCTCTTTCCAAAGTACTAAACATGATGGTTGGTATCTTCCTCAAGAAAAGACAAGGCCAAATGAGTATGACAGTTGAATCTGTCCTTTAGCTCTGAACCCACTCTGGAGGGTACTCAAAACCCATGCACTGGGCTTGGCATGCATTTATTTCTTTGACAGGAGGCTTATCTTGTCAATTTGACAATAATGTTTGATTCTCACAAGTGCTTCTCAAAGCAGCATGTTCATCATTAACATCCCTCCCACCTGTGCCTTGTGGCACTTCCCACCCTACAGTGACTCTTCCTTGGCTGCAGGATTGCTGTTGCCCTGCATCTGCATCCTCCTGCAGCGTGAGGCTGGCAGTGGAACTGAGGCATGGGTTGCACTAATTCATGGCTTACAGCAGCTGAGAAGGTGGATCTTTGTTAAGACCCCATCCTGGGAATGACAGAAGCTGAGCTGAGCCTCATGTTCCCTTCAAGTGCTTCCAGAGGGAGGCAGAAAGCCCTCACAAAAGAGTGTGGCATAGGGGTGAGCATGTCTAAGCTCACTTCAACTGCCTGACATGCTCTAACAAAGAGATGTCCATCTTGCCTCAGGAGAAGGATTTTTCAGGTTTTACCCCAAAGCATGTGATCCAATACCTTCCCTTTTTGCCTTGCCCCAGGTATGTTGTAAAGGGTTGTGAAATTATTCCAGCCTTTTTAAAATACAGCCACAGCCTTTGTGTCCATGACCACAGGGAGAGGGGCAATATGGATAAACTACATGCAGCATAAAAAAAAAAATTATCAGCTCTAAAGCTGCTGGCCTTTAATTTCAGTGAATGACCCCTTGTTCCCGTGTTGCAGGACAGAGTTTAAAGGAAAAAAAAGGACAGAAAGGAAGAAGCAATCAATTTCACTTTCCATCTTTAATCATTGTGAATGTCTCAGACAAGGCTCCCTCCAACTAGTCATCATTTCTGGCTAAAGAGTTCCTGCAATCTCTCATCATCTGTAAATTCAATGACACTTCTATCTTCACTGACCTTCTCTGGACCTTTCAATATCTCCTACATTTTTCTTCACCTGACAAACAATGATTTCTGACCTCTCATCATTTTGATCCTTCCTGTTGTTCTCTAAAAGGGAGCCTGTTGCATTATTCAGCCAGTCCCTTGCTATTGCTTGCTTTCTGCTTATTTAAATGTAGGTACTGGAGTCCCTGTTTTCAAAGCAAAGTCCTTTATTTTAGGCAGATTGTCAGTGAAAGAACAAGCTGATAAAATCTTTACACAAACCTCAGAAGAAAGCTTTCAAAGTGAGTTATCCCTCATTTCTACTCCTACCTAACACACACACAGAGCTGGATATTGCTGTTGACAAGCCAGGAGAGAACAACAGAAGCAGTTTTTATTGCTATGGCATTAACTTGCTTTGGAAGCTGCTCATGGTTTAGCTCTTTGGGGCTTTTTTTTTTGCCCTTAAAATAAGCTGTAATTTTGAAGTAGGGCTCAAGATGGGTCTTGGAAAACACAGTGTCTGCTGCTAGCAGAAATTGTGAGTGTATTGGTCTGTGTACTCTCATGCCTCTTTGCCCCTCTCTATAAAACAGGCAGTGATGCTGTTGTCCCGCTTTGCCAGAATATTGATGGCTGCTAATGAAGAGCTCTAGGAAAGAGCTGGCTGTTATCCTACATGAGTAATTTCCCTTAGTTTTGGACTGGCCTGTTTGGGCATACAAAGGGCTTCTCCTCCAGAACAGTCCATCTCCCCATCCTCACGGGATGTGAAAGCAAGGACATGTTCTTCCCCAGCCCTACCTGCTGCTGTCTTACAGCCCAAAACATTGCCCAGGCCACTGGCTTGCCTGAGAACACATGACCTCTGTGAGCCCAGCTTTCTCCTCCTTCTCCCCAGGCTTCTTTGGGCAGCCACAAAATGTTCCATGCTGAAGACACTGCACGTGTGATGGCTGTGAGGAAATGAACCAAAACAAACCAATGCCATGGACGTACCACAGCTGCTCCTGCAGCTGTCTGCAAACTTCTTCACTGCTGCAACACTAGACCAGTTCTTTTTTCAAAGTTGGCTACGGAGCCCTGGCAGCTGGGCACTTATGTTTTTTCCATGAAACCTGAGATGCTGAAAAGCAGCTAGAGGCTTCTGGCAATCCTTCCCTTTCATCTCCTTGCTAAGGGTTCCTGCTTCCCAAAATGCTATTGCCTCATGTTCAAACTACCCCAGCTTAACTGGTTTCTGCTACCTCCAGAGGTTTCTGAGCTCTCCAGAGGACAGGATGGAATGAGATGAGAAGAAAAGTTTATTTTCTCTGCTGGGTTTCTTTCCTATGCTTGGCTTCTTTTCCACTTGGAAAAGTGGCTGAAATGACAATTATCAGGTGTGTGGTAGCAAAGGCTAGAAATCCTGTGCCATATCCTTTTCATGGTGTGAACCACTGACCTTGAATAGAAAATAATCTGCTATTGAGCCACGTTACAATGGAGTACATGCAATGTGGGAAGCTCTGCTGATATTTGTCTGTCTTTGTTTTTCTATTTATAGCTGTAATTGTTCTGAAGAGAGAAATTAATTACAGCCTGTCTCCTTATCCAGAGATTTTGTTCATATTACAAACCCCTGAAACCACAACTGACGCAGTTTCTGATTACCAGTGAAAACCTCAAACTGGAATACAAGCTTCTTAATTAATCTCTCCCTCTTTCCCTCTTTTCAAATAATGATTTCATGATGTTTATGGAAAAAAGGGAGAAGAAGAAGAAAGTATGAGTTGGAGACTGAGAGCAGAGAAACAATTTTCTTCCATATAGAAGGCAATTGCAGGGGAAAAGCTGGAGGTAGATTCTGGCTCAAGATTCCAGGCATCATATGTGGCATTTCTCCTTCTCTAGAACAGTGATGGAAGCTGAACAATAAAAACTGAGCATCCCATTTGCACAGTCCTTCACATCCCCATGTCTCTCAGGGTCTTCCACTGGCTGAAAAATCAGATATTTTCTACAGGAATAGGATTCAAACAATTATGTTTTGTGCAGGTGAGTTAATGCACGTGTCTCTCTGCTCAGTTGTCTGCCTTTCTTTTCGGCACTCCCCTGAGCTCACTGGGCAATTTTACCTGATTTTAACTGGAATGACAGACATAAATTAAAGGTTTCATAGAAAAAAAGAGGATGTCTGGGTAGAGGACATAGTCTCCATGTTCTAAATTATGGAAAGTCTGCAGGCTGAACTCACAGCTCATTAGACTCAGGACAGTCCATATGGACTGGAAACCTTTTAAATGCCCCAACCACAAAAAAAGTTTCAGTTGGAGTGACTTGACCCAGGTCTCATTAGTTCCATTCATCATCAACTATTCACTTTTTTCCTCCTTTCCTCCTGTGCCTCTTCCAGGATCCCAGCAGGTTTTCAGTACCTTTTGGGCCATCAACAGTCTCCTCTCCAGAGATCCCCTCCCTCTTTTCACTTCCTAACAGTGAATAGAAATGGGGAAGGAAAGAATTGCCACCTCTGCTCCTCCAACATCCACTTGTCACTCTGGATGCTTAGCCAGAACAGAGAGCTCTGTTTTCCCTGTTTCTCTTGTAATTATATAAAAGGAAGAAACTACCCTTTGCTTTCACCTTCTTCTAAACTGCCTTTGAATGAGAGGATAACTATGTTTCTTTATGACCATTACTTCCCAGGTGACTTCCCTCTTACTACATTACTACTAATCTGCTAATCTACAGCCACTCATGGGGATGAGAACTTGTCAGGGCCCAAGGACAGCAGTGGAGGTCATCAAGGGCCATTTATGGATTGCACAGCCAGCATGGGGGCCAGGAAGCACCACTACCAAAACTCAAGCCCATGCAGCTGGGGATGCTGCCAAAGGCAGCAGCCCTTGAACCCCACCTGACCATCAAGGCTGTGGATGTGATGCAGCACAGCAAGGGCAGGGCCTCCCTGTGTCAGAGCAGTGCCAACAGCCTGGGGAACCTGCTTAAGGCTGCTGGGGTGGCCAAGTAAGGTAGTTTAAGTGATATCACTGTCTCTTGCTGGGGGGCTCATCATTTGGCTACTTGCTTTGGAAAGGGCTGTGATGGAGTGCCTCCTAAGGGGTTCCCATACAAAGCCCTGCTCTACTCTCAGATAAGCAGCTTGTATCTGAAGGCAGTGTTTATGTCTGAGTTAATTCTTCTGCCTTAGAGGTTATGGAGGGATTTGAGCAGTTTATCCTCAGAAAAAGCAAGGGAGAGTTTGTCTCCATGGTGATACCTGTGAATACCCTGAGAGAAGCTGGGTGCTTCCTGTCATGCACCTGTCTGATCTCCAAGTCAAAGAAAGCTGCTGTCCTAGGGTGATGTTATGATGCCTGTACCCCCAATCATCTGTTCTATATGTGCTGTATGTTGTGTTCTGTACCTTTAAGACTGCTTCCGAGAGCAACGCAGGGAAGAGGAAGTTTGTTTTGAAAAACAGTGTTCACTCTGCATTTTTCTCTTTCTTCCTTGGGACAGTGTTCATCGGATGCACAGACAGCGGCCAGAGAGAGGGGTTTTTTCCCTTTTATTTAGTTTAGCTAGCTGACGCAAAGAAGCTTCCTGGACTGTTTTTTTCCTTTTCCTTGGGACTGTTTAAACCTGCTCTGGACTGAAAAAACTCAGAGGAGGACCAGGATCTCGCACCTGCAGCCCACCGGGCCTGGACCTGGGCATTTTCCAGTGCCAAAGGGACTGGGACTGATAAGAGACTGAGAGAGCTGAGCTAACTCACAGCAAGGACTTCTCTCAGTTTTGCGATCTCTCTTTGGACCAGCAAGAGGTTTTGTTGTTTCATATTATTCATTCCTTATGTTTGTGGGTATTTTGTTTGTTAAATATATAGTTTTTTCCACTTTTCTCCGAGGAAGTTCTTTTTCTGGACCGGCTGGGGGAAGGGGCCGTTTGGGTTTGCTCTCCAGAGGAACCCCATTTGGAGGTTTACTCCCAAATTTGCCCTAAACCAGAACAGCTGCACAGCTACAGGTAAGGAAAACTCATCCTCTGGTTTTGGAAAGGAAAGTCAAGCTCACTGTCAATTAAAGCAGGAAGTGTAATTGTTTCTGTTAAGATAGTGTAGATAGGATCCCACATGAGATCTTGTCCTTGCTGCAGAGTGGATTAAGAGGAAAACAAAAAGCATGTTGGGAAAAGCAAAGATTGCTCATTATCAGCATTTCCTAGAAGACTGTCAGAGCAGATCATGAGACCGACAGGCATGTCAGAAGAAACCAAATGCATAAGTGTTATAAGTCACTTTCTTAGATGCTGGAAAACTCACTGGATGTGTACTTGTTACCTTGCTTTCCCACAGAAACAAAGTTAATTAAAAAAATCTAATAAAACTATCAGGTTCCAGTCCTTCTCCCTTCTCATGAGTGGCTTCTGAAGAGCCTGATTGTGAGACAAGCCAGGCTGGACAAAGAGGGTCAGAGACTTTTACCTCCCAACAAGTCAATGAACAAAAGCTGTCTGAGTGGTGAATACTTGAATAGCAGAAAGAAAATCATTCCAGAGTGAGCTCAGCACTCACAGAGATTAGAGGATCCATAAGGAAGAGACACCTGAGTATACCCCAACCATAAGACCTTGAGGTGGAACTTACCACCCCAAAAAGCACAGAAAGGGTTAGTGCTCGCAGCTCACAGTGCTTTACCTCCTGCCAGGTCCTTTCTGTCCCATGGAGAGTTCTCTTTTGACAATAGGGCTGAAGTTGTCAGAAGAGTTGTCAGCACTATCCATCTGTGCCTGCCTGCTGAAACAAGAGGAAAACCTCCACAAAAGGAGGAGAAAGAAAGAAGAGGACCAGTAGGAGTCAGCTAAATAAGACCCAGAAGGCCCAGTTAGTAACTGCTGGAAAGGAATGAGCATTGCACAGCAGTGAAACTGTGCGCAGCTATTCTGACAGATGTTTCTGACAGATGTGTTCAATACCCCATGTCTCACTTCATTTGGCTTCCCTCTCATCTGTTAGCTAGGGATGTTGATTCATGCACACACAGGCAGATGTGCACCCTTTGGTGTCTGATGGTGGTTTTTATCCATCCCCAGGAGTCCAAGGCTGGACAGACCCTTGAGAACCGACACCAAAAGAAGGAGGCCATACCACAGCTGACCTATGAGCTGCCTTACCCTGAAATGCAACTCAACCTACATGACGCTGGGCAGGCAAGGTACAGCTGGCTTCTATAAAAAGCCAATACTTTGGTGAATGTTCCAGCAGCAGTGTTATCAGGTGAAAAACAAGGGTTGCCTAAACACAGTGGAAAACATGAGATTAAATATTTCATATATCAATTATCCTCTTTGAGTTGACATGGAAGGACAATCTTTCTTCTCTGAACCGATCTTGAGCTGAGAAACAGAAGGAAAAAGGCATCTTTCTTGAATACAAGGAAACATCCTTCCATTACAATGCATACTCGCAGGCCAAGAAAGCCAACCTGATCTTGGACCACATCAAGACCAGTGTGGCAGCAGGGCAAGGGAGGAGATTCTGCCCCTCTACTCTGTTCTGGTGAGATCCCACCTGGTGTGCTGCATCCAGCTCTGGGGCACACACAAAGAACAAACATGTACCTGTTGGAGCAAGTTCAGAGAAGGCCAAAGATGATCAGAGGGATGGAGTCCTTCTCCTATGAAGACAGGCTGAGAGAGTTGGAGTTGTTCAACCTGGAGAAGAGAAAGCTCTGGGGAGACTTATCACACCTGTAAGTACTTAAAGGGGGCTACAAGAGAGCTGAAGATGGACTTTTCATGGGGTCATGTAGTGGTAGGACAAGGGCTAATGTCTTTAAATTGAAAGAGGGTACAAATAGATTAGATACTAGGAATAAATTACTGTGAGGGTGATGAGGCAGTGGAACAGGTTGCCCAGAGAAACAGTGGAGCCTCCATCCCTGGAGGTGTTCAAGGCCAGGTTGGATGGCGCTTTAAACAACCTGGTCTAGTAGAAGGTATCCCTGCCCATGCCAGGGAGGTTGGAATGAGATGAAATTTAAGGTCCCTTCTAACACAAACTACTACAATTCTATGACCTTCTTTTAAGAATTATGATATGACAAGGATTAGAACAATTGAATAAACACAACTACACAATGACCTTTCTAGAGCCTGCTTTTCAGAGCAGAATGGCACTTGAAAGCAAACCTCATGCAGTTCTGCAGACCTGACAGTGCAGGTGTTTGAATGCAATGTGTGATGTTGTTTATAACCTACAGAGTGGCTGAGTAGTGTGATATGTGTTGCATTTGAATGCATTACATTGCACTGCTAACTGACTCTTAACTTCTTTCTGATGTGTGGTCAGAAAATTATTTGTAAATGTTTACTATCAAAAATGCTGTCATAAGCTATTCTATATGTTAAATAAGTTGGGCTGAAGTGGACACAAATCACCCCTATGATCAAAGCTTTTAAAGTTCAAATCTTTATTTAACGACGTTTCCTAGGAAGCTCTTGCTTTCATATTGGTAATAAACTGTTATGCTGAGGCCCTCGAGGAGCAGCAATGAGGCTTGAAATCATAGGCAATGTTTCTTTTGGTGTTGGTACATCCTGTACAGTGAGAAGATTTCAACTTGACATGTGTGTTGCTTCGCACTTCAAGACTCTACTTCAGTGTCACTCCTCACCCTGTCTAGTTCGCTGTTCCAACAACCAACCTGGCGTCCTGCTTCACATGGCGCCATGTCTTAGACCTGTCACCTTTTTACACACATTGTGATATTTCCCTTCTTTCCTACAATGCTGTTGCACATGCCAGTGTTGTCTGCTTGACTGTATGAATTTGGAGAGACTGTAACAGGTGCTGACATATGCCAAACTTCAGAAAATTTGTCTGTGCTCTTTTAACCCCATTAGGAGGTTTTCAATGATGTACAAGATGGCAGATCCTCAAAGCTATTAATTCTCTGACACCTACTGTGGTATTTAAGCAGCTAAAAACCTATAAGGACCAGAAGCATTATCCTTTTGCACTCTTATAAATCTTTCTGTATGCTTACTCACGATGTGGGCTTCCAGACTGTCCTAGACTCTCACCTTTTATAAATCAATTCCCTGCTGGTTTGCAGTACTAAAGACCTGAGTCAATGAAGCAACAGCTTGTTTTTCTTAACCTAAAATTTCAGTTAGAATGAGGAGTCTACACAGACCCCTGCCTGAGTATTTTGTAAAGCTTTGAAATATTAAATCAAAAGCCCTTCTAAATTCAGCACTTCTCTTGTCTCCTCTTTCCCCTTTGAGTGGAGCAGTGACATATAAATACAGCATAGTCCTGCAGCAGGAAGAGTTTGTGGCTAGCAGCCAGATAAGCCTCCACTAGCCACAAATTAAGGGGTCCAGGGCCTGAAGCAGAGAGAAGTAGTTTGACTTTTGAACATAGTCCAGCTTTGTTTTATCAACAACTAATTGTACAAAGCTCACAATTGAAGCAGCACAGGCATCAACAAAGTAGTTCAACCACTGGTTTGATCCTGAGGCACTGACACAGGCAAAGCAGGAGGTACCAGCCTGAGAGCTTGCCTTCAGGACTGGCCTTTCACACCATCCAGATGGGACTCACACGGGTGCTCTGTGCATGCCAGGTGAGTTGCCACGTTGGAGGGAGTCCATGCAAAGTTTGCTGTTTGTGAGAGGATTCTGCCAGTCCTCTCCCAAGCTGGTCCTGCACAGCAGCACAAACGCCAGAACTTTCCTCAGCCATGGGAGGTGAGGAACCTGCAGCTGCTCAGGGGAAAGCACATTGGAGGTCTCCAAATTTTGGGAGACATGGAAGGAGCTGGGCTGAGAAACATAAGCTATCATTGGAGTCCTTGCAGTTCTGAAGTGACATCCACATGAGGGCAAACATACCTGTTAATCCTGGAAACACTGGGGATGCCACTGGGAATGCCACTGAGATAACAGGATCACTGTGGTGCCAAATGTGATAGGGGCATCTTTTTTGCTCATGGTAATGTCCTGAGATGTGAGATTCTTCTGGAGCATCACTCTCTGGAGACAGAAAGCCGACATTGTGCAAACTCCTCATGCCTCTCTCCACTCAAAGTCCTTATCAGACGTGCCAGACCTGACTGTTTCTGTGTTACACTTCTCCTTTTGTGGCTTGGTCCGTGCAACTCAGTTCTCAGCTACCTCATCCCGTTTTATTCAAATCTGGCAGTATCTGCACCGCAGTGACAGTACTTCTAATTTTGCTCCCATATATTTTAATTCTGAGCACAGACTGCCACAAACTATTATCAGTCCTATCTTCCTGTCTTGGGTTGCAATGCAAGATGTAACCAAATGTATGTATTCTATTATCATCTGTTAAAACAAGTTGAGGCAGTGTTCTTTATCTTTTCCACAACCCATCCTCCCTCCAGGAGGATATCTTCTGTTAATGGACCATTAAGGCTTACTGCATGACTGATAAAATTACATCATCCCACTGTGAGATGCTCCACACAGCAGGAGGAACCAAGCATTCCTATCTGGATAAAAACCTGAGATTCAGAACACCAGGACAGCCTGTTTCCACTGGATTCCCAGAGGAAGACTGGATCCATCTCACCACCATTGGACCTTCAGAAGAAAACTACACCCTTCTACAGGATCATGTCTGCGCCAACAGAACCCCATCTGTCACTCCAGGAGGACTTAATGGGACTGCTACCAACACCCTGACCAACAGGGTGTCAGGTTGTATTCTGACTGTCAGTGTTTTATTTTTTGTTTGCATTTTTGTACTACTATATTTTTATTTTAATTTTCTTAGTAAAGAACTGTCATTCCTATTCCCATACCTTTGTCTGAAAACCCCTTAATTTCAAAATTATAATAATTTGGAAAGAGAGGGTTTACATTCTCCATCTCAAGGGAAGCTCCTGCCTTCCTTAGCAGACACCTGTCTTTCCAAAGCAAGACACCTCCCTTTCCTTTTCCCTGCAAAACCAGTTAGTACTGCAAAAGAAAAGCATTCTACCTCAGTTTGAAGATCAACTTCTTGTCATAAAGGGAGTAACTATGGTTGCAAGACAGCTCCCAAGGCCCCAGTTCAGCAGTTCATCTCTGATCAGCAAAACATTTAAGCACATGTTTACCTGCAGGCTGATGATTATATTCCTTAGACTTGCCAAAGCCATGCTTTTCTGTCTTTGGTTTATGCACCCCTAGACACTCATTAACTGCTTCTAAGGGGGCCTGAAAGAGAAGAGCAAACTTCTCACCAAGAGGCTTGTTTGCTACAGAAAAGGTCCAGACTCCTCCTCAGGGAATGAAGAGACCAAGGACCCCTTCTTGAGAGCAGGACAGGTCTGACAGGATCAGGCCATGGGCTTTAACAAAGGGGCGAGATCCCACCACCTCTAGGTATGTCTTCATGGTATCTTGGAAAACAATGCCAACTTGCTCTGGATCCAGTTGGACAGGATGCCATCAGCTCCAGACCGGACAGGGAGCAGTGGTGGTGAGCACAGGCCTGAGTCTGAGCTGAGACATGGAGATGAGGGACAGGCATTAACAAAAGCCTCACGTTTGGGGCTTGTGTCAGCTAGTTTGGAGCAAAATCAGGGCATACATGTGTCTGCCTGAAAAATATCTTACAGATATTTCCTTAGATTGAAAGCTGTGAAAAGCTTGGTGTTTTTTATCCTCTCCACCATCTGAACAGAAATGACATGAACTGCCCGTTTTTTCTGGGACAAGGCTGTGTCAGATTCTTTTCTCACAAAGCTGATCATGAATAGGCACCTGATTTCAGCCCTGGGGGCACTGTGCCCATTTCTGCTCTTGCTTCATCCCCCCATGCAGCCACAGCAAAATAAAAAACCCTGCAAGTGGTGAATAACCTGGGCCCATCCAATCTTACAAAGTAAATGTCCCATGTCTGCCCTTTATCGATCCATCTGCAAATGTGCATATGAAAGTAGGTAATTCGTACTGAGATTTACTAAAAATATATTTAACTCACCTTGTGTTTTACCTGGCCATTCAAATTACTTTCAGAAATCTATTATGTGCATTATCATTTTTATTTTCAGCACAAAGGAGATTTTGTTCCCCAGCCAGTCAAGTTACTGTCTACTTTCATACAATAAATTGCTATAAATTAAGTTAGCAGCAGTATAAACAGAGGTAATAGATCCCTGTCTCTGTAGTGGCAGCTGACAGCATTATGGAAATGTAGAATGTCTATTTCTGAGTTTATTCTAATGCTGATGACTTTGCAATGATGTTTGTCTCTCTCATTTCTCATTTTATCACCTCTAATGCACTGATTTCCCCCCTACAAGCTTCTCTTTCCTGAGGCTTGATTTAGTCAAGTAAATCCTGAAGGCTAATTTAAAAATGAGCTGTAGAAAAATGATTCAAGTTGGCATAGTAGGTACTACTTAGGCTTTTGTTTGAATAACAAAACTTTGTTTCAAAATAATAAAAGTTGCTGCAATTGAATGCATTCAGTCAAATAAAAATACAATCCATTTTCCCCTTGAAATATGCTCATAATAAAGCAGAGCATGTATTTTTGTTTTAAATCCATCTCAAAATTCCAACCCCCGCTGAAAGACGGCATGGAGCAAGTGAAATAGAAGGGAGAATGAGAAAGTGAAAATTTGTAGCGCAAAATGTGTATTTGGGTGTGCAAATACATAAAATGGTCTCCTTTTCTTTTCTACTTACCTTTCCACAACTCTGACTATATAAAGAAGGCCTCAAAAATGCATGGATTAGCACCAGTTTGGAGGATTCTTTCCACCACCAAATTGTAATAGAACTTATGGGAATAAGAATTATGCCCTTAACCTTGTGAGAGTTTCCAGATCCACCAGCCCCCAGTATCAATTTAAAAAAAGAAATCAGTGCTTCCATAAATAACAGAAGAGGTGACCTTGGAAGAATCTCTATCCAGAATTATGTTTGATGACCCTCAGCTTTGAAACCTCCGCCTGCCTTTTTGCAGAGCACAGCAGCACTGTTTTGATTTTGTGAGAATTTGGTGAAGATGGTCTTAAAATCTGTAACAAGAACCAACAGCCATGTCCTTCCCAGTACATTTGAACACAGGGGCCATGGTCTATTTCCAGACCTAAAACTCCATTGAAAAGAGCTTTTTTATCAGGAATAAAAGTGTGGGTTGGTTTTTGGTTGGGGGACGGGGGTGGGGGGAGAATCTGTCAACAAAAGCAGACCAGAAGAATCACAATAACCTTTCCTTCTTGCCCCTGCCCTAGAGTTCAGCTTGTCATTGAAGCAGACAGGGAAGGAGCTACTGAACCCACAAAGGCACAGATTGTGACCACCAGAGGAAACTTTCTCCTGGTTTTAACACTGACTTTGAAGGGTTTCTGGAGACTGCTTAAGTTTGGGAGATTTCTTTGGAAAGCAAGCAAAACAACACTGACACCACCAGCTAGGCTGTGCACCCATTCATCACACTGCTGTGGAGCCTCAGAATCTAATGGTTGTAGCTGGGGAACTGACTGGAATTATTCCTTTTCCCAGGAAATTCCAGAATTGGGAAACTTGAGAATTGCTCAAGACCAAAATTATTCTGATTCTTTTCATTCTCCAGTGTATTTCTCTCCTCTTAGCATTTTGCTTTTAGCATTTTGTTGAGCAAAGCCAACTGCAACAGTGCAACAACAACAAACAGTGCTATTTACAAATTCCTGTTACCCAGTTTAATACCTGAGCCATGGAGTCAACCTCTGTTGGTTCCAGGGATATTCCCTGTTCTCAACCAAAGCTTGCATTACCTTGGAAGTATATAACATATCATAACTATGCTGGTGTCCGGTGAAAAATGCACACCGCAACACATAACAACACAGCCATTAGCATGTGTATATACTAGTGTCTGCAAGCTACAAATTGGGACAATTTCAGAGAAAAACAAGGAATCTGAAGAAAAAATAGAGAATCGTCCATTAAATCCCAGCCTTTGGGAAGGTACCAAATGGAGAGCACAAATCTCTTGCTGAGGAAGAGGCAAATATTTTCTCAGTATTTTCTCAGTATAGCTGCTCTTTATACCCTGCAAAGCTGGGAACTGGCTACAAGGAGCACCCCAGAGCACACAGCTGTGACCAGGAGTTCAGGGCAACAGGAGACCAGAAATGGCACTGCTGCCATCTAGTGATTTTTATTTGAGCTTAAGGGAAGATGCCGTAAATCTTGGCAGGTAGCACTAGCTTAGCATGCAGAATACAAACATAAACTGTGAACTTATACGTGGTAAAGAGAAGAATATGGTGAAAAACACAGTGCTGGATGCCTTCAGCACATAATGAACATAATGTTGTGTAGATCCACGTTCAGCCTAAAAGATATTGCTGAGATATGAGTGCTAGCAATGACCAGAGCAGGAACATTTAAGAAATTATGCATTTGACATTCATGTGATCATTTCTCTCCCATGAGCATTTCTTGAAAAGTTCTCAGAAGTCCAATTCAACTTCTGTTCTGGAATATGGCAGGGCTCTGATTTCCAGAATGGAAGAGTTTAAATAAAAAGTGTATTTTCAACTACAGTAATTACACTAGAATTAATACAGAAATTTCCACTCTAGTGTAAAATTGTGCTCCTGTACTCCAAGAAACCTGAAAGCAGGGATTTCCACTGTCTCTTTTTGCCATAGCACGAAGCTTCATTTTACTAGTCATTTCCTTCTCCACTGAGCTCTCCTTTCCCCTTGTTTCACATAAAAATCCTCAGTGATAAGTGGTCACATCTTCCTCTGCACTCTACCTTACATGGTGTACATTCTCCAGTCCTTCTCCATCATTTCACTGATGTCTCGATCTTTCTTTATATGGGAGTTTTTCAATGCATAGTTTCATCCCAGTGGTCTGACTAAAACACACTCTTCTCCTCCTTCAGAGTAGGTCTAAATTGAACTGAAAACTCCTACTGAAGACATAGCATCAATTTGCATAATAGCACTGCAATATCCCACACACCATATTTGGTGCATTTTGGTTCTCTTTAACCACTAATTTTGTCCAAGCACAGAACTATTCATTGGTTGAATGTGCTGAAAATATGCAAACGCACTTAATAGAAATGGAAGAATGTCTGTTACTTTTCTCCTTGTTAGATCTTAGACACTGTCCTCATCCTCCCACCTATCAGACCTTGTAATTTACCAGTGCTGTTTCCAGGACAAATGTGTCTAAAGAGTCCTAAATTTTAGCTCAGTAATAGGATTGCTAAATCCAAATATAGAATGATCCAAATAAATATAGAGAGGTTTTAGCCCAGCCTCACTCACTTTAATAGAACACTGCTGTGGGGGTGTTTTGAGCTGCGCTAATTTGCAAATTTCTTGGTAATAATCATCTTTTCTTCAGGTTCCTTCAACTGGAAACTAATGCATTTCAAGGAGGAAAATGTGAAGAAAACAGCCACAACTGAAATAGACTCAGTGGGGGAGGTTTTCAGATTTGGATTTTATTTGGTCATTTATTTCTTCAGAAAAAAGCAAGCAGCTCAACTAAATAAAAAAAAAACCTCCTTGCTTATGAAATCTAGCAGACAATACAATGCTCTCGAGTGATGTGGTAAACGCTTCCATTACCTGAGACATTTAACTGTGAATTGAATCCAGGACTGTAAAACATCCCATTCTTTCTGTGTTCCAAGTGCAGCACCAATACTCAAGAGCTTTCCCTGGCTGGTACTGTTAGGAAAAGAAATGACTTATGACTGGGATATACACTGATATAATCTCTCCACTTGTCTCTATATAAGTACACTGTTATATCCTGCATAGGAACAAACAACAGGTTTTGTGTTGGTTTTTGTTTTTGTTTTTTTTTTACATTCCCCCATTCTGAAATCATGACTGAAACCCACCAAATTCTTTCCTAGGTCTGTCACTAAAATAAATGTGAGGCGCGTAGACCCATGTGCCTTATTTGGGACCAGCACTTCTTGGGAGAACAATTTATCCCCCTTGTGTACAAGTGATCAGTACACAGTGCAGGCACATGATAAGGATTTGAGAATCACTGCGAGGCTGGTCAAAACTGCTTCTCAGATTGTCACAGCTTCAGCATCCCCAGACAATGTTGAAAACCTTCAACTTCCATCTGGAGAGCAATTGATGAAAGAAAAGAAGAGATTTCAAAATGTTGCTGCACGGTTCAGTGAGCGACGAGCTAAAGGAGCTTCCACTCTGATTCATCTTGAAGCACCTTAACTTCTTCTGAAGGTTTCTGATGTGCATTAGAAAGAAAATGTTCTCATTTTAAGTTTATCCCACGTTTGTACTTACACTTCCGACCAATACTGTCTTGACACAAAACTTTTAAGCTCAGCTTTATGACTCTTCTCTCTGCTCGGAGCAAAGCACAGCTAAAATTCATTTTATAGAGGCCTTTCTTTCCTTCATCTTTTCTACCATGAGCTCACCCGCAGCCTGGACTGCAGAATTCCCCTCTAGATAGTTCTCTTGTGCCAGGTTGTGATGCCACAGGTCATTATTTTTAGGTCCTCCTGTAATCCAGAAAAGTGAGCTTGATTTAATTTTATTTCAGATTGTGGCGCAGTGAGAGGTGAGGTTTCTTTAAGCAAGTTCACAAACAAACAATAGTGAAATCACAAAAAACAGTCACAGTATCCCTGACCAGCTATATTTACCCCCATACAAAGGGCTAACTGCTTTTACATATTTGGGGAAAGAGGGGTTGATATCTCCATGCAGTACAGTCTTCCTTTCCTTTGAGTGAAACATTCTATTTGCAAAATGAGAGTGAGTGCAGGTATGACAGCTCTCATAAATACTTCTGAGCAAAAACAGCAACAAAAGACAGAAATTATATTAGCTAAAATAAGATCCTGGCACAAGAACAAATGAATGCAAGCTAACCATGTATACATTTCAGCTGGTAATTAGGAGATGGTTCCTTACCATCAGACAAAAGAGACTCTGAAACAGTCTCCCAGTAAGCATTGTGGGGGAAGGAGACTTGATTACTTTAAAGATGAAGACTGATCAGTTTACAATAAAGGATTCAATGACAGTGGGCCTACAATAGCAGGGAACAGCACTTGATGACCCAGATCATGTTGTCTTATCCAGTGACTCTGAAAGCATTGAAAATTACCCGTTATGTAAAACACATAAAATGTCCTGCGACACCACCAACTTCTCCCAACATGTACCACTCTGCAATTCACAACTTTTTGTTATTCTTCACCTCTCATCGCATCAGTACATCTCCTTGCCTTTACTGTGACTCCAACCTTAGTGAGTCTGGAACCCTTTCCACATGTTGTCTCTTGCCCATATTTTTGCAGCAGTTCCATAGACCATGGCACACTACAGTCACAAGCTTGGCATTACCCCAGCTGGCATCTCAAGAATTTTGCAAGCAGCACTGTCCTGTTGCTGGCCTCTGCAAACTTCACTGCCACTTTCTAGCTGTTCAGGTAACGGTGAAAATTCCTGCTTTTTCCAAAAGTTCTGATCTGCAGCAATGGCATCTGTAGCCAGAAGCAGAGGCAATATGCAGTCTGGGTCCACAGAATTAGCCATGAGCCATATGCATTATTTGGAGAGAAATATTAGTAATATGGTAATTTCTGCTACCCAATACAGGACAGATATCAACACTCTGGTTCTGTCATAAGCAGAAAGCGGCAGGAATGAAGCCCCCCTGAGTTACAGGTTTTTCTTCCTAAAGGTGAAGGATCATGCTACAATGTCTAAAAAAAGAAGAGCAGGTCAGTCTGACCTGTTTTGAAGAGGGCTATAATGGAATCAAGGTACGAGAGGAGGAATTTAAATAAATTAAAAGATTCAAGGGGAAAAAGGAAAATGCAAACCAAGAATACAGATAGAGCTGAATGCCTGCTGTTTTATGGGAGCAGGGCTGTGAGCAGACATCAGCAAGGTCTCCAGGGAACAGGCATGGAGGACAACCTCAGTGCTGAAAGCAATGCAGTAGGCATTGCATGGCTCCGTGAGATTCAGATTAAACCAATTCTACCTCCCTGGCAGGTGGTGAGAAAGGAGACAGCAAAATCAGTGAAAAGAGGCAAATTCAATGGTGACTGATTGCCTGCATTTAGCCTTTCCTTTTCGTGTATCAGCCCAATATAGTCCTTTCTCCTTTGTTTAACCGCTTCCAGGAACAGGCTCTTCCTCTTCAGACCCCATAAATCCTACTGTAGTTCACTGTACTTCTTCCCTACCAGAAGGACGTGACCTCCCATCTCACCTTAGCTCTTCCAGCATGAATACAGAGGGTGCAGCACAAGGAGCAGGGGATGTGTCCCCACTGTGACAGATGCTGTGGCTCCAGGGAACATTCAGGCTGCCATACTGACATAACAAATCAATGCACACACCTTTGTGGTTTCATTAATGGCTGTACTGAAAGATGAAGAGGCATGAAAATGAATGCATCCTGTAAAAAAGCAAAGACAGCTGGGAAGAAATTTAAATAAAGCCCCAACACTGAAACAATGCACACAACAAATCTTTTGACATTTTGATTCTCTAAGGAAGCAAGTCCTTGTATCCAAAGAGGAGTCACCAGCATTGCTTATAAATAAGACTAAGGAAATTATATGGGTGAGTAAATTGGCAAGCAAGCAAGCAAGGTTCATTACATCTGAAGTCACTGTGACATCGTGGTCACTTCCTCCACTTTCCTGTTTAAGAGCAGCTTGGTAGCTGTTAACACACAAGTCTTGTAATGTGCATAGAGAAGAGTAACACTGTCTGTGCAAAACAAGCAACAAGACTAATAACTGCTACAAGAATAGCATTGCCTGTGTGTTGTTTTATTTCGATAAGTGGAGAGCAGAGGTTTTAAACCAGGTCCCATTCCAGTTAATGATCATCTCAGAATCCAAATCATCTCAGAATCTAGGGGAAAAATGAGAAACTGGGACAGGAATGAAAAGAGATTTAGGAGTTACAAAACAATGACAGGTAAAATTGATAATTGTTCACAC
Source organism: Cyanoderma ruficeps (assembly GCA_008694505.1). Lineage (NCBI taxonomy): Eukaryota > Metazoa > Chordata > Aves > Passeriformes > Timaliidae > Cyanoderma > Cyanoderma ruficeps. The sequence goes on from VZDJ01000426.1 coordinate 11,665,797, forward strand.
AGCTCTGAGTGCTGAGTTTAATTCAGTACATAACTTGGTTGTAAGCTCATGCTCATGTTATTATTCATTCCTCTTACACTCATTGCACTTGAGACAGCAGAAAACTAAGCACGAAAAAGCAATGAAACAATAGAGGGCTACTAAATCTTGCAACTTGGACTGTTGTTCAGTCAAGAGAAAATAAGCCAACAAGGATGCATGGTGGAAATAAAGTGGGGAAAGTAAGGCCGGGTTGGGAGGCTTCATGGGCAGTAAGTCCTTAGTACACAACTAATCTTGCATTAAGCATAGAGAACTATACACACCTCCTAAAATGTTCTGCACGACCAAGAGCACTTTATACAATATGTAACTCACAGCCAAGAGGACACCTGAGGGAAAATACTATGTACCCTTTTTCAGTTTCTTTCCCAGGGATGTGGGCAAAAGAATGCAAGATGCTCTGAGCAAAAGGAATACGCAATATTCTCACAACAGTCTGAGACTGACTGAAGCTGCACTTCAGTTCCTAAATGCTATAGGGACTGTTTGATTTTCTGATTCCTTCGCTACAACCTCTTATATTCCAGAGTACAAAGAAACAATTCTGTCAAGTGTTAAGGACTTGAAGGGGTTGTGACTCTCTTAAATTTGCTATCAGCATTCTGACATTTTCCCCACCTGACCTGTTTAATCTAGGTGTATACTCTAAAGAGATTCCTGGATTTTGCAGGAAAGCAAAAGGCTAAGCTGTCTGAAAGCACCCAATAAATGCCAGTATTTGCTGCTGGCTGGCTCCCTCTATGAGCTCTGAAGAATGGGAATGACTGAGATTAATTTTTCTGAGCATTTCTTTGCTGATGAAAAGTGCAGTAGAAGGGACTATATGTTATTGATATTACTGTTACAATTCCTACTATCATTATTACTATTATGTTTGTTCTTAAGGAGGAAAGAAACTTGGATAGATCTCAACAGGGGAAGTCTGAATGATTGGTGCTTCAGTGATGTTGTGTGCAAGTATCCTGCTAGATGTTCATTTTTGCAAATTCACCTGCAAATTCATTCTCTCTCATACACACACAGTCCCTGACACAATCTAATAACTATAAACCATCCAGCACAAAAAACATTAAACTGCAGGGGAGCTCAAATGTTTTCTCTTTCTAGGGTGCAGAATATTAAACATACCATCCCCATGCATTTACTAGCTATAATTACCAAATGCTTGCTATCATCAAATATCAGGCTAATTTAAGCTCTCCATTTTCAGAGCAATCTGAGTCCGTTTCTTTGGGTTGCACATAGCCTCTCCCAACCATGCTGACGGCTTCTTCTGACTTGCTCCCATTCTGCCTCCACCCGACCCAAAGGCCAGGAGCTCTCAGGAGTTAACTGATGTTTCTGTTATGCCCATAGATGTTTTTGTACAGCCTGTAATATGAGCAAGAAAGCTGAAGACTATAAAACCACGGGAACTGTGATTTTGTTGTGCTGTGCACTGTCAAACGGGGTATGAATTCAACACAGGGACACCTAAAAACATCACCAATAAGCAGAAGTAAAGGAGCAGGTCATGTCAGGTTCAGTTCTGGCAAGATCCTGGTCATAAATTGCAGAGGCACTTGTCCAACTTGATGATTCCTCCCTCAGTTACAGTCTAGAGGGCAAGGAGTGATTTTGATTTTGCCAGTGTACATGGATGAGAACATCTGCACAGGCTTTGTGCCCAGCCTAGGGGCTGTTGAGTTTTTACCCTGATGTGTTACAGCTGCTGCACTTGCAGACATTGTGTGTACAGGCTGCACCCCTCACTATGGATCAAACTACACTCTCACACAGCATAACAGGCATAAGCCTCTATTCTCTTCAAATTCCTAGGCCCTACTGGACTGCAAATAATTACTGTCATTATTCTGTACTTGTTAGGACACAAAAGCATCAGCAGGACCAGAAGGCTGGTCTGTAGGGGCTGGGGAATGGCCTGCCTGTGATGGGTCAGCTCTAACCTCAGGCATGTCTGGGAGTGGTAGTGCAGACAGCATGTGACTGTGAGCAGCCTCTGCCAAAGAGTCACGGGGTTTCTGCCAGCAGATAAAATAAAAAGACAGCTCTTGAATCAGTGGAGTTTATGGGATTTAAGGTAACAGCGAAATTAGGTTTGTTGAACTTCCCAACAAGTCAGAGTGGAGAAGGGCTAATCTAATGGGGAAAAGGATTCTTTTCTGACTTCCTAAGCTTTTTTTAACCTCTGTTTTGAAGCCTTTGCAATAATGAATGAGCCCTTTAGAAGACGCTGGGGCCAATTTGCCTTTCTCTTGGATAAGAATGGGTGTGGGGGTTGCGTGATGCCTTCACAGGCAGTAGTCCCGAGTGTGCTGTTCAGTCGTGCTTATCTCTGCCCCAGCTGGCCCCGAATCCCCACGTGTACAGTGCATCCGCTCAGCTCCTCGCGGAATCAAAGTGTCTTGAAAGAGATGTGCCCATTCGTGTGCCTGTGTAACTAATCTCATGGAAGCGCTGGCTCTGTAACTATTTAATAACAGGATTTCACCCTTTCCCCCTGACCCACCGCGGCAGCAACAAAGCCAACAACCAGCCCGGGCTGCGAGCCCAGCCAGCTCAGTCTCTTAGAGACAAGGACGACAAGAGAGGGCAAGCTGTGCCGGGACCGCGCAGCACCCGCACACACGAAGAGGAGGCCGCGCCACGGGGGAAGGTGGGCACCCCTCCACTGGCGGTGGTCGGGGTCAGAGTTGGGGCCGTGCACAGATGCCCCGCGTACAGGCCACCCGCGTGTCGCACGGCTCCGAGGGGACACGTCGCTCCTCGGGAGGCGCGCCGGCCATCGATGCGCTCGGCAAGCCGGCGCCCCGCCCCACGAGTGCCGCGTTGGAAGCGCTCGGCGCTCGGCTGGCCAGCGTTGGCGCGGGTCCCTTGTCTCCCTGTCCAAGATGGCGGCCGCAGGCGGCGGCGCGGCGGGAAGCGGCGGGGCCGAGTAAAGCGGCCGCGGCCCGTCCCCACCCTGCGGCCGCGGCTCGGCGCCGGCGGGCCTTGTCGCCGCTGGGCGGCCCCGCAGTCGGGGCACGCCGGGGCTTGCTGTAGGGGCGGAGCCGCGGGCTGGCGTGAGGCTGGAGCCCGCTCGGGTGAGGGGACGCGCGGGCGGGAACGGGGCGGACGAGCCCGCTTTGAACGGAGGCGGTGGCGGGGCCCGGGCTCCGGGGGTTGTCGGGGCGCATGCGCAGGACGGGCCGGCCGCCGGTCCGTGCCCGCGGAGGGGCCGGTGTCGGGGTTCGCGCTCTCGGCCGTGCGCGGAATGGCCGGCGGTGTCGTCTGCCCTCACGGCCCCGGCTGGGAGCCGTGGAGGGACAGGCGGTGAGGGAGCCACCACCGCGGGCAGCGGGACCGAGGAGCGGGGCTCCGTGCGGAGCCCCGGGGCTGCAGAAGAGCAAGGCTGGGCCTTGAACCCCCACGTGTGTGCACTAAGGAACGGGAGACGTGAAGGGAGCTCTTCCCCAGTGAGCCTGTGCCATCGCTGCTGAAACTTGGGAATTTAAAGCAGCGGAACCTAATTGAGGTTTACAAGATGAGAGTAGTTAAGGGTATGTTTTGTATTTGCCAGATTGGAGGGCTGGGCTGTGAGCGCCTTTGGGCAGTATCTGCCAACCTTTGTACCTGCCAAGCAGATGAGATTCAGAAAGAGACTAAAAGATATGCATATAGGTACAAAGAAATCTTAGGCTCTCCAGGTCATCCATTCGTAAATGACTGTCTTCAGCCTGGTTTTGCTGAGCAGTATCTGGAATAGGCCCTTACCATCTTCAGCACAGTACTCTGGTGTTGTGTGTCTTCCCACTGAAGTCTGTGTGACAAACAGCACAAAATGTTGACAACGTCTGGTTTAAGATTAAAAGCCCACAAGTGGCAAGATGCTCTTTTTTATTGCCGACTGCAGTGCTTTCTGCATGTACATATGCAGTGCTCTTGTGTGTAGGTAGAGTCCTTGTGTTTGCTAGCTGCAATATATAATGGTCAGAACACTTGACATTCTGCAGTGGGCGTTTTCCCAAAACCTGAAGAAATAGCATGTATTCCTATGAATTTAAGCAGAAACATCTCCTGTGTACCCACAAGCCTGATATGTGGGTATTTTGTTGTATCAGTTAAGTCACCTCTGTAGGGTGAATAACCTGTACATTGTCAGTATCAGCCAGTTGTTTATAAAATAGAGTTGAATGGGGGATGTACAAGCACAAGCCCTGCTCCCAAAGTGTTCTGGTGTAGCTTCAGTGTGATGAGATTACCATGACAGCTGGGATGAGCAGACTGCTTAGTCCTTGTGGCTGGGTGTTTGCACTTGTGCACGTAAGCACAAACACACAAAGGCAGCTGGGAGCAACTGGATTAATCCCTTAGGAGCAGAACATCAGTCTTTTCTTGCTGGGCTGGTCACTGGCTGAGGAACAAAGGCAGTTTGCTCTGAGGGAACCTGCGTGTGGCTATTCCATAGCAGCAGTGTCCTGCTGTATGCCCTAGCTGGCACAGTGACTCAGTTAGAGGAGGCCTGAAACGTGGCGGGCAGAGCTTGGGTTGCTGCAGGCCCGGCTAAAAGGAGTGCTCTCTTCCATCCCCTCTCCCAGGCTGGCATTCAGCATGGCTGCAGTGCTAGCATTGGGAAACACATCAGAAGGATACACACCTCTAATACAAAATGTGTGATACTCTAGTAAAAAAAAAAAAAAAAACAACAAAATTCTTTTTTAATTTAATTCCTTCTGCTTGGTCCCTTCTTTTCCTTCACTTCATCTGAGATTCAAGGATTTGAAATCTCTTTAAACATGCCACGCTTTGCCGCAGTGGCTCCTGACAAAAAATGGCTTTGACACAGTTTGGGTGCAGTTTTGTGTGTCATGAAAATCAAACTTAGTTGTCTTCTCTCCCTCTTTCTATTTTTGTAAGTAAATTAGTTCAATGATTCAGATATTTTATAAGAAAGAGGTGGTATTTTCTATCTTTAAAATAATACAACATCCACTTTGATTAAAAAACCCAAATTGGTCAAGCCTGAAGAGTGACCACTCATTTCCTTTCCCACTGTATTCCAAAGAATCCTTATTTGGTTCAGAGGAAGTTTCCCCATATACACAGTGATTCTTCTTTATGGGAAGGTTATTTTCATTCTCTGTTTCTCAGACCTTTTCCTATAGATGGGAACGGGGGAAGGAGCCCAAACGTGGCAACTCATTCACAGGCTCCTGCAGGACCACCATGGCTTATGATGGCACCAAGAAGAAAGAAGGTATGACTGCTTCATACTCTCACAGGGATTTGCAAAATAAGTAAATTTTTAAAAAGGATGCCCTTTGCAGCCCTTACTAGGCCAAGCAGTCAGAGTGGGAAAGAAGTTAGGGTGCTGTGGAGCCCTTAAATTTAACCTTGCTCAGTAACTGGAGGATCCCAAGCCCTTGACTTCGAGGTGTAAAGTACTGGGATTAGAACTTGAGAGAAGTGGGTGGTATTTCCTAATGCAGACACTCTGATTGGGAACTCTGCCACTGCAGCTTTTCCCTGCCAAGTCAGTGGGACAGGGAATGAGGTATAACGATAGATTTAGTCACGGTAACATTTCTAGATCCACTTGTCCTTAGGAAGGAATGTACAGGCATTAGAGATCAAATCTAATGATTAGAAATCTAAATCTAAGTGATTATGTTAGAGCATTGAGCCCCATCCCTGTGGTCAGACAGTACAGACTGTTTGTTACCTTTCAGACCTCTGTGCTTGTTGGGTTTTGTGCATAACTCTGTGCCAATGTTCTCTGTTAGCTTATTTTATGAGTGGCCCATTTGTCTTTCATTCCATGTAGTATTTAATTTCTTCCTTTTTTCCCATTTCACATAAATCACAGAGTTCCTAGATAGTCACCGAAGTGTTGATGACGGGCTGGCACCTGGCAGGATACAGCGAGAGAAAAAGCGCTCGTACAAGGATCTTTTGCAAGAGGAAGACGAGATAGCAACTCAGGTAGAAACCCTCAGAGAAAAGGTTCAAGGTGTAAGAATGTGCATAAAGGTAGTGATGGAATGGAACGGGATGGAATGAGTTTCTTGTCCTTTTTATGATTTTTTTTTCTAATTTAGAAATGCATGTAGAAAAGAGCAAGAACACCTAATCATGCACTGTATTGTTCAGTAACTTTCCTGGGGAAAAGGAGGGGATCAGTCCCTGATTCTGATTTTTCTGGCCTCAGAATGAGATAGTTAGAAGTGTTGTCCTAGAGTTGATGTAGAACCTTGCAAGTCAGAAAATGCTATGAATAACTTCTTACACACATTTTTAAAAAATAGCATTGTATAAATGGCCAGGAAAGGATGGATAGAATATTAACTGATGGACTGTTGTCTTCCTAATTCTGCAGACAGCCTGAAACGATAGTTCTTGAGAAGAATGAACTTGCCCTGTTTACCTCTTCAGGGACTTAACTCTTAAAATCATATAGTGGCAACTTTAGTTTCTTCAAAGCTTTCCTCTTTGAGGTACTATTTCTGCTCTTAGCTCAGAGGTGGCTATCTAAGTGATTTGGGTTTTTTTTCATCTCGAAAGCAAGTTCTTGTTTAAAATTAAAATCTTCTACCATGCAGTTGGAATTCTTTAGAGGAGCTTCAGTTTCAGGGCCATAAATTGATGAAGACACAGATAATAATTAGGTGACATGGCACATTAAAGACATATTTTTGTCCTATCATTCTAGTCGTCACCTGCCTGTACCTCCTGTTACTTCTTTTTTAGCATAGTAAGCATGAGCTGCTCTCCTTGGTTTTCAAGGCTTGACAGTCTATGCATCTGAAGTTATTTCTTAGTTTTATTAAAGGGTAGATGTCTGTTTTTTTATCAACTTATCAGCTGATCTCCAAGTGGTGGCTTTCACTGCCCATATCTCAACACTTTCCAATCTGCTTTTTCTTTTATGTTGCTCCTCTCACTTGGGGGTCTCCCTACAGAGATCTGTCTTTCAGTTTCTTTGGAGCCCTGCTGTGCTGCTGTGCCTACAGAAAGCTTGATGTCAGTTAGGTGACTGTTGTGCTGAAATCAATCCTGGCTAGTGATATTTTTTGTATTCTCCCACCTATCTGTAACATGTGTTTTGTCTTACTTTAAACCTACACTGTGTGCTCTTGGGGACAGAGTAAGTTTCCTTCTAGCACCTAGAATGATGATCCTGGTTCATACCTACGGTTCTGTGATGTTACAGTAGTATAAAAAACTTTTGATATATCCTACAAATTTTTATCTATGTTAATAGTCCATGTGACTCTCATATTATTTCCCTCCTTTTTGTCAGCAACTTTTTTTTCTTCTTCCAGGACAGTGAGTTTTTTCCAGGGACAGAAACTCACAAAAAGAAGAGAAAGCACTCCTCTGATGAGTTCTGCTACAGAGGTAAGGTAGTAATCAAGCAGGGGAAGGGGCTAGCAGATCATGACTTTAAGGAAAGGATGCTCTTAAACCAGTGTCATCAAGCTTTGTGATTAGCATTTTTAGGAGGAGAGTACATCAACCTGCCTTAGGGCAAGTAATGAGAAACCTGACACTGATCAGCACCAGACAGCAGAAGATTAGGGAATTATATTTTCAGAGTCTGTCTTAACAAATTGCCATTGTAGGGGGTAGAGATCTTCCACCCCCTATTCACTGACAAGTTGTAGTTTTCTAACTCATGCCTTCACATTTGACATTTGCTTTTCTTGTTTTCTATTGCATTGCAAACTAATCATACTTACAGGTAGTATAACTTTCTCTGAATTTATAAAAATAGAATGTCTGAGGTTGAAAAATAAATGCTTTTCTGTTCAGTTATTCTCACAGTTAATTAGTTGGCCAGAAAAATGACAATTCAGGTCATAGAAGCTTAACACATTTAGGATTTATTTTTGGTCCAATAGAAGGAGAAAGCCAAGATGAAATTTCATCTTGCATCAAAATCTGTCTACAGAACGAAAAAGCTCATCTTTTCAACTAATTGGTTTCACTTTGGCTTAAAATGTCATGAAAACCTTGCACTTGACATGTAATTTCAGTTAGATGTTTCATCAAAACATTTTATTTCACAACTCACAAATAGAGTTTCACGAAACTTCAAGAACTTTCCTACTGTCTCTACCTTCCTTAAATTATTTGACCAGCTCAGGTGTCACAGCCTCTGAATTGTGTCAGTAAGGCTGTGCAGAGCTGGCTGTGGCTCTGTTTAAGCCAGGCTGTAAATTTGTCACCTGTAATTGTAAGGCTCACAGGATTCTCACTTACCTTCTTCACCATCTTTAAGGAAATCATCTCAATGTACGTTTCTCTTGATCTTTTTCAGGTGTCTCGCCTTTGGATGTACCATCGAAGAAGAAGAAAAAAGCAGCTTCTAGCCCATCCTCAGCTGATGCAACCATGGATTTACTCAAGGCTATCAACTCACCTTTGGCCACAAGCTCGAAGTCTTCAAAGAGGACCTCTGAAAAATCATCTCATTCTTCCTCTGGCCATTCTGAAAGCAGAAAGGAGCATCCCAAGAAGAAGCTGAGTGGGAGCAGTGGGGAGCACTCAGTGGATGATGGCAGCTCTCACAAATCTAAAAAAATGAAACCTCTTTATGTGAACACGGAGACACTTACTCTTCGTGAACCTGATGGCTTGAAGATGAAGCTCATCCTTTCACCAAAAGAGAAGAATAGTGCAGCAGATGATGATTCTGTATCCTACTCTTCAGCACCAGCAGCTGCAAAGAAATCTTCAAAGAAATCAGCTCGAGATGAGCAAGGCTCTTTCCTGCTGGGGCATGATCTGCAGAGCTTCCTGAAGTCATCCCGGAAGAAGCACAAACCACCTCCAGACTCACATCCACCTTCTGAGAATTTTGGTGCTGACACCTCCCTTCATTCAGAGGGCCATGGAAGTGAGTACGAGGTTTCAGGTATGGAGGTACCGCCAGAATCTGGTTCTTCTTCTGGTGGAGAGTTGGAAGCTGGAGAGCTGGTGATAGATGACTCCTACCGGGAAATCAAGAAGAAGAAGAAGTCAAAAAAAAGTAAGAAAAAAAAGGACAAGGAGAAACACAGAGAGAAGAAACACTCCAAGTCTAAAAAGAGTTCTGGGCACTCTCCTGTGGCAGTAGCAGAAGCAAGAGTGTCACCACCACCTCCCAGTACCCCCTATGTTGTCCCTCCACCTCCTCCTGCTGTTTTTCACTCAGATGGTCAAGGTGAAAAGAGGAGGAAGAAGGAAGAAAAGGAGAAGGACAAGGCCGAGAAATGGGAAAAGGAAAGGGAAAAGGAAAAGGAAAGAGAAAAAGAAAAGGAAAGAGAAAAAGAAAAAGAAAAGGAAAGAGAGAAGGAGAAGGAAAGAGAAAAAGAAAAGGAAAGAGAGAAGGAAAAGGAAAGAGAGAAGGAAAAGGAAAGAGAAAAAGAGAAGGAAAAAGAAAGAGAAAAAGAGAAGGAAAGAGAAAAGGAAAGAGAAAGAGACAAAGTAAGGAAAAATTGGAGGGAAAATAGAAATTGGGTGGTGGGTAATGGTGAATTAGGCACTCCATTACAAAGGCATGTTAAATTGAAACAAAGCATAACTGATACCAGTTATCAATGGCTTGACTGAAGCATGTTTGGAAAAATGTGTCAGCCACTATGATTTCTGTTTGTAGCAAAAGGAATATATTTTCTTCTGGCTTTATGGCACAGTCTTCAGCCAATAGAGGTTCTCCGGGACAGTTATACTTAATTTTGCTTGGTGCAGGTCATGTAGCAAGCGTATCTGCATTTTTTTTAATGTGACTGACTAGCTATTCCCAGGCAGAGTTTTGGACTAGTGATCAAAGTTCCTGTAAAAAGGAATCAAGCTGTTACCTGAAAACTGAAGATATTTACCCATTTACTCCTGTATTTAAAAGAAATTCTAACTAATAGACTACCATGTTCCCAGTTTTGTCTTGTACTTTTATATACAGTTTTCCATGGTTCCTGCATAGACAAGAGTAGCAGAAATGGTAGCTAGCACATGAACGAGTTTACAAATGAGATAACTGTAGCTGTGTAGGTAAAAGGGGGAAAGCAGCTTGTGCATGTTCAGATAGAGAAATAATGCTTTGTATGAGGACAGAGCCCAAATCTGTTCAGCCATTATTATCCTATTTTGTTTGGGAATTTTTCCCTGATCATAGCTCAGCAATTTCAATACCTTTGCTGTCAATGTACTACACATTCTCTTTTTCTGCCAAATGGAAGTACTTTGTAAGGATGCGGGGAATGGAACAAAACATTACCATGAGGAGTAAATTGTTTTGACAGATCTATAATAGGTACTGTGAATAGTATAACAGATACTGGGTTTTATTATAGGTTTTAAAACAGATACATTAACAAAGTTGTATGTTGATCCTGAATTTAGAATAGCAGCTTGTTGAGTTTTGCAGGATAAGCCTTGTGCTAAGACTGGTTCTGGCTGATTCATGTGCTTTCATAAAGACTAAATTCAGTCAGAAAATGTAAAGGACTGGGTTTTAAGGTTCCTGATCTAAGTACCATATCTTTATTTAAGTCTTTAATAAATGCCAAATTCTTATTTAATTGGACAAGGTCTCATCATAATCAAAAATCTTTGTTTCCTTTCTTCTTCTGACTAGCCAAAGAAGAAAAACATGTCTGCTTATCAAGTGTTCTGTAAGGAATATCGTACAACTATTGTGTCCGAGCACCCTGGAATAGGTAAGGGAATAATCCAACCTTGTCTTCTCTTGATTTTACACCAATCAGATTAATTAGCAGAACATGTAGTCTCTGTTTCAGACCAACTTCTTAATTTTGACATAATGCAAAAACTCTGACAATGTTATTTAGGATAAGAGGTGGCAAAGGGGACAGGAGTGGATTTCATAATTGTATTATAATTTTATTTTAACCAAGTTTGACTCTAGATAAATAAGTTGCTAGCTCTTGCTTTGCAGAAAAAATTACCTTCATTGTGTTGCTTTCCTGTAAATACACTGTGACTTCATCTTCCTGCTATCAGCTTTTATTTTCATTTTAAAGAGTAACAAAAATGCACATTTTCAGGACTGTGGAGAGTTCCACTTGTAAAATGGCTTGCTTCCTAAATGTCTATGCATGAGCCAGTAAATTCCCTATGTTCTCTCCAGGATTTTATGATCAAAATTTATTTAATATCTCTCTCTCTCTCTTTCCTTCT
>VZDJ01000426.1:11677073-11708854 GCA_008694505.1 Cyanoderma ruficeps
TCTTTCTCTCTCTCTCTCTCTCTCTCTCTCTCTCTCTCTTTCTATCTCTCTTTCTCTCTTTCTTTCTCTCTTTCTCTCTTTCTGTCTGTCTTTCTGCCAGATTTTGGAGAGCTAAGTAAAAAGCTGGCAGAGGTGTGGAAGCAGCTACCTGAGAAGGATAAACTGGTGAGTGTTTGTGTGAGATGTTTTTGTAAAATGATTTCAGTGAACTAGGTGCTTAGATCAGAATGAGCTGGCAGCATTGCCACAATGCCTTGAAATATGTTACCTATATCCCTAAAGCATGTAAAGGTGGAAAGTATGGAAACCTTACCCTTGCAAACATAAAAGAATTCATTTTCTTCTCATGGGATTGCTTCACCTCCTAGCTACGTAACATCATTCTGCCTCCAGGTCCTGGCATCAGGTAACAGAATTACCTAATGTTATGAGTCTTTCTTTTCTTGCCATGGTAACTACAGATCTGGAAACAGAAAGCTCAGTATCTCCAACACAAGCAGAATAAAGCAGAGGCCACCACTGTGAAGAGAAAGGCATCATCTTCAGATGGTGCACCAAAAATGAAAGGTAATTGTTGCACTTTATTTGTCTCATCTCTTTCCTTGGACAGGGAAGTTAGTGTTGCCTGTGGAATAAAAAACTAAGGTCCTTACCTGCTTTACCTCCCTGCCTGCTTTCTCCCAAAGCAAGACATTTAAATCACTAGTCAAATCAACTTTTCTGTGAGAGCGAGAATGATGTCAGCATTTTCCATAAAGATTTCCTTATCTGGTTCATAGAATGGCATCGGTTTTGGCAGTTTAGGAGTTGAAATTTAAAATAAGAAGAGGCAGAAAGGAGGTTCTAGTGAGATCAGTTTGCTGCTAGAGGGAAGGTGGGTTGTTCTGGGTTTAGCATCTCTGATACCAAATCTCCCCAGTTTCATTCAGCTGAGGTAGATGTTCTGTACGTGTGAAAAAAAAGTTTCAACTCCAAAGACTATAGGAGTAGGGCAACAAAACAATTTAAGCATCTCATGCCTGTGAGATTTGAACTTTAGTAACTAAATAAGCTTGCAAGTAAAAGAGTGAAAGCAAGGAATATGGAATTTTAATTTGTGTTTTCCAGCTTCTCCAACAGGAGTGATTTCTCCTCACAAAAAATCCCCTACCAGCACCGTTGTGGTGCCTTCCTCACCAGCCAAAGTCCCTGAGACAGATCCCATTGATGTAGCTGCACATTTACAGTTGCTGGGTGAATCTCTGAGCCTCATTGGACACAGACTGCAGGAAACAGAGGTGAGCTTGCAACCAGCAATGTGATGTCTTGTAATTTACATAATGCATTCAGATGGATGATTATTTTATTTTCTTAAAGGTTTAACTGGTGGTTTTTTGTTCAGAAGAGAAACTAGAGGTGGCATGCCTTGTTTCTTTGATGCATCACTCTTTATTTTCAGTGAAATGAAAGGCCTCAGTAAAGAGTAGGTATCAAAGAAAGAGAGATGCTTGGCAGCTCGAGTCCTTGAAAGTAATCTGTAGTTCAGCAGACTCTTCAGTCTTTTCTTACTGTATGTTCACCTTGGATTTGGTACTTCCCTTGCCATTTTGTCAGTCTCTGGTCAGTTTCTGTTACTGTTCTACTTTTTGGAATACTATCAGCCTTTCCCAAGAAGTTTTTTGCATGTCCTCTAGTTTTCTGGCACTATCATATTGCCAGTGCTTTGGATAGGGGCTACAATTGTTTGAACTTACCTGGTAACATAATGTCATATTTTAATGGTTACCTACTGTTAAATGATGGGGACTCTATGAATGCACATTCACATGTGTACGCTCTGAGAACTCAGCCCAGCCTCTTAAGAGGAAAACATATTTGTCTCAAATAATATCACTGAGTTTTATGAGTAGCATAATAATCTCACCTCACTACACTTGCTTATTTTATCAACAGTGAAATAAATGTTCTTGTATTTTGGTTTTGGTATGACTGATTGAGATCATGAGAACAACCAGAGCCCAGAAAAGCACACAGACAAATTCCCTTTCCTGAAAGTATATCAGTGACTAAAACATTTGTTATAGACTTAGCATTTCTTTAACTTCAAAAATAAAACAACTATTGTCATTAGGACTCATGTAGTTAACAAAATAGATGGTACAAAATGGCACAGAAAATATATTATAAGAATTTGTGGGATTAGTGTTTTATGCAATTGACAACTTTCTGATATGTTCCATTGTTCCTACCTTAATCTTGCACCAGTTTGTTGCCTACTGAACTCTAAACTTTTTGAGCCAGCAGTCTCTCTGTGAAGTACGAGGCACAGTTTTGTTACTGTGTAAATAGTGAAAGTGGACTGGAGGAGCTGAAGCCACAGTATCTGCATGAGAATGGATACAATTGAGAGAGAAGCCAAATTTCTACTATTCATCCCTATCCAATTTTTTTCTTTCCTCACTACCAGGGAATGGTGGCTGTTTCAGGAAGTTTGTCAGTACTCCTAGATTCAATCATCTGTGCTTTGGGCCCACTGGCATGTCTGACCACACAACTGCCTGAGCTGAATGGCTGCCCAAAGCACGTTTTGGTGAGTTCTTTATGGTTATTTTCTTTCTAGGACTGTTAATTTCAGTAGAGTCCAAATAGAGCTTTTCTGATTAATCAGTGTAATGTAATTATAATTCCAATGCAATAAGAAAATGTGTCTTGGTCATGGACTTTTATAGAGGGATATTTATTGAAATTCTTACAGATACTGCCATTGTACAATATTGTGCAACCTTTTTTTCTTCCATTGGCAACTTATCTAATATTTGTAGCATTGATTGCAGTGTGGGTAGATCCTATTTTAGTCATGATGGAGTCAATCAATCTGAATCAAGTAAAAGTATACCATTTTTTTTTAAAACGTTCTAATTTTCCATAAAAATAAAACCCACCTTCCAGCTGTTCTGTATCACATAAGCTGTTTTTCCTTCAGTAGCATAAAAACCAATTTGTGATCTCAGGATTCTCAATGTGATGATGTAGGACCTTTTGCAAGTGGGTACAACCTTCTCTGAGGAAAGAAAAATAGTCTCTGTCTTAAGGAGCTGCATATCATCAGTTTCTTTTCCACTTAAGGCTACTCATTATAATGAGCCCTGATTTAGCAACAGCTTGTAGCATCTTTTGTAGCCTGATGTGGGCATAGATTAAGATGGCAGCAGCCATCAGGTGTCATACTTCCTACAGGAGATGTGAATAAAGCAGCAAAGGAGAGGAGCAAAAATAAAAAAATACAGTCTGCAAAAGTTAAGAGACTAAAAACAAATCTGGCAGAGGGGGCAATAAAAATGAGATATGAATTGACAAGTCATAGGGCAGCCCAAACATTTATTCATTAAGAGAATAGACTGTCAACAACAGGAACAAAGTTGACAGTTTAGTCTGTGAACACTCACAAACTGGCTCTATGGACAAAAGCTGAGTCAGTGGGGTGTTCCCATCTTAAGCCATGGAAAAACTCCGATGCTTTTTTTTCCTTCCTGCTTGCCAAGTTTGTTCAGAGCAGTGACGCCACATGACCAGTGGTGCATTTATTAGAAACTCGATCAACTTATTGTTATAAGGAGCAATGGAGCTTTAGATGAATTATGGCAGCTATACTTCGCTTCTGGAAACTAGTGTTCAGGAGCTGATAATAAGTCTGATTTTCATCAGATATGACGGTGGTGTTCTAAGACACGGATACGCCCCAGCAGTTGTGTTGCAATTTAAATTTGAGACAGTAGGTGGCATTGCTAAGTTCTAGAGTCTAAAATCGACTCGTGCAGATCCAGCTGCTCCGTCTCTCAGTTAAAGATGTTGTTCCTAAGGCCTCCTTCAGCTATCCAGCCACCGGCTTGCGCTTACTGAAGCACTGCATCTGAAAAACATATAGCTGGGTCTTTTTTTCTGATGTGCATGAGAAGGATTGCTACTCTCAGAATTCTGTTACATTTTCAAAGAAAAACTGAAGGCTTCTTTTTGCCATCTGACACTCTATTAGAGGTGGTCAGTAGGCAGATTTAGTTGTGTCATCCTACAGCAACTTGTAACACAAGTGACTGTGGTTAGTACCCTCACCTGTGCCATTTTTTAAGGATTTCAAGTTATTACGTGACACTAAAAACCACCGAATTTCTCTTCCCAGTCAAACACACTAGACAACATTGCCTACATCATGCCTGGACTTTGATGGGAAAGGATCCTGGGATGTACTCAACCTCTGTGTAACTGACTTGTGTACATGCACTATGCCGGCGCTCCTGAAGGGCTCCATGTGGAAGCTTTTAAAGTTTTATATATGTATATTATATACATAGGATTGTAACTATTTGACTTCTGTTTTATGAAAAGTTGTGAAGTTAAGCTGAGAAAACCCTTTTGTGTTGGTGGGTGAAATGTCCTCCAACCTGAAAGTATTTTGTATGAAGAATTCAGAAAGCTTTTGAGATATTCGCCTTAAATTCAGATTTAGTGGGGGAAGCAAACAGAATGGACTTCTCCGTATAAAGAAGAAAGCTGTCACCGTGAGAGGGCTCATTGAAACAGGCGGCCCAGAGAGGTTCTTGACCATCCTTCCTTGATGATATTCGTAAACTGAATGAGCAGCCTGCTCTGGTTGGACTTGCTTTAAGCAGGGGGATGGACTGGATGATCTCCTGATATCCCTGCCTAAACTAAAGTATTCTGATATTTTGTGGGGAGGTAGAGATTATAATATATTTTGGACCAAGGAATAGAATTGAATTCTTCACCAGCCCTATTTGTAGCTCTTTTTCTGTTTAAAACCCACTTCTTGAAGGGGAAGCTGGATAGCTTTTTGCTTCTTGGTCACTTTCTCCAGCCCCTACTTCTCAGTCAGTAATAACTGAAAGTTGTCAGTGTCGGCTGGCTGGTCTGGTAGCTGGCATTTGAAGTGAAGTAGAAGATGACAACAAGTTTAATTTCTCCTTGTGGACTCGTATTCAAATCATCATTAGCACAATGCATCAACCCATTGGATTGCCTTGAGAGAATGAACCTCTTGCTGATTTTTCCATGGCATGGTTAGCCTGCTTTGATGGAAAGGAATAAAGAAGCAGATGGGAAAGACTTGGATTGCTTCTGCCCATCTTGCACCTGTTTTGTGAAATGGCTCATCCACCATCCCTCTCACCAGCACTATTGCAGGAGGCGTGGTGCTGCTGCAAGGCAGTGACCAGTGCCCAGTTTGAAGCAGTTATGGCCAAGTAAGGCACATGTGGGTTGATTGGACCAGTTTCCCTTCCTTCCAGCCACATACTTGGAGTTTGGTTTTCTGCTCCTCTGGAAGCGGAGCCACAGGAGAACACTTGATTCCTGTTTAGGCTTTTGTCTGTGTGTATGTATGTGTATGTGGTGTTCATATCACATGTATTTAACTTTTACCAATATCTGTAACAGATTTTAATTTATCCTGTATATTTCTCTCTGTGTGTATATATTTATATATATATACATAATTTAAAAGCAAAAATTCCTCCCTCAGCCAACAGTGTGTGAAAAATGTGAATCAAGTTTGCCTCACCTCACTTCGTACAGGAATCAACTCGATGTATAGTAGTAGGCATGGGCATTGTGTAAGGAAACACCAGGAAGATTCTGTGTGTTTGTAGAAACAGGCTATCTTGTGAAGGTAGACAGAACAACTGAAATATCATTTGACTCAGGTCTTATCAGCTCTGTAACAGGAAAGTTTTAAAATTGCAGAAGAGGCATTTTTTACTTCCAAGTAAGTCTAGCTTGTTTTTTAGGACAGTTGAAAGTGATCTGTCTCTCATTGTGGCTGAGCCCCAAATCAGAAATAAATCAAAACCTGGGGTGTGGAGGCGAGTTTTTCTCCTCATGCCTCTTTGCCATGTGTTCTCCAGATGTGCCTGTACAAGGTAGTCTGTCTCTTACAGATCTTTTCTCATTGCAGTGATGGGTTTTCTCAGCAGAGAAGGCACAGAAGGTCCTTAGACCACCAGAACACATTTTAACTTAGGACAAATCCCAGTGAGCCTGGAAATAGGAAGGGCCCAGGAGGGAGGCAGTCCAATCCTGCTTCAGATCCTGGTCCATATTAAAGCATCTGCTGTTGTGAGCAGCACAAAATAACTGGCTCTTTCCAGCCCTTCACAGTTGAGAGCATTGTGGTGAAGGGGTAGATCTGCTTTTGAAGAAACAGAAGGGGATCAGCTTTAGCTTTGTCCTCTGTACAACAAAAAACTTTTCAAGAATGAAAAACACACACAACCCTGGTGTATTGTATTTTTATTAAAATTTGTACACTTTGTATAATCTGTATCTTGTGGTATTTGGTACTATAGGGAAACTTTGTCAAGGCTTAGCAGTTTTTATATTTTTGTTATTTCTTTGCTGTTTGGTCCTGATTACATTACAATTATACACAGACTTTTTTGTACTGTACTTACAATATAATTTTTTTTTAAACTTCTGGAGTATTGTCATTCATTTCTGGCGTGTGCTGTTGTTACTACTTGTATTTAATGTTTCTCAGCAAAACACATCCAATCCTAACCCTGCTAAACCCACTCACTTGGCAGGCAAGCTGTAGTTTCCAGCACTGCTGGTCATCCAAATTACCATTCAGGTTCCTGACTGCTTGGGGCTCTCCAGAAGGGAGATGTAGCATGGAGCACTGCAGGTAACACCAGGGTATTTGTCTCCCCAGCTGCCTCACCTCACTTCAGGTTTGTGATGTTCAGGTGACACCAATACACAGGACTTGAGTGTGTTATGCAGGATGTCAGGCGTGGCAGCATTAGAGCAGGATTTGTGCTGGTTATTAACACGTCCCATTTTCTGGATATGGGTGTTGGTTGATTGCAGCCTCAGCTTGGGCAGGGCAGTTGCTTGGGCTGGGAGCTTGTCCCAGAAGGTGTCAACCACCCTGTGTAGAGTCATAGAATGGTTTAGGTTGGAAGGGACCTTAAAGATCATTTCCAACACCCCTGCCACAGAGAAGGACACCTTCCACAAAAAATTTGCTCAAAGCCCTATCCAGCCGGGCCTGGAACAATTCCAAGGATAGGGCATCCACAACTCTCGGCAACCTGTCCCACAGCCTCACCACGCTCCCAGTAATTTCTTCCTGTCTCCTGAGAGTACGCTCTCTTTCCGGGCTGTGGAAAATTAAAACCCCATCGCCACAGGCTTTCCAGGGTTTGGGCACCGCTCAGGCTCGCGGGTGTTCCACGAGCTCGACGTGGTTGCAGCAAGCGGCGGACGCTCTCAGCGGCGGGAGCCCCTCGGTTCCTGCGGCCCAGGGCTAAGGGCCAGCAGGACCAGGGACCCATCGGCTTGCACACCGCTCTACTCCGGCAGCCGCCGCCCTTCCGCGGCCGCTCCGCGCCTCACTCAACCCGTGGCACGGTGGGGCCGGTCCGGGCGGCGAACGGTGGCGTCACAGCGGGGCCCGGCGGGGCCCGCCCCGGCCGGCGCGCGGGTCACGTGAGCGGCGGCGGCGGCGTCAGCTGATCGCGGCACGGCGGCGGCGGCGATGGACTTTCTGCTGGGGAACCCCTTCAGCTCCCCGGTGGGGCAGCGCATCGGTGAGACCCGCACCCGCGTCCCCCGAGCCTCCCCGCGCCCCACTCGCCCGCCCGACCCCGCGCCCCCGAGGGCGTCCGCCGGACCCTTCCTCGGGGAAACGCTGGCCCCCGCCTCCGCGGCGGGACCAGCAGCACGCTGACCAATCAGGGGAGAGATCCGTCCGACTGACGGGCGTTGATGGCCAATAGCGAACGCGCAGCCCGAGGCGGCTCCGTCGGGGGCCCCGCCAGCCAATCCGGGCGCGAGGGGGTCTCGGGGTGGCGAGGTGAAGTTTGGTCCCTTAAAGGGGCCGCCGGCCGGTGGTCCGCGCCACGCCCCCCGGCACTGTCGTGTCCCGTGATTGGCTTGGGGCCATTCCCGCCTGCGCTTCTTCGGGGGCTTCAGAGAGCTGCTGATTGGCTGGGCTCCAGCCAGGGCAGCCTATCGCGTCCGGGCGGGAACGGGGCGCCTGACCCGCGGTGGATCGAGAGGAGCCCGCGAGACCCTGGGCTGTGGGAGGGGGTCAGCGCGGGCTGCAGGGACACCGGGGCTGTGGGGACAGTCGCCTCAGGCTGGGCTGGCCCTGGCGCAGGTGGCTCGCCCAGTCGAATCCGTGTTCCGTACCTGAAGGACTCACGCGCTGGGCAGCTGGGGGTGTTTGCCCACCCTGAGCCTCCCCGCACTGAGCTGTGGGACAAGTGGTGCCTGGTGGTGCCGTGCCCTGGTTCCTGCAGCTTGAGCTGGCTCACGGCTTGGAGTACCAGCTCTGGCAATGAACACAGCACCCACCCTGTGCCCTGGCAGGCCCATGGGCACGTGGTGTCCTGCAGTCACTGTGCTCAGGGCAGCTTGGGGGAACAAGGGAGAAGGATGTGGCCTGAGAAAGTGGAGCAGAGATGCCACAGTTTGAGAAAAGAAGACCATCAAGAGCTGCACTGGTGTCAGAACAGGGATGCAGTTCTTAAAATGCTTAGGATGAAGATTCTCTGTTCCCATGTTGTGTTCCTTAAGGGCCTTGAAGTTGTGCTTGAAGGTTGATGCCCATTTAAACTCTCCACTTGTAAGTTTATGCACTTGCTCATTCTTGCTGTTCATTGCTTGTCAGACCTTTGCTCTTTGCTGTAACATCTAGTCCCATATTCAGTCTTTTTGGTGTCCTTACATGGGTGAACAGGAGGCTGTGCCAGGGGTGGGAAGAGAGCAAACAGCTGTTTTAAGTCATGCTTTTATTATGTTTTCACCCAAAGTCTGTCAGGGGCACTGTGATGTGCCACTCTGGTGTTGGGACAGATAGGTGAGATGCATCACAGCCAGGTGGTGGAACGATCATCAGAGAAGACTTTGTGCCATCAAAACCCTCCAGTTGATCTTTAGCAGAAGATCATCACATGTTTCATCACACGTTCCAGGAGAAGCCACCTCCTGCCCTTTTCTGAATAAGTGGTCTTTGTTCCTCAGTGAATGTATCAGATATGTCCTTTTGTTTGGGTAGAGGCAATCTGAAGTTGCCTCACAGATCTTCTGGTCAGTTTAGTAACCAGATTGTAAGTGCGTTATACCTCTAGGCTTTGTTTCAATTAAATAAGGGATTCCCAAGCAACAAAGCAACAACAAAAAAGAGGAAAAAAGACAAGTTTTTTCAAAAGTGTTGTCTAGGAGTTGAGAAGTGTCGGAGTCCAGGGCATCCCTTTGGATGACCTGGGACCTAGGGAGTTTGAACCCTGGACAGGGGGGTGTGGAGCTGATCCAGGGGGGTTGGAGACCTTGGCACAGAGCCCAGGAAGACATTGGGTTTGATTTTAGTCCATGAGAGAGGCTTCCAACATTGAGAGAGGAATTACAAACCTCAAAGGTGTAAAAATAGTAGTTTAGCACAGCACAGGGTGAAAAATTTTGTAGTTTAGGGGTTCTTAGAATAGAGGTAAATGGGGGATAAGATGGAGGATTTAGGGTGTTGCTGTAGGTTCCTCTTCGTTCTCCATCTTCTGATGTGGTGATGACACAAAGTAGTTTGAGGGGATTGGGTCAAGGTAGAAATGAGCCTTCTAGTATAGGTACTACACATTGGCACAAAATTGTAAATAGTGGACACGTAGTTATCTGTATAAAAGTAAAGCAACGCCCCATCGGCAGTCAGTCGCCTCGTGTCCCAGCCGCTGTCCAGACCTCAGCTCGGTGCGGAGAAAACTCTGAGATATCAAATAATAAACAACACGAGAAACCTGAAAACAAGGCCTTGAAGACTCCGCTTTTTTCTTGCGACGCTGCTCAGGGCTTTTAGAGGGCCAAGGACTTTTAACAACCTGAATTTCGGGTGAGAAACCAAACCCGAGAGAGAAGCAGAGGTGTGATACTAGGGAGATCTTACTGACTGGGATTTACTGGGGTTATGGGAGTCCAAAGAGGTGGAGGAATTAGAGTGTATGAGAAAGGAGCTCTGTGGAGGACTTGAAAGGGCTGGTGATTGAAAATATGAGTATTTTCTTCTTTTGAACACTGCCTATCAACATCCTGGGAACACGGATAAATGCTATCTTCCCTACTTAATTTGGGACACAAATATAACTTCCCCAAACTAGTTTGGTAGGTGTTTGGCAGCTGCGTGTCCAACCCCTGAGCCTCATTACTGAACCTGCACAGTGCTGCTGCCCTGGGCTGTCAGCAGAAAGATAATACTGCGTCCTTGTAAATTATCTGGGCAAAGTCATGTATGCTTGATATAGCTTATGAAGTCTAAAATAGCTTTAGATGAAGGCTAAGGAATAAAAAAAGAAATCCTGTGTGGCACACTGAAAAATGTTCTCAAATTCCTTCATTAAAGTTAATCTAATAAGACCCATTTATTTTGCTGACTAGGAAAGCAATGCAGAGATAATCTGAGTGATCTGTGACAGAATGAGTCAGTTGCAGATGAGTAGGTTTTCTAGTTTCTTACTCACAGTTCTGAGATTTAGTCACAAAAGTTGCCTCTGTCCTGGTTTTGCACCATGATGTCTCCCCAAATAAGAGGAATACAGACTTGCTTGTTTGGGGTTTATTGTATTTGTTTCTGTTGTATGGTCAGGGGTTTTTTAAACACCAGTGGGAAAATTTCCAAAGAGTGATAAAGCATCATAGTTCAGATTCCCCCCTCAAAAGGGAAATCCATTACACCTCCACCTAGGAGATACGAGAAGCTGTTTTCCATTTTCAAAATGGAAAATCTAATTTCAAGGAGGTGAATTCTCTCTGAGTGAGAGAATGGAGAAGAAACCACGAATGTTCACTCCTCACCCTGGAAGTCTAAAATAACTAGTAATTATAGCAATACCAAAAGGGACAGAGGCAGGTTATTTCAGTGAGTGAGGGCAGGCAAGGGACAGAAGTAACGGTGTAGCACAGAGATGACACAGATTTTTTTATGGATGGGGGATATTTTAAGCATGAAGAGCAGGAAAAGTTGAGACTGTAAAGAGGGAGCAAGTAAGACTCCTGGGTGAGGAAGAGAGGCAGATGCAAAACAATATGCCAGAAAAATCCCCACAACTTTTTGGATCACACCTTGCAGGTGTTCCTGCACCCCTCTGGGTGCTCTGTGGGTCCCTGCAAGGTTGTGCTTCTCAAAACAGTATTGCCTTGTCTTCTGGAGTATTGCCTGCTCTGTCTGGAGTAAAAGGGGCAAAGGCAGCAGTAGAAGAGTCACTTGATCCCTGAGAATTTGAGCTGATTCACAGGAAAGGAGCAGGAGTTCAGAGACACAAATACCCACACCACTATGTCACTGCAGTCTGTGTCCATCACCATCCTTGAATTAGGTTTGGAGCCATATCTCTGGTCTCTCTAAAACGCACCTTGTCCTCTCAGACTTTCGGGGAAGGATACAGCTGAGTGGTGAAGTCCTGACAGAGTTGGTGCTGAAGTTCCCTCAAGGGAAGTAAAAGCATGAGGCTTGTACAGGATGCTGATTCGGGCCTGTGAGTTTGTGAGCTGAAGAGAAGCTGGGAGAAGGGACATCTTGCATTGTGTTCTGCTGAACCTAAGCTCTCATACAATGAATTGCTGGTGCCCTCAAATGCCTGTTGAAGTGGGTGAGAAGGTGCTTGATGTTTTGCTGAGGAGCTTAGACCCAGCAAGAAGCATTGGAGGGAACACTGAAGGCTTCACTTGGAGGAGGGGCAGACCATATTGTGGGCAAAGGATTTCTGAGCAGCTTCTGGCTGGTTATGGGTGGTCCAGGTCTGGAATGGGGAGCAAAGGGGACAGGAGCCTCAGTACCTTCTGTCCCTGGCTCCTGTACTTCCCCACACGACTGACTGCAGTGCTGCTGCAGGTACAGCTGAGTGGGATCCCCAGCCCCACAGTGTGCTCTCCTCTGCCACCAAGGCAGAGACAATAACCTTGAAAAGAAGCAAAGTTGTGAAATGTACTCATAGCACAAAGCAATGTACTGCTCCTTTTTGCCAGTTCTGCCAAGTGTTTGGAGTTCTTTGCTGTCTGCTGGTTCCAAATAACTTTTATCACCTGCAGTCAGCAGGAGCACATTCAATGCCATGCAGGAAAAGAGCTGATGCTCTGGTTCAACCCATACCGCAGTCCTGCACAGTTCTGGGTTGATCTGAGTAATTTGTGAGGCAGCAGACTGGAATCACACAAACCCCAGTGCTGTCACACCCGGAGAGCCAGACTGACTGCCAAAACAATGTGGCTTTGGAGCACCCCCATGAAGGGCCTCCTGTATATTCAGTAGCTGGGTGGTTTGGGGCTTGGAGGGGGATGGCATTTGCAGGCTCACAATAACCTCTGCCTGGGGAATTCTCTGCTGCAGGTCAGGCTGAGCTGGTAACACACAGAAGTAGGTGCTGCCTGATGAGTCCCACAAGGCAGAGTGCTGGGCATGCGGCAGTGCTTGCTCTTTTTAGGGACTTGTTGCTGTCCCCAGCCATGCTGGGCTCAGTTTTCGCGTGGAGCAGACAGCTCATGTGCTAATTACAGCTCATGAAATGGGGCCAGCCACCCTGATCCTTCATGTGACTAATTAGACTTTATTTTCTTCCCTTCTGCAGGCTTTACAAAAGGGCAAAGTTCAGGATTTTGGAGAAAACTCCATATCTTACTAGGCTTGGACAGTCCTTACAGCTTGGAAGAGAGAAGGGAGATTTAGAAGGGCATTAGCCCCAGCTTTC
Source organism: Cyanoderma ruficeps (assembly GCA_008694505.1). Lineage (NCBI taxonomy): Eukaryota > Metazoa > Chordata > Aves > Passeriformes > Timaliidae > Cyanoderma > Cyanoderma ruficeps. Next base: position 11,689,799 of record VZDJ01000426.1, read on the forward strand.
CCAATGCCACCTAGGTCAGGCCTTAATTTGTACAGGGTAAATTCAAGCATTTTGTCCTTGGAATTGCCTCAGGGTCACATTCCTGTTTTCCATATGCTCTAATACTGCTTTTCCAGCTTTGCATTTTGTGACCTTGTGTTGTGTTTATGGCAGGTTTGCTGCTTTCCTGCAGCTCTCCTTTGATGAGTATGTGAACTGGGGTGATGGTAGCAGGATGACCACTGAATTGTGGGGTTAACTGGGGCAGGGTGTGTCACTTCTGAGGAAACCCAGTTTTCCCCTAAGTGGCCAGCCAGGTGAAGGAGCACACATGGTTTATTTACATGGTTTATTTCCTTTCTGAAAAGCAAACCTGCTGCTCGACCTTGGCAGGATTGGTGCCTTTGGAGGGAAAGGGTGGTGGGGAGCCAGTTACAGTGTGCCACCTCACATTGGGAAGCGAAGAAAGGGTGTTTGCAGATTCAATTCATGTTTGTGTACAATGCGAAGGAACTTGGGGAAATTTGAACAGCAAGGATTGATGGTTAAATGCAGGTTTTATTTTGTCCTTTGTTTCTTCTATAGCTCAGAGCTTTCAAGCAGGCTCAGCCCTGTTCCTAAGTTGTGGATTTTTCCTTCCATGTGCAGTGAGAAGAGTGGATGTAGACTTCCCTTTCAGCAGAGCAACCCCTGTGTAGTGGATTTCTGTGATTCATTGCCAGTGGCAGCAAACAGTGCAGGAAAGCTTCTGGCTTGTTCAAACCATGATGTGTCATGAGCAGGGGGTCCCGGAGGAGAACACAACTGAGGGGGGCTTTGTGACCATATAAGCCAAACCCATCAGACTGACCTGAGCTGCAGCCGGCTGCCAGGAAGGCTGGTGTCCCAGGGCAGGAGGAAACCTGGAGCTCTGACATTGTACTGAGTTCTGATCCCAAAGGAGCCCCAATGGAAAACATTTTCCCTCATGTGTTACCACAGTTTCCCCCACTGACTAGTACATGCCCTGGTGCACTAGACACACCTATTGCCCTGGATGTATTCTCCACCACATCACCCAGTGCAATCCATCCTCCTTCCCCATCACCCTAACCGCAGTTAGGAAGCTTGGAAGCTTGGATCTGCCAGAGATCAGGATCCCTATGTAAAGTTAATACTTCAAGTGGCAAAAGTTTGCCTGAATCAAGGAGCATTAAGGTTATTCCAGTAATAGCCAGACCTTTGGAAAGGTGGAAGAGCATCAAGAACATTCTGCCAGTCTCCTTCCCTGTCTGCCCTCTTCCATCTGGCTGTGGCCACAATGTCATCAGCATAATCACTGTGTAATCAATGCATTCCGTAGCCAACAGAAAAGGTGGTGGCTGGATTGTGATAAGATGCAGATAGCTTCACACTGTGGTGTGCAGACTGTCAGAGGGACTTGTATAAGAGACTGCATTGCACAGTGGTGTGACTAGATCTATGCCTGACCCTTCACAGGACATGATGGATGTGTTTACCCAGGCAGGAGTTAAAAAATCATCTTCTTCCTGTGTTATAATCTTATCCCACTACTGCATAAAATGGGCATGTAATTTCATTCCCACACAGGGACCATTAACTGCTGGTGAAAGGCAGAAAAAGGCAGTTCTGCAGAGGGAGGACCTCTCAAAGGGGGTAGAGGACCCTCAGCAGCAATGGACAGCCCCAGATTTTGCAGGGGGAGCAGTTTTGATAATGCAGGCACTTCTGTAAGTACCTCCCTGGGACTGAGCTCACCTGAAGAGCACTGGTAGGTGCTAAACCGGTCTAGCCAGTTTCAATTCTCTTGCCTCGGTACTAAGCCAGGTGTTTTGTAGTATGAGAGAGCTAGAATGGATGGTTCTTGTCCTCTGCTTGCCATCTGCTGTGTTTCTGAGTTTCCCTGTGGTCTTGGGAGTGCCTGGGTCCTGCTGGCCCCACTGGCAGTTCTCTTTCCCCCAGCCACTGGTGGTATCCCTGAAGACATCAGTCAATGGAATGGTTAAGACTGAGACATGGATGATTACAGGGTGGAGACCCTGGTGCTCCCAGTAATAGCTGCTCATTTCCCAAATCTCTGCCTTAAATAAATAACATCAAGGCTGACTGAGGAATTCCTAATTAAAGAGGACACAATCAAAGCTGGAACAATATTACTTTGGCTGCAGTTTGCTTTTGCCCACACTCCCTAGAGGCCAGAAGTTCAGGGGAGAGGTGTAAATGTTAAATAAAAGAAAACCTGCTTTGGTTTTCTATGTTTGCCTATTTGTTTTTATAGAGCTGGTGTACAAAAAAAAAAGGGAAGTTGATTCTTTTCTCTCCTTATATGGTACAAACCAAGAATTGGAGCTATTGGCATTAGATCCGTATCAGTGTGAGCAGTTTCTGGCCTTGCAGTTACAAAGCAAATAAGCCCCCTTTTCCCCAGCTGTGGAGCTGAAGTCATGCTGAGGCCCTTCCCTTCGTGTGCAGGACATCAGAGGTCACACAAAGTGTGATTGTGTGTCAGTAGCACCGGTGGCATGGGTGAAGCTGGGCACCCACCATCCCAGCAGTGTGCTCTGCCATGGTGACACCTAGCAAGGAGCACTTGGTGATCCGGAATTTGTATATGGATTCGCCTCCTTGCATGTTATAGCAGCAGCCAGGGAGAAGCAGGCTGGGGTCTGGGGTCTTATGAGAGCTTAACTTAAGAGTGCCAGGCCTGTTCTTAACCTTGTCTTGGTTTCTGTTTTCCAGAGAGAGCTACTGATGGATCACTGCGGAGTGAGGACTGGACTCTCAACATGGAGATCTGTGACATCATTAACGAGACTGAAGAAGGGTAAGGGAGCTGGCAAGGGCCCATATCCAGGGGCAGGTCCCTGCATTCCCTGTAACAGCACATCCCTAGGCTGCAGTGATAGCATGCACTGGTGGAGGTAAGGCTAGGCTTCCCAGCAATCCCTGAGACAAGGCTCTGCTAGGAGACCTGGAGACATAGCAAGGCTGTCAGAGCATTTATTAGATGCTTCTCTATAATCTTGGTGAGTGCTAGGAGCCATTTAAACAGGTCTTCAGGGTCCCCACACAACCCTCTATTCAAGCCAGGCTGCCTCCCATCTCCAGAAGGCATATTTGCCTTTCTTCCTCTTTGATTTATCCCCCCTTCATACCCTTCCCTTTCTCTCCTCTGGGAATGTAAAAAATCTAAAGGCTGATGACTGAGACGAGGGGAAGATCTCAGGCTGCTATTCAGTCCTCTCACTGTGCCAGTCTTTCTTGGGTTTCTTCTCAGGTATTTTCATGTACAGTCACTCAGACACACACAAAATGGGTGGGGGAGCCCTTGTTTCCCTCTCCCTGCAGGGAGATGTTCATCAGTCTGCCAGACTTGTTAACTCAGGAGGTGGGGATTTGCCAGTGAATTCGAGGGAGAATGCTCCTTCTCACAGTGGAATTGTCAAGAGCAGCATGTAAAAAAGAAGGTGCTACATGGAATAAAACATGTAGCTTTCACTCCTGCTGTCCTACCCCACAGTGATGTTGACAGAAGATTAGCAAGCCCAGTTTTCATCTTCACAGTTGTATGAAAACAAAGTCAAACATCTCTACTTACAGGTCTGTCACCACTCCTTTTCCCGATCCCCATGGTGCAAATACACCTGTCTCTGTCCACAGTTCTCCAGCCTGAGCTGTGGACAGGTCTGGGCACCTGATAACACAGCTGGACAGGCTCTCCCATTGCCCTGCAAATGCCCATCCATTCACGTCATGCTGCCCCACAGCCCAGTACTTCTGCCCTCCTCAATGCCTCAGTGTCTCCACCCCACTTTTCTCCTCCAGCCCTGCTGATCTTCCTGTGCTCTGCAAGAGCATGTTGGTTCATTTGTACCCTCTTAAGACCACAGTGGTCTGAGACCATGGTGTTTCTCCCCTCTGAGAATGGTTAATGAGGCCCTGCTATGCTGTTCCTCTCTTACCCACCTGCAGTATAGGCAAGATTTTGCCACTGCATCTCCCCTGCAGCTTTTGATCCTCTTTCTCTCCAGGGAAATGTTAAACAGCTCCTCTTTGGGTAACACAAGAATTGATGTAGCTTGATCTCTCCTTCCTGTTTCTAACCCATGCCAAGCTTTTCTGTGATCTCCTCCTCTTCAGTCTCTCTCCCATGGGATTTTGCTGTGCCCCCCAGGAGTGTTTTTCTAGCACTGTTTTTACTCTGTTCTGTGTTGTGTCCTGAACACCTTGAGCTGTTGCAGACATCAGCACAGAGACCTCTAATTTCAGTAATAGCATTCAGGGACATGGTCTAATGGTGGACTTCACAGTGTTAGGTTTATGGTTGAACTCGATGACCTTAAAAGGTCTTTTCCAACCTAAATGGTTCTATGATCAGCCAACCCCACCCCTCTTGCAGAACCACCAGCAAAAGTTGCTTTACCAGTCACTGCTTCAAGCCATCCTGAAAACATAGTGCAGAGGGATACCCACTGAGTATGAGGCATCCAGAACCTGTGGCTGTTTTGCTTTGCCTCAACCTTCTGATGATCTTTCTTTATCTCATTTCTCCTTCAGGCCCAAAGATGCCTTCCGAGCCATTAAGAAGAGAATTGTAGGGAATAAGAACTTCCATGAAGTTATGCTGGCTTTGACGGTGAGTGGTCAGGGCTCTTTCCCTGCCCTGCTGTAAAGCTGAGTGCTGAACACAAATTTTAGCACACATGTACCTAAAGCCAACAAGGCTAACACATGAGGGCAGAGAAGGCTACAGCTAATGCTTTATTGCCTTTGAAGGTCCTGGAGACTTGTGTCAAGAACTGTGGCCATCGCTTCCACGTCCTTGTGTCCAGCCAGGATTTTGTAGAAGGTGTCCTGGTGAGAACAATCCTGCCAAAGAACAATCCACCTGCCATAGTGCATGACAAGGTGCTGACCCTCATCCAGGTGAGCCAAGAAGTGTGAGCATCTGCACCAGACCAGAGAGTGTGTGTCTTTAGGTGTTTGTACAGAAGGCTGCTGTATGTGGTGATGGGCTGTACTGTCTCCTTCTCCCCAGTCCTGGGCAGACGCCTTCCGCAGCTCTCCAGACTTGACTGGTGTCGTTGCTGTCTATGAAGACCTGAGACGGAAGGGTTTGGAGTTTCCCATGACTGATCTGGACATGCTGTCACCCATCCACACACCCCAGAGGGTATGGGAGTATTCCTGAAGAGAAGAATGTTGGGCAGTTGCCATTCTGGAGCAGCTGGGGGGATTTCAGGAACTCTGTCTTGAATTTAGAGGGTTTTTGGGTGGTGAGAAGCTCCAGGACAGCCAAGAGCTGTTGGAACCAGATGGGGAGTTGCCATTAATATTTTTCCTCTAGTTGCACTGCCCTGTCACCTGTGGGTGTCTAACATCTTCTCCCTCTCACTTTGCCCACCTTCGTCTGTAGACTGTGTATAGCTCCAACTCTCCATCTGGACAGAGCTCACCTGCAGTCAACTCCCCTCAGCAGATGGAGTCCATCCTCCACCCTGTCACCCTGCCCCCCGGGAGAGGCACATCCAGTGACGCGCCCATCACACCCACACCAGAGCAGGTGAGCTGGACACAAGTCCCAGGATGTTGCTGGCTCTTCCTGTGTTTGAGGCTCTTTCACAAACACTGGTCTGGGACCGCAGTACTGGTCTTGCCCCAGTCTCTATCTTCAAGGAGCTGTTCCTCTACAGCACAGTTCTTGGAGAGCTTACCAGAGCTCCATTGTGGTCACAGTGATGAACTGGGATACTGCAGCCAAGGAGTGGTTATGTTTCCCTAAGACAGGGCTGCTTGCAGGTAGAGGGAAGAGGGGACCTGAGACATGATGCCCCCTTATCATCTTTGTTTATCTTGCCTCACTGCTTACTTTATATGAATCAACCCTGTCCGGCTATGTAGTTTCCAAAGGCTAGGGCTTCCTCACTTGTTTTCTCATCCTCTTTTCTCCTTCCTCACCCTGACTTCATATGGCAGATACCATGTTCAGCACTAAACCTCTAGCTGTCAGTATTTTGAATTCCCTTGGAGAACAGAGGGTAGAAACTATTCTAAAGAGGCTCATTAGCAGCTTGTAAACCAAAGGACTAAAGTTTCAACTGCACACTTAGCTGAGGCTCTCCTGTTGAATGGGAATTAATTGTTTTCCCCTCTCTTACACCACTTTGGAAATCAAACAATTTAACTGGCTACCACATGGGAGCTGTTAGATGAGGAGAGATTTGAATCATAACAGCAGCCTGTGCTGACTATTAAAAATCAAGGCAAGGCTAGACTAGTGGTCAAAGATCCCAGGTGAGGGCCTGGCATCTGCTACCAGCAAATTAATTTGATGGTAATAATGGAGGGGTTTCCTGCTGGGAGCTCCTGAGAGATAAAATGAGTGGTGACAAACAAACTCCCTGGCGGCTGTTCCCTCCAGCTCTGTGAACAGGCATGCACACGTGGTGTCATTCCCTGCCATTCAGAGCTACCTCAGCTATGTCCCCAGCCTCCCCTGGCAGAGCTGTCACTTCACTTCACTTATGCAGATTGGGAAGCTGCGCAGTGAGCTGGAGGTGGTGAATGGAAACACAAAGGTTATGTCGGAGATGTTGACGGAGCTGGTGCCGTCCCAGGCCGAGCCTTCTGACCTGGAGCTGCTGCAAGTAAGGAGCACTGGGCTGGGTGGAAGGCTGGCACATACAGCACAATTTAGCAATTACTTGATGGACTGAGGCCTAATGCATGCCATGTATGGGGAACAACTGGACACTTTAGTGTGGGGTTTATCAGGGAGTGAAGGGATAAGGGAGACAGAAAGAAGGCTGAGTTTCAATGGTGGATGGAAATCCCACTACCAAAGCAGAATTATCTCAGAAGGGAATTTGTAGTCCCAAGGGCCTTTCTTTCTGGGTGATGTGTTACACAAAAAGCATACAATTATTAAAGCTCAGACTCAATTTACCTCTCACACCAATATTTGTTGCCCATCAACAGTTCCTGATAGATCCCAGTAGCCTCTGGGGTCTGTGTTCCAGTCAGACTTTCAAATTTGTGAGTGCTCAGCCATAGTGTGACCTTTGTGGTGGCTTGTCCTGCCTTGAACAGGAGCTGAATCGGACGTGCAGAGCCATGCAGCAGCGAGTCCTGGAGCTGATTCCCCGTGTCCTCCATGAACAACTCACTGAGGAGCTGCTCCTCATCAATGACAACCTCAATAACGTGTTTCTGCGCCATGAAAGGTACCTCTCTCCTCCCTGCTCTCCCACAAGACTTTACTGCCCTTGACAGCTGCCTATGCCACCCTTCTGATCTGCCCATGAGTATAATACTCAAGATATATCACTCTGTATCATCCATCTTTGAGAACAAAGCCTGTTTTCAGTTTTTGCTGACTAATCCCTGTCCCTTCAAAGCTGCTGTGTAAGTTCCTGATGGGGTATAAGGATGTCTCTGTGGCATAACCCAAAAGAAGGAGGCAGCTGCATAGAAAGAGCTGGTTTTCTAGCTCTGAGGCAGATGGGAACAGAAAGAAAGGTGGGCTCTGAGGCAGATGGGAACAGAAAGAAAGGTGGGATCAGCACTCCTTTTTTTTTTTCCCTTTCATTTCAACAAACACATCCTTTTGCTAGGATGAAGTCTGGGAAGTTCATCCCCAGATGAACTGTATGGAGAGCTGTTGGTTAGGAGTAACTCTGGAGGATCCTAAGAAACTTTCTCATACCACCTCTCAGGAGACATCAACTCTGTGGGTCTTGTTGAGGTATCTTGAGGGGAAATTGGACCCTGAGCCATAGTTCCCCTTTCCTAGTGGGTAGGAAACTGCAGACTGTGCAAAGTCTTATAAGAAATCTCTTTTTATTGCTGTGGGTGAATGGGCCCACACTATTCAAATGTGTCCTGTCGTCTTTCTTACAGGTTTGAGCGACTTCGGACAGGACAGCCTGTTAAGGTACCTCAGAGCAACTGCCCCTCTGTGCAGCTTGGTTTGCATCCTGCAGGTCCAGCAGTGCCCTGCTGACTTGGAGGGAGGTTCAGTCTGCCCCACTTAGAAATGGTGGGCTTTGCTGTCCCAGCCACGCTGCCTCAGAACACCTGGTGTGTGGGACACCCCATTTCCCACTGCAAACCTCTCCCCCTCTGTCCAAAGAGCAAGAGCAGAGCAGCAGTTATTATTTTCCCATACTGAATAGTGAGAGGACCAGTTCCCATATGAGCTTTCTCTGAGCACTACCCTGTCTTCTGAACCAGCATCCACCCTACTTACTGACATCTAGCAGAGCTGGGAGGCTGGCTACCAAGGCACATCCTGCCCTGGGGCACTATTGCCAGCCAGTTCTCTGATCACTGTCTCTCTTCTCCCTCTTCACAGCTGATATCCTTTAATGGGTCCAGAAAGGCTTTCCTCTCCTGTATCAATGAGCTAGGATTGTAGGGTCTGGGTGTCCAAGCTTCAGAAACTCTATACCATCTTCATTTTTCTTCTTCCAAAGGCACCAAATGAGGCAGAGAACAGCTTGATTGACCTGGGACCCGTTACTCCTTCAGCATTGAAACAGCCTGAAGTCACCAGCAACCTTTCCTCTCAGCTGGCTGGAATGAGTATGTTGACATGTGGTTTTCCCCTCAGTCTTTCTCCTGTGCTGCTTTGAAAAATCCTTTCCCACCCTTGAATCATCTGTCAAAATTATTTAGTCAGATTCCTAGAGTAACTTAGAGAAATGTCATGTGTTTTCAACTAATAAACTCATGAAGAAAACTGTATATGTGCCAAGGCACTCAAGCATACATCTTGGTGTCCCCACCTCACGTTGTGCAGAAGGTGGCCACGACTTTAGAAGGACCTCAGCACTAGTCTGTGGCTAAGGACCTGGCCTTCCAGCAGGACTGGGGATAAAGTTGCTCCCTCTGCAATGCCTGGCAGCATTGTCTGCTTGCCTCTCTTGCTGTGTGGTGTCAGGCTCGCACTGAGGTCTGGGAGAAGCAGAGCTGCTGAAGCTATGCTGCAAAGGCAGCTATGAGCATCTTGGGCTCAGGACCCAAGATGTCACAGGCTGTTTACTCAAAAAACCTGAGGGGTCCTGGGGGTTCTTCAAGACATACCAACAGCCTACACAGCACTGTCTGGATGCAGTTGCAGAAATTGGCACCAGACTGTTTTTATAGACTAGCCAGCTGAGATATTTTTCAAGTCAGGTTTTTTCAGGTGATGCCTGAGTCATGAAAATCCACTCATCTGTCTCAGAGGTGCTTGCCCAGAAGCACAGGTTATTTTCTTCCACAGGTTATGGAGCAATTCCCTCCAGAGTTTTCTAAGATGGTCAGGAACATCTAGCCTTCAGCATCAGTAAATTGATGCTGCTGCTTCTGTCAAGTAAGACCCAAAAATATCTACTGAGTGGGCAAAGAAACAGCTTCTGTTACCTCACCCACGACTGCACACATGCATACACTGTGCTGCAGCTGAGGAGCAGGATGAAGGAGTGGGCCTAGAGTAGTTTAGCCTGTTCTGATGATAGTTTTCCATCCAGCACTCTCCAAGCCCACAGGCTTCCATTTACTGTTCTGTGCTGCCTGCTCTCTCTCCCACAGACCTGGGCTCAAGCAGTGTAAGTGCGGGGCTGCACTCCCTCGACACTTCTGGCAAGCTGGAAGAAGATTTTGACATGTTTGCCCTGACCCGTGGCAGCTCGCTGGCTGAGCAGCGCAGAGGGTGAGTGGAGCAGCTCACTCCATCCTGTCCTGCCTTCTTGCAAAGAATGAGGGCTCAGGGAAAATGGGACCATGACCTGACCAGCAGCAGTTCTTGGGAGACAGTAGGACAACAAAACTGCACTCTTCATATACACAGTGTTTGTAGGATGAGTCCTGTGCTCCCAGTCCTTTTTCCTGCTGCCATCATCTCCCCTTCATGGCGTCCTCCTGGGTATGGGGCAAAGGAATTGGTCCCTGGATGTGAGTATCGCAGTGCCATGTGTTCTGGGAGATTCAGTGTCTGGGGATGAAGGTGTGAAGGGGGACTGGCTCAGTTTTCTTGTCTGCCTCTGAACCCATGTGCCCTGACCGGAGTGATGTTGAATTTGGGAATAGCAAATGATTCAGCCTTACAGAGTATTGAGCTGAAGTACAGGAAGAGTGCAGTCAGTGGATTGCAAGAGGGCACTGTTCTGTGCCTGAGCTTCCCTGCTGGCAAGTGGGACTGATGTTTCTTCCTCCATGGTGTGTTTGAGACCTCCTGGTGTAAAGCACTTAGAGTTGGGTCTCCATAGTACTGGCTTAACTGAAGGGGTCTTCTCCACTGCAGAGTGGATTCCTGAATTTTTGTTCTGGAGAAGCTGACAAGAGCTGTGCTGACCCCTGGGTTTAGAGGCTGTGGCTGATCTCACACTGCTTTGCCTGGCAGAGCCATTCACTGCTCTCCATAAAGTACCAAGCAGTAGAGCCCATGGGCACACCACTGCCTCCAGCCCTCCAAAGCCTGTGCTCCTGCATTCCTGCAGCCACTGGAGTGCCTTGTTCTGCAGCTGGCCAGTAGCAAGTTAAGGTGTCTTATACGTGTCAAGTTAAGGTCTCTTATACATGCCAAATTAAGGTCTCTTAATGATGTCTCCTTCCATTCCTCTGCCTCAGACTGCTTCTTGTAAATGTGGTGGGGAAACCCATGGCCTGCACATGACTTCATGTGTTTTGTCCCTGGGTTTCCCCACCACTTTTACTGTGGGTTGTGCTGCCTGAGGACAGAGGCAGTCCAGCACAAAAACAGTTGTATCAACAGCACCCGATCTGGGGCTGAAACCGGAGCCACTGGTATGTGCTCAGTGCTGGAGTTCTGGACAGAGGTAGAATTGTATCCTCTCTGCTGTAGCACAGTCCTTAACAGGCTGAGGCTTATGAACTCTGCACAAAGTAACAAGACATCTTCTATTTATTCCTCACTGCCCTTCATCTGCCTGCACTTGCACTCCTGCCAAGTAACCTCTAGTGGCTTAGGCTTCACATTTCACTCACAAGCCTCTGCTCTCAGTGTCCCCCTCCACTTGAACAGACCCATTGCTCTACAGCTCCCGAACAGGACATGCTGAGAGCGCCTCTGGGGTTCGTTCCTGACCCCCGTGCTTCATGTGTGTCTCGGTGAGGCAGTGCTTGAGGCACTTCAAGCCTTTCCTGCCATTCTTTCTCATCAGTGGCATGATAGCAGCGCTGTACTTCATCCTGGATGCCATTGTCCACAGCGGCCCCTTCACTGACGAGCACTTCTTTGAGAAGTTTGAGCGGCAGTGGCCCAAGCCCCTGGCCCCCAGCAAAAATAGCTCCACTTGATGGTCTGCTGGATATGTGGAAAGGGGCCTGGGAGCAGCTGGAGAGGAAAGTTGTGGAGAGTTTCTGTGAAAGGTTTCATTTTCCTGGCATGGAGAGTTTTTCCCACTCGGCATGGATCAAATGGTGACATGTGGCATTGTCATGTGTGATAGCAGCTTAGAGGGGACACAGGATTGGAATGAGGGAAATTATGGGTGAGACATAATTTCTCTGTGTGTGGAAAGAGGTTGCTGTAATGGTGCATTTGGAGACCTGGAAGCAACACTAGGCTCTTCTGATCATCCAGTCTCAGCTATGGCCAGCATAGGCCAGTGAGCTTCTGCCACCATCACCTCTCACATGGTATTAGTTAAAGAGATGTTTTTGAGCTGTTTGTGTCTGTGAAGAGAGGTGAGTATGTAGGGGCTTGTTACTCAAATCTCTTCTAAAATATCTGTAATATTCTGGCCATTGTGTGTTAGTTTTCTCTCTTTATAGTACACCCCAAAGAAGGTGAGTGTAATGGTTAATGCACCTAGCTCTGTAAGTCTGTGTCTTAGTTTTCATATGAGTCCTTGTCATCCTTCTGTCACTGTGGCAGGGCTGTCCTGTTGTATCCCACAATGATGTTCCAGTGAGTAGATTAGTCAGTTTTGTGGTGGGCTACACCATTAATAAGGGCTTTGCACACCTTTCTCGAAGCTTCTGGAAGCAGAATGACAAGGCATGAAAAATTTTGCAGTCAGAAGAACTGAATGTATGTTTAGGAGTTCCTGTTCTTTACTCTCAGGCATCTCATCAGCCTGTTGTCTCTCTTTCTGCTTCCAGGGTAAAGTATGAAGACCCCCAAGCCACCAAAGGCCTTGCTGGTGCCCTGGATGCCCGGCAGCAGAACACGGGAGCAGTAAGTGTCCATAGCTTTTACTGCATCACCAGGATGGGAGTAACCTCCTGGCTCACCAAGGCAGTAAGGGTGCTGTCTGTTTGGAAAAAGTCAAGTGATGATACCTCCCAGTCTCCACTAACCTGCATTTCCTAGCTGGGCTGCATACCTTTAAAGAATAAAGCCCTGAAGTGAGGAACTGTGAGAAGTCTGGGGTTGCCTCAGGCAGTTGAAGGATGTCCCTCCCCAGGGAAATTTCCACCTGGAAATGTATGTTTTATTCCTCTTCATCAAATTTCCAAGTCCAGTCGCTTTCTCTCTGCAATCAGAGAAGTAGGCCACCAGTATTAGTATATTCTTTCCCTCACCTTAAACCCACTGCCTCCCCTCTCCCTCACACTGCAATGCAGACTCTCTGTCATCCAGGGGGAGTCTGGTGATGGAGCCCAGCTGACAAAGTGGATGATGCGTCAAGGAATGGTGAGATCTAAGGTCATGGAGGGCCAGCAGGGAGGAAGGAGGCTGGGGCTGCTGAAACAGAAGTGTCACTGGCATAGCACATGAGGATGCACAGCAGACATCAGCAGATACTGCTAACTGAAATGGAGCAATCCTGGGCTGGGCCAGTAGTTGAGACCAGGTTTGGGAAGGAAGCAGGCAGTGTGCCAGTCCTTCAAGTAAACATATGGGTAGGAAAAAATCCTAGGACCTCTGAGCCCAAGAGAGCATGTGCCACTCTGAGCTAGAAGATGGCCAGTTTTGGGGTGGGTGTGTGAGGCAGAGGCATCATGAGGGCGGCTGCAGCCATTCATCCTCCTTGCAGTCTCTCCTCCTTAGCATGAGGTGCCTCGTTTGAAGGAAAAAACATTCCAACTCTAACCCTGTTGAAGGCCTCCTCCTACAGCTAGTCATTGAGCTTTCAGGCAGTTGAATTTGGTCTTTTGGCAGCAGAAATTCCTGCAATTACATGGAGGCTTTGGCAGTTTGTGAGTCTGAAGCTTATTAGCCTGTCTTCCTGTAATGGGCACAGCCCAGGCTGATGTCTGCTCTAGAAAGTTTCCCCACATGCTGTACAGTTGGCTTGAATGCACTTCTACCCCAGAGAGATCCTCTCTGGGTAGGAAAAGCCAGTTTGCTTTGAAACTTCCTTAATGTCACGCATCCTCTTCTGTTCCCATTCATCCATCTGCCAGCTGTGATAACTATCTGCACTTGCTTCCTGGTTTGAGAAAATCTTCCTGTCTTTGGTACAAAGGTGTTGCTCTTTTTCTTGGTCTTGGTGTTTTCCTGAGGGCAAGGGATCTATATATATTAGAAAACTAATAAATAAGTTCCCACCAATACTCTTTCATTCTTCTGCTTGGGGAGCTTCTAGCAAGGGCTGCTTCTTGCTCAGCTTTGTTCAGAAGCTCATGACTGGAGAAAAGGATCTGGGGTTTCAAATCAGACTTTGTTTCTTTCAAGGTTACCTCTGTCCACTAGAAATATGTCTCTTTGCTGTTTAAATTGGCCAGGGCCATGAATTCTTCTGAGCTAGGCTCATCCCTACTGGAAGTAAAATTTAATTGTAAATTACTTTCTCTTTGATGGGTATGTTTCAGTAGTTTGATGTGTTATCAAATCGTGCTGTGTTCCATGATCATACCAGGGAATCAGTTCTTCGCAAGTGTCTTTCCCCCTTACTGTGCTGTCAGACCTGGCACCTCCACTATCTTCAGCGTTGCAGACTTTGACATCAGACTGTCACTGGTTTGTAGAGGGAGAAAGTGTAGAGTAATGCACCTTGTTCTCTGTCTGCCTACAAAAGCAGCCAACTTCCACCTAGTGGGTCCTCACCAAAATGCAAAGTCTGGTCCAGTCCTAATACCCTAAAGCCAACCACCAAACCACAGATGCTTTTAATGGTATGTATCCTGGAAACTGCATGTCTGGGCATGGATAGGACAGAGGAAGCTGGAAAGCAGTGGCACTGGTAGGTGGGAAAGCTTTGCAGTGGCACCGGCTGGATGTGGATGGGCCTGAGCTGACTGAACAGTGGAGCGAGAGGCTGAGCTTCTGGGTTGAGCTTTCTTTCTGTATAGTGGATTTACTGGAACATCCTCTATTTTCTTGGACTCATCGCCCTTTTTTTTCTGTCCCAGGTACCAGTTCCTCAAGCCAATTTCATGGAAGACATAGAAAAGTGGCTCTCCACTGACGTGGTAAGTGAGGGGCTGCCTTCTTGGAGCCAGCAGTCCTGCCAGAGTTGTCTGTGGTGCTCGACTTCAGTCAGTGTATAACAGTGCTGGCATCGCTGAATGTGTGGCACAGGCTGCTTGGAGGGACCAGGGAGGGAAAAGCCAGGGACACGGGCTTTGGGGATACCACAACAGTATCATCAGCCTTCTGGGAGCCATAGCTAATGAACTAAGGCTCAGGGCCCCTCTAACATGTCTGTACTGCAGAAGTGGGGGGAACACTGTCCTGTCTCTTCAGGTGCAAAGAATCACATCTGTGAGATGCCTTTTCCTACCTTCCTTCTAACCATGCCCTTCTTTTTTTTTGCTAGGGAGAATCAGAGGATCCAAAAGGTGTCACTAGTGAAGGTAAGATGTGCCAGCCAACTCTTTCCTTAACTGTTCCTGGCAGCACCTTGGTTCTTTGACAAACCTCCCCCTTCGCTAATGTTCTGCTCTTCTCTTGCCCTCAGAGTTTGACAAATTTCTGGAAGAGCGAGCAAAAGTTGCGGACCGTCTCCCCACTTTGTCCAGCTCCTCAGCAGGGAGGTCTGTGTCCCCCCCTGCTGCCAGCCATCATCGGAAACAAGCACAGGAAGATGATGCTATGTTTGCCTTGTGAATGCTATGGACCGGTGTGCTGTGGAGCAAGAGGCTATGTGTGCTGTTTTGCTTGCCTCCAACCAGGGGCCAGCAGAGGAAGGACTCTTTCCCCTTCCTCCATTCTCTTCCTGTTTTACCTTTGAGTTGTTTTTATTTTTAAGCTGCTTTCAGATTCAGATAATCTTTGTTGTGTTTAGGGATATCATACAATAGACTTGTGAAGGGGGGGGTTTCAAAACTGCTAGAGAATGTGGGAGTTTAGTGGGCCTTTCTTTTTATGGTACAGTGCGGGCAAAACAGAAGAAGCTCTGGAAGAAGCTCCCCCATCCCACTCTCCAGTGAGGTAGAGATCTTGCCCAAGAAACAGGAGAGGCTGCAGTCTGCTGCTGAAATCATTCCTGCCTGCCTCTTTCCTCACCTCTCCCCTAGAATGCTTTGCTTTGAAAAGCATTCAGAGCATATCTCCAGCCCTCTGCCTGCCAGTGTTAGACTGGAAAGCACGGGGATG
Source organism: Cyanoderma ruficeps (assembly GCA_008694505.1). Taxonomy (NCBI): domain Eukaryota; kingdom Metazoa; phylum Chordata; class Aves; order Passeriformes; family Timaliidae; genus Cyanoderma; species Cyanoderma ruficeps. The sequence goes on from VZDJ01000426.1 coordinate 11,705,268, forward strand.
TGAAGCATTACTGGCCGAGGAGGAACACTAACGGTAGAGGGACGCTGTTACTCTAATCTCTCTTGCACAAGTGCTTGTGGTATGCAATACCTTCCCACTCACAACCCCTTCTCTTCCTCTTCCTCACCTCCCTTTCCCCATCAGTTTATCCATAATCCTACCCACAGCCCAGGTGTTTCCATTGCATAACAGCCAGTCGTCCAAGCCCTTGGCAGCACACAGGACTGCAAGGGGAACCCCAGGCTGAAGGGGCTGTCTCCCATGGTAGGATGTGCCTTCAGCAAACTATTTGCAGTTAATTTAATTCTCCATTATCATACTTTTCTCCCAGTGTGATCCTACCTCCCTCTCTCATTCCAGTGATGCCTTCCACCACATTGTGCTGTGGTGTAGGGAGTCTCTCCGAGCCAGGCCAATGCTACAGACTCATTCAGGATGGCTGTGTGTGCCAGGGTCACAGAGCTGCATCCCCCTAGAACAGGAGGCCCTTCCATCAGCACTGTTACACTAGTGGGAACGTGCTGTTGCTGTGGAAGCTTGTTCAGCTGGCGAGCACAGAGAGGGAAAGTGACATCAGTCATCTCATGCCAGTAAAATAGCCCTGCAGCAATCAGAAGCTCCTCTGCATATGGGGAGAAAAACCCCTCAGAGCAAACTGCGCATGCTGCCCACTTGTAAATGAAAGCCAGGGAGGAGGGTGCCAAGCTCAGGGCTCCTGCTCGTGGGATTTCTTGTTGAGCGTGGGAGAGTTGTCTTTTTTTACTGCACATTAAAGGAGCAAAGACTTGAGCTTCCCTTGAAGATATGGTGTGTGCTGTCAGTGCTGGTGTGGGGAGGGAAGGATGCTGTGGGGAGAAGAGGGATGAAACCATGCAGCCACATTTGCTTCCCATGAAAAAGCAAGGGCATTGGTGCTGAGAGGAGACCAGCATGGAGGCTGAGGGTGCTGGGAGCCAAGGCAGGTGTTCTATGCTTTTTACTACCGTTCTTGTGGGGAGGTGATTACAGGCCATCTCAAAACAGCAAGAGGGTGAGCTACCTCCTTCCCTTTCCCTCTCTGCCTTGTGATGAGATCTGAATACCCACCTTGCAGCCCATAAGCCACTTAAAAGACATCCAAGAAATACGGTTGCTACTAAAGGGCCCTCTGGTATCCACAGGACATCCTCACTTGCCCCTATACCATCTCTCCAGTGTCTAGCTGAGTGGCAGCTGTGGGAAGGATTCTTGAAAGGAGGTTGAGTGGATTTGACAATGTCATCTGAAGAAAGGCAAAAGGGCCAAGTGGCTGAGCTTCCCCTGCTGGAGCACATACAAGAGAGGAAGCAAGAGCAGGGTCATGATGGAACACAGGCTGGTTTTGTAACTGTAGGGCCAGAAGGGCCTCCAGAACAAGCAAGGCCAAGCCCTCTGGCCTGGTCTCATGAAGGGTAACAGCCTGTTTACACTGGTGACGCTTTAACACTGGTTCATGCCTCAGCTGGCTCATAAAGTTCTCAGTGCCTCTAGCTCCCTCAGAGCACTGCCTGTAAATTCCCCAAAAGAAGAAATGAAGACATCCCTGCATGAATATCCTGAGTATGGGGAGTTCAAACTCCTCCTGACTGTCTCTGGGATGCTCTGAGCCCACCTCAGGATAAAGACCCCATTGTCACCCTCACCTTGTTTTTAATTCCCTGAACAACCGCCACAAGACCTAGCAAAGCCAAGAGGGGACTGTTCCCAAGGAAGACTTGAGTGAAGCAGAAATGGGTTGCAGCTATTTTCATCAAGGGACAAACAGATGGAAAGCATTTTTGGTGTCTGCCAAGTGAGGTCAGTTTGAATCGATGGCCAACAGGTGAAAATTCAGAGAGCTGCTTGTGGCCCCCGGGGTAAGCCTGTCCCCTCCTGACTGTGCAGCCAGCCATGCCCACAGTGCTTTTCACTGAGATTTATTCAACAGTGACAAGGCATCTCTTTTTCAAGTAACTGAAAATAAAAAGAATGGGGCTGAAGGCATGGAAAGATTCCAAATTAGTACTGTAGTATTTATTATAGATTATAGCAGTAATAGCTTGGATACTTTTTCAAGGTTTCTTTTAAGAAGGAACTTGGGGAAAAAAACCTGCTAGGTCTGCAAGGGATCATTTTAAGTAGAGGCTGGGCACTTTGCATTGGCAAAAACTGCTTCATGATTGCAAAAAAAACCACCAAAACCAAAACCAGCACTGTAAGGAATTCTTTTAAATGCTTTTCCCTTTTTAAAAGTTTTCTGATGTTGTTTAAAAAAAAGAATAGCGCTGCGTGCTCTCTCTGACCACCAGATGGCTGTGGTCCCTCGCACACCCAGGCCGGGCTTCCCGACAGCTCCTCCCTTGGCAGTGACCTGCTTAGCAGGCTCTGTCACCGCCGGGAACAGAAACAAAACCAAGTTTTTCCGTATTCTAGTTTTATGCTGCAACCATTAGCCCTGTGCAGCCTCGCACAGCGACCACTCCAGAACATGCATCATCCACATGTTGCACAGAGGACGGGAAGGGGTGCTTGTGCTTGCCCTAAGCATCCATTAATAACTACACTGGGAACAGGATCCTGACCTGGACAGATATTTTGCATGACCCAGAACAGCTGTTGCTATGCCAGATGAAGAAAGATGTAACTTCCTTGTACTGGGTCAGAGTTGCTTGGCATCTCTAAAAACTAAATATACGCTAAAAGTTGATGAGAATTTCCATGATGTTTGGGTAGTGTGATATTTGGCATGCCAGCATCACATTCATACAGGCAAAAAATTACATGTTTTTCTTTTACCAACCACTAACCTCCAAGTAGTACGTGAATTTTTTTAAAAAGGTGGTAAAAAAATGTGTCCTGATTTCCCACAGTATTGTCTCACAAAATCAGCACAGATGTGTCCCAAGCCAGTACACTGGGAAGGCTGTTCTCCATTCCACAGGACTTTCATGTTGCTTTGCATTGTCAAAACTTCCTCAAAGCTTATTTTGAGTAACAAAATTCTTCTTCCCCTCACAAAATGAGAATAAAGCCACTTCCCCTTTCTTTTAGATTACTGTTGGTGCTGCTAAGGGTGGATGAAGACAATATAAACAAATGAGAGGAAAAGTAGGCGCTCCAGTGCTCAGGAGCAAGGGAATAGAGATTGCCATTGACAGGATCACTCCCCATGAGCACAGGTTTGCTGAAGTGCTGTCTTCAGCAGCCTTCCTGCAAGGCTGGACATCAGCCCTTGCCAGGAGTTCTTGGATGGGGCCTCAGCCCTGCCATGAAGACTCCTGGGGAGTCTGCAGCAGGGATTTTCTTGGGGGGAATCAGGAATTCCCTCACAGCACAGAAAAGCTACATGTGCCTCTCTCCAGGCACTTGTTTTCCTGGCCAATCTCAGCAGAAAAGCATGGACCAGGCACCAAGCAAATTTGACAGCAGAGTGAGGCAAGGACGTGGCTTTCCTGCAGCTTTAGGGGAGTCTTTTTCACCATCACAGAGCGGTAGGAAAATCTGTGTTTAAGAAGGCTGCTGTGAGGCACTTCAGTGGTATTTTTAGCTGTTTTACCAAAAAACAACAACCAACCAAAAAAAAAAAAAAA
>VZDJ01000426.1:11708942-11754887 GCA_008694505.1 Cyanoderma ruficeps
GGGGGGGGGGGGGGCAAAAAGAAAAAAAAGCCAAGGTGTGGGTGATCTGCCAGCAGTCCCCTGCTGCCCTTGGGCAGGGACATGTTTTGTGCTAGCATGCACACCATGAACCACCAGCTCCAGCAGGGCAGGCTCACCACTTGTACCTATGGTTCCCTCTCGGCCTCTGCCAGACCACACCCGGCAGCCGAACACTTCAAACCCCACGTTGCCTTGTTAATGATTAGTTACCTTAAGAGCTACTGCCACCACCCCGAGGCCCTGCTGTGCCCAGCACAGCTCAAGGGAAAGGCTGAGTCCAAAGCCCTGACTCCTCGGTGCCTGGGATTCTAGGGAATGCATCCACCCGAAAAGGGGGGTGATCTGGCTCTTTTGCTGTACCGCCTGCAGTCCGTAAGCTCCATCGTGCACAGGGCTCTCCAATACTGAGCCCACTCTGCCCTAAACTAAGGTCTTTGAAGTAATATCTGTCCTTTCTAACCCTTCTTTGGCTTATTTCTCCTCGTCAGCATGTACCTGTCACCCTCTCAAAACAGACACCAGTTCGGTGGAGTAAGGTCCTGCCTGCCTGCCCAGGAATGATCTTTGATAATGAGGGAGGGAGGGAGCACGGTCTGTGCCACAGACACCCTGTGTGTGTCTTGAGTAAGTCACTTAAATCTGGCACATCCTGAATGCCAGTCTCTAAAATGGATTCATTCCCACACATTGTTCCTGAGTTTGCTGTTTTCCACCAGCACAGGTGAAAGCTGGGTGCCCATCCGGCACCCCACTGTTCCTATGCCTTGATTCCCCCATATGGAGCAGAGACTGTCCCAGTCCCACAGCAGATGGACACAGCAATCCTCTGCGTGTCCAGGTCAGAGAGGTGTGCAGCTTTCCCAGCTTGGAACACCAGCGTTTCCAACCCTTCCTGCCTCACCCGGTGCGGCTCTGGGAAGGACAGCTGAAAGGGGAATATTTTGTGGCTGCAAGTGATGCCGCACGTTCCGCCGGGGCAGGAGCCCCAAAACCGGCAGACGCCTCCCGCTAGTGCTGAGTCACGCTTTTCCCAGCGGGGGCGTGCTGCTGAGTCAGGGTCAGGCCGGGCCGCGATTGCTGAGCACAGGCCGTGCGAGGGGCTCTTTGCTGAGTCACGGCGGAGCGGCTCCACGTGAGGCTGTTTTTGGCAGGGCGGCCCCTCCGCGGCGCTGAGATTGCAGCTGCCGCTCCTGGCCCGGTCCCAGTGCTGCGGACAACTCGAGAAATCTCCAGAAACAGCCGCTTCCTGCGGCCCAGCACTTCTCCTGTACCCTGGACCAGAGAACCACGCAGAGGTGGCTTGGAAACCTTGCACAGAAGGGGGACTTGGGTCTCACTTTCTGTGCGAAACTTGGCTTCCCCTTCCTCCTTCTGAGAAAAGGGTGTGAGCAGTGTGGTACAAGGTTCTCTTTGTTGCATATGTGTGATTTTTCAAATCCAAAGTTTCACAGTTTGTTCTGTCTCACAGTCAGGGTACACTTTGTTTTCCACAGTCGTGGCACTGAAACAAAGGAGGCAGCAGCACTGATTGAAGCATTTGCACAAATGGGATCTTTATTTGCTAACTCTGCCCCATTCCCTTCCACATCTCCCTTTGGCTGCCAAAGCAGCTCCTGGCTCGACACAGGATTGATTCCTATGACCACCAAGACTCTAGGAAGTGTGGTGGGCTCTAGGCACCCTCTCCCAAAACTTCAGCCCAGTGTACCCATAACCTGCCATGTGCTTAAGGTCACTGCCTGACTCGGGTCAGGCACATGCCTTGCAGGGTAACTTGCTGTGTTCTCCCTCCTTCTCCCTGCTCTGTTTCCAGACAGCCCAGGCTCTCTCCTTGCTCACAGCTATGTGCTGGAGACACCAGTGTGCTGCAGTACACATATACCCATACATCTATGCAAATATTTATTGTAATCTGCATTTCCTTTTTTTGTCATGCTGGTTCATTTATCCTGGGAAATCTGCCTGTGCCTCCATCTCCCACCACACTGTTTTCCAGGGTTCCTGGGGGGGGGTTTGCCTAGCACAGCCATGCCTTGTCTATACAACCCTCCAAAGGTACCAGCAGTGCCAGCCCCATGAACAGCTGCAGCACCTGAGCTCTCCACAGGGACTTCCAGTGCATTGGACTCTTGGCCTCCTTTTTTTCCACCTGTATCTTTGATCTAGACTGGGATTTTTGGATGCTGAGAGAGCAGTGAGTTCAGTCAGTTCTGCCAAGGTGGGGCTGGGAGAGGTAATTTCCCTTTGGTAAACACAACACACAGGATATCCCTGTACACTCCAGCACAGACTCCTTTCCCCAGCAAGTGATTTTAAGCAGTTACTGTAACTGCTTCTTCCCCTACCATTAAACAGCAAATCCTGGTCACTGAGTCAGCTTTCCGAGTGCAAACCAGGCCACTGCATTTTGCTGTGTCATGGTTTGAGAGAGCCCTCTGAGCTGGCTAAGGCTGGTTTTCCTCACGGAAGCTGAGCTGAGCTGCTGGGAGCTGCTGGCCAGAGCCCAGCATGGAACAGCGCTGCCCACAAGGGACTCAGGAGAGCTGACTTTGCATCCCGTGACTGTGTAAATAGACATTTCTGGCCATAAATCTATTGGCAAAATAGGCTGTTAATGTACAAAGAGGAGAAAATTCCCCACTTCCCTGTTCAGCATGGAAACTCTGACCCCTCAATAACTTTCTGTTGTTTTTAACCATTCATCTTCCTTCTCGTGACTAAGCATTTTCTCAGGGGCTGGGATGTGCAGAGAGGCTTTTAAGCCCAGCAAGAACTTTCATCAATATCTTGCCTGAGGCTACTTAATTCATCTTTGCTAGAAATCCCCTGGGCAGTTTTGCTGGTGTCCTCACAGTGGGTAGCTCTGGCACCACTCAGCCACAGCTGCCCCTGAAGGGTAGGAGACAGCAGGACTTCTGGCAGGCACAGTGAAGACCACAGCTCTGATACTTTAGTGATATTCAAGCAGAATTTCCTAGTGACCTGGATGCTGGCTGGCCTCTGATTTCCCATGGCCCACTATGCTCTGGGAGCCACTTTGCCCCTTCCACTAAAAGCACTCACCTCCCTCCCTGTTCATTGCTCCCAAGTGCCAACTTCCAAAGTTCTCTTAGGAAGAGATGGTCCCTCACAAATCCCTGCTGGCACATTGGCTTGCTCGATGTCACTGACCTCCCACCCATCACAAAGCAACAGCACAGCAGAAGCAATTCAAGCCCTTACTGCAGAACACTGGAGGGGCCAGAAATGCTCCAGGCCAGCAACTGCAAAGATGATGACACCCCACTTTCAGTTCTCCTTCCATCTTGCTGCAGGACATTTGGGCCTTTCCAGAGAGCTAGGCTTAGTCTCACAGCTGCTCCATCCCAGGAAACCCAAATCAGAGAGAGATCAGATGGCATAAATCACTTCTGGGGTGTGGCTAGCTTGTCTGCACCTTTGCAAATCTGGCAGAGATGAGCTGCATCTCTTGTGACCTGCTCAGGGGAAGGTAAAGCCCCAAGAGCCAGAGGAGGTACTGCTCCATGTCCAGGGGCAGTATGGTTACAAGCCAGAAAACCTTCCTGGAATGGTAGCAAGATGACTAGACACCCTTTCTTTCTTCCCTCCAGTCTCATTCAGACCTGCCACAATTCTGGATGAAAGGGAAAAGGGCTTTTAGATATATCTTTTATAGAGCCTCCAAACATGCAGCTTCTTGTAAGAAGGCAGGTGGGCAGGCTGGGGACAAAATCATTGGCTTGAAAGCACACAGAAAGTGCTCAAGAAGAACTGGGTGCATTGCCAAGGCTGCAGGTAAAAGGAGGGGCAGGGCTTGAGGATTGATTTTTTTCATATTATTTCATAAAATTAACAGTATACTCTTATAATTCTTATTCTCATACAATCCTCATATATTTCCTACTTCCCTCCACTAGAACTAGAGGTTTCAATTTGTGCTCCAGCTTCCCCTGTCAGAATAGGACTCATTGAAAATAACAGAAAACCAGAGCTTTAAAGACTTATGCCAGAGGGAAACATTCATTTTGGGGCTATTCCTGTGGCAAACTGGTATCAATATTTTCAGGAGGGACTGGCCATGGGGCTGTCTGTTCTACATATGGACTCTGCACTCTCAGGAGATGTTTGGGGCTTTGTCACACTTGCTTTGAAGATTCAGACATCCTGATACATTTATTTTACCTTCCAGAAAAGCAAGCAAGTTGTCTGCAGTGGCTTAGGGGTAAGAATGGAAAGTATTAGTTTTTGCCAGCGTGCACTGTTGCTTTAAAAGACAAAAGCAAGACAGGAAAAGTCTGGCTGAGTCAGGATGGAAACGCTGAGTAATCCTTCCTGAACACTGCATGACAGATGTCTGCTGGAGTCAAAAAAAGAAGCGTGGAAGCATATTTTTTCTAGAATAGCTCTTTAACCTACAGCCCCCAACCCTTCTGGGGCTGGTGTGGGTGCAGTGACAGGTGAGTTGCTGGCTTGGATGGCAGCATCCACAGAGGGGACTGGCTGCAGAGGGACAGCAGATACCACAGTCCTTCTTTCACCCAGGCTCTGCCTCCCTTCCACCTCCTGCAGCACTACCAGGAGTTTTTCAAACCCACAGCAGCAGAGGAATGACAGCTTTTAGTGCCCTGCTCTTTTCGGTTGAGCACAAATGTATGCTTTTCCAAAATACAGCCAGCCAGTTCCTCATCTGTCCCTGCTAGCCCAGCTTACAGCATAGCTACAGGTGAGAAAGAAGAGCCCAGCTTCATCTGTTGGCTCCTTCACTGACCACTTTATTAAAAAAAACCAAAACAGCAGAGCAACAGCTACTGGCAGAAGCACCATGTCCAACTCTTTTCCCAAATCAGAGAAATTATTTGCCTTTGAAAGTCTCTGCAGACTTCCTCAGTTTCCCACAAGTCTTGTATGCTATCTTTTCAGCTGCCCCAGCCTTCTGGATATCTAGGAGATGACGTGCTATTTTCCTAAATTGCCCTGCACGCTGCTGTGGTGACAACAGGAGCCAGCTGTCAAATAAATCAGATGCCATTGTTTCCATGAGGAAAAGAGCATGGAATGGATTTCGCTGCGCATCGGTGCTGGCACACCTGTGTTGGCTCTGTGCAAAGTGACAGGGTTTACTGCCCAGTGCCAAGGGCGAGCTGCCCAAGGGCAGGTCTGGCACCTGCAGGCCAGAGCTGGTACATGCATGAGCACAGACATGGGAGAGGGGATGGTTTACACCCGAGCTGTGCGAGAGCAGGTGACGGTGAGTGCTGGATCAGCTCTCCAGGCAGGGTGTGAGGCACACAGAGTGTAGGGTGAGGAGGCTGCCCTCTGTGCCCCAGGCATTAGCCCTGTAAATCCACCCTCCTTGTCCAACCCCGCTGTCCCCGGGACAATGAGCACCTCTTGCAGTACCCGGGCTCTGCCTGCCACAGGCAAGGCACTGAAAGGGTTACAGAGCCAGGCATCCTTAAAAGAGAAGTTTCTGGACATCCTCTTGTTTTTGCTTAGTTATCGAGATGCATCAGGTGACTTCCCTCTGGTTCCTTGGGGCTGCAGGCCAGGAGAGGGTGACAGCCGGGCTGGGAAGGGAAGTGCTGTTGTGGTGCAAGAAGTTTGTGCTCGCACTGAGGTCAGCAGTTCACTGCTCACGTGGCCTGGCAGTATAAAGCTGGATGCGGGAGTCAGGCTGCCCAGCTCAGAGCTTCACTGTCCTGGGAGCTGAAGGGAAAGAGGAAAGCACGACCAACAGCAGGGAAGCAGAGGACTGAAACGACGTGGGGAAACATGGAAACTTCCCAGTCACACAGCTCCGGAAGGTGAGAGCGGAACGGGAATGAGAGGGAAGCGTTTTGTCAGAGGAGTGTTGTGTTTCCCCCCTTGCTTTTAGGCATGCTGTTCTTGTTCCTGCTCTGCAGGGAAAGGCATGCTGCCGCCTCCACCTCTGGATGGAGTCTGTCAGTCTTCCTTGCTCGGGACAGTGTCTGTAAAGCTGGTGCTTTCTGGTTCCCATCCACATCTCTCAGGAATGTTCTGCTCCTTTTTCTGTCATCCCAGGCTCCCCCTTTTGTCCTAGAGAGCTAAAATCTGTTTTGTCAGAGGAGACAGCACTAATACCTGTTTGACTATTCTCCCCCAGAATGTCCACAGACCTGTCAGAACTGTTGAAGGAAGCTACCAAGGAGGTGCACGAGCAGGCAGAGAACACACCGTTCATGAGGAATTTCCAAAAAGGGCAGGTGTCACTCCAGGAGTTTAAGGTATTCCATAGCAGCACTGCTCAGGGATGGGATTTCCTTACCAGTCAGATCAGATGGGCTGTGAGGGGATTAAAGGGGGAGGATGGGACCAGTACAGGTAAAGAGGATGGGGACATGATGTATCAGCATCTCCTGTGAAAAACATGAAAAACATCAAATTTCTGCACCCTGAGGTCTTACTGGCTCCTCTTGCTGTAGGTGGGGAAGGACTGTGCATATCACCATGGGCAGCCAAGCTGAAACAGGAGAAAAAGGGCAAAGAGGTTGATGGGACTAATGCTATTGCCTTCCTCTTTCTTCATAAATGCCTGCATGTTAATTATTGCCAGTTGTAGTAAATGGACATAGAACTATGTTCGGATACTTGAGCAGCTGAAACGCCCAAAAGAGGGGGAATTCTATATTTACAACATACTAGGCAGCTGCAGCTAGAAATAATGATGGGATGGTGAGAAAGTGAGGATATGGGATCATTGCTGGCACTGAACTTTGCATTGTCACTTGAGTTATACCACAGCTGAGATCATGAACAATAACACAAAAGCAGACTGAGTTTGAGCAATCCATGTCTGCTGCTAACAAGCAGAAGCCTGTTGCTTTTTTCAAGATAAAAGAAACATTTCCACATATTAGCCTAACCTGGCCAGATACAATTCCTGGAATCTGAACCACATAACAAAGCTATGAGCAAAACCAAAGCAAACACCTGGGCCAGAAATTCCTGAGAGGCTATAGGATGTGACGCATGGACTTGCAAATAACAGCTACCAATTCAACCTGTGGCTTAATTACTTTGTTGTTGAATTGTTCCTTGGCAAATAAATCCACAGAAGTAGAAAAGAGACTACTTATTTCTGACAGGTGACGTTCAGAATACTTAGCCAAGCATAAATTCAATCTCAGGTCCTGACTTCCTGCTGTTGGAAGTATGGCATTGGTTAGGCAGTGAACTTTGAGACAGGCAAAGATGTAAAAAGACCTTCAGGAATAAAACTTTGTTTCTTAGATTATTTTTACATGCTGTCAGGGGAATGAAATGGGACACGGATATTAAAAATTAACAAGTTTTTAAAAGCCATATTTCTCACTAAACCACTACGTGCCTCTGAAAACAATCAGTTGAGCTGTATTTTTGCTTAATTTGTAAGGCAATGTTCCCATATTTTGTTTCTTTTCCGGTAAGCTGGGTAACAGGTTACTGTTTAAAAAACTCTGGTTTTGTTTACTCTCTTGGCAGACCTATATATCTGGCCTGCTATGTGACTCCCCAGATGGTGGATGTTTGTTTCCACAACCAGTCACTGCCCGTGTGCTTATCAAAGTCCTATTTGCTGGCACAGTGGGGAAAGGTTGAAACAGGAACTCTCTCACTGCAGAACTGACTGCTTTGTGAGGAAGTAAACTGCTTTCTCTCCTGTGGGCAGCATAATCCCCCCTACCCAAACCTGACTCACCTCTGCTGCAACACCTTCATCTTTTACTGTTTGCTGCTCACAGGGAGTCCCAGGGTAAGGAAAGGGTGGTGTAGGTGTAACAGCCTCTGAAAACGGAATGCCTGGGGAAGGAAAGAACACGGCTATATTGTCTCAGACCATGTGGAAAAGCTGGCAGATAGAAGAAAGTATCACATAAGCTGGGAAAAACAACAATAACAATGGTTTCAAACTAGAAGAGAGAACACAGCCTCACAGCACTCCTTCACAAAGGCATCTTTCAGAGGCAGGCCGTGCCTCCAGATCCCTTTTATCTTGTCTCCCTGGGGCAACTGAGGAGGCCACCCCATTTGCATGCCTGAGTGAGAAGAGTGGTAGTGCCTCAGTTCCCAGGATAGTGGGATGGTGACAGGATGAATATGTTGAAAAATAACCAGGGTGCGTCATCATCTTACAAGGCCCCACAAAGGGAAGCCACATTTTGGAGCATTCAAATTTGAACAATGTACCAGAAAAGGTACCTTTGGGAATACCCTCTCTATTGACTGAGGGAATGGGAAGAGCCCAGGAATGCTTAAACAGGGCTCCAGTTTATATTACATCAAGCTCCAAGACTTTAACTTGAAGGCAATGCAGTGACTTTAAGAGCAAGTAAGAACAATACCTGCTGGAAAGGGCTCACCTGATTGCTGTCTCAAGCAGAAGGGGAAGGGCTAAACAGTGTCTCCCTGTACCTTGCACTGTTTTCCACATGGGAAATCTGCAATATCACAGATGTTTGTGACTCATAGTGGGTGTGCCCACAAGTACCTTTTTTGTTAGTACAATTTATCCCACAGACTTGAAAAAGACAAACAGATGTATCTGTAGCTCATCCTCTTTCTTCTCTTTCAGCTGGTTACAGCATCCCTGTACTTCGTCTACTCTGCTCTGGAGGAAGAGATTGAACGTAACAAGAACAATCCAGTTTATGCCCCTGTGTATTTCCCAGCGGAGCTGCACCGCAAAGCTGCCCTGGAGGAAGACTTGAAGTACTTCTATGGCAGAAACTGGAGGGAAGAGATCCCATGTCCTGAGGCTACTCAGAAATATGTTGAGAGGCTCCACTACGTAGGCAAGAACGAGCCAGAGCTCCTGGTGGCCCATGCCTACACTCGGTATTTGGGAGACCTGTCTGGGGGGCAGGTGCTGAAGAAAATTGCCCAGAAGGCCCTCCAGCTTCCCAGCACTGGGGAAGGGCTGGCTTTCTTCACCTTTGATGGGGTCTCCAATGCCACCAAGTTCAAGCAGCTCTATCGCTCCCGCATGAATGCTCTCGAGATGGACCTTGCCACTAAGAAAAGAGTCATGGAGGAGGCCAAGAAAGCATTCCTGTTAAATATACAGGTGAGTAACAACCAGCCAGCCCTGCCAGCCCACGTCCTTTCTCAAACAAGAAAATAGATACTGGGGAAATAGAAGGCCAGTATTTCCACTGGGGAGCTTATGAGAAGTTACAGATCAGGGTGAGCTGGTCAGAGTTGGATGGCCATGCTTCTCCAACCTGGGAGTCAAATAAAACAATGGGCTCTGAAAAGCTCTTCTTCCTCCCTTAGTGTTTGAATCCAGTCTCTTCCATGAGCCACTATTCAAATATGAATGAGGGTTAACACTGGGAGTGGGGATTACCATCTAGTATCTGTCCTGCCTCTGTGGTGAGGTTCCACAGGTCTGCTGTGCACTCTGACTAGGTGACAGGTACCTCGCTTTCTTTCCCATCAGAAGATGGGCAATAACCTTCTCCTTAGCTGAAAGCTTCAGGGAGAACCTGTAAAGCAGACAAGGGGTTTGAAAGACATCATCTTGACCTCACAGGCAACTTTTGTTCTATGCAAAATGTGCCAGGAGACTTAGACTGAAGCCTCATGTCTTCCCCTAGTTCGTGAAGTGCCTGGGGAAAGGGCAAGTGGTCCAGTGAAACGACAAGAAGAGGCCACATAATGAGACCATGTTCCTTCTCAGGTGTTCGAGGCGCTGCAGGAGCTGGTGTCCAAGGGCCAGGAGAATGGTCACCCTGTGCAGCCAAAGGCAGAGCTTCTTCGCACTAGGAACATCAACAAATCACATGAGCATGGTAAGACACTTGTAAGGGCAGGTGCTTCGCAGTGCTCCTTCCTTTCCTTCTCCTCCCTTCCTCTGTCCTTGTTTGTAAAAGCCATTGGGAAACAAGCATGAGGTGCTTGCTCCGTCTCTTTTCCAGCCATCAGCAGATTGTGCAAGGAGGGACACTGCTGTGTGCACAGTTTCTTCTAGACATGACAGAGGAAGGGTAACACATGTGGGCTCTCCAGAAAGTGTGCCAGTGAGGTAGCTCTACATAAAGAGACTCCTCTCTCTACCTCTAGGGCTTTAACAAATATAAGGTTCATTCACCACAGGGAAAATTGACCTTGAGTTCACAGAAGGAAAGGCACCAATTCTGGGTGCTGCAGATCAGCCATGGTGCTGCGATGCTGACAGAAGGTTCTTCTGGACACAGTCCTATCCAGCAGCCTGTCCTTTTGGACTGTATCTCCCTCTGATCATTTTCCTGCCTTCCAGAAGCATTTACTGAAAACAGTCCAGAGAGTATGCTGGGTTTATAGTGAGCAGTGCTCTGGATGGTGGAATGTAATCAGCTTGTAAGTCAGGCTTGTACCTGCATGAGGAGTGAGCTCAGATGTCTACAGAGCAGAGTGGTTTCCATGATGACATGCAATTCAAATAAAAAACTCCTTATGACATACCCATTCTGAAACTAAAATGGAGATTTGTTTTCAGTGCATACTGGATTGAACCACAGTTTTTCCGTGGCAAAGATGAAAAGCAAACCTTGCCTTAAGCATCTCTAGATAGTGAAGCTTAAAGCAGCTTCTGTGGGAAAGGCATTAAAAGTTCTGTGAAACTTTGCCATTCCTTTCCCAATACATGCATATAAGTAAGATTTTCAGAAAAATTTGGTGTTGGATGAGGAATCCCATCCGTAAGTTGTACTGCAAAAATTACTTGGAGTGCTGACAACTGTCCACTGCCTTTAGATGCCTAACTAATTAAATCAGTGAGAAGTAGGAGACAAAATACCTTTTAAAAATTTAGCTTCAGTATTTGTCTGTCTTCTGCACACATCAGGGGTTTGATGGAGCTGGGCAGTGCACATATAAGCCTCTAAGGAGACAAGGGAAGAGGCTGGTAGTCGCCTACAGGCAGAAGGGCTGTGGGCCTTTGTGATTCCCAGGTCAAGTCTATTACTTCCCTTCTCCACTGGGAGAGCAGAACCTGCTGCCACTCTTTCTCCCAACTGGACTCTGGGCTTTCTCCTTCTTCCCTGGATGACTCCAGCAGGGTGTGCTCTGGCACTGGGGAATGCAAACATTACACATTAGCAACCTCTTGCTACAACCTCTTCTCACTTGTCTTTATTTGCTTTTTCACCCTATTCGATGTAGGTCCAGCAGCTGGGAAAGAAAGTGAAAGGACAAAGATGAGAAACACAGACACGACACCCACCACTTCCCTGGTGCGGTGGATTGTGGCGCTCAGCTTCCTCGCCATGACAGTTGCTGTGGGCTTATTTGCCATGTGAAAATGCAGGACCTTCACCTTCTCTTTGTGACTTCCCTCACCCTGAACTAATCCACCATCCCCAGTTCTTGTGAGAAAAATTACCCCTGACTGGGTACTGTGATCTTGGTTCTGCCACTAATACTAGGAGACTTTCTTCCCCAGAAATCAGAGTGCTGTAAGGGGGTTCAGGCAAAGTCTCTCCTGTGCTTGGTGTGAGCTCTCCTCAGAGACTAACTTTATCACCAAAAACCAAGGGTAGAAAAGGCTAAAAACAATGACCAAGAATTGTCGTTGCTTTACAGAGTGCCTACAAAAACCCTACAGGGTCAGAAACACAGCTTTGATACCTGTCTTTCCTCAGAAAGATGGAGTTCCTCGGAGCTCTGTTTGCTCAGTTTTTTTATACTGCTAGATAATACTGTGATAATTTTCTCTGTGGAGCCACACGGTTCCCATGGGTTACATATGATTTTACATGACACTAGTAGGTCTTTGTTATTTCTTTTTCCAATCATTTTTGATCTTTGAAAAACAAAAGACAGTTGTTGAAGATACAGTGTCATTCTTGTCTGGTTGTATAATTTATACACATAATAAATTTCAATGTAAAGTATTCAGACCTGGTGTTTCCTATTATTAAACCCTTACCCAGGGAAAAAGGAGATGTCTTTCTTCCTCTCCCACTTTTCTGTCTTTTGGAGCTGCTGCCTTGCACAAACATGACAATAGACAAAAGTGGGAGCTATTATCAGAGCCAGACTCTGCTCCCACTCAGTGCTAACAATAATCTGTTATAAGCTGGGGCAGGTTCCTTTGGCTTCTACACACTGCCCTCTATTTCGAGAAACAGCATGAAATTCAGTGAGTCTGCAAAGTATTTTTATGGGGTGGAAGTGGTATGTAAGAGCTGGTTGCTATTCTATCACAAGCAAAACGTGATGGGACCCTCAGCTGGTCGAAAGCATGACAGCTCTCCCTGAACTGCCAGCAAAGGGCTGCATTACCAGGCTGCCTTTGCAAGAACTTCAGCGTGAATCAGAACTGCAAGTATGTTTTCACCACCCAAAAATTAAAATCATCCTAGGTTTTGGTCGAGGCAGGTGAATGGGAGGCATCAAGTACACAACCACTGCCCTCACCCGAGCAGCAAACCAGCCCCCTCACTCCCAGGACATGGCACACGTGGCATTGCTAAAGGCACTCCAAACACACAGCACTGCCAGAGCAGCCCATGCACACAGCTTGCCTTCCCTGCCTTTTGCTGAGGCAGATCTGGAGGGCTGGCTTTGTATCCAGCCACAGCCCCTGCCTGCTCCAGGAGCTCTCCCAACACAGGAGAGGCTGCAGTTTGGGTATGGCACTGCAGGTACTGACAAAACTACTGTGTTGTCACCTCAGAGTCCTCTGTGATCAACCTATCTTCATGATCTGCCTGTTCTGGCTGTGACCTTAATCCCAAATACACATGTTCCTACTGATCTGTTTTAATGCACTGAACCTGCTCAAAGAACAAGAATCAGAAGGCAGGTCCTGCTGAGAATGAGCAGTGGGAAAACAAGATTGTCATCATTATCAGGCTCTTTTCTACTCTGCATCCCTTCCCCAACCCCTTTTAGTAATTCTCTCTTTGGATCCACCTGCCAGAAAAAATAGTTAATTCAAAAAAGACAGTCGGGTGTTTGAAAAGCAGGGATATGAGGCTTGATAGTTATTTAAATACAAGAACTTATTAATTCAGATTTGAATTAAGCTCTACCTATTGAGTCCCTCTAAACCACCCCAACTAAACAATTTTGTTCATTCAAACATGCTGAGGTAACTAGGATCCGAAAGAGCCAAACAAATGCCCATGTGCTCAGAATCACACTGCACCACATTCAGCCCCTCTCCACTGCTCAGAGAGCCTGACTGCAACCTCAAAGTTGGAAAATATGGGTTCTGACTGGTCTCATACCCTCCCTGCTCATGGCAAGAGAGAGATGATGCTTTGGGTATCTCACAGCCATTGTTGTCACACATTGAAGATGCCAGACTGAGCCCCAAGTCTGCAGAGGTGGAGACAGGCTTTGTACTCGTCTGTGATCTTTATTACTACATCTGGTTTCTCTGCAACAACGACACCGGCTTTATTTCTCACGGGCTGCAGCTCAAACCTCCCTTGCTATGCACTGAGCTTCCCAGCTTACTCTTCATTTAGGGTGCGCGTTACCACGCTTCGGAAGGGCCAAAATGCGCCCCCAGTGACCTGGCAGCCTTCCCCCTAAATTCACTAACAGCCAGGAGGAAGGCATCCCGGAGAACTCGTGTCCTGAGGCCCTGACGTAGTGACGGGTCCCAGCTGCCCCAGAAGACTACAGCAGTAATTAATTCACTTTATTCCCGCACTGTCCCGCAATGGTATCACCCGCTCCCCCTCCCCGCCCCATAGCAATGGTCCGGCCCACCCGCCATTTTGCCTCCCCCCACCCTTCGCTCCCAGATTTCGCGCCACACCGCTTGGGGCGGGCAGGGGGCGGAGCGCTCTGGCCAATCAGCGGCGGCATCGGCGCCGCGCGCTCCCTTTCGGGGCGGGGCGGAAGGGCAGCCGCGGCCCAATCGCCGACGGCGCTCGGCGGCTGGGCCAATCGGAGCGCGCGGCGGCGACGCGGCGCGCGCGCCCTGCGCCGGTTTGGTTTCCGCCGCGCGCCACTTTTGCCGCGAAAAGTTGGTAGCGAGTTCCTGCGGGGAGCGAGGTGCGGAGGGGCAGGGGATTGGGATTGGGGATTGGGATTGGAATGTCCCTGGGGCATTGCGGGGAAAGAGCGCGACCAGTGCGTGGGGTGGGGTGCGGTTCGGGGCACTCAGCGAGGGGCGATCGCGCGGGGCATTTGGGGAAAGGAGGCGGCTGGGACTGACCAAGCGCTCTCGCCCCCGCAGCGGAGCAGCAGCCGCGATGTCCGGCTTCGATGACCCCGGCATTTACTACAGCGACAGTTTTGGGGGAGACGCGTCCGTGGACGAGGGGCAGGTTCGGAAGTCGCAGCTGCAGAAGCGGTTCAAGGAGTTCCTGCGGCAGTACCGGGTGGGCACGGACCGGACGGGTTTCACTTTCAAATACAGGTGCTGCTGTGCCCCTTTTCTCCTTCTGCGCCTTACCCATCCCCATCTGCACATCCAGTCTGCTCTTGACCTTCCTCCTGCAGTGCCCACCCCACATACACAATAGCCACTTTGTCTCTTCTCGTAGGCCATAAAAAGCTCAGTAGTAAGAGATGTTCGTATTTAACCTGATAGAAATGCAGAGGTCTGGTTCTCACAAATTTTTAGGCAGCCAGCCAGTGGAAAAGGTAGCAATAGAGGGATCCGTGCTGCCAAGCTTCCACTTAGCTCTGAGATTCAAGGTCTGTCTTTGAAAGTGTAGTGCTTTCTTATCTGGAAAATTGTCTGTATCCATTAAATCAGTGCACCACTCTCCACATGTGCCTTCCAAGTCTATGGAGTTCCTTTGGCCACCCTTTGCCTATGCAGTTTGGAGACACAACATTGAGAAAACATGAAGATACATCTTAATCAAGGGCTAGAACAGTCTTTCACCTCTGAGTTTCATTAATCCTGGCATATTTAAGGAAAATGCTGTCTGTTCTGTTATAACTTCCTTTGTTTTAAACCGCATCTTATGTATAGTAGTTATTATCCTACACAGAAATTTTCTCCATGTTTATCTGGTCATGTAAGTCCAGGAAATACTTTACATTGCCACTGCAAGCACTGGTGTCCCTGGTATTATGTCACCTTTCAAAGCAGGCTTGGGTGAAAGATTTCCCAGGTTCCTCTGCACTTCTCCTGGAACTCACCTAATTTTCCCTGCTTGGTTTTCAAACAAAGGACTCCTTGCAGAACCTGCCTTTTCTGATCCCTGATTGTTCTAAGGCCACTGTGGTCGACTGGTGCTTTCTGCCCTGCAAACGTTTGCCGCTTCCTGTCTTCTAGGGATGAGCTCAAACGGCACTACAACCTGGGGCAGTACTGGGTGGAGGTGGAGATGGAAGACCTGGCCAGCTTTGATGAAGATCTCGCGGACTATCTTTACAAGCAACCAGCAGAGCACCTGCAGCTGGTAAGGATGGAGACTAGCAACCTAGAACATTGTCACCAGAGCAGCTCTGATGTTCTGCTGTAGCAGACCCACTGATAGCCCATTGTTTCCCGTCTAGTTGGAAGAAGCAGCGAAAGAAGTTGCAGATGAGGTCACTCGTCCTCGTCCCTCAGGGGAGGAGACTCTCCAAGACATCCAAGTGATGCTGAGGTCGGATGCCAATGCAGCCAACATCCGCAGCCTGAAGGTGAGGTGAAGTGAATTGGCTGCAACACAGAGCAGTGTCTGTGTAGGTGTGATTGCAGGGGAGCTTTTGGTACCTGGTCACAGGTCGCTCGCTAGTTTACAAGACTCTGCAGCTTAAATCTGACTGCAAAGGGCTGTTATTGCTGGTTCCTGCTGCAGGGGCATTATTGCTGTTAGTGATGTTCTGCACAGTGTTCTGTCCTATGCTCTCATGCTTTCTAGTTTCTCATCCATCATCCATTGATGGCTTTCTCACCTTCCCTTCACCTTTCCCTTTTCAGTCTGACCAGATGTCCCACCTGGTGAAGATCCCTGGGATTGTAATTGCAGCAACCCCTGTGAGAGCCAAAGCCACCAGAATCACCATCCAGTGCCGCAGCTGCCGCAACACCATCAGCAACATCGCTGTGCGCCCGGGCCTGGAGGGCTATGCTCTGCCCAGGAAATGCAACACGTAAGGACTGACAAGGGCATGCACCGGCAGGCTAGAGGGCAAGAAAAGACTGCATTCCCTCTTCCTGCTCCTGCTACATCCCATACATTGCAGAATCTGCTCCCTGTTCCACAAGGCAGCAGCATCTCCACTGCTCTGCCTCCACCCTTTGTGCTGCCCCTGTGCCAGCGTGCAGTTCTGGCGGGCAAGTTCTAGCCGTCCATCTGTGGTCATGCTGGTTGTGACCACAGAATGGTCAGTGCTGCATGTAGTGTTGAGTGACCCTGTCCAGGGAGTTCTTTTAATTCATAGGGTGTTCCACCTATTATACCTAAAGGTTCATTTCTGCCTCCAGCTGTCCCATAATGCTGTGTTCAGTTGCTCTCCTCTTTTCCAAACAAACTCCTTGCTCCCACATTCCTGCTCCTGAGGGGACTGTTTTGTGTTACCTTCCTTAGGGATACTTCTCTACTAGCCTTTTTATCCTGCCTTACAGCTCTTGGTGCCCCTGAGAACTGTGAGCATTAAGCTGCCATTGTGCTGCAGCTCTTGAGGCAGCCAGTCTTGGTGGGTTGTGTCTTTGGGCTCATACCTGCCAGTATTTATTTTCTGCACCTGAACTCTAATGCAGCTTGAGAGGGGTTTGGGCTAGGAATCATTCTTGTATGTGGTCTGTACAGCACCTCGCTCCTGATCCCTGACTCCATGAGTGCGTCTGCACTCTGGTGTTGCCCTCCCTGAAAGCCCTGCATGGAGTCAGACATCAGTCATGCCGCTCTGAGACAGCAGCAGGACGTGGAGCTGCTCTTTGTCTCAGAGAGCTTGTAATCTAGCAAGGCAGATATGTCTTGAGAGACCAGGAGGTGGATGTCAGCCTTGTCACATCGCTAATTGCTTTCTCACCAGAAACCACTGAACATTTGCTTCGTGCATGAGGTCGTAAAGAAAAATGCCCTGCTGTATCACTGAGTGTGCTGCTACCTTCTGTGTAATTAATGAATTACCTTCCCTGCCTATAGCTATCAGGGGAGGGGTGGGAGGCAGGGAGAGTGCTCAGACAAGTGTCACCCTGCCTCTGGCTTGTTCTCATGTATATATTTGGCACTTGTTGAAGACAAGACAGAGGGCTTGGTGGCCTTTGGTCTGGCCCCGTGCGTCTGTCCTTACCTGCTGATGTGGCACTGCTTGGAAGGGGCAGCTGCCCCTTGCTATCGCTGCTGTTCCCTCTGCAGGTGTGCTCCAAGGGGTGGCTCCTCAGTGCTAACAGCCTTCCCTGATTGATCTCTCTGCACAGAGAACAAGCTGGCCGCCCAAGGTGCCCTCTGGACCCTTATTTTATCATGCCAGATAAGTGCAAGTGCGTGGATTTCCAGGTCCTGAAGCTGCAGGAGTCCCCGGATGCCGTGCCACACGGGGAGATGCCCCGGCACTTGCAACTCTACTGTGACAGGTACTGGCACAGCTTTCACACCCTGCCCCTGCTGGCTGTTACTGGTGCCATCATTTCCCACCACCATCCTCTGCTTTCCCCTGTTTCCTCTTAGGTACCTGTGTGACAAAGTTGTCCCAGGGAACAGAGTCACTATCATGGGGATCTACTCCATCAAGAAGTCTGTGCAGAGCAAGAACAAAAGCCGTTACAATGTGGGGGTGGGCATCCGGAGTGCTTACATCCGAGTGGTGGGCATCCAGGTGGATACAGAGGGCTCAGGTGAGGGCTGCTTTTGGTGTACATTTGGTCTGTGTTGGTAGCCTGGTGATGGGAGACACTCCCCACCCTGTTCCTGAACAAGGTGATCCCTCAGCAGGTGATCCCCTGTGTTTGAAATCACAGCCTTGTTCCTTCTCTGCTGTTTATATAACAGAAGGCTCGAGCCATTCCAGGGGTCTGACTTGCCCTGGGCTCTCTATAGTCATGGTCTGTAAGGCTTTTTCTCAGTCATATTAAATGAGGAGGTCTCAGCCTGAGACCTCCAGGGTGTTTAAGTTACAATCTCCAAAGCCATCCCTGAGGATCCCGGCTGGAGTCTGTGGTTAAAATTGTATTTAAAACATGATTCTCACTGTAATTCTCCTCCTGGTTCCTGCAGAGCTGCCTTGCCCAAGATCCTTGCTTTTTCTTACCAGTCTCTAAGGACACAGCCTGCCTTGCTGGGTTAGCAGATGCTTGCCCTCTCCACCTTTCCCACGTGGTGGCACTTGGCATGATGTTCAAGAGGGGATTTTGGTTGTAGTGTGGTATGGGGGGAATGTTACAGTTTCCTTTAAAACCTCCATTTGTTCACTGTTGCATCATTCCCCTCATCCCTGTACAGGACATAGCTTCACTGGCTCGGTGACCCCTCAAGAAGAGGAGGAACTTCGTCGCCTTGCTGCCATGCCCAACATCTACGAGACCATTGCCAAGAGCATTGCGCCCTCCATCTATGGCAGCACTGACATCAAGAAGGCCATTGCCTGCCTCTTATTTGGAGGCTCCCGCAAGAGGTAGGGAAGAGTCAGCCTTTGTTATTGAAGTCAGTGCTTTGTTGTCAAAATAAAGGCTCACCATGTCTCCTCCCTCTCTTCTTCCCTCCAGGCTCCCGGATGGGCTGACCCGCAGAGGGGACATCAACTTGCTGATGCTGGGGGACCCTGGCACGGCCAAATCCCAACTGCTGAAGTTTGTTGAGAAGTGTTCACCCATTGGGGTACGTGGCTTGAGGTGCTCACTTGTAGTACACCCTTTTTCTGTCTTCTGCTCCTTGTCTAGCCTGAGAAATAAGACCATGGTCACAGCAGACACCCACCTGTGCATCCATAGGTAGACTTGCTGGCAGAGGCATGAACTGCCATTTTCAGTACTAGCCTAGAAGGGATGGGGAATGAGAGAGGGAAGGGGGAGAAGGTCATGCCTTTTATTAAGCTGTGAGCCAGGCTGTTTGCAGATGTCCAAAGACGTGCCTGGTGCTGCTGTTTATTGTTGAGACTTGATCAGCAAAGAGTCTGGCTGGTCAGGACAAATTAAGTTGACTGCATCTCAGGCACGGACCTCCAGCCTGAGCCCAGGCATAGAATTATGTTTTCAGCTGTGGTTTTTTGTAGTCTCTATTAAACTCAGCCTCTGACTGTATTGTTCCCTCCAGGGGCAAACAAAGCTAATGCAGCCCACCAAACAATGAATCCCTCCCTCTTCGAATGTACTTAATATCTGTGTTTGTGTCTGCATGCCCTCCAGTGTGTCACAGCTGCTTAGTCTGAGGCTTGGGATGAGGCAATAGTCCTGCTCTTTACCCAGCACATCTGCTTTTTATGTGTGGTGAGGGCTTTTCCTGGAGGTTCTTCTGCCAGGAGCTCTGGATTTTGCGGTGCCAGGGGTGCACTGTCTCAGCTGGAGCAATGGGCTCCTGGGTGCTGCTGTAGTTGATGTAGTCCCTTTCCTTGTCCCACATGCCACTAGGTGTACACCTCGGGAAAAGGCAGCAGCGCTGCTGGCTTGACAGCCTCAGTGATCCGTGACCCTGTCTCCAGGAATTTCTTCATGGAGGGAGGAGCCATGGTGCTGGCAGATGGAGGAGTGGTGTGCATTGATGAGTTTGACAAGGTACTTGTGGGGTTGCCTGTGTGTGAGTGGGAAGGGGAGCCCTTGGGATGCCAGCCTCTCCCAAGAGAGTCCAGAGCTTCAGGAGGAAGGGCAACTCCTCTGAGACTCCCCCTCACTTCCTTTCAAGGAAGGTCAGGGAGATGGGGCTGCAGGGGAATTCAGTTACATCCTGCCCTCTTGGGCAGAGGTCCTCACAGGGCTTTATGTTGGGGGTCACTTCAGTAAGTGTGTAGCAGAGGTCTGGCAGAGGTGACTGACAGTGACTTTTTCTCCTTGCCTGGTTTCTCTCACCTGGGATGAAAAGATGCGAGAGGATGACCGTGTGGCCATCCATGAGGCGATGGAGCAGCAGACCATTTCCATTGCCAAGGTGAGCTGTGGATTGATGCATGCTGCCCTGAGGTGGGAATCTGAGAGCCCAGCAACCAGTGATCACATATCTTTTGGGAGAAGTGCCCATTTTAGAGTCCAGGCAGCGGTATTGATGGTGCTGGTGTCTCTGGTCTGAGACCAGTTAGCCCTGCCTGGAGGCTTTGGGCAGCCTGAACTTCATGGCCTCTCCTTGCTGGTGGCTGTCAGGCTGCACCTGCAAACCCATGCTTTGTGTCAGAGCTGGCCAGGAGGACCCAGCCCTGTCTGCCCAGTGTTTGTCTCAGATCACAAACCTGGGGTGATGTCTCCTGTGTCTCTGCCTTTGACAAGAGGTTTTAAATGAAATTACTCAGTGCTCAAGTTTCAGCTGAAGCCAGTCCCCCTCCAGAAGGACATGTGGGTCTGGCCCCATCAATACAGAGCAACTGGATGCTACTTAGGGGGCTTTATTTAAATGCAAGTGATTGACAATGAGTCTTGAAAATGGCTTTCAACCTTTCACTGAGTTAATGACCTGCTGCGACATGGAAGTGGTCTTGACACCATCCTGTTTTTTTGCCTTCGCCCACAGGCAGGAATCACGACCACGCTCAACTCCCGCTGCTCGGTTCTGGCAGCTGCCAACTCAGTCTTTGGGCGCTGGGATGAGACCAAGGGCGAGGAGAACATTGATTTTATGCCCACCATCCTGTCCCGATTTGACATGATCTTCATCGTTAGGGATGAGCACAATGAGGAGCGAGACATGGTGCGTTGAGCCGCACAGGTGCAGCTGGGACCCATGGTGCCCTTTTCTTTGGGAGGGGGAGGCAGGCGCGTTCCTGTTGTCTGACTCCCTTCTGCTTTCCCAGACACTGGCCAAGCACGTGATGTCCTTACACGTGAGTGCCTTGACGCAGACCCAGGCTGTGGAGGGCGAGATTGAGCTGAACAAGCTGAAGAAGCTCATCTCCTTCTGTCGGACGTGAGTGACAGGCGTGTCTTTCTGGCAGCACCCAGTCCACACAGTGGGAGGCAGTGGTGAGAGGCAAACCATCCAGCACTCTGGGTGACCTTTCTCTTAACTCCTGCCGTGAAAAAAAGGGTGCAAGAGGAGCTCACAGTGGTGCTGCAGCACTGGGAGGGGTGCCCAAGGGACCCTCCCCAGCAGCACTGCCATCGGCTCCTGTCCCCCCTTGCAGGAAGTGTGGCCCTCGGCTGTCAGCAGGGGCGGCGGAGAAGCTGAAGAACCGCTACATCCTGATGCGCAGCGGCACCCGCCAGCACGAGCAGGAGAGCGACCGCCGCTCCAGCATCCCCATCACTGTCCGGTGAGCAGCACCCCCCCCCCACCCCCCAAAACCTCTGGGATTAGGGCTGCATTACTGGGCTAATACAGGTAGGGAGTTGGTGTGGTGCTGCTGGTATGTGAGGGTGTGGCCCTGAACACTGACAGTACTGTGGGGGGAGGCAGGAGTGCCTGGAGTGGGTAGGTGTGGATGGCAGGAGTCGGGGAAGAAAACCCTTGAGGCTGCAGTAGAAAGCAGGGAATGTTTCCTGTGGCTGCAGGCAGCTGGAGGCCATTGTACGCATTGCCGAGTCCTTGGCGAAGATGAGGCTTCAGCCCTTTGCCACCGAGGCAGATGTTGAGGAGGCCTTGCGGCTATTCCATGTGTCCACGCTCGATGCAGCCATGTCAGGCAACCTGTCAGGTGAGATGGGGACGTTCTGTGTTGGGGGTAGGAGAGACATGCTGGAGCTGGCTGCTCAGGGCAGGGAGGCACAAGCTCCTCTCCCTGCTGTCAGGGGCAGGTGCTGGACCTCTTTTCTGAGCAAAGACAAAGCAATGCTTGCGGCAGCAGGGGGCCATTGTGGCTGTGGGGCTGTGCCTCACAGAGAGGGCAATGGCAAATGACACTGAGGGTCTCCTGTGCTGCTCAGGGGAGGGCTGGTCTGGCCCCTTGTGGTCCCAAGGGCAGAGTTGGGTGTTGGACATGGTAGCCCAACCAGTTAATCCTCTAACATCTTTCTGGATGGGGGTGAAGACAATGTTTCCTTGCGTAGCAGCATGGAACAAAGGGTTTGAAGGAAGCTCCAGCAGTCAGGTCCACATTCAGTTGTATGGTTGAAGTTCCACAGCCTTTTACAGTGGATGTTCATGGGTCCCCTAAAGTCTCTAAGCTGTGCAGGTATGGTGGGAGACACAGGAGATGAGCAATTTTTCTTGGAGGGTGACTTTTGGGTGGCACAGACAGCTCACACAGTGTCTCCCTGCAGGGGCAGAAGGCTTCACGACACAGGAGGACCAAGAGATGCTGTCCCGCATTGAGAAGCAGCTCAAGCGCCGCTTTGCCATCGGCTCCCAGGTGTCCGAGCACAGCATTGTCCAGGACTTCATGCGGCAGGTGGGTCAGGGACCCCGTGGAGGGCTGGGCTGTGAAACCAGAGACCCCAGGCTGCTGCCAGGGCCATGAAACCCCTTCCTCAAGAGCGCACTAGCAAGCCTTTTGGTGATGCTTTTGAAGTTTTTTGTAAGGAATGGTGTGCAATGTGATTGCAGAGTTTAAGGGGACTCAGGCAAGTTCCTGCAAAAGCTCTGAGGTCTGGGGCTGGTTTGGGGTCCTACTCGTGAAACCAGAACTGTTTGATTTGTGACAGTGGCTGCCGTCAGATCTAATATAGCGAAAGGGAAAAGGGAGCATTAGTGTCTTGGACTATTGGGCTTGCTCTTTCTAGAGGGTCCTAGCCAGGCTTTAGCAAAGGTTGCAGGTTCCTGCTGTGCTCCTGTCTGCTATTCTGTGCTGGCTCATCTTGCCCTGCTCTCCTCTATTGCAGAAATACCCAGAACATGCCATCTACAAGGTACTGCAGCTGATGATGCGGCGGGGGGAGATCCAGCACCGCATGCAGCGCAAGGTCCTGTACCGCATCAAGTGACCTCCCTGTCCCAGGGAGGGAACTGCTGCTGCTTGACACCTGTCCAGGAGCAGGCAGAGTGCCCCTGGGAGTTGGGCCCTGCTCCTGAAAGAAACTTTTCCTTGGGGAGCCAAAAAAGCCCCAGGCCTCCATCTTGAACCAGGGTTTGGGGTGGTCAGGGTGTCCTTTGTGTGCTCTGTTGCTGTGTTATGTCCATGTTTCTTTGAACTTCAAAAGCTTTTAGTTTGTATTAAAATAAAACCTGATATTGGTAGCTCGAGATCTTTGGCTCTGAGGGGCAGAAGGGATGGATCCCCTTCCTCCTTTGAAGGGGGTGCAGGATTTTGGATAGATGGTATCCCTCCTGCCTGTCCTCTGTGACGAACTTGCTCTCACTCATGCTCCAGCCTCATGAGCAGCACCAACAGCCCTGAAGGCAGAAACTCATTTCCCACTCCGGGTTTGTATATTAAGGCATAAAGCCTGTCAGCACAGGCTGTCCAGTTGGGCTCAGCAGTGCAGGAGGCATTTTACCCACTCTCTGTGTGCAATCTACTGCTTTCTTCCCCCTCAGCCACTGGCAGTGAAGGAAATTATTTGCTGTTTGTTCCCTGCTCTTTGCTAATCTCTCTTTACCTTCTCCCAGGGCTGCAGGAGGGTAACCCCTTACCCTGCAGTGTTAAAGGGCTGTATGAAAGTCTTGCTGGAGGCATGGGCAGAGTTCTCTGCTTGCTCCAGTGAGGATGTGGATGGAGGATAATCCCCATGAGCTATGTGCTCTCCTCCTCCAAATAGTCCCTGCCACCTCCTGCTTTATGCCAGTGGGCTTGGGGAGGCTTGTCCCATGCACCAGCTGGACACTGCCCTAGTGTGCCCTTATGCAGCTGCTCACCCTTCTGCATTTGCAGCACAAACTTGCACTTACAAACTTGGCAGATTTTTGTTATTTCTAGCAAATTAGTACTGGCTCTCTTAAGTGTTCTCATAAAGATGAATGGTTCTGGTAGCTCCCTGCTCTCAGCAGCTTGGGGCCACCTTGGCTGTGAGAACACTGGTGGTGGGGGCCTTTGAAGAGAGCAGAGTGGTGGGTGAGCAAAGCTGCTGCATATCATGGACAGGTTAGTGCCTGTGTCTGCTTTCAGTCTGAAAAACCCCAGGAGAGGTTTCAATAGCAACAGAAACATTCAAGGCCAGCAGAGGGTACCAGAGTCTGGAGGATGCCAAGCTGTAGCCCTGGTTGTGGCGCTGCCTCCTTCTACAGAGGAAAGCAAGTGTTCCAGTGGACTGTGGTGTGTGCACTCAGTCTGGTATGTGCCACACGAGGCCTGGGCCCCACTGCAACACTTGGGGGTCCAACAACAATCCCTCTGCTTCTGGTTTTTGAGAGACACATGGTGCACTCCTTATGTGGTTGTGGAGCTGGCAGTCTGGAGGGGCTGGGGTGGTGGTGGCATGGGAAAGATTGGCTGCAAATTACAGAAACAACCTTCTCTTCACTCCCCATTTTATTTGGTTGGGGACAGCCTTTGTGGAGGGCAAGAAGGAAGAGAAGGCTGGCCCAGACTCCCAAAGAATAGGCAGGGATAGGTCTCTCATTCTGGTGGTTTTATTGCCCTGTGTTTTTGCATGTGCCAAGCACTTTGCAGTGCTTCTTGGAGCAAGCAGTGCTGGGGCTTCTTTTCCCCTTAGTAAAAGAAAAAAAAAGGCACCTTCTGTCCTCACAGTGCTCCCTGGATGGAAGAATAAGAGAAGGATGTTGCTGCTCTATGGAGGGGATCATCTCCAGGAAGAGATGTGAATGGGGGAATAATGGCCACATCCTCCTCTAGAAACCAAAGTTCTCCAAACTACCATTTCTGTTAGAATGCCTCCTGCCCTCCTCACAAGCCTACAGCATCAGGAGTTGCTGTCAGAGCAGGGTCAACACAGGCCTGCTGTTTTTCTGCTACAAGCCACAGCCCCTGCACAGCTGTAGTAATGGGTCCTGCAGGTCTCAGCCCCTGCCACCATGCCACAAGTACCTCTGTCCTTGCTTTGAAGGTGCAGCCAGTATCTGTGGTCTTCTTTTAGAGGTGCACAAGAGCACAGCAAACGGAAGTGAGTGTGAGAGTGAGTATGGGATCAGTATTCACAGCCTGCTGTTAATGCTGCCTCTGGAGGAGACTGAGCTGTTTCCAGGCTTGAAAAGAACATGCAGTGATGGGGCTGTATGGGGAGAAAAATGGGGATAGGGTAATGGGACACAGTGCAAAGGGCTCTATTTCCATCATGTACCTCCTTCCCTCCTTGCTTCCTTTCTTCCCTCGGACACTGCTTTATCATCACAATATTTTTTCTGTGGTAGAGCAATAGGATATGGCTGGATTTTGGCTGCTGCTGGCTGCCAGTGGTGGCCATGTGTCATTCAGAGGTTTTAAATGAGCCATCATCTCCAGGAACATCAAGCTGTGCTGGGCGTTGGCAGGTGTGGAGGTTGGAAATTCTAATTTTTTAATGTTGCTTTCATGACATGATAGAGAGCTAAGGTAGATTTCTGTGATGGGGATCAGAATGATTGATCTCTTCGTGCCAAGAAATGTGTTGATTATATGGTATGAGGTTATGTAAGTGTACACACGACTTGAAACAACATTGTTTAGCAATTAATGCATGCAGTGTTATCACAAGGAGCGGAGCTGGGATGTGTGCAGCTGGTATTGTTTGGAACTTGAGATCATTGGTTAGTGCTAACTTGTGTTGAATGTAGCACTGCAGGTGGAAATTTTGTGAGGAATAGCAGTTCTCAATTGGGTAGGTGCATGGCGTACTTGATAAGGGATTGCTGGTCCTGCTGGTGAAGATGACTAGGTTTTTCCTCAAATCAGATAAAGGACCACCATCCTCCTGGTGAAAATGTCTCCTTTTGGTCTCATCTGGAGTTCTGGCATGCTGAGACTTGGACACCTGTTCAAGTGTCATTAGATGACCAAAAATACTGTTCTCAAACACAATACTAACAGAGAGAGCAAAACCAGTCAGGCTTAGTCACTTCTGAGCAGCACAGCATTCCCTTACCTAACCTGCTGACCTGACCTTGTCCCTTCTTCACCTCAATGCTGCATCTGGCACAGGAAGCCGCTTCCCTACCCCTGGCTTTTCCCCTTGGGAAGCACAGTTGGATGAATGTAATCACCCCAAACCAGGCAGTCACCAACAATGCTCAGGTGCCTTTGATTCAAAGCTTGGGCTGTTGTAGAAGACACCAACCTCTTGCCACAATGAATTGGTGCCCAAAGAACTTGCAGACTACATCTAATTCTGTATGAGATGGGTTAATCTGTGTGAGTGCATCACTCCAAAGAGATATCGGCCGCTGGGATCTTGGCAGCATTTTTGGTTGTCCAAAAACATTCCCTAAGCTGCACCAGGGAAGGTTTAGGCTGGACATTAGGAGGAATTTCTTCACAGAAAAGGTGATTGGAATGGGCTGCCCAGGGAGGTGTTTAAGGAAAGACTGGACGTGGTGCTTAGTGCCATGGTCTAGTTGACATGGTGGTATTAGGTCATAGGTCAGACTTGATGATCTCAAAGGTCTTTTCCAATCTAGTTGATTTGTGATTCTGTGAAGCTTATCAGAATATTTCTGTGAAATGTCAGTGGAGCTCCACTACTGTAAAATCCAGCAAAGCTGAGTCATCACATCTGCACCACTCAGATTTCTTCCATCTCTGTGTAGGATGAGAGCTGTTGCAATGCAGCAACATAACCTCTGAGCATGTTGTGAGTGTCACTTCCTCCATAAAATAAAACAGAACAGAACTGCAGAGTCCTGAGGGCTATTGCTCAAGGATGTGAGATAAACACTGCCGAGTGGGATATGCTGATATGGGCAATGTGAGAAATAATCTCATCTAGTCCAGCAAGCACCAATCTCAGACAAATGAAGCTGGGAGTCCTTCCCCCTTTCTGCTGCTGACTTACTGGACTAGTTGAGCAAGTGACTATCTTCTTGTCTGTTCTGGATAATAACCTTTTTGGAGCACAGATCACTTCTTACCATGATTTTGTGCAGAGCCTGACAGAACTAGTAGCCCAATCTCAGTGGCAGAGTTTACCTCCTGGCTTAAGTAACATTAACACATTCTAGGGCTTCTCCAGCCCTTATTAGGATGAGAAATTATCTGCAGGCAAAGAAATTCCTGTGATTTGCTCTAGACAATGCCAGAAAAGATCAAGAAACCAAGGAAGAGCGTGGTACAGCAATGCTGTGCTGCCATGTGGAACAGCACACCTGTCAGGATGCCTCTGAAGTGCTCTGCTGGGTGGGGCTCTCTCTAAGTTTGGTTAACAGCCTGTATCCCCTAAGTCTGGGCTAGGTCCCTTCAAAATCCCAAACCACTCGTTCTCCCAACAGCAGTGACGTACCAATGTCTGCTACTGCTCTTTGTCATGTTTTGCCATCCTTTTGCAACATCCTTTGCTCTTTCTTGGATGCTCCTGCTCCAGGTCTCTCCCAGCAATCCCAGGCAGTCCATTTATTCCTCCTCCCCTCCACTTCATGCCTCATGCCTGCTCTCTCTTCTCCTCTGCGTGGCCATTCCCTCCTATTTCCCTTCCTGGCCATTGTGGTCTGTCCCGTGCCATCTTACAGAGTGCTTAGCAAAAGCCTCCCTGCTTCACAGGCAGGAAGGACATCAGGATATAACTCACTGGATCAACTCTCAGCACTGCCTGTTAGGAACAGGACACCAAGGGACATTCCTCAGAGAACACCCCCTGGACCATCTGCTGCCTCCTGTCCATTCCTCTTCTCCTTGCCCTTCAGCTTTCACCCAGCCAAGGTACTCTACCTTCTCTCCTCATTATTTATTTTCACCTTATCTTGCCTCCCTTTTTTATTTTTTCATAAAGCTTTTTTTCCCTTTTTCTCAGATTGGTGTGTGGGCAATTTGGCCAGAAATGCAACAGATCTCTGGCCAAGAAAGCCAGGAAGCACTGGTTGATATACCTTTTGGACCCCAAGAACAAAAGCAGGAGCTCTGTCCTGCTTGCCTTGATCCCAGTACCCCTGGACTGCTTGCTGAGTGGGAAGCAAGTCTATCCATAGCTGGCCACACGCTGCATGCCCGTCAGCACCCAGCACCTCTGCAGTTTAAATATGCACCTATAAATAGATGCATAGGCATCCTTCCTTTCTGGAAATCCTTCACTTGATAGAGTCTGTCAGGTTTCAAACTGCACCTGGTACTTTTTGGACTCTGACACAAATGGTCAAAAAAGTGAACTTCAGTATTTTACTAGGACTCTGGAGCTAAGTGCATAATGTTTCAGATATTTCTAAGGTTTTTGGAGAAAGTGATGACAGCTCATCTAGCATACAGGTAATATCACTATCCTAGACCCTTGCACCAGAATAAGGTGCCCATTCTACATTATCAGTTATCTTCCATTTGTGTTTTTTAATGAGGAGGTGTTTGGTGGTCTGCCCAGGACTGCAGAGACTAACCAGTCTGGGAGGTTTGCCATTCATGTGGGTGCAGTAGGTGAAGGGTGAGGGCATGAGCTGGGGAGAACTGAAGACACAGAGGAAAACAACTTTGACAGCACCACATGGCTCTAACAAACTGCTCAGTGCCAGAGTCCTACGTACCTGATGCTCAGTCCAGATCTTTTGGCAGCGCAGCTGCTGCAATGGGAGAACTACAATGACTCATTTACCTGGCTTCTCCTGAGTCAGGCAATTAAAATATCATGGTTTCCACAGTAACATCACTACTGCCACGCTGTACCAACATCACTTTACTGTACCCTCTTCAGGTACAGATGCAACTTACAGTAATAGATAAATCACATGCAAAGAGGGTGAAGCTTCTGCTGTTGCATCTCTTGCGCTGGAGAAAAGGGTGGTGCTAGGTCAGAGATCCAGCTCAGAAGGAGAAGCCCATCATTCGAGTCCCTTCTCTATGAGAAAAAACAGAAGACCTATTTGTTTGTGGCTCATGCTGCCTCCCCAAAACCCAGAGACACAATTTACAGTCATGACCCCTTCACCTTTCTTGGTCCTCAGAGGATAAAATGGTTTCCTGTTTATTCCAGTGGGCAGCTGTTGTATCCACAGGGGAGAGCAGCACTCATGGTTAACATGGCTGACGTCCAGACATGTTTTGCAGAAGTTGCTTGTTTGTTTGTTGGGCTGTCCAGCAGCTGTTGAATGTCCTGCCTTTGGGAATAGGAGACTTCCAGGCAATTCTCAGATGCTAGAGCATGGGAGAGGACTTGTTCCCCCCACACTGGGATCAGAAGGCAGGGTAGAGGTCCTGAGGTCTTCTTCAACATCTGCCACATGCTGAAGTATTTTAGGAGCTGTTAGGTTCTCCTTTGACTTCTTCACCTGGTTCATGTGTGCCCCAGAGATGTTCTGTGTTATCCATGGGGGACCAGTGCTCTGTCTCGGGATCTCATAACCTCAGCAAATGCTGCTATACATGAGTTGGGTTCATAGCCAAGGCTATGAGACATCCAGGACCAGTGAGGGAAAATTCTTGGATTCAGTGCCCAGGCAAGAGAAGTCGTGGGGTGTAGACAATCCCTGAAAATATTATCACCATGGGAGTCACTTTTCAGGCTGCTTTTGTGGTCACTTGGACAGAAGAAAATGTCCCAGGATGTGGAGGATGCAGCTCCCAGGAGGTTCTCTGCCAGACATGCCATCACCATAGGCCATTTTTGATCTCCTCTATCAGCCTGGAAGAGGCAGTTAAAATTGAATGCCCATGGGAAGGAAGCATCAGAGACAATTAAATGCAGGAGAAAGACAAAGCCTCGTGCCCTCTGTCTCTGTATGTTTCTCTGTTGACATCAAGAGCACTTCTCATGTTTACTTTTCTTTTTTGCATCTGCCTGCCAGGGCTGTGTTGGTTGTTTATGTTTTTTATAATGCTACATTGACCCAGATTTGGAACAGGCAGGTGGTGATCCAGGCAGTGGGTTTGTATCTGACTCTGTTTATGCAGTCAGCTATGAAATGCTGAAATGGAAAGAAATTAAAGCCTAATCTCCAGTGACCCATACACAGGCATCAGAGTCACCATCAGTCTGGAACTGAGGCACTGAGATACAAGCGGAAAAGTGGAGACCTGGCAAGAGCTGGCCTAATGAGTCAGTTGTGCCCTCTGGCCAAGCCTTTGCTGGTACCAACCCAATATATTTACCCACTGGGTTTGCTTTTCAGCAGCACATCCTGTGTGCACGTCCAGGCTGGAAAAGATGCTGGCTCACAGGCATTGCAGTAGCCAAGGGCTTTGGAAAACTCTTACTGAAATAGAAATTTGTTTTAAGCATGTCATAAGTATGACATAAAAAAAGAATGTGAATGGTTCTGTTCTGGGTCACAGCAAGCAGCAAGAGGTAGGTGAAACCTGTACAGTCAAATGACCATAACTTCTCTGCTAGTTAATTTATCTGCTTTTTCTGGCCATTTTTGTGGCATCCCTCATGAAAAGGTGACAGCAGAGGAAAAGGAGCAGTGAGAGGCTGCCCAGGACACCACTGGGTGCTGGTGGAGGCGAGGGAAACACAGGACTAATGGGAGCTGCTGGGAGGAGAGATCTTGTGTAAAGCATGATGGGGAATTCCACTTCCCAGTCCTAAACTGGCTCCCAAACTGTTGCCCAGGTCTGTTATGATCATTTGTGGTGATCACGTTTATTGCAGCCAGATGTCAGGAAGAGTCCGGATCTGGGCCTTGCTATCTGGAAAGAAAGTAATCCCTGCTTCAGTGCATTTCAGCCAAATACATTGACAAATAGCAGAGGTGAGGACTGTAATATGTTAGTGAGTGAAAAAGGGATTGCAGAGCTTCTCTGCAGAAGGAAAATGGGTTTCTGTTTAAGCATAAGTTAAATATCAGAGGAATGATGGTCTTACAAATGAAACATAACACCTCCAGGGGCTTATTCCTGTATCAGCCACTAATTTACTGTGTGACCTTCAGTAGTTCATTCAGGCTCTCTCTACCTCCATCACTTTTTTTTGTCAAACCAACCCAGTGACAAATTCCCTTCTTGAAGAGGTATTGTGAGGATTATGCATCTCCATGAGATCCTCATGGGATATATCAAAGGCAAAGTGTTTTCTCAACGAGATCTCATTTAATCTCCTCAGTGATGTAATGTGGCACATTAGCTCATTGTGCTAAGCCTGGAGCCTCCCACTCAGAGCCCATCCCACCTGCCTCACACGAAGGCGTGTGTTGCCCTTCAGCAGCCACTTCTCAGCGCACTTCCTGCCTCTCCCCCTGCTTCCTTGGATATCTTTTTAGCCTCCCTAACACCTCCGCCCTTGCCGTAGCACGCTGGTCTTCACAGAAGAGCCCTTGCCTTGGCACAGATAGGCAGAGCCAATCACTTCCCTCTAAGGAGAGATGTTGCCTCAGCAACCAAAGTTTTGAAGTTGGGCAAAGTTCTGAAGAAAAATCCCAACCAATTGTGTTGGGAAATGACACTTGGGAACAAATGTACCATGTTGCCATGGCAGCCTGAATACTTGCACAGAACTTGGTGTTTTGAAAATATAAAAAGACCGTGCTTCAAATTAGTCCAGCTAACTTAATGCCTTTGTCAGGTAGCTGCACAATGCCAAGGGTCTGGCATTTGTGTTTTTTACCTGGCATGTGAATGACTTCATCACTTCTGAAATGAAAGTAGCTTCTGCTCTCAGTCTGACAGATGGGTACTTGAGGCCACAGGTTCTTCTAGGTTGCCTAGTGTGGTATTGATCTGTTAAGGTTATTTCTGTCATTTGAACTCCATCAGTTCTTGGTTGTCTTGGTTTCCATATCTGTGTTTCATCTGTTATTTCATTTGGTACACTTCTATGTCTCAATGTCTGAGCTAAAAACAGCAGGTGATTTGTTCAAAAATATGGATCCTCTTGCTAGTCCCACAGTCTTTCTTTTGAGCCATGAGGTGCATGAGTGGCTTTCAGGGGACACAGACTTTTTCATTCAGCTCTGTAAGCTGAACCAAACATAATTTTTCTCCATTAGCTAGATGCCTTCTCCTAATTACAGTGAGGAAGAGGAATAATCTGCCTGAAGGTATTCCTGTGCCTGTTAGACAGACTCACTTTGCAAACCCAAATGTGAACTGAATTCCTCTGAGAGTCTGTAAGACCATCCAGACCTGGAGTTCATCACCATTTGCCCTAAAAAGGCCTGATTCTCATTTGGCAACTTCTTGGTAGGGCTTCCTGTGACCTAGGAAGTAAGAGCAGAAGGAAGATGAGAAATTGAATTTTGGTGATCTGCTGCTGTTATTCTTCAGTGTTGCAGGCAGCCAGCCCTCTGGTAAAAGCTGTGTGGGTAGGAAAAGGGCTGTGAGATGCAGCAGGGAAACAGGCACTGGTCCAGTGCTGAGAAGACTGAATCCCAGATGGTTCATAGAAGGAGGCAGATTCTCAGTGTGTAGCTGAGAAATAACTTGGGGCCCTGACACCACACTCCATTCTGTGCTGGTGGAAAGCTAAGCATGGGGACAGTCAGCTGGCCAGAGCTTGGGCTGAGCAGATGCACAGAGCATGGTGACATGAGGACTTTCCCACCTAGGCTGGGCCACAACCCAGAGATCACATTCCAACATCATCAGGGACTTTTCTTTGCTCCTTGTCCACTGGAGTCTGTTTCTAGTAGCCCAACCCTCCCTTGCATCATATCATCTGGGTTCTGCTTTATCATCCTTATAGTGTCCTCCCCAATGCCCTGGGTAGTCCAGTGCTGGCTGCTCTTACTTGTAGGCCCTGTGGGAGTGACCTAATTTGGACAAATTATGGGAGAAACATCAGGAAGCCCAGAGGGATGTGGGAATTTCTGTACTCCTTGGCAGGAGCTCAAGCCATGTATCCATCCCCTGCAGCTCCTGGGCACTCTTCCCTGGGTCATCTACTCCCGTGGTCCATGTGTGCATCTCACCCCAAATGCTCCTCTCCAAGGAGACAGTTTATCTCAAGTGCTTTGGAGAGAGGAGTCACTGTTCCTAATTACTTGGCAGTACAGAGGTTTCTAGTCTCTCATTTTCTCTTGACAGTTTTATTATGGAAGTATTTCTTACTCTGGGCTCTCTCCTTTGTGGTTTTGTGTGGCTTTTACAATAGGGGCTCTTCAGTGCTTGCTCCCAAGCAGCTCCAGCGAGAGATTTGCTCCAGACAAAACACACAGCTGCCTCTGAAGAGACAAGCCGAGAAATGCCATTTGTTCTGTAAGGGCACACTCTGCTCAGTCCCAGCTCCCCAGCCTCCATTCCTACTCCTGCCTTTTCTTCTCTTGGCCTCCACAACTGCAGCAGTGACACATTCCTCTTTGCAGCAGTGCTCTGCCCATGATATTTGGGACTGCAGGGCTATGAGCTTCATGCCTTCATGGAACTCCTGTCTTCCACTCCACCTAATTACTCTTTCTTATCTGATGTTTGTGCAGAGCCATGCTAATAGATGGAAAGGTATGGTACGTACCCAACAGATGAAGATGGGATCTGGAAAATAAATGGAAAGAACGTGAGGTCACTCTCAATATTCACTTCAAATGGATCCCTTGATCTGAGCCTGTTGAGATCTGAGGCAGTTTTGCTGGAGATTAATGCCACAATTATTTAATAAAGAAATTGTATAAAATCCATAACCATTAGTACATTTGAGATTGTTCCAGTTTACTAGACAAGTAAGTGCTCAAGCCTACAGCAACCCCATTTAGCAGGTTTATTTTGTGCCATGAGGGCTAAATATATTTCTGAGCCACACACTTTATAGACTTAAACAGAAACCTCTTCTCAATCTACGTAAGAAAAAGCACAGAGAACCATCATTAACCAAAATTAAAGTATTGCCCTGCCCATGATCCTGTCCACCACATCTTGTTATTTTGCATGGAATGGATCTGTCTCCTCTCTGTGTATAAGGTATAAGGGTATCACAGTCACCATGTGAGAACAGGGCATTGAAAGTAGATTGTGTATACCCCAGCCCAAGCCAGTCAACTTGCCCCAGCAGTGGAGGCTTTCAAGGAGTAGGATCTGTGTAGGGTGTTCAGATAAAGAGTGAAGGTCTGTTTCATGTTATGTTAGCATTTTTCGCTTGTGTTGTAGTTTCTATTAGTAGGGATGAGTACAGTTGAATTGGTGGGAATGAAGCAGAACTGGTTTTCTAGAGAAGTCCCAGTGGATCCGTGGTGGTTGCTTTGCTAATACTTTATTGCTCAGAGTTGACTCACTCTGTCCAGAGAGGATCTGATCAGCAGTAGCAGAATCTGCCTTGCAGGACAGAGACTGGTGACATGGATTTTTCCCAGGATGGTGGAGATGACCACGTGCTATTACCTCTGACAGTTCCTCACAGGACCTGTCAGGAAGGTTTCTGCAGTGTGGCTCTGTGGTTTGGTTGCCTGCAGTTTTTGGTGCTTGGGGTTTGATATGTGTACAAGTTTTTGTGTGTGTGCATTCATCTGTAAGTTCTAAATTACTGTGCTGCTCAACCAAAAGACACGCTGGCTGGAAACACTACCAGCATAAATAACCAGAGATTTCCCACATCCCAAAATAGGAAAATGGCTCCAATTTCCCCTTTTTTTTTTTTTTTTTTTTTTTTTTTTTTTTTTTTTTTTNNNTTTTTTTTAAAGGGGGCTTGTGACTGAATGAATCCCTGCTTTCTGGTCTCAGCAATTGGCAGTGTTTATACTTTGTGTACAGATGTGCAAAACCAGCCCCAGGTTGGTTCTGCCAGGGCTGGAACAAGGCCCTGCCCATCCCGGTCTGCTGAACTGTAACTGCAGGAATTTGTTATAAAGTCAGGGAAGGAGAAGAGGGAAGAAGGAGCTGAAGGTCACACAGGATTTTGGTACATGTGTGACAGAGCAGAGAGGGTGGCATCACTGATGGTGCCAAAAAGACAGAAAAGGGGCAGATGAGGGAGGAGACATTAGGCATTAGTTAGCAGGAGCTTCTCCTGGAAATTTGCTCTCTACCTAAAAGCTATCTGTCCTCCAACAAGGCATGCTGTGACAACCCCAAGACAGTAGGACTGGATACATCCCAGCTTCTTCCAACCAGGTCAGAGCTGTTTTTGCATCCTAGGAGTGGCAGGGCCACACTTTTCCTTCTTGTGTGCATCCCTGGGGACCTCTAGCTTGGCTGTGCACTGATCTGGGCTTCACCTGTGACCATTTGCTAACACCCAGTGTGAGATGCAATGGTAAAATGAGTTTTCCAGTACCTTTCCTCCACAGATCTCTCATCTCTCACACCAGGAGGGCCAGCATCTTCTCTCAGGATTGGCTTGCACCCAGCCCCAAGCCTGAAGACACTGCTGCTTTGAAGAGTCAGTGGCAACCTATTTCCCACATCCAGAGGAATGTGCAGAAGACAGCAGAAAGAGATGAAAGCATGTTGATTAACACCCAGGACCACCTCAAATCAGAAAGGAGGCAGGAAGCTTTATCTCTGGAGTACTGAGGCCATCAGGCTGGAGGTGGAGTACCACTGAGTGGAGCAGGCAGCGACAAGTACACAGAAATAAATGACTCACTCAGAAAAAGGTCAGCCACACTTGATTTGTCAGAGCCAATTTGTGGTGAGCGTGCAAGCTGTGACACGCAGCAGTGACCACTTTCAGATGATTCGTTTTGAGGCCACCGTGAATCTCCCTTCTTGGAGAGCATTGCCCTGAGAGCTTTCAGCCAACAACATCTCACCCTGAGGGGGGTGGATTTCAGCAGAAATGGGGTGGAGAGGGGCACAGGTGGGGGTCTTTATTGGCAGGCAGACCTGGTCAGCAAATGGAAAATTTTAGTGAAATAAAAAAGGAAATTTTTTTGCAAAACTTCATGTTAGTATTGTTTGCTTTCTCACAGAGAAAAGAAAAATGCTGGGATTTCAGAAGAAAAAAAATACTTCTAATTTTTCAATATTTCATTCTCTACCAAATCCAGGAGTGGAAATTGGTGAAGATGGCTTCATGAAGATGGATTGAATGAAGATTCATCTTGGAAGGAATAAAATAGGTAGTTTCTAAACACATAAAGAGAAAAGTGTGATGATTTTCCACAACAGTGTTTTGTCATGCTGTGTTCCATGTCTCTCTCAGTTTGCACAAAAGGTCATTCCATGAGTACCCACTTAGGACACCCTTGGGTAACAAAATCCTCTCAGCAGGATTGTCCTGGGACAGCTCAGATAACAGAACAAAACATTTCTTCTTCTAAAAACAGCTCCCAGGCTGTCTCTGGGCACTCTCCATCTGATTATTTAAGTGGAGTTTGAGTACAAGATGTGATTTGGTCATTACAAACTCTCATCCTTAAATAAATTTACATTGGCGTTTCACAGGAATGTTTACTCCTGCTTCCCTGAGTTCCAGACATTAAACAAATGGGTTTTGCTTAATTAAAAGCA
This sequence comes from Cyanoderma ruficeps, assembly GCA_008694505.1. NCBI lineage: Eukaryota > Metazoa > Chordata > Aves > Passeriformes > Timaliidae > Cyanoderma > Cyanoderma ruficeps. Next base: position 11,745,243 of record VZDJ01000426.1, read on the forward strand.
CTCTGCAGGGGTGCTCCCTTAGCCGGGAGATGGGAGATGAGGAAAGGAAACAAATGGGGAAAAATTAGATGTATTTCTTCTTCTCTGGGAACTGCAGAGCTGTGTCAGGATCTCCCATTCCACAATTTTTTTAATACATGGGGTTGTTTGGCTTCAGATTTAAAAATCCATAAAGCAAACCAATTCATTTTAAGTTTCCCATATGGATCTCAAAAAGAACAAGATATTCCTTTGTATTGCAGCACAACTGGGAGTCTTCCGTTATTTCTTTTTTTTTTCCTTGTTTTTTCTTTCCCTGCTCTGGCAGGCTGGGATGTGTTTCTGAAGGGTGTTATACCAGCCTTTCCTGAACAGGACTCCCTGTTCCACAGCAGAGAACAAGCCCAAATGAGAGGGGCCAGGACATTTAGGGACAAGGGTAGTGTACATGCTGTACTTAGGGAAGAGTGCTCTCCAGATTACTGGATCCTGAAGGGGTGGGAGCCCTTGCAACTCCATAATTTCTAAGGTAGGTTCATGTGGTTCATGCCAGTGGAGCTAAGGTGAATGTAAGGTAAAGAAAACATGGTGGTACAAGCCTGAGATCCAACTTTCCTTTGCCTCTTCCAGCAGGCAGTTTTGTGTAAGGAAGAGTACAGCATGCAGGGTAAGTCTTAAGTGATGTTGCCTCAGAAGAACCCTTCTGAAAACCAGTAGTTACAGGAATTCCTGAGCCAGGAGATGCTTCTGGATGACTATGTTTAATAATCACCGAAGAAGCCAGTTACAGCTACCACAACACCTCATCAAGAAATTCCACTGGAGTAATAATGAGCATTTTTTGCCAAGATACAGAGAGCTCTTAGTGCTGCCATTTTACTACATTTTTATACTTGACCGTTTTCAAAACACTATAAAATTATACAAGAGTGAACTGAATGCTGTTCTGCCTATGCTGGATTGTGAGCTGGAGCTGAATTGGGTGCCTCAGCTTAGCCTCTCTACTGCTAGAGAGATAAGTACTCCCAGCACCCTGATGATGAGCAAAAATGCCTCCCAATCATAAAGGAGATTGAGAAAACAACTCCAACTCTGTTATTATTTATAAGATGAGAATATTTCCTATTCTTATGAAATAATGTGCAAAGCTATTTTCATAGAAAACTTTTGCAGAGCATCTCAGTGCTGAATTCTATGACCAAAAAAGGGTTTATTGGTGTTTCTGAACTGCTTTTCCTAAATCTAGGTAGTTTATAGGATTTTTCACTGATCTTAGACACTTATTTGGCTCCAGAACACATGGCAAGTCACAGTGTTCTGGAGCCAAATGGTGTTCCTAGAGCCTCTCCTGGTACTGAGCTTAGCCCTTCATATGCAAGCAAAGGTTACTGTGGAGCATTCACCTTATGAAAACATTCCTAGAATGGTGGAAGAGGAAAAAGTTTTAGCAGCTGTTGAAAAGAGGGTTATGCAGGAGTGAAATATTTCACATAATAAGCAAAACATAAGAAGTAAACCAAACACTAGGAATAACAAAACAACAGAAAGAAAAGCAGAAATATTTTGAAGTACATCAGTGCATCCTCATAGGGATGCCTTTTAATCAACCTAGTGCCATTGGATTTGTTCTCTCCTCACCATTTAAGGAGCTCCTTGCATTTTCTGTGCATCATTGTGACATTGATCCTGGCGTGCAATGAGTAATTGTGTTTTCTTTTAATGAAAATTTCCAGCCCCCAGCTTGGTTTCTATAGCCATGTTCTTGTAACCATTTTTGAGGAGGTGCCTGATATTGTTCCACTTATTCATTAATAACATGTGTTGTGGCTTTTTCTGATGTAAACATTAGCCAGGCTTTCATTAAGTTCTTAATAAACTTGTCCACCACCACATACATTAAAATGAAAAATTATCAATGACCCCTTTTGCAAGTCATTAATGATGACACGCAATTTGTCTGATGAATCATGAGTTTGCTGTAGATTTAGGCTATGTTTGTGTCCATCTCAGTGGAGTCTGTCCCCTTCTCCATGGCAACTGCTCTGCCTCTGACATCACCAGCCAAAATAGAGCATGGAGGTTATAAAATCCTGAGGGGGTGTAGGGTGGGGAAGGGTAGAGACAGACAGAATGAAAATACAATTCAATAAAGGAAACTTCCTTAATGCTTCAGTCACTGGACAGTGCCCCATGCATTGATCAGGCAAAAGATGTCTGAAATCTGAGAAACGGGGATATCAGGATTCCAGAGCTCAATATTTGCATGAGGTTATTGAAACTATTTGGAAAGCAAAACAATCTGCGACTTCTTTTTGGACTGAGTCAGGAAGCACTTTATCCATATGATCTTCTTTTTTGGCATCAAAAATCCTCTTCATCTCAAGGAGGGTAAAGAGCCTGATGCTGGTAGTCAAAAAAGCTCTTTGACAGCTAGGGACATACACAAGAGCAGGAATAGCAGAATAAGTGTGTTAAAACAGATGCCAGTACCACTCAATCTTTATCACAACTTTTATCTGTGGCCTGGGATACTTTTCTAAAACCAGACCTCAGAAGCCATTAACTATATGACATATATATGTGTATATATATATTAAAAAAATTTTACAAAAAAGAGAGAGAGAAAAGAGAGAAGCAAAAAGAAGGGAGAGGGGAGGGGAGGGGNAGAAAAGAAAAGAAAAGAAAAGAAAAGAAAAGAAAAGAAAAGAAAAGAAAAGAAAAGAAAAGAAAAGAAAAGACAGATTTTTAGGTTAAAACAGACAAATATAACAAAAAAAGACCAACATGGAAATTCAAAACCAGAAGAGAAAAACAACGAATCCAAGGTTTCACAACCATTAACATTTCACAGTTCAAAGTACAACTGGGAATTTCCTAGGCCCCAGTTTAATGTTCTGGAGCCATCAGTACTGCAATTTGGATGCCACTGGAGGACAGGATTGCTTAGAAGGTGTACTGTGGGGTGGGGGAAGACAGTGGGCATGGGGAAAGGTCAAGAGAATGGGAGGAAGTTTAGGCTGATCTCTGTTCATTTGAACAGGGCTGTTGGTCTTGGGAGGGTTAAGTGTTTCCAGGGGAATGGAAACTCAGCATGAGCCTTGTCAGAGCTCTGACGTGACAACACATATAAAATAAACACCAGTGGAGTGTTAAGATAATGCACACACACCAGGCCTGTGCAATGTCGGGATCATTTTGTATTGCTTCACAAAGCTATTATACCTTTTTTACTTGTATTTTTAGCCAGTTTTAAATGTCCTGAGGACCGCTTCATTTAGGAGAAGAAAGCTAATAATGAAGCCATGTATTGTCTTATTGCAGGCCTGCTTTATCTACACAGAAGGTATATGAAACCCTCTTTCTTTGGACAAAACAGGAACGAAACAGCAGGAAACAGTTTCTTTGCTCACAACTCTGAGGCAGCATTTAGTCCCAAAACCTTTTTCTCTGCGTTCCGTCATTCCTATGTTTTCCCTTTCTCAGTGTGAGTATGTTTCCCCCCTCATAAACCAGATGTAGCAGAAGGTTTTGTTTATTTTTACTGTAATAAAATGTCTTCTAGAAAATTCAGAAAGCTAATTGTGCAGTGAACAGCAGAATGAATGTGAGTTCCTATAAATCTGTGTCCACTGTCCCTGTCTCTATATCTGCTCAAGAGCCCAAACAACACAGACAGTGATCATGTGTCTGATCGCCATTTGCAGTTTGGCTTGACTGCATACTGAACAGGAAAAATAACTTAAATTTATGCTGTGGCCTCCCCCTCAGTACATTCCTAGCTTGAATATCTTCACTTGGTCATTGATTTTCATGCAACTTGTAAGAACTTGTTATGCTTGAGGCTTTCACTGTAGAAACTAGGGAGACTGATGGCCAGACTGAGTCGTTTCATGTCTTATTTCCTTAGGACAGACAGATGAAAAACAATAAATAAATCCACTTTTTTTTTTTTTAATTTCAATGAAAGAAAGAAACAAAAAATGAGTGATGAAGGGAGGGAGGGAGGGAGTATGGTGAACAGAGGAAAAACTACATTTTAAGATAATGTGAGAGGGGAAGACAAGTAATTGAGAAGAAACGGAGATAAATAATCAAAAGTAATCTACAGATAATTTAGGTAAAGGATTTTTACACTGCTTATTTTATAAAATTAATTTAAGCTGCCTTGCAAACAGGTGCAATTCAATCATGTTTCTCTATTAAAGACAAACATTAAAGGATAAGAAAATTTAGTTATGCCATCTGCAGAAATAGCTGTCAAAAATCAGCTGTTTCTGTTTATTTTGGTGAATCTGAGTGAGTTTGGACCATTGAATGTATGCACAGCATATATATTAAATTATATGAAGAGGATGAGTGACATGATTTGGTCCTTTGCCTTGATGGTTTTAGCCAGGTGCTTAAACATACACGTTCCAAAATGCTTTTGGCTGCAAGGATGGATATCATGCTTCAGTCAAAGACCCAGACCTAAGGTTTGGACCCAGGGCAGTGGCAGGGGGCTGTTGAAGAGAGGCAGGAGGTCCCAGGCAGGGTTTGAAGCTCAGCCCCAGCTCCATGGGCTGCAGGGCCAAGGTACCTCCAGTCACCACTTTGGCCCCTCTTGCCCCTTTGAGATGAGGGTCCCCCAGATCATGCAGAGTATCTGCTGCCACATGGCTTCAGACCCAAGACAGGGAGGTACAGTGTGGCCACTCTCCCAGCCTCCTGCCCTAATCCATGCAGTGAGGAGCGTCCCTTCCTGCCTCCATCCTTCACTATCCTCCTTCTGACATAGTGGCCGACCCTAGTCAGCAGAGAGACTGTGTCACCCTCGGATGGAAACACTCTGCTTCCTTCATGGTTATGCACCTGTGAGACAAACAAAGGCTGCACTGGCACTAGCAAGGATGTGCAGAGGTGTCACAGGTGGTCACTGGTGTGTGCCCACGTGGGACAAAGTCTTGACTTGCTCCAAAGCCCAGATGAGAACCTGGCAGAGAGCAGGAAGGGGAATGCAAGCAACCATCATGGAGTGATTCAGATGTGAGCAAGGCAAGCCCAGAGGCACTGACATTAGCTCAGGGGTGATAAAGAAATGTCACCATCTCTTTCCAGATCACTGTGTTTCATGGGTAAGCAAATGCTGCAAATGCCAAGTGTAGAACTCCTGCCTCATCTTCTCCTCCATCTTGCACTTTCACCATGCTGTGATGCATAGCCTGAATAGCTATGCAATTCATCACCAAGCTGGAACCATACCATGGGCTCACAGAAAGCTACACCTAGCAAAAAGTAATGGAGTATTACCAGTATTTTTAAATTAGTGAAGAGGAATGGCACAGGTGACAATAATCAGCCCAAGAGCCTAGCCTCAGTTAACACTGCAGCTGGATCCAGCTAAAGGAGTAGAGAGGGTTTATGGGTGCACGTGCACCTCCAGGAGTTAGCAGACAAGCTGGCTACCTTTTTAAGGTAGAGATGGAGTTCTTTTTTCTAGACTGATTAGAGAGTGTTTCCATCCATTTCAGATGAGGGGCAGAAAATATTTTGCTCTTTGGGTTCAACTGTCCTGTTACTCTTCTGTGTTTCAGATAAAGCATTTTTCAGGATGCTCAATTTTGTGCTGACATGGCTGGTGCACTCATTGGTACAGAGCTTCCTGGAGGCCTGAGCAACTTCATCAGGTCCCCATGTCCCAAGAGAGCTTCCAGAGAGGGAGCTTCCAACTGCTTCCTAAATTGTCAGTCTCTCCGTTGTCCTGAGTTAAGCTGCAGATACGTCAAGTGATGAGTGTGGGTTTTCCGCAGCCATGTGACAATGAATAAACCCTGCCTTTGGGATTCAGATCATGCAGATGCTGTGTGATCTGAGCAAGGATGTAGGGGCTGATGCGTAGGTAGGAAGAACGTGGAAGAACCTACATACTGATGTCCTCCTTATCAGGCAGGGAGGCTGGTGCTGATTAAAACAAAATGTTTTCTCCAGAAGTGGAGAAACTACCCGTGCCCTGAAGTTTGTGTCATACTACCCATGCCCTGAAGTTTGATTAAGGAGACATACAGTGATTCAGGTTTCACAGTGTTTGCATTTGATTTCAGCACTGTGCGTTAGGCAAGAAAGATGGGGTTGGTCCTGAGTAAGTCCTGCAGGATTCAGCTCAAACAAGAAAATGACAAGGAAGGCAGTGAAATTATCTTAACTGTGGGGTTTAAAGATTCCCTGGTGATTTTTGGCAGCCGTACTCAATCGTCCCCAGTAGCAACAGACACACTTCTGAGCATGGTGTGGAAACAGCGCTGCTGCCTGGTTGCGATGAGCACTCCTTGCTGTGGAGGGCCACGTGCTATTTGGTGGTGGGAAAGGTGCTTTGGGAGGCAGGGGACATCTGCCTGCTCAGAGGCAGAGGATGTGGTACAGTACGATAGCGTGGCTCCCTGCCATTGGACCCAAGCTGTAGTTATCACTGAAGATAATTACAGGTGTTTCAAGTTTGTCAGTGTGCTTTCTCCAGAACTATGTGTCTTAGCACATTTCAAAAGAAGCAAGCAACCCACAATAACCATGCTAATTAGCAAGCAGCAGTGATCAGAGACACCAAAGAGATGCTGGAGGAAAAGAAACGCCACAAATGGTTCACAGGATTGCACATTTCAGCTCTGAGCCAGATTCAGACCCTGCAGTCAGACTCCTGGCTTAGTGGGGTGGCATTTCCAGCCTTTGAAGTCACATCTTCTGCTGACACCTTTGTGTGGTGGAGATGGGCCCACACTGCAATCCCTGATTTGCAGAATGGGATGTAGATGGAATAGCACAAGTCACTGCTGTGACAGAGAAGAGCAGTGACAGCCTACAAGCCCTGGGGTGGGCAGGCACTGGCTGGGGACGAGGCGCCCCGGGTATGGTTGTGTCTCTGGGCGCTGCTGGCTGCCCTTTGTCACCCTTGCTTTGAGCAACAATGTCATTAGTCAAGCCAGGTCAGGCACATGCCCTGCAGAGCAGATCCCTGTTGGAAACCTGACTCCTTGGAATGCTAGGAGGTTGCTAGGACTGTTCCTGGCTGGAGGAAGTGGCACCGCACTTCAGAAATTAATCATAGAGTCTTCCCTTTCAAATTCCTATAAACCACTTAAAATCCATCCTCCTTTGCCTTCTTTTTCTGGGCTCTCTCCCAAAGTGATTTCTCAGAATTTCCATGAAAATTAACTCACAGCATAATGGAAACAGAATTAAAAAATACATCCCATCTTTCTTCTTGATGACCGAAGCTTTTTTAAGGTGAGGGTGTCATGATGGATGAATGAGGAAGTTCATTTCCATTTTAATTTCAAACTTCAAAGGAGTGGGTCATCCGCTTCATTTTCTGAGTGAGGCATTGTGCTGAAAGCTGTTACCTCTAGGCTTGTCTGCATTAGAAGTGCATTACATTAACTTCAAATCTCTTCATGTCACATTTAAACTCTAGGTGTACCTACTGGTGGATTTTCAAAGGCTACTGTTAGCTCAGCAAAGCCAATCTGTCTTGGGGAGGTGCCCTTGTTGCCAAAAATGAAAGAAGCTGTACAAAATTCTGTTTAAAATGGTAAAAATCAAGGCCATGGCTTTGACTGGGTGAAAGAGGATCCTTCTTAGTGTGTCTTTTCACTGGGATGAATACTGGAGAGGTAGAGGGAATTGTTTGTGTCAAACTGAAATAGAAAGTTTTGCACATATTTTTCTCAAAATAAAAAAGTGAAAACTCAAAAGTAAAGGCATTTCAGGTCATTCTGAGGCCTTTTTGGTCAAGCCAAGAGAAAACATTATTTTCTGAATTGTCTGCAATTTTTTTTTTTTTTTAATAGTCAACAATCAAAACCCACTGTTTTGGAATCCAGTGATTGGAATGCTGTTTGAAAGTCTGAAGTCAGTCAGAGAATCTTTGATGTGATTTAGGCATTTCCAAAATGGAATATCTCATTTTGCACATCTAAGTGACATAGCATGGCATTTTCAAAATTCCTCCTCTTCACAACTTTTTTTTCCCCAGCCAAAGTTATTTGTTGATTTTGACCCAGTTTTGCAAGTAGTTTCATTTAGTGCTTATCAAAACATTTTCCAGATGATCTAGTTGTGCTGGGGTGAGAGGCCAGGAGGAGACATGGAATACAGCAAGGGCTATGTGAGGAAGGAACAGAGGGTAGAGATGGGAATGGTTGAGCACGGGTACAGCTGGTTCTGGCCACCATCCTCATTGCAGATGTTTAAATTCAGAAAACTGAAGTGGAACAGAGACTCCACGACCAAAGGTTAGGAAGTAGGTGTGCTTTACTTGGCACCAAAGACCTGCGCCTGAACAGAGCAGGCGCTCTCTTCAAATACACTTACACTCATACATATTTATGGCAGTTTCAACATCTACCATACATATTCAGAACCTATCCCGCCTACTCTCGATTCGTATGTTAATCAGCTTTTTGTCGGTCTGTGCTTGCACATAGTCTCCTGGTGGTCTCGGGTGGGTGAAGTCACTGGATGGAGTAAAATAGTCTTCCTTAGGTGTCCACTGGATGAACTCAGTCTTTGTGCAGGCTCTCTTGGTCTCTCGCTGTCCTCCAAGGCTCCTGGGCATAGTCCAAACTACAAATCCAGTTTTCTGAGCACTCGTTTCTGCTTAAGCTTTTTGATTAAAAATTAATGTTCACAGAGAAAGAGAAAAAGGCAGGAGGTGGCAAAAGGAAGGAGGAAAACAAAGTACACTCTAAACTAGTGTTTTTTTCTTTAGAGTTTAGAACTGAGAGAGATCAGAGAAATCTTCTTTCTTTAATCTGTCTCAGGGGGTTGTTCCTTACATGCAGGTTTCTTTCTCTAATGGCAGCACCCCAATTCTTCTTTTTTGCACTTATTTAAATACTTCTAAATCTGTTCTCCTCTGAGGACAACACATTTTAGATGTCTTTTCCTTTTACAATAAAAACATATGGGACTTTAAGCTTGGTCCTTTGTTCTCACTCTGCTCTGGCTGTTACCGTTCTTGAATATCTTTTGTTGATTCCTCCCCATCCTGTTGAGGGGTCCTACTTCTAACAGATTCATTTTCTTCTCTTATAGCTTCTACTATAACTTTGGGGTTTGCCTTTACTTTCTCTTCTTCTCTTCTAACATAGACCTTTTGAGCCCTTCTTAGTAGTTCATTCAACTCTCGTTCCTCCCAATTTTCAAGCTTTTGTAGCTTTTTCTGGATATGTGGTCAGGCATATGTGACAAAATTAACTTTTAATAGTGTTTGGCCAGCTACTGTGTCTGGGTCTATGCCATAGTATTGCCTTGTATTCTTCCTGAGTCTTTCTAACCATTCTGTGGGGGTTTACTCTTTCTCTTGTTGTTCATTAAAAGACTTCATGGAGCTGCTTGATATCTTTTCACTTCTTTCTTCTCCCTTTGGGGATTCCCTACTTGTTCCTAGTCCCATCGCAACAGCCAATCACAGGGCCTCCCAACCAGGCCTGCCTTCCTATTCAGCCAACCACTGGTCTTCCTGACAAGGCCTGCCTCCCCAACAGCCAACCACAGGTCTCCTCAACAAAGCTCACCTTCCTAACTGGCCAACCACAGGCCCTCGCAACAAGGCCTGCCAAGGCAGGAAGGCAGGAAGGCAGGATGGCAGGAAGGCAGGAAGGCAGGATGGCAGGAAGGCAGGAAGGCAGGAAG
>VZDJ01000426.1:11754920-11808930 GCA_008694505.1 Cyanoderma ruficeps
GCAGGAAGGCAGGACGGACCTTACCTTTTTCTTGGAAGGCAAAAGCAAATAAACAACCTCCCTGTGATCTTGTACCACTGGGCTGGCTCTGCTGTGGTTTTTTTTTCGTTGTTGCCGTGTTCTGCCACCCTGGTGCCTTCCAGCACACTAGTGTGGGCAACTGCCGAAAACCGCTCATGTGGGCTCCTGCCCACAGTTTCCAAGACCCCTGCACAACCGAGCTCGCCCCTGACCCTCAGCAGAGCTGCCTGCACTGGGTCAGTGAGTGCTGGAAGTTACTGTGCATGGTCCCCACTGGCCACTACTTACGTGGACCCCCTCGGTCCCCTCGTCCGGCAAGCCCACACAACTGTGTCACCTCTGCCAGGCGCTACCGCGCTCAGCACCTCCCAGTCTCTGCAGCACCTAGTGGCAGTCTCTTGCCATTCGTGGCCCCTCACTGCCTCCAGTCCCCACTGCCTGGCGGTTCCCACCGCCACCACCTTTGCTTTAAACAACCCCTTTTTCACTCACATCCCGTCATCCACGATTCTCCCACTTCTCCCTTACTCCACATCCTGCCTTTTGCAGCTCCCCGCTTTCCTCTTACTTCACGTCCCACCCTATATCAGCCCAACCATCCAGTATCCTTAAGCTCCAATGGACCAGGTATGGGTCCCATGCAATACCACCTGGAGCTGGGGTTAGAGCCTGGATTACGGGCAATTAATCTGGCCAAAACAATAATGAGACTACTCCTCACCTTCCCTCTTTTCTTTTTCATTATTCAGTCCTCTGCTGTCCCTGGGGTGTTGACCTGCAATCACCAATGGTCCCAGGAGAAGTCGATAGAGCTGCTGAACTCGGCAGGGCACAATTCCCTTTCAGAATCTCCTAGGGTGACAGAGACGAGGTGTTTATCCTGGACAGATCCCATTTGTGAGAAACGATGCTCACATTTTAAATTTCAAAGGTTTATTAAACCTTCACAAAGTACAACAAAAGACTGAATAAAGAAAAAGGCAGCGCGCTGAGAGCGTATGACTTCCCTCCCATGTGCTCATCTACAAAATAGCTGCTCCACCTTTTATACCCTTGGGGTTGCATCAGGCAACCCTGGCCTGTCCCAAAGTCTGTCAGTGAACTCTTAGCTATCCATTGGTGGAGACTACTTTCTTGCAACTTGATTGGAGGTCAGGTGTTGCCATGCCGCACAGCCCAAGTAACAAGCCGCCTTCATTACACACCTTCTCTCCAGGTCCCAGGCAACCCAGGCTGTCCAGTTACAACAGTGCAGAGAGGGGGGGAAGGAGACTATGGGGAGAACAAAGGACATCTAAACAAACCACAATAACATAACTATACATCAATAAAGCTTCTCTTAACATACATACAATATTCATCCCTTAATTGTGAGAGCAAATCATCCTATTACTCATCTATAACAATCCAAACCCTCTCCCAAACCCTAATTGCAGCCTTTATCTGCGACTCATGTGACCACCACTATGGACTGTCCAGATGAGAAAGGTGTGTAACAGGTACCATTTCCCCTCCCCTCCTTCCTGATGGAACTGGGGCTCATTTGACCCCTTCATTACACTGGTTTAGAGAAAAATCCTCTTGAGAACTATTTTTATTTTTTTTTTCTACTTAACCCTATTACCCAATTCACTGCAGGTACAGAAAATCATCAGTATCAGGGTGATGGAAGGGATTAGGGGACCTGGCTGTAGACAGAGTGCAGGAAAAAGGTGCCAGAGACAAGTGGCCATTTGATTTGAAACCACACATTTCAGACCATACTGGTCCAGCAGGTGGGGAATGCTGGCCAGGATGTTGATGCTGTGTAGATGCTGAACTACTGGTATCTTCTGTTCACCTAAACTGCTGGGCCTCACTGACATATTTCATCCCTCACTATAGATATTTGCTAAAAATAGTCATATGAAAACTGAAGGTGGGTTTTTTTTGGGTTTTTTTTTGTTTTGGTTTGGTTTTTTAGAAAAGAGTAGTAATCTAACCTTCAACAATGCAAGAGATTACAGGTTTAAGAGGGTTCTTACAAAAGAGACTGAATTTAGGGAGTGCTAGTACTTTCCCCTGCCAGCCACTCATTCAAACACAGCCTTGGTCCTTAGTAACTGGAAGTGGTTCCTGCTTGACGGATTTTTAATTGAGTGACATAAATAGAGGTGAAATGGAGAGGATCCTTGACACAATGGCCAGATGCCAACATCACAGCCCCCCAGTATAACTTTCAATGGGATTGAATGGTTCAAATGTATTATGAATAGCACCTTTTTCACTTGGTCTAAGCATTTTCATCCAAGGTCCTCTCCTGGTGGTGAGTAGCTTGCCTTCCCACTATCACAGCTGTAGCTTTTTTGTGGGTAAGTGGAAGATTTCACTCTTGTGGGCTGCCAATTTGATGGCTTTCATTACCAGCTAGAGTCAGAGGGATGATTAAAATAAAGTGCAGCCTTTTGTCCTGTCCTTTGCAAAAGGAACTATCAGCCATTTTAGAGGAGAATAAAGACTTATCTCACCTCCTGCAGTCCAAAAGATGAACAGACTAACTTTCAAAATGTTAGAAATATATATTGATTTACTACAATTCTTGTTTCCCATTTAAAGAGAAAACCTGCCTTTTATTTTTATGAACCCTATCATTTTATTTCAGTGTTTTGGATGTCTCCTGGATTCCTGTTTACAGTGTTAGTGCAAGCTAGTGACCTGTTTTAGCCTAGCTCTTATAAAATAGACATTTCTTTTCCTGCTGCTTGGCATAACTGTACAATTTTCTTTCCTCAGGAATGTAATAGTATCTTTAATAGGAGGATGGCACTCAGTTGTCAAGAGACCTTCCAAATTCCAATCAGGCAGAAACCCAGGCTACTTATAATTTATGCTCATTTGCAAGTACCTCTTCAAAGAGCACTGGTCAGACTGCTCCTGTCCTGGTCATATTCCAGTCTGACAAACTTTAACTGCAGTTTGGTTTGGAATTTTGGGGGTTTTTTTGACTGTGGAGAAGCTCTCTCTGGACTGTTACACAGATGTCACATTTTATGCAGATGTGAGTTTTCTAAAGTAAATCCTGCTGTGTATAGAGAAGACTAATGTAAAGCCTTTGAAGTCAGTAGCAAAACCTGCTATTGACTCTGGATCACATATCTATGGGCTGTAAAGTTATTTGCAAGTTCTTTGTGATAAGAAGACCATATAGATACAGAACATCCCTGCAGGCCAGTACAAGTGTCCACAATTCATTTGAGATGGAAATCAGCCTGCAGTCTTCAATGGGAGATATATTTCTGAATAAATATGTATAGTAAATATATTTTCCCATTCTTAGAAGTTGTTTGAAGGGCAAAAATTCTTCTATTCCTGCATTGATATGAATCAGCTAGGGGATGGGTCTCTCTCTTCAGTTTCAACAATGGCAAAAAATACACAGCAACATTTTGAATGACAACCAACTTCTTCCAAGGATCAATTTTAACTCAGATGGTTTATCCCTGAAAAAAATCCTCAGTTTCAACGGATGAGCATGAAAAGACTAACAAAAAAAAAAAAAAAAGACCCTTCTTTGGAAAGTTCCTGACCAGAAATTTTGTAACAGAGAATTCTAAGCACCGGCTGATACTTAGAAGGAGACTGGGAGGTATTTGGCTCCTGCCAGGCATTGTTTCTTAGTTTGATTAAGCTCTTAATCTTGTGTTTCCTGTGTGAGTATCAAGCTCCAGAAAACTGCCTTATTCAGAGCCTAAAGGGAAATAAGATCCAACTTCAAACAAACAACAATCACTACTCCATTTTTGATCATAATCTGGGGGGAAATGCATCATGAAGTATCGTGGCTCAATACCTCAAAAAATCAAGTTTGGGAGTGAGAATTTAAGAATCTGTCAAAGCTAATCACTTCAAATAATGCTGCAATAGAAGATTGGACTCACCACAAGAAGCATTTGCAGCAGGAGATAAAAAGATTACATGCTGAATGGTCTGATGTGAATAGGAAAGATGCTATTCTTAAAGCCCTGAGCTCCCATGATGCAGTATTACAGCTTTGGACTGAAATGGTAAAGCTAAACTAGAACTGTGCGCTGATAACGTCAGAGCAATCAGTCTCTGGGATGAGAGCAGAATTTTTACTTCAAAAACAATTTTTTTGTTGAATTGCGATTATTAGTATTTAAAACAGCAGCAATTATTCAGTCACTGAATGCAAGAGGCATTGTGCTGGGCTTTATTCTGTACTTTATAGTGAAGAACTGGTGCCCCAAGGACTATAAATGTGTGAACAGACAAAACAGGAATATGGATGGAGGAGATATAGAGAAGGAATGACCTGCTGAATACCTAATATCAAATCGGCATCACAGCTAAAAAAAAAAAAAAAAAAANAAAAAAAAAAAAAAAACACCAAAGTGTTGTAATCTGCTGCCTGCTTCAGCCAAAACTGCCCAAAGCTGCCTTCCATGAGAATTCACTTTACATGAAAAGAATCTCATCTCAATGAGACTTTATCCTAGTAGGAATAGGGAAGCAAATGACAGCAGCTGTGATAAGGTAAATTCCATGGGTTAATCACCTGTTCTGCATTCACTTCTGAAATGAAAAGCCTTTGGAGAGACACATTCCTAAGGGAACAGGAAGTGAGTCCAGGTCTGCTGAGGATACATGTGAGTACCTTTTCAGGGAATTAAGAAAACTGTTCAGATGCTCAGACATCTAAAGAATAGTGGGTATCACCTGCAGTGAAACTCAGGCTGGCAGGCTGCATTCAACTCTATTCAAGCTATGCTCAAGAAAGGTGAATCCAACAGGCAGAGAAAGGAGCTTCCTGGGGGGTTTAAGGAGGTGCTGTCACACGAGGAGAGACCACAACCGCCTGTCTCTTGAGTCTGGCTTCAGCTAAACACAGGAGGAAAATACCAGGTTGGGAGAGCAGCTGTTCCAGACATAGGAAAATGATAAAAGGGGTAAATGATCAAAAGTTTTCCACAAATGCATTTAACCTTTGAGCAACCTCTGCTGAAAGGACTAGTAAGGCAAAAACTAGCAATGCTTTTAAAGTGGAGCTGGTGAACTGGGTATTGCAATGCACTTTGCTATGGAGAAGGGAATAGAGTTAATGTAGTGGTTTCAAGTTCACCAATTTCTGTTTCCCACATTATGTGTAGCTGTTTGAGTGTCTACTAGAATTATTTACTCTTTTCTGCTGTGAGATAGGATTAGGGGAAAAGCAAAGCAGACTCAAAACTTTAAAGGGTGTAAAGATGGATTTATTAATAAAAGAGAGAAAAAATTAATAAGAATTAGAATAAAACCTTCAAAACACTTCTCCTCCCCCACAAGTTTCCTTTCCCTTCTCATGGACAACATATAGAGACAAAACTTGGAACCCTTGGTCAGTTTACTACCTATAAAATAGTTTTTCATTAATTCTTTTACAGAGAGAGGTCTCTTTTGATATGTTATGGTAACTTCCTCACAGGAAAGAACAGTTCTCTCGTGGCTTTTTAATTCTCACAAAAGCAGCCACCCAGGAATTTGCATCTGTGATGTCCTTCCCAACTTACACAGCCTTCCCACAGCTGCATATGGGTTATGGGCTCATAAGATACTATTTTAAAGATGAACAGTTCTAAAAGCAAAGGTTTTCTTCATTTTTAGGAATAGACATCTTTCCTCTTTCTAGGGGCAGATTTTCATTTTTGTTTCATCTCCCTCTCTCTGTTCAAGCTTTTCATAAGATCACAGCTATTTCAGTATTTACTTAGTCCACCACAAATACCTTTGCTCAGATATATGATTTGAACATTCTCATCTTCCCATATTTTCTGCGATTTAAAGAGATATTCTACTATATTACAGTTCATTACCATGGCTCACAAAAGACTTTCAGCCTAAAACTAAGGCATCTTCTCATTCCTCTTTCATCTAAGATGTAACTCCTCCTTGCATTTCTTATAAAGTAAAGGACCTAGAAACATCTTTGCTGTCCTGATGGTAATTGGCTCAACACCAAGATAAAAACACTGACAGGTCTCTTTAGCCTTTCCTCAGAATGTAGTTGGATTCTATTGGCAGCAAGCCAATCTGTCCCTCCTAAAACATTAAGTACTTAAGAAGGAGCACAAAGGAACTCAAGGGCTTTTTGGACTGTTTTAGCAAGGTGTCAGAGGTTTCTCTGACACCTGTGCTCCACTCTTTGTTCTATGTTATTTGTTGTTTTGCTTTCATTAGAACTTACTAATTTACAAGACACATTTAAAGAGCCGTCTCGCCAATTAGTTTCAGCCAATCTGAGAAGTGCAGGACACCCTCAGAGACTTGATACATCTTCACCTGTCTCATTCCATTCTGGACACATGCCAAGGCTGTATCAGTGGTACAGCTGCGGGTGGCTGCAGCGCCCTGAATGGGGGGCAGTTAGGATCTCACAGCCGCATGCCCGCGGCTCCCCTGCCTCTGCCCGACAGACACTGGGGGGGCTTGGCCCGTTCCCACCAGGCCTCCCAGGGGCCGCGAAGGAGGGGCGGCTTAGCGGCAGAATGTTAGCAGCCGCTCAGCCCTGATCCGGCCAGGAATGGGGCCCTCTCTCCTCCCTGCCCCCTGCCCAGCAGTCACCAGGCCCGGCCCTATTCCAGGGCCCAGCGGGCTCCCCGGGAAGGGACCTGGCCCCGGGCAGGATCCGTCCAGCCCACCCCTGCAGCAAGGAGGGAGCCAGGCCTCCTTGTTACCTGTTCTCAGGCAGAAGGATAAGAGACCTTCTTGGCATTTTCTTCAATTTCTAACCTTTGTTTTCTAGAGGAATATCATCTTTCTAGTGGCTACACCAGATGTCAATACTCAAACCTAGTCACTGATTGGTTTTCACTATAACTTTCTTGGAAAAATCACTTCCTTACAAAACCTGCACAGTTAATTTGTCCTCTCAGGCCTTTGTTCTAAGAAGATACTGCTGTCCTTCATAAGATACTTTTCCAGAAAAAAGCAATGAATTTTTTAAAAAGCTCTGCGTTCCACAGAAATCTCATAAAGCCTCTTTGCTATTGCAACATCATGGCATATTTTATAAATGTGGGAATACCTGATAACTTCTTGAAGAAGCTCTTGTGATCATTGAGTAATTTAATCTTTATTATTTTTCAGCTGGCCATTTAAAATTTTTAAGGATTATTCTTCTAAAACCTGAATCCTTTTAACCAACCCCCCACCAAGTTCACCTAAAATTCAGGAAACTGGAAGAACAAAGGTCCCCACCTGAAAAGCAAGCCGGTGAACTGCAGTTATCCTGGAGTTCATAACAGACATATTTACATCGATCTTTTGACCCATATGTCTCAAGATGACTCATTTTTGAGAAAGTTTAAAGCCTGCCTTTAAAGGATGTCTTCGCTACCACGTACATCCATATCTGTTGCCTCTGGGGAAAAAATTAATTATAATATATTGCGTTGGTATTGATATATTAATCACACATATGTGATGATTATTGTCAATAATGCAGCTTAACAATATAATACAGCATTAAGGTAGAGGTCTGATTACATGTCACTTAGCAAGGGTTGAGCCACTATATTTAGATACTGACTAATGTGGGAGAGCAATTATCCACCTTCCTGAGGAATTTCTGCAGTTCCCCTTCCTGTGGGATCTGAAGACTGCACACCAGCTGGGCTTTTCACTCCCAGGGTTTCTGCAAGACTGGAACATGCTGATGTCCCCATTCCACACCTGCCCCCTGGCTCCTTCCCTCTGTTTGCCATAGTGTCTTGCAGGTACCAGCAGTTCTGCTGCTTCTCCCAGGGGTGGCAAAGACCTGGCATCACCTGAACAGGGGTGAACTGAAGGACAGCAGAAAACGTGCCAAGAAAACCGCATCTGTGACGACTGAGAGCTGGTGTCTGGTGCAGCATCACCCAGATGTATATTTGCACCTAAAATATGGGTTTGACTTAACTGAACCTGATTCTTAGTTAAAATATGGGCACTTTATTTTTCCGTATGATGTATGTAGGAAGGGAGGAGTAGAGAGTTCTTGAATAGGTATAAATGCTCCCCTCAAGTTCCCCTTAAAGGTGCCCCAGTGTATTTTTGATACAGGGCACTGGGTTTATCTGCAAGGTATCTCTAAGGAAGCATCCTTACCTAGGACATATGGGCTTCCCACATCTGCAGTGCTGCTGAGCGTGACGTTGCGGAATTTAGGAGTGGAGCTGGAGCCTAGACCCAATAAACCTCTCCGATGGAAAAGCCACTTGGGGAAACTCAGGCGAAGCAGTCAAGCTCACACATCCATACATACCACGTGGCTAGCTCAGCAAGGAGAGGCAGAAGGCCTTGACACCAGATCAATTCCAGCAGGTTTATTTCCAGGAGCCAAAGGGAGACCAAGAGCCAAGAGGCTGAGGTATCTGCTTGTGCCCACTTAAGTGTGGGGTTCAGCAGCCAATGACCTTCAGCTATGGGGGCAGAGTAAAGGGCAGGTAAGGTCAGTATTCCATAGGGAAGATGGGGCCAGTCACCGGGGTCCCACAACCAATGGAGACACACCCAGGAGAGGAGAAACCAAAGGGCCAGGGGCATTAGGCGGGTGAGGAACCGGGGCAAACCATCATGTACGGAACACCATTGGGATGTCCCCTCTGTCAGGCTGGGCAGGTAACCATGGTCTGTCCTGCCAAGGCCATATCCTGAGTATTATGATGAGGGGCTGCAGGGATTCCACAGCTGAGACACGTTTGCTGGGAGCTAGAAGAAAACATTGCTTGCATCTAAGATGAGGAGCCATGGTTACAAAGTCCACAGGGACAGCAGAAGCCAACTCAGCAGTGACTTTCCCAGATTGAAAAAGACCCATGTCCTGGACAGACCCAGGGATTTGTAGCAAAAGCCTTTTTAGGAGCTTCTGAACTGAGCATGCAGACAGACCCACCAGTGGCAAAAGCTGGAGGAGGCATCAAAGGGCTGACAGAGACGTTGGCAAGCAGAAGCTAAGGGAGTGAAGCTGGACCAAGAGAGCTAGGAATCACCCATCATCCAGCCCAGAGCTACAGCAACATGAAAAGACAAGGCAATCAATCTTTCTAACTTACTTAGCTACATGATCAAGGAACATTAAGCACTGCATCACAAGGCTGCTGTACTTGGAAAGGTATTTCAGGTCCACAGTGTACTGAACCAGAGCGTCCTGAGCAAGGCTGGGTGGGAAGTTATTGGCTGATTCTTACAGAGACAGCAAACTCCTCAGCATAGGAAGAAAGGACCACACATAAAGATAGCACACGTGAGCTATGCAATTCTTTCATTTCTTTAAGCAGACCCCAGGATCTAGGCAATGAACCACATTTGAACGTCTCTGGCAAGAACACGATCCCACAGAGTACAAAGGCAGCATGGTGCACATGAGGTTAGAGATAGCTGAGTCAGAGGACATGGGAACTCAATCTCATTTCAGCACAGGGACCTGTCTATCCCTGCTTTGTAACAGGTGGACAAACAAATAACAGGATCATATTTGATTGCCCCCTCAGAAATGTCAGGTCATCATTGCAAGGGCAGCTGGCTGAAATGAATGTGTTTTTAAAATCACTGCATTTAGCTGTGAATAAAGCTACCAAACAAGAAAGTTTAATCTATTATTGTTATTCATGGGCTTGAGTTTTTGTGGTGTTTTTTTCTTTTAATTTTTTCTTTTAAATTGTTCCCCTGCAAAAAAGTAGTTTTTCTTTCCCTCTTGCTACTTGACAGTCTCATTTGCAACTAGTTACACCCTGAAGAATAAATATGGTATTTACTTTTGTAAATCAAGAGAACAACTTGGCCACATGCTTAACATCTTGGTATAGTAGAACAACCTTTGACTGTTTTTTAAATAGTTACATTTTTAAAATTCCTAATCTATGTAAATACTATTAGGAAACAGCTTAGAATCCAGAAAATTAGCATTTAAACTGATATTATAAGCTAAGTCAAACAACATTACATGTGCTGGACAGAAGTCACTTTTCCTTATCAAAATACTTTACATTAAAACATACAATTTGTTGCCCAAAGAAAATATGCTAATGGAAGTTATTTTCCTTTTGGTGTTCATCAGGGGTGTAGGACTAGTAGATGTCAGCCTAATTTTGTAGAGAACAGACTTCACCTTTTCATTGTCTATTCTGCTTCTTAGCTTTGAGTGGATTAACTATTGGATTGATGTAAACTGGAAACAAAAGTAGAGAATTCAGCTGCAAAAGGGATCTCAGTTGTCAAAGCAATCCACCATTTTAGTAAACTTTCACTCTTGGCAAATAGGAGGTTCAGCCAGCTTTTTAAATTTATAGCAATTAATCTCTCCTGACAACTGTTAATTTTAAACCTCAGTCCTTCACCTTTCTTATGCTCCAGAGGAAGCAATGTAGATCCTTAAGGCTAAGAGAGGCCTCCACAGCCTGTCTCATCTGTGTCCCCCTGCTCCCCCCAGTCTGTGAAGGCAGCTGGATAGGGTATAGCCAGGCACAGCAGGCACCTCTTGCATGGGGAGGGGAAAAAGGCAGAAGATGCTACAGGCAGATGCTATGGGAGAGGAGATGGCTGCCCAGGTGGCCCACTGTGAGTCAGATGCCTAAGGAATTAATTGGGAGAATTAGGGTTTGCAATTGGTTTCTTTGTAGACTAAGACAATGCCTAAACTAGCCAATACACATCTGAAAAGAGAGTTATGGCTACATCCCATTTTTCCCAGGTCCTTTGCTGACTGAGTTGCTGGGTAAATACTGCAAAAGATCAAGGTGCTTGAATACCACTATGAGAAGCAGACAGGGACTGGCTGTCTTTTAAGACATGTACATAACCATGACTTATTTTTTTTCTGGAAGCAACTTGTGTTCTTCCCATATGGGTGTTTTTGAATGCAGCCCCAAAATAACAACCTCCAGTTGGTTGGGAGTGAGAGTACAGAAGAATGAGCAAAGCTGTAAACAGCCAAATTCTCCAGAGAAATAAGCAGCAGTTAGGAGTTCCTAATCAAAGGCTATTTCATGCCTTTATAGGCATTATTAAACTCTTAAAGGAGCCAGTTAGACTTGGAAACTTCACATCTAAGAAATCTGCCCTAGAAGGTCTTGGATGGAGGTTACATGCCACCTCACCATCAAGTCTGGGGGTGTAGTAATTAGCAGCTGCTGAGGACATCCTCTCACAACCGGTTCCCATAGATTTGGAAGGTGCATGAAACTCATGTGGTTGCTGGACCTAGTGCCCAGGGATTACTCCAAGGCTCACACCAAATAATCAGCACTCTGAGCCAGAGAGAGAGCCAGAAAAGCACTCCTGGCAGAAGATGAAAACAGTCAGTGCCTGGGGGTACAATACTGAAGGGGTGTATAGTGCTGAGGAAGCCAAGTCTGGCATGGACTCCACTATTCTCCCTGAAGGGGGAAGCTAAATGCCCATAGAAGAGCACACAGATTTTGCTTCAGTAGCAGCTGGTTTATCTCTTCCAGCAGAGGCTACAAGTAAGCTAACATACATGTAGTGTGGATGTTCCCATGACCACACTCTTCATGGAGTGAGCTGACCAGAATCAGATCAGCCTTGTCCTGCTGCTGGGATGTAAGACAGACAGAGCTCATGGCCAAAGCAGCAGACTATTCCCCTGCCCAGGTATTGGAGTCTCTTGAACTGCCTCTTAATATTAAAAACTGATTTTTCTCCCACTGCCTCTGTTGCTACCTTGGGGGGCTGCTGGAGAGGGGCCTCAGTCTGTTCCAAGCACAGGATTGTTATTAGCACTTACACCAGTCCAGACTGGCTGGGGGACCATCATTCCACCACCTAGGTGGTAACTGCAGCACAGTGTTGCTCCAGCCCATGATTTCCCTGCTCTTCTCCCAGGCAGGCTGCATGCTAAAGCACCCTCTGCAAAAGCTGGCATGCTGCACAGTGTTTGGGAGTCATCAAGGCCCATCTTCCCCTACATGCATGCACAGCTTTCTGAACTACACCAGTACTGAACAGAGATGTTCCATCCACCAGCTTCTTATATTTGTTTTCAACCGTCAAAAACCAAATCCGAGTATGAAGGCTTGTAGGAAAATCCTGGAGTCCAGATCCAGGCTTTAAATAGAAGGAGCGAAAGTCACAGATATTTATATTAACTTGTACAGTTTTTTACATGTTGAAAACATGTTAAGAAAGCCAGAATTTTCAGATATATAGCAGATTTTTACTGTATCATTAATATTTAACTCTACATCTGTATTCATGATCAGACTGGTTAAAATGTTTTGCAACCATATGGAGATGCCATATTTTGGTGTAAAAAACATGGCATCAGTAAATTGCCATATTTCAGTTTAAAAGAAAAGTCTTGAAAGAATAGTCTGATCTACCAGTAATGAATACAGACAAGAGAAATTGCACCAAGTTGGCCTTATCAGTAAGGAAGAGATGGAAACTGGAGAGAACTGGCTGATCCCCATGTTCTGTTTAGGACTGGGCTCTTAGTGGCAGTTTTGAATCATCTCTAAATTCTCCCTGAGCAAGTGGAAAAGGCATTCTCCAAAACTGACTCCAACCAGTTTATACAATGGTTCCAGGTATCCATGATATCTCTCTTCCCACACATTTTTTTGCTTAAAACCTTCCTTTGGAACAATAGGGAAGTGTATTTTTTCTGGATTGCTGAGTATGCTGATGCAGAGACTACTCATGTGCCAGACTCTGACAGTGGTGCCAGGCTGTCATTCAATGCTTAGACTATGGATATGGTTTATCCCAAAGGAAACCACAGCAGTCTTTCACCACTAAGCAGCTAGTTACCCACAATGTGCTGAGATGCTTTGCAGTTACAGATGGGGGCAGAACTGGCTTCTAGAAGTAAACTGTAAGTCTTGCATCTAACAGTCTAACAGTAAATAGACAACCTCTCAGTTTCTTGTGGCTAAGGTCTAGTGTAAACTGTGACTTACAAGATTAAATACCTTTTACAGAGTGGATTTACAGGCTCTGAGTTTACTCTCTTCTTTTAACTCAGATGGGGATTTGCAGCTGTGTAAATGAAATGAAAATTGCATCTGTATCTGTGCCAAGAAAATGTGCTAAATATACAAATAGCAATGAATATGATTTAATCCTCAAAACAGACACATTTTGAAGGAGTTGATTTCCTTTCCCTTCTAAAAGTCAAGGTCTTGCTGTGAGCCTGTGTCTCCAGAAAAATACTGGTTTTGAAGACCCCTGGTTCTTCCTTTGGCTTAGGAAGTACCATAACCCAGAACAGCTCTGGCAGCCTCTGTCTCAAGACCCTTTTAAAGAATCGGGAAACTGAGTGGGATGAGGGGAGGAAATCCCTTCTGTGGGCAGAAGAGTGTGAAGGGATGTTGCCATTTTGGAAGAAGATTCCTAATCAAGCCTTTGCAAGCCAGTATTTCTCAGATGAATCACACAGAGGGAGGCTTAGGACAAGGTGTCTTTTGCCCAGCCTGGATTAGCTCCGTGACAAGGAGGTTTGTTTCTCTGCGCTGTGACATTTTACTTTAAAGAAGCCAGAGGGCCAAGGCTCGTTCATCCATGTGCTGGTGGCCTTTCCAGAGTCACGTTGAAACTGGGCTTGGGGCCATTCTGGCAGCATTGCTGTCTTAAGTTAAATCTGCCTGTATATTAAGGTAATGTCCCCTTAAGTCCCAGTGTGCTGAGAGTTTCCTGTGAGTGTGCAGATAGGTGTGTGTGCAGGTGCAGTGCAGCAAGATTTTGAGGAGAGAAATAGGGAATGTTATATCCCTATGTGGCAATAACTCAGCCTGGGGAGGTGGGATGAGCAGGCACATGAGGGCACTCCTACCAAACCAAATGGGAGCCCCAGCCCACCTGGGACACTTAGGGGAGTTTCTGCCAAACCTGTGTTTGCACTGAGACTATTTAATACCAGGTGTATGGTTTAATGAGAGGGATCTACCTTCCCTGGCAGTAGGCTGAGGCACTCACTGACTCAGCTGGGAGGACAGGAATGCAAAGCTGTGGGGAAGCAATCGTTTATCATGAGCTGCCCAGACTCTGGCGTGAGCAGTGGGTCCAGCTGGAGACATCAAATCTCTATTGCTTAAAGAGAAAAAAAGGAAGCAAGAAAAGAGGTTAATGCTGCTTACCCTTGATAAAGCTTTTAGCTGCAAAATGTCACATTCTTCAAAACCCAATCAGCCAGTCATGCCTTAGGGTTTAGCAGCTGTAACTCTAATTGGACCAAGACAATTAGTTGATCTGCAGCATGAAAACACAAAATACAGCAAAAAACCCCCACAAACCACACGCTAATCGAGTTAACATGGTGCGAGGGTCTTTACTACATGAGTGTTCACTTCATTGCCAGTGTGGCCTTTATAGCCCCCTCCAGGTGACAAAGCCCACTCTGAACTCTGCCTCCAAAGTGCCTGAGCTCCTAAGATGTGGCAACCATGCCAAACTGCCCCGTAAAGAAATACAGTTTTAATTGCTGGTATCAGTCAGCCTTGGAGCAGTGGAACAAGCAGCTCACCCAGATGATTAGCATTCCTGCTGCTGGAAGAGCAGGAGTCCAGCCTCGTGGAGGGATGCAAATGTTGAATGACACCTTCCCACAGTCATTGTGCTGTTGCCCCCTTCCCAGGGAGAAGGGCATGCTCTCCTTTGTCTGCATCTGACAGCACCATACATCACCTCTCTGTTTCCTGCAATATTAATCCAGTGGCACTAACAAGAATAACTCCAGGCCTCAGGGCAGGGAGGAAGCTGCCCAGGGTCTGAGTGTGGAAGCAAAGAAAATTATTCCAGGAACCAGTCAGATTTTAAGCTGTGTATTCCATATTTATTTATGTGCACTGCCTCCAAGCAATCTTCATAATGGCAGACTAGACCTGCATTTCTGATTGTGAGAGTTCCCTGGCCTGCTGTGTCCGAAGGCTGCAATGTGTTGCAGCCTACCCGGGAGGACTCCTGGGACTCCTGTTCATGAAAGGCAGGGCTGTGCATCTGCTTGGGTTATTTAGGGGTAAGAAAGGCTGGTGTTTATTGCGATGGTAACTCCTTGCCAGAAGAGGACTGCTCATTACAGGGCACCTCCCAGAGTCTGAGTCTGTCAAGCTTTATACAAACAACAAAAAGCAAAGTGGCTTTCGCCACTTTCCCTGGAGATTAGTCCAAAACCAGATGGATCCCAGCATTCAGAGACTGTCGTGGCACTGGACCGAATGTCTGCTCCACAAACCATGTCAAAAAGTTCTGTATTTCTTTGATGTCTGCATCTATAGGGCTTTTGTGGACTATGGTTATATCCTCTATTAATCGCCCCATTTTAGGTGTTTCCTGTATGCAAAAGCCTTACTACCTGTGGAGGGATGGATTTATAGCTGCTATATCTTTCAAACAAAGGGTAATTTTCACCAAGCAAAGAAATTGTTAGTGCAGTTGGAGATTTTTGACATGTATTTTTAACAAGGAGGTATGAAATCCTGCTTCCATGCAGCTTCTTTCCTCTTGGGTCCTAAAATCTTTTAAAGAGCATACAGCAAGGCAGTCTTTCTCCAGGCTCTCTTCAGGGCCATTCTTCCACGCATTTCCTTTTCCCAATGTTGCTGCCTGCTTTTCACAGGAACAGTAATAGGTAAAAAAAGCTATTCTGCCTTTAGTTGGGGCAGAAAAACCTATCTATATCTGAGGTAGGAGATGCTCTTATTTTAGTTACTCATTTCACAAAGGAGTGATTTTATAGGAAAGGCTTTATGAGTGTGTCTTTATGGGTATCTCATGCACAAAGCTTCATAATTCCTTTATTTGCAGAGGTATTATATCAACATGAGCAAACTCAAGAGAGCAGAGGAAAGAAGTGTTCCAGGGTCTGTCACAATCACCCCCACTTTCAAAGAGGAGTAGTCCCAGTGAGATTTGGGGTCCTAAACTCTTGAGTCATCAGGGATGTGATGGTCAGGTCACACAGCAGTTTGGATTTGTCCCTGCTCTAAATAGGGCAAAACAGGTATCTAAAAAGCAAGTTTCTTCTTTTATAGATTCCTGTGGTGGAATTCCTCTGGCAGGGTGTGACTGAGAGGAGAGGGGGATGTGACACTGCAGGAAATGAGAGTGATCTGAGCTCTAAGCAATGAGTTTCTCCAGTATCCTGGTAAGTGCCCACACTCAAGATCACTATTCCGTAAGATTGCTGGTCACAGTCACCTAAGTAGTAAGTGTTGCCTTCCAAGGCTGTGACAGAAAGCAATGTCAACCAAACTGCTTGTGTTTAGTTTTCTGTCTGACATACGTGACTTATGGAACCAAGACCAATTTGCTGTCTGCTATTCCTCTCTCATGTCTCTTTAGACAGTGTTGCTTTGTGTTTCTCCCTCCCAGGGAGCATCTGTGTGTTTTTGCTGTTTTCAGCAGTTAGCATTTCACCAGCTGTGTCTTACTGACTTGTCTACAAATCCCTTCTCTCTTTAGACTGCTGATGCAACTGCATTTGGTGCTTTTCAACCTGGACTGGTCTGCAAATCTCAGGGTTAGCTGTGACTGCACGCTAGGCTTCAAAAATTAAGTGCTTTGTTGGAGTCCTGTCTGAGAACTGGAGAGGGATCAAATGTGTCCAATATACAGCCATCCATCTCCCTGGAGTTTCACAATATTATTCATCAGTTCTTTTGCTTTCTTACAAGAAAGGCTCATGGGGTTACAGAGGTACAAATTACACATCTTGTTGAGATTGTGTTTAAAAATATTCATTGTCCATCTGTGTGGAGAGAAAAATCCATTTCTGTTAACATGGTTGTTTTCCTTCTGACACTTGCTGTCTGCAGTACCCAACATGGAACAATGAGTGTTGGAAAAAGGGAAGAGCTTTACAGAAAGTAGACCAGTGCCTAACTTTGCATGGGGCTGGTAAGAGTCAACACTAGAAAGTGAAGGGGAATTTTTGGTTGCAGGAAGGTGGCAGAGGAAAGGGAAATATTTTTAATGTTCCCCCTTCCCACCCCCAAATGCCACTGGAGACAAAGCCTACGGTGGTGTGGTGTCACACTTGGGGTGCAGTATCTAACAGGGCTCTGTGAAGTGCATGCTCACTTCTATCTTACTGGACAAAGACGGACTACAAAGGGAGGTTTTGCAGAGAACAAGCATTGCATTGAGCAGAGATTGGCATCTGCTTGTCTTACAGGACTCCTTAAAGGTCTGATGGCAAGAGTGTCAGCCTCTCCCCACAGCCACTGACTTCAACTCCATCATGCTTGGCCACAGTATTCATGATCCTCTTTTGCCCTCCTTGACAATGGCAGGCTATAGAAAGCAGCAGAGATGTGAAGGAATCTGTCTGTCCCCTCATCTGACAGCAGCTTTGGTCATCAGGCCAAATCCAAGAAAATGGCTGGCATGGAGTGCTGGTAAATCCCTTTGTGAGCAGAAAGACTGAGGGGGTAGAAGCTAAACAGGAGAACAATGAGCAGCTCTACACAGTCCCTCTGCCATCCCCTGCAAGGCACCCCCTCCAAGAGCCACTCATCCCATTTTAAATGAATTGCCTGTCAACTTCCTTCAACAGTGATGAAGCACTGTGAAAGGCACTCACCATGTCTCCCACAACTCCCTTGAACACCTGGGATTTGACTTCCTGACTGTGTCTGTATGCTGGGTTGCTCTTGCTGCTACAGCGAGGGAGAAATGCAAAGCTGCAGAGACACTGGAGAGAAACAGCAGGCAGCAAATGATGCTTGGCTGTGCAGTCCATGTGTGCTTGGCCTACAATTTGCACTGGGCTCTGTCACAGCCTCAAAAGGCAATGGTGTCCCTACACAACGCTGGCCTGTTGTGTCAGAATCTCTTGGGACAGACTGTGGTCAGTGAGGAGGGGAGATGCTGCCTGTGTGAGGTCAGTAGCAAGATCTGACAGTCTGAGTGAAGCTGGGGCATATCTCCATTACCACACACAGATACAAGTGATATTCCAGGACGTTTCTGGACTGCAACTGTGGGACAACTAGGGAATGCAAAACCTTTAGCTTAAGGAAAAAAATTAAATTGTTCTGTAACATTTTTCTTGGCTATTTATGACTTTGTGTGATCTCATTGTAGTTGGGACTGGCATGCTGCAGCCTCAGGTCTGTGTATCTTCCTTCAGCAATAACCAGAAGAGAGGTGATAGTACCTGCCATGTCATTCTTAGGGCTACCTGCAATTTTCATATTGATTTCATAGCCTGGGGCTGATCGAAAAGAAAGACTGAAGGAAGCTTACAGACCACAAGCTACCAAATGTGAGGACTTTCTAGTGCAGGCTGGCTTGCATGTAAGGGTTAGTTTGCCCAGGTGCTGGTGAACAGACCATAATCTTCTTCCTCATTGTGGACTCAACAAATCTGTACTTGCTCTGAGCAGGCTCTATCAGGAGCAGTGTTCCCCTCTAGAGAAGTTAGCACAAGGTGTGAATGTCCCTTTCTCCCTCCCCTTTGCATTTTCATGATGCTTATGTGCCACAAATAGGGCAGTTGTGAGACAGGAGTTGGGGCAGAGGGCTGGGAAGGTTGTTAAAGGCAGCTTGAGTAGCCATTTCCTTTCCCTAAGTGCATCCTTCTTCAGAATAGCTGACATGTCAGCTCCTGTCACCTTCTTCTGCTTTCTCCTGTCCAGAGGATGAGAAAAAATGGAAGTACCCCAAAAGAATGTATGTGTATGGGCTGGCTTTGGTTCATCAAGTCATGTAATAAATTCCCTGAAGCTCAGTGTTGGGAGTGCTGGAACACTGCACCCCAGCTAGAGAAGATTTCAATGTAGAAAAAAGCCATCCAGCCATAGAGCAGTTGAGAACTGTCTGAGCTCCTCACCACCCTTGATGATGCTAAAGAGGCTTCTGAGAAAGGGCGTGTTTGGCAGGTAAGGCACCAAGGGATACTAAGCTGGGCAGCCAAGCTTGTTGCTTCTGCGTGGCCATGTGGGAAGTCCTAGCACCTCTGACTAGGTGCTAAGGGGACAGTGAAGGTGTTTGCAGCAAGGCCTGCCAAGCATATTGAAGCATGAGTCACCTCTTCCTGAATCATGAGACTGGCCTACAAGTTATTAATATTTATTTTCTGACTGAAAATAGGAACAAGCTGCCTTTACTACTTTTGAATCTGTAGGATTAATTCCAATGATGCTTTCAGAATTTTCTCCGCCTTCATGAAAACTTTGTTTCATTGTCTTTGTATTGCTTTCCCTGCTTTAAAATAAAATAAAACTGAGGAGTTTTTTCTTCTCATCACACAGATCCAAATCCTGAAGGACTCATCAGCTGTTAGGAGATTTACTGTAAAACCATAAGGATTTGCAGTGGTTATTGACCAGCCATATGCTCAGCTCAGTGCAGTACCCTTTTGCACTTCTGACCAAGCTGCTTATCTGTCCACTTTAAAGCTCTCCCTGCTGGCAAGTGTTTGCAGTCACTCAGCTACAGCGAGGACATCAGATTTATTCCCTATTTGCCCTTTTCAATATTCACAAATAAAATTTGTCCAGTATGATAGATGCAGTTGGTAGTGGTGTCTAAAAACTCATAACTGAGGATGCAATAAGCCAAGATGGAAGCAAATCTCCAATCAACCCCATGAACTACTATAGGCTGGAAAAGTATCCTGGAGACTCATTCTACTAACAGAGCCTCTGGCTTTTCTTCACCTTTTCCTTCACTTAAATGGGGAGGACAGAAGAGCTGCTTAGGTGTTCAACCTGAAAACACTTAGAACTTAAAATTTCCATGCTTTGTATTGGCAGTGAGAGCAAAAAGCTGTCATACATCCTTTTCATCTTCTCCTTTGAGGTGCAGCATTGCATCTCTGTGGCACAGACCTGGAGCACATGGCTTGGTAAGGCTGAATGTGTAAGGGCTAAAGCACAGCAGTCAGTGGGTCATGCGTCCTATTTTTAGTTATGCACTCTGTACCTGAAGCACCCTTGGTTGGCTGCTGGTGGTGAGTAAAACCCAGAAAGCCAGTAACCTTTCTCAGGTCATGCTCTCATGGGTGATGGATGGGGTGAAGGGCACTTTGCAGGTTCCTGCTGTTGCCCAAAAGCTTGTAAAGCCTCCAGAAGGAAAAGCAGGGCAAGGGGGAGGCTTTGCAGGAAGCTCAAAGCTCTGGCAGATTGTTTATTTCTGCTTAATTGCCAAGGATGTGAAGTAATTGTTGATGAGGCTGCGAGAGAAGGAAAGTGCCCTTTCCCACCTTCTCAACCTGCTCATGGTTGCATAAGCCTCAAAGCACAGAGCCTGAGGTTGCTATGCCAACTTGCATAGTTCCTCCCATCCACCCCCCCATGTGAACAAAGCCGTGGGCCTGAAGGAGCGGGAGTCCATCCTGAAACAGACAAACGTTCACATCGACCGGCAGCAGAGGTTCTGCTCCATCAGTGGAGCAGACTGAAGGACTCTGCGAGCTGTGTGTACCCATTGCCCTTGTGCCATCAAACAGAGACTGCACCAGAGCAACAGGTTTGCAGCACTTCTGCTTCAATGTCCCAAGTGCTGCTGAATTTGTTCAATTTGTTCACTTTTGTTTCAATGTCCCTTTGCTGCTGAATTTGGTTTGAAGTCCTCACTGACAGCACAGAGTCTGTGCTGTTACCCATCAAAGGAATCACAAATTCAGCATGAGTGTGTGCCTGCTTTCCCTTCTGTAGCATTAAAATAAAGTGCCTTTCAAAGGCACTGGGAAGGAGAAATTGCTATTTCCAGGAGCTTACATAAATGGTCTTCAAGTGCAAAAGTGGAAAAACTTGAACTCCTTAGGCTCGTCATCAACACCCTCCCTTAAGAAGGACACTATATGGACCTAGGTTGTATGGTAAAAGGGTCAAATCCTTGAAAGAGAACAAAAAAACAGTGTGACTTAGGTCGATGTTGCATAGAAGAGGCTGACAGATGAAGCAGTTCCCTGGTTTTGCATGTCATCTTAATTAGCAGTGATTTCCAGCACAAATTATTATGGTTAGACCCTTTCCCATCTTTGTTTGACCTTCCACATAAACCACAAACTCTTTTCTCTACACTTCAGCCATAAACAGGAATGGAAATCCTGATGAGTTAGTTTGCCAGTAATTAAATTTGTCCCTTCTGTTCGTTTCACGGATGCAGTTGCCCTGTGGTTCGAAGCGAAGTGCAGGTCAGTGCCAATGGGAGCTTTTAATAATCTGGTAGTCTGATTGGGCACTGAAGATAGAAAGTTTTCTTGTTAATTGGACTGTTGTGTAATTATCTAAGAGGAACAAGCTCTTCTGGACAGAGGAAGGCTGGGAGAGTGCAGTGTGATGGAAAAGGTAATGGGTAAAGTTATACTCCTGTACACATCCTCTAAGCCTTCAGCCAGAACAAACACATAGAAGATGCCTTAGATCTTATTTCCTTTGACTCAGAAACTGGCTTTGTCATTTACACCAGGGAAAAGGGCGCTTTGATAGACCTTCATGTCAGAGTGATCACTCTCCAGTGTTAAAAGTGGGGTGCCTGGCTAGCACAGACTGCAGCCTGGGCAGAGAACAAGACTTGTAGCAAGGAAACACACTGTCCCTCCTGCATCTGCTGAGCAGGGCTCGAGAGGGATTGCCCCAAACTTAAAATCTGCCCCCTGAGGAGGCAGGCAGCAGCACTGCTGTCTTCATACAAACAAGACCTGATTGTAGCTGTTGCTAAAAAACCTGAATTTTCCTGATTACAGATCATCAGAGAGATTTGCAGGCAGAGGAACCAGGTAGGTTCAAATCAGAGTTCTGATTTCTTATTTAAAAAAAAGTTGCTAGTCATTTCCACTGCTGAGAAAAACCTGACCTTGCAGCACCCTCAGGGTCTCTTTCCTCTTATCTAGTTGGTTTTAATCTTGCAGTTTTTAAGCCTGTTTTATGATTTTGAGTACCATACGTTTGTGGAGAGATTGTAGCAGGCAACACTGCCTTTTAAAAAATGGGCCAAAGCAGTTTTGTGCTCTGGTTCCTTTCAAGGACACAGATGAGGTAATTGACATGTCCATTAATGTACTTCCCAGGAAGGTTTTGGTGGTCTGCAATGAGGTTGTTGCACACACATCTCTGTGTGCTGTGTCACCTCCTGGCTGTACAGATGATGCTGGGGACTGTGGACTGTTTCTAGTTATGCAGCTATTATTTGTGTGAAGGCTATTATTTGTGTGGCCCTTTGCAGACAGATAAAACTCACTCTGCTCATGCTCTGAACTAGCCAAAAGCTATATAATCTCTCACCAGGACCAATTAACTCATGCTCAGCAGCTGGGTCATTAGTAATGCCTGCTTAGCTTTCAGTTAGTTTGTAGTGGGCAGGGGGAGCTTAAGTGCAGAGATGCTTACTCTGGGTAACCTGGGAGTAACTGTTCAAAAACTGAGTGCACATTCAGTTTTTCCATCTGCAAACTGCTAAAATATTTATGTTCCTGAGACACTGAGCCTCACTTCCTAGATATTTGCAGAATGTATGGAGATATTAGCAAAAAAGTTGCAATAAGAGTATGTAGTATTACCTTATTGTTATTATAATGGATTTTACTTTGGTTCTTGAGTACATGATTGCAGTCCTCTGAGAGGGGGAAACAGATCAAGAACAAAAAAGAAATATAAAAGAATAACCTGTCATTATACCTGTTCTTCCCTCAGAGTGATATTCCCATTCACTGGCTTCCTTTCATGAAAAATAAAGGTGTATAATATCTCTCAAATCAAAGAGATGAGACATTTTTCAATCCCTGACACATTGTTATTTTCTTAATAAAGGAATTGTAAATGCCCAGGTTCTAACATGGAACCGATCCTTTAGATAGAGGATGACACAGAAACAACCCTGTGTGAAGACACAGAGCTCTAATTCACACGTTGTTGTTAATAACTGCAGTGAAACCAAGTTGCAAATAAAACCTGTGCAGAATCATGCAGATGTAGATCCAGAGCCACCATGGAACTTCAGAATGGTCACCCAAGAAGATCACTTAGTATTAGACAGCTTTAGGGCTCAGTCCCTGGCTCCAGGAAGACAACTGAGGGAAATGTCTGAGAGGTCAGCTTGTCATCATGCAGTCCACCCATATGGCTTCCGGGAGAAGCACTGGATTTAGAGAAGCTTAACAGCCAGGCATAAAAACACACTGGTACATTGGTGTGAGCAGAGCTATGCTAGGAGGATGTACCTGTAAGGACTGAGAGGTTTCACAGGTGAGTTAGCCCTGTTTTCTGGAGGCACAGGCAATGTGTTAGTGGAATATGAAAGAATGTGAGAAAGCAGACCCTTAGAGAAACAATTTTCTGCCCTCAATAGCTCACTAGGCAAGAAGAGCTTCTGACTGGGTATGTTTATATGGAACCAGCTGATACCAAATATAGTGGCCAGACTCAGATTTGCAATTGCCACTTCTTAATGGAGGCACCAATAGAATAGCTGGTCACAGGCAGCACCACATAGGATGCAGAGGGCTCTGGCTTGTCAGTCTGTCTTTCACGCATTTTTCATGCATCTCATCTTATTGCATTTGTTTTGTCTTTGGTTTTAGCTGCATCTAATGAGGTTTAATGGTGCTTTTGTTTAGCTATTTTTCTGTGAAGTCTTACAGGGCTCTCATCCCCAGTCCTCTTCATCTTCTCCCAAGTCTTCCTTTCCCTCTACTCTCCTTAGTTGTCCATATTCCCATTGGAGGTAAAAATGTTTAAGAAATGATCATCAGCCCTAGTAGGGAGTCAGAATGGATGGTAAAAGAGGACAAATAAGTACATATCTTGGGGATACAAGCAACACCACTGGGAACACAGCTGTAGAAATGGCCCAAAAGGAATTGTTTTCCTCTCTGTCTTTTGGAAGGTGTCAGTCAGGGGAGAGCTTCTGGGGCCTTTTTGAATGACCCCCTTCTTACCAGCATCATTCAGCAGGAGAGACATGTGCTGGCTCCCTCACAGGTGTGCAGGTATCTGTGTGGACACAGGGTGTGGGAGCAGCTAGAGAAATGGGATGCTAAACAGACACTGGAAATTGTGAAGTTCACCTACAGCCATTCCTTCCTGAAGCACACTGTAGTTGCTGTCAGGTGAGTACCTGACATGTCCTTCTGCTCCAGCAGGATCATAAGGTGCAACAGAGGGATGTGCTGGGGATTGCTTTTGCTCCATTAGAGCCTGAGAGATCATAAACAACCCTACCTTGATATTCACCAAGGGCAAGGAAATTGACTGTACACTTTGGCTGGGTTTTTTTTTCCTCCATGTTCTGTCCTGAAGCTTTTCCAAATAAGGGGAGAGAAGTTAAGCTTTAATTTTGCTTTTGAGTAGTTTTTCCAAGACAGGGAAAGTCTTTAAAAGTTAACAGTGAAATAAAAATGTAAGGATGCATGCATGTCTGATAAGGAAATCTGGACATACTGCGCCAGTGGCAAATGGAAAGGAGGGGGACTAGAAATGCAGTCTTTTCTCAAAAATATTTAATTAAAATGTAATAAAAACTGATTCACAAGAAAGGCAGCAAAAAAGAGGTGACTTGAATTCATTTTTCACAGCAAAGTTTTTCCATTTTGCAGGGATCTCAGTAAATACTATTAATACATTTTACACCCTAGGATGCTGAGAAATTACAGCCATGCACTAATTCTGTGGCAGGACCAAGAATATAAGTCAAACCACCACTTTCTAAATTGTCTGCCTTCTCCAGCTGCATTCTCTCAAGTATTACTGTTCTTACTCATAACTAATGATCATTAGTTATTTTCCCAGTCACTGTAACACCCCTGGAGAGCCCTTCACTGAGTTTAAACACTGAGGGGGAGCTACAGATAATTCAGAGGTAGTAACAGATCAGCTGCTTATGTATTTTCTGTTCAGAATATGACTTAGTACCTGCAGTTTACTGGCTCCTGAACACTAACTTTTCAGCACTGCTGGAAGGGAGGAGCACCAAGCAGGAGGGATAAATGTGGGAGGGAGGGAGAGAAGGAAGGTGAGGGGGTGGAAAAATGAGTCTGCTTTACTGAATAATGAGGAGAGTGAAAAGGAATGGGAAAAGAGAGAGAAAAACTGGTTTAAATATTTAATCTCCATTGCATTTGCTTTTGAAGAGGAGACAAAAGGCTTGGAACATCTTTTGTCTTGAACTAATTCTGACCAGAGATGAACAGCATTTGATTGTCACTTCTGTCATTTGCCTTAAGGTGGAGAGAAGCAGATTGGTCCTGCTGCATCAGCCCAGCACATCAGTCTCTGTCTCCTGCTGCAGCCGGTGCCTGAAGCTGCAGAAGGTATTAAATTACTCATGACAGTGAAACTTAGCTTTATGAGCCCACATTGCCCTGTATCCTGGTGCCAGTGTGGTCAGCATGTGTGGTGCCTGAGAGCTGCACCCTTCTTTGGAGAGGAAAACTCGTGGGAGAGCTCTGAGGAGCAGTTGTGCCTCCCCATACAGTAAGTCACTTCATTTAGGTCTTCACCATTTGAAACCAGGGGGTTAAGCCAACACACATCAGCTCTAGGTTCCTCTCATCTCTGCCCATTCCTCTGTCCATCTTTCCAACCCAGCCTACTTCTGCCACATTCTTTTGCTTCCCTTAACTCGCCTTCTGTAGTCCTCTGTCTCTGCCCACCCAGCTGCCTTGTCTACTTTGTCTACAGCTGCACAATTTATGGCACCTTCCACAGCGGAGGCAGCCCCATGGATGAGCTGGCTGGACCTGCATGCTGGCATCAGAGACAACAGCTACCAGTGTAACAGTGACAACAGCTACCAGCGTGCCAATGGCCATTGCATCAACAAATCATAGAATCACAAAACAATTTCCTTTGCAAGGGACCTTAAAGATCATTTAGTTCCAACCCCCCTGCCATGGGCAAGGATTCCTTCCACTAGACCACACTGCTCAAAGCTCCAGCCAGCCTGGCCGTGAACATTTCCAGGGATGGGGCATCTACAACTTCTTTGGAAAACCTGTTCCAGTGCCTCACTACTTTCATAGTAAGTATTGTTCTCCTTGAATCTGATACAAATTTCTCCTTTTCCAGTTTGATATCATTACCAGTTGTCCTATCCCCTCGCCTTTTTTGTAGACTCTACTTAGGTACTAGAAGGTGCTATAAGGAATCCCTTTTCTTCTTCAGGAAAGGAGAAACAGTCTCTCTCAGGCTGTCTTCAGAGGAGAGGTGCTCCATCCCTTTCATCATCTTTGTGGCCCTCTAGGCCCACTCCAACAGGTTCATGTCCTGTCCCTAGTATCTTGGGGACACCAGAGCCGGATGCAGCACTCCAGGTGGGGTCTCATGAGAGTTGAGTAGAGAGACAGAATCCCCTCCCTTGACCTACTGGCCACGTTTCTTTTGATGCAGTCCAGGATACAGAGCTCTGAGTGCACACTGCTGGGTCATGTCAAGCTTCTCATCCACCAACACCTCCAAGTCTTTCTTTCCAGGGCTGCTTTCAGTTAATTTCTGGCCCTGCCTGTATTTCTTATTGGGACCACTCCATGTGCAAGACTATGGACTTGGCCTTATTGAACTTCATGAGGTTCACACAGTCTGTCAGGGTCCCTCTGGATGGCATCCCTTCCCTCCAGCCTGTCATTCAGCAAGGCAGGCACAGCCATTCATAGCAGTGGTGGTTCTCTGACAGCCATGCCTGTCACCCTCTGAAACAGACTTAGCTGGATAAAAACCTCATTTAGGCTCTGTTTATAGACTGGAGGAGTGGGAGGGAGAAATGCCTCTAGAGAATAATACATTGCTAGCCTGTCTTTTAAATTGAAAAATATCTGTAAGATTTAAGAAATGTTGATGGTCTCTGTCTAACCAGGGGAAACTGCTGAGACTGGAAACTTCTCATGCTTTGGCAGAGACTGTCTCTCTGATTTATTTATTCCCTTTATAACTCTCAAAGAAAACAGGTGCTGCCATCCCTACTCCTCAGATGAGGGCAGGTGTAACGTGACTTCTCTACCAGAGCCACTCATAGGATGTCTTTGAAAAAGTAGGGATTTTTTGACCTCTGGCCTCCTGAGCCCTCAGGGAAGGCATGAAACCCAACTTTTTGTCAGCTCCTTAACTGGTAGCACATCAGAAGAAATGAAACAAAAAACACCACCCAAAAAGCTACAACATTGTCTTTCAAAAGTTATTACTTCAAAAGTAATTTATTGTGTTACTATCTGTTTGATAAGAGATCAAATAAAGCTAAAATGCCTAATTAAAAATGTTCTTATTTGATTTCATTACCATTTGAGGAACTTGATTGGTCATTTGAAATGCTGGAGAGAACAGCTGAGTAGGAGTTTGGGCTGGGTGAAGCCAACTAGCCAAGAGTTTTGCATTTGGATTACAAAAGGGCTTGAGTAGGCTGAAATTCCAGGCTGATGAGATGGTCTCCACTATGATTACACTTCTTTCTTGGTAGAGAACTCAGTACACTTGACACGTGAGCCATACGAATGAAAGAGCAGTTTATTTTCTGTAGCACTACAGGATTTCACTTTGCTGGGTTTTGTGGCCATTCCTGCTCCTATGGCAATGATACCAGGATGCTGATCACTCTCTTTGGATCTAAGCTACACGAGAGCTGACAAGACACCAGAAGCAGTCCAGGTTTGATCTGAACTAATGACTTAGAAATGGGAAGCATCAAATCTTATGTCAAAAATTTGTCTGAGCCATGAAATTACTCCACCCCCCCCCCCCTCTTGCCAAAAGTCTCAGGAGCTGACAAAGGAGTACTGGTACTGGTACTTTGGACCTAGTACTGTGGTCCAAAAAGAGTTCAGTTCTGCTCATGACCCAATACCAGTTCAGTATTGCTGCAATGTTTCAATGGTGCTCTGCCACATCCTGCCCTTTCTTCCCAAATCTGAAGTTGTTTGCAGGATCTGCTGTTTCCCAAATTTGATCAATGTTGTTTTGCCTTTGTGTTAGCCTGTGAGTCCCCAGATGCACATCCTGCTTATGATAACTGTGACCCTGACTTCAGTGGGAGCTGCTTCCTCTTACAGACAGTTCCAGCTGGACTCATCCCACAGCCTGTGTTGTATCCTTTGAGGTCTGGGGCACAGAGACACTCACAGGCATGTTGTGCCTGCAACAGTCGTGGAACCCTCCTCAGTGGTTGCTGTGGGTGGCTGTGCATGGGTTCTGTGCAGCACCAGGAGCACGAGCAGAGGAGGGAAGCTTTATTCCAAGGGTGGCAAGAGAAACATCCCTGTGCCCTGAGGAAAAGGAGAAGAGAAAGTGAAGCGGCTTGGAAATTCCTCAAAAGCTGCAAGAATTGGTGAGGGGAGGAAGTTTTGAGATGATACATACATGGTAGTTGAAAGAGTCTTTGCATTCAGCAAAGAGTAAGTTTCTCAGGGGAAACAAAAAAACCCGAAAACCAAAACCAAACAAAAACAAAACAAANAAAAAGGAGGGAGAACCGTGGGAGACCTGAAATGTGTTCACATTTGGAAATTGTCTCTCCCTTCCATTTTCTTACTGTCAAAATATCCTAAAAATCTCTGTGTTACCCTGAAAATCTCTGTGTTTTTCTTCCCTTCCTTCCCCACCCCCAATTAGGAGTTTAAAGTGGGAAATGCTGAAGTATTTAATTTCAAATCTTTCAAAATCAAGCTTTTTCATATATTTTAAAATAAACTCATAGAGCTCAACTATTATTTAAAAGAGAAAAAATTCAAGTAGATCAGCAATGAAATAAACTGCAAACACAATGTTTCACTTGGGACTGAACAAATGCCTTGAATTCACCCTATTTTTAGTTTGTTTCTCTCTTTTTCCTGAATTTCAGTTCCACACACTTTCAGTTTGTTTGACCTTTTTTAACATTTCTGTTACTCATCCTTAGTTTAGTTTTTCATTTATTTAAATATTAAT
Source organism: Cyanoderma ruficeps (assembly GCA_008694505.1). Lineage (NCBI taxonomy): Eukaryota > Metazoa > Chordata > Aves > Passeriformes > Timaliidae > Cyanoderma > Cyanoderma ruficeps. The sequence continues at coordinate 11,783,768 of VZDJ01000426.1, forward strand.
GAAAGAACAACAGTTATGCATTATTCTTATTTCTTAATCAAACCAACCAGCCATTCTAATGTAAATGTCTTGAGGTTGAGCAAACAGGGGAAAGCATTCCATATAGCAAAAGATTTACAGAAATTATGGACAGAAAGCCCATACTTGGGGAATGAGTCAGTCTGCTGCTGTTTAGCAGAAAAAATCAGCATGGAACTATAAAGCTTTTAGAAACAGCTTATGAATGTACAGCTTGCAAAGTAAATGAATTCTCTGTGTCTCTCATACACATACACTCACTCATTCCCCACACATGCATACATACAGGTCTCTGGTGGAAAGACCGGGAATGTGCAGTCTGCAGTGCACATTAACTTTCTGTTTAGAAAAGATTTTTCCAATAGGCACAAAATCCCACCCCCTCAGCACCCCTCCTTCCCCTCTGTCTGACACTGACTTCAAGGGAGGGGTTGAGCCAATTATCTCTGAGTCCTACAGAAGGAAAATCTGCAATTTGCCAGTAGTTGTGAGAGAGAGAGGGAGAAAGGCAGGGAGGGAAGGAAAAAGACTTAACTGGCAAAGGTAGAAAAACCCCCTTCTATCCTAGAGAGAGAATATTTTAAAGAAAATCTCAGACTAGAAGAAAAGAAGCTCGTGGGGAGGGATGAGCCAGGCAAGACCTGGGGAAGCATAGGGTCACAGACAACTTTCATGCCGACCCTGATCTTTCTGCAGAGGATCTGAGTTGGCACAGAGGCAGGGTGGGCCAGCTGAATGCACCTACTACCCTGCACGAGTAGGTGCTGTTCCTGAAATTCTTTCCCCACAGCAGAGCCTACAAAGTACAGCTTGCAAGAAAAGGCAGTGGGAGCAGGAAAGACTCTGCCTCTCCTTTTCTTGAACTGAGCCTTGAGGAAAAGAGCTCGTCTGCTGAAAGGGAAAAACTCACCGGTTCTGAGACTTCTTTATCCTATGTCGGTTGCCTGATCCAGTACCTACATCCATGGGGGAACGCCCTCTGGAGCCCTGCGGTCCTTCCCAATCCTTCTGAGTTCCTTGGAAATACTGGAGAAGAACTGAGCCCAGAACAAGCAACATAGGATCCACAGAACAACTGCCTTTTACAACAGCAGCCACCTCTGATTACAATTATCAGCTTCATCAGACTGCACCGACACCCAGGACTTCTCCTAGGAAAGACAGGTAAGAAATCAGCATGGAGTTTTTGGTGAAAGTAGGAAACAAACATCCCACAGGAGTGATTTTGATGTGCGTGAAAATTACAGGGACACTAGTAATGTTTAAGAAGTGACAGGTCTGTTATGCATGGTACAGTTTGTGTCTGCCTGTGTTCTTTTTAGCTGGGTGCAGTGATTAACACTGGGGTGGCAAACAGTGACACAACCAGCAGCTGAAGAGAGGGGAGTGCAAGGGAGGTAGTTCAGGAGTCTATTCATTAATGAGGAGTGGTAGGGAGAGCATACAGCCCGATGGGAGGATGGAAAACTAAGGTGCGATAGCTCTGGGAAGGTTAAATAAAGAATATCTTCCTTAGGTATCTCCCTATGGGTGCTCAGGCTCAAATATGTCAGTACCTCACTGACATTCAGACAAGTGCTCTCCAGAGCATACAAAAGCACTCTCATTGTCATCCATTCCGATGCCTGCCTATAAAAAGAAAAGTGATGGTTAGCAGGTAGAGAATAGCACAGGGAGTCAAGACAAATGGGATTTAATGTTGGACCACAGTTCCAGCTCTTTCTGAGAAAATGAGATTTTCCCTTTATTTAGTGTTATTTAACGATAACTTTAATTGCCTGTATTTCTACGACATTTTGGAATCCTTGCACTGTGCCAATATAAAATACTAATATAAACTTTCTAACATCAAGCCAGTACATAAAGCAGAAGGTACCACTGGGAATTAATCTATGCTTAAGCATTTAATAAACTGGAAGGAAAATATGTAGATTAAAGCCAGCTGGAGGTTGTTTGTCTCCTCATTCTCTTCTGATTGATTTTGCTTTACTTAGTACATGAACATGTGGTCTCTCTCTGTTTCCTTTCTTCTGTCTCTAATCTTTTTCACTGTATAAGCCCTTGTGCTCTCTCCTGCCACTCATGGTGTCAAGGCTGAAGTTTCATTCCTTTTCTGAGGAGGAAGGAAGGCAGACTGTTGAACTAGAGAAAAACTGGACTGAGGGGATAAGAAGAGAAGGTTCAAGACACAAATGTAAGGTCCCAGTTCAATGGCACACTCTGAGTTAGGTTTGCAGCAGAGGTGATGAGTAGTAACTTCATGAATCAAAATGCTGAAAAGCAAATTTTGACTTTGAGTTAAATGAAATGCAGTTAAAAAAACACAGGAGTCCTCTTGACTGAATGCCTTTACAGGTGGAACAAGGACAGTATAAAGTGATCAGGTCCCTCAGCATGCATGCTCTGTACATGACATAAAAGGCATTCACTCAAAATGTGTAACTGTGCTCTCTCCCAGATGCTTTTGCACCAAGTTGTAAAGAACTGCTCTCTAAAGGTGTAAACCACATGTGCCCTCATGCAGCTACACTGGTCCACCATGGCCTGAAGAGTTGCCTCACCTCTAGATACTGGTCCTGGGCAGTAAAGTAGTTTGTAGTTTTTACGGCTCATCTATTTCCCTGACCTTCTCTGCCAAGTAAATAAACTGAGAGGGTGAAAGGAAGCATTTTTTTTTTGTCTGCCCATGGATGCAAAACAGTATTGGACTGGCTATGTGGGATAGTGTACATGGCAGTGTTTCAGAGACTGAATATGGTATTTTTGCACTATTGGAGATAGGTCCTGTGGTAACGAAAACACAGAGTCCAGTTCAAATACCAGCTGTGCTCCTTGCTGTCCTTTCTGCCACAGTAATCCCGACAGTACCATAATTCTGCATGTGTGTGTCCATCCAAAGTTGTGTTCTGGCATTAATCTGACTCTAATATTAGGCTCTTCTGCCCTCTGAATGTAATTCAGAGTGTAAGCTGCTCTGAGGAGAGCATTGCATTTTCTTCTGTGCATTAGGTAGAGCCAAATATGTCATTGTGCTGCAAATTATAGCAATAATAATAAATAGTTGTGTTTTGCTGTTTCCTTGGGCTATAGTACAGAGCTTGTAATGATGTTGGACCAGAATTCCAGAGACTTCTTTATTTAGCAGTGACTGTATCATCACTGCTGCTTTGGTGCTTAGCGCATGTTAAACAAAGTAAAATATTTTAAGCTCTTCCCTGAGATAATTGTCAGCTACATAAAAGCTTGGGAGATAAAAGTCACTCAAGGGAAAGACAGGAATCCAGATCTGGACCCAGAAATGATCTTTCAGTGTCCATAAAGTACTTACATTGTAATATTAAATAAACAATACCTAAGTTAAATAAATGACACAGGAGGAGCTTGATTATTCTTTAATAAGAACCTAGTAACCAAAATAAATTCTGTCCGAAGTGTGCCTCCTTTGCTGTAACAGTCAGCTTTCCCCACACAGGGGCTGTATTTTTCTTTCAGCACACAGTTCCTTTGAACTGGTACATGAAGGTCTGAGCAGCACTTTTTCTTTCCTACCAAAGTTTCCTGCATCTGAGTGCTATGTCAAAATGCAGTCTCCTGGGTCTCTAGACTCATTTTAGATGTCATGGGTTGGAAATCTTGTCTAATAGCTATTTAAGATGGCTGTCCTTCATCTTTTCTCCTGCTTGTACTTAGCACCCGTGCTTAGCAAAGCCAGTGGCACCCATAACATCTGTACGTATAAAGACTGGAGCTCCTAAAAAATCTGTTTCTGCAATCCCACCCATTGACAGCCATCCTGCTGCAACAACGATAGTTTGCTTATAGGAAATTCCCACACTACCAATCCAATCAGCAGAATTAAAAACTGGTTTCTAAAAGGACACTGGAGGCACAGATCTTTGAATTTATCACCAGCCAGCACTATTTTGAGGCTAATGCTCTCTGCATCAGCAATGAATATTGCATGGGACCAGCTATTTAAAGTTACTAAGATGTCCAGCTTGCACTGATGTTAAGCATGATTCTTGTTTCTGTCTGACTTTTGGCTGATCTCGGAAAATGAGTATTATGCATAGCTCCTATTTAGGCAACAAAATGAAATGATCTAGGTTCTAATGGCAGCTGCAGTGGCCGTAATATACTGGAGAATCTGACCTCTGTGTTTATGTATATAAACAATAATGAAGTTTTATTGAAAAATCTGGTAATGTGTAAGTGCCACAGATGGTAGGAAGGAACCTGGTGTCTCAGTTGAAGCGCAGCTGATAAATTCAGCCCTTTATGTTTAATGTAACAGCAAATTACAATTCAAAAGCATGTTATTTTCAGCATAAATGCCTTCATTTTTATATTACTTTAAAAGAAAAGAAAGAACAACAACAATAAAACCAAACCAAAACAAAACAAAAAAACCCACTCCCTGAAAATGAGACTGAAAAAGTTTAAACATTTCCAGTGAAAAAATTTCTGCACGGACCACTGATTACTCTGCTCTGCCATGCAGGACTATGCTCCAGAGTGTTCTTTGGCAAGCTTGTGGTGAGGAGCTACCTTATTTTACCCTCCATTTGGTTTCTGATCTTTCCTCCAACTCTGCTATTTCCTCTCTCAGGACCAAGCAATGATGAAGACTATGTCTGGTGGAAACTGCAACCTGAACGTGCCGGCCAAGAACTCGTATCGCATGGTGGTGCTGGGGGCCTCCAGGGTGGGGAAAAGCTCCATCGTCTCACGCTTCCTCAACGGCCGCTTTGAGGATCAGTACACTCCCACCATCGAGGATTTTCATCGCAAGGTCTACAACATACGGGGAGACATGTACCAGCTGGACATCCTGGACACCTCTGGGAATCACCCTTTCCCTGCCATGAGGAGGCTTTCCATCCTAACAGGTGAGGAAGTCAGGGGAAAGGTCATAAGGATAGATGTTAGCTTGAAAAGAGTAGCCTGGAGGTGACTGGTTTTTATGGGAAATAACTAAGGGCACTGCTTGATTTGCTGCAAGATGCATTTTTATAGAGAGATATTTCCTGGCTGGCATGTTCCCAGCACTATAAGGAATGCATTAGCCACAGTGGAGAAGTTCAGTGGCTGAAGGTCTGAAATTGAGATTTTCCCTTATCCATCTACCTTCCCCTCCTTGTTCGTATTTTTATTGATGTCACAAATAAATGGCTGAATGCAATTCTATGGGTATAAAGAGCGTCAAAGGGCAAATTAAACACATTGTTATAGGTCACATACAGTGAAAAATAAATATAAAATGCACAGAAAGGAAATTCTAACCAAGAAGTTCTAAGGAACTTGGAACAATTCTTTTATTCCTAAAATTTCCAGCCTGATTTCCTTGATTTAATATTAATATTAAATTAAATTATAATATTTGATACACAGTAGAAGGTATAGCTTTTTACCCTCTCTTCTTAGTCTGCATCTAATCAAATGTGTTTAAAGAGAAAAGAAGGGGAAATGGTGGGATCATTTTGCATCTTCTTACTGTCAAGCCATTCCTGTTGTGAGCTAAAATATATTCTTTAATTATAAAAGTGATAGTAGATGTATATTCAGCCACAACTCAAAACAAATCTTCTTTCTGGATTCACTACCCACTTTTCTAACCAGCCAGTGAAACATGACGTTCACATCTGAGAAGGCTACGATCCATATTCAGTGAGGTCCTAGAACCAGTTTCTGGGGTGCAAATGTGAGCTTCAGTCCCTGAAAGCTCTCTTAGCATGTTCCACATGAATGTCATTCAACAGGCGATGATTTACCTTATCTTCTACTTGCAAAAGGAATTGTAAGTCAGGAAATGTCAAAAGGAAATGCCAGGGGATATGTGTCATTTATGTATTAGGTTTTATTCGTGGTCTGCTTCTCTTGAGCAAATGCAACGAGAGCAGAGCACACTGAGAAACCTCTCATTCCTGACTTGGGTGTTCAGGACTGATTAGCTGTAAACCTTCAGTTCAGGTGTTGCTTCGTGTATTGTGTGATCAAAGGGTTAAGGCTGAGTGGTGACCAGGTCTCCATTCTTTCTGGTGTCAGAACAGGATGTGTTTTACAAAGATTCAAATGGAAGGAAGTAAAAAGAAGAGCAGTGCAGCACAGCTGAGATAGAAACCTATTTATGAAAGAGATAAAAACAGGCAGTAACTTGCAAGCCCAGTGCAAACTAGGAATGCAACTAGACATGATTGGAGTAACATCATAGCCAAAAGTCTTTCCCATAGCACTACAGAAAGATGTGGGGAGTTGAATCAGAAGAACTAAAGTAGAGCTGAGTGAATAGGTACCAAAGGACCAAACAAAAAATATGGGGAGGAGATGGAAATAAAAGAATTGCTTTTATAAATTTTGCTCCTCTGAAACTGGCTGTGACCAACAAATTTTTACATTATCTTTTTTTTTTTTTTTTTTNTTTTTTTTTTTTTTTTAATTACAGGGGATGTTTTCATCCTGGTGTTCAGCCTGGACAACAGAGAATCCTTTGATGAGGTCAAGCGACTCCAGAAACAAATCCTTGAGGTCAAATCCTGCCTGAAGAACAAGACCAAGGAATCAGCTGACCTCCCCATGGTGATCTGTGGCAACAAAAATGACCACAGTGAAATCTTCCGCAAGGTACGCACTGATGAAGGTGAGAATCTTGTCTCCAGTGATGAAAACTGTGCTTACTTCGAAGTGTCGGCCAAGAAGAACACCAATGTGGATGAGATGTTTTATGTCCTCTTCAGCATGGCCAAGCTACCTCATGAGATGAGCCCTTCCCTCCACAGGAAAATCTCCATCCAGTATGGTGACACTTTCCAACAGAAATCCTTCCGGATGCGCCGAGTCAAGGACATGGACGCCTATGGCATGATCTCTCCCTTTGCTCGTCGGCCAAGTGTCAACAGTGACCTGAAGTATATCAAATCAAAAGTTCTCAGGGAAGGTCAGTCCAGGGAGAGAGAGAAATGCACAGTCCAGTGAAGGAGGCTTGCACTTCTGTCTGAAGACAACATCCACATGCAGTGCCTTAAAGAAAAGATGGTCTGTGGAAGCAAAGAATAGGGTCATGGAGTTTATTGAGAAAACCCAACACAGAGAAAGGATAACTTCCTGTGGATTCTGCTGAGTCACAAATGTAAATAACATCATCCTTGAAGATGACTGGGAATAATCTTACACCTGAGATACAAGTGCATTTTTTGTCTTTGTAATGTAGTTCTTCATTCCCCTTTTTGTTTGAAAACTACAGTCCTGAGAAGTAAAGACATTTCAACCTTATGGTTACAAAGAAAATAGATCAAAAATACACAGAAGGCATTAACAGTCACCCAGCATGCAGCTCTTGCTAAGAGAGAGGAGGTTATGTGTGTGTGTGTGTCTCTGTGTGCCCATGTGCACGTGTGCATGCCTGTGTGCCTCTCCTTTTAAAAACGTGGGACTTGCATTTCAAAGGGCAGCAGTCTTAACTGAGCATTCCCAGATTAGGAGTGGACTCTATATGTGGATGCATGATTTTCACTCACTTCTGAGGGCACCTACATTAAGAACTTGATTTTATGTTTGTTGGGATAGTTACCATTTGACATTGACATGAATGTTGGTTTGTATTATAGATTTTATTTGGGATTAGGTTTTTTTTTATTGTCTGGGGGTGGGTTTTTAGCAAAATCAGATGGCAAGTGCATTTTGATATTAAACTGTGTCTGCTTTCTACCAGTGAAAGGTGGTTTTCAACTGTAACACTTTCTAATATGTACATCGGTTGAAAGTGAAATTATTCTGCAAAAAGTCAATGCATTTGGCTTCTTAGGAAGCCTGGTGTGATGTTGTCTCTCAAAGCAGCCACACCAATTCAAAGTATCATAATACAAATACCCTTTGCCTTGCTGGCCACTGGACTGATGATTCCTTCCTCTGCCTGTATTAGCTGAGAGTGACCAGACTTGTATGTAGAATCAGACCACTTCAGAGGCAGGATTGGATTCTTTTTCAAAAATAAGAACTGAATGGTTATAGGGCCAGCTCCTTCATATTTCTTCTGCTGACATGCTTCTAGTAATTTTGTTCATGGTTTCCCTCACTGTCCAGTAAAGGTTGCCTTGATGGACACATTTGCACTGCAGCAGTCCTTCAGAACAGCAGCTTTGTCCTGGCTGTTCAAACAGGATTGAACTGACTGGTCAGATAAATCTGGAGCTGTCCATCCACTTCTTTCCTTTTTCAGCCCAGTACAGGTTTCCTTATCTTCAGCTCTCCCTGTTCTGCTTCTGGTTCTGTTGTTTGATGAGCCCCTATATGCCCTCAAAGTCCAATATATTCTCTCAAGTGTGAGTTTGCCACTCTTGCTTACTGGAATGAGATGTGTGCACACCTATCTGTGGGCAAAGTATGGTCCCAAGACAGTAAACAACAGTAGAATATATATGTTATATATACCTCAAAAAGACCTTCAGATATATTGTCCTTCCCTCACCCTCAAGTTCTGTGTTTGGCTACATCTGCCTTGCTGTGTCCTGGGCAGAGCTGTGAGCTAGTTTGTGCTATAATTTGGCAGGAAACCAAGAATGATGATTGTCTGTAAAAATTAGCCTCTGGGATTCAAAATCTCATATTCATTTATCAACTCCACCCTTCATTGGTACTGTATTGGTAAAATACACTGTTCTTTTATCCCTGTTGCCAGGGCAGCACCTTTCTGACCACGTCTCCCTTCCTATCTATAAACATGTACATGGTTTATGATTAAACCTGATTTATTTATTAGCAGTGTCCTTGTTTGGTGTTTGGGTTGGTTTTTTGTTTCAATTATTCCTCCAAGAATAATGAGGAAAGTCCTGTATTTATGTTGTGCAGGTAATCCAGGTTAGTGAGTTCTGGATTGAGAGTCCTGATGAGATCTCCAGTAAGTTCTGGAAGAGCCTTTTAGGTCCTCCAGACACCAGGGGCTATGGATTTGCCTGTTTGGAACAGAACTGTCTCTGCATCCATATCTGTGTATCTATCTATCATCTTTTTGACCACTAACTTATATATACACATATCTGCAGAAGCAGACAGTTACTTTTCCCCACGTTGCCTCTAAAACGAGAGAACAACTCTCTCCTTCCTGCACAGAGCTGACGTTGTTGAACCCTGGTGCAATTTAATGTGGTCTCTGCAGAGACATCGCTATTTATCTCAGCAATCTCTCCAGGTTACCATCGGTATGTCCCACTTCTGTGAGTCCTGGTCCCTCTGAGCACATCCTCACCACTCCACAGACTCCCCACCCAAGTGCATGACTATGAATGTAGCAATGATGAGTCTCTGGGACTCGTGTGCCTCAAGGACATGGAGAGGGTTTGAAGATGGAGTGAGAAAGGCGTAAGTAATGGACATTGGTTGGGTTAAGGGATCCTAGGATACTAAATGAGAACTCCTTGCACTATAAACCATGCACTCACTGCCTTATTGACCCTGCATCTGCTCTCCCTGGCCTGCAGGATAAAGCTGAATTTTTAAAGAACCTTCAAAATCAAGTCTCTCTCTTTGTCTAATAACATTGACCTTACCATTATTTTCCCTACTTCTCCACATCTCCACAAACACATTTTTCCATCTCTACAAAGCACCAGATTTCCACACCCTTCCATGTTCTTCTATTCCTGCCTCTTCCACCATGGACACAAAGCCACACAGCATGGGAAAGCAACATTGCAGCGACAACAGAGGCACAAGTGTAGGGAGGTTGAACACTAAAGACCAGATGCTCACACATACACTGGATGCCACAGGAACGCCAGTGAGCCCCAGCTGCACACTCCACTTGGCCAGTCAATGCTGAAGGTGAAAAGCATTTGAGAAACTGGCTGGGAATTCAGGTGAAGCAGCATTACAGTCACCCACAAAAACAAATGGCAAAAAGCAGATAATCTTGTTAAAGTAATACTAGCCTTCTCACTGAATTTTGCCACTGATGGTAATTGCTTTTGAAGTTAGATTTTCATGCTCCTGAGGACTTTTTTTTTCTTTTATTGTATCATAACAGTCATTCTATTAATATTTATATATTATTTGGGCTCTAAAAGTGCTTACAGCCTCTAAACCAGACAGTGTGTGTATCAGTTGTTTATTCACAGTTAGCAGCCATTATGTTCTGTAGAAAGGCCTGGGACTGCGAAGCAGAGAGCAAGTGGACATTCCTGCATAGGGGACATAAGGTAAGGCAGGAAGAGGGAAGAGGAAAGAGGAATTGATTCTTCCCTGCTAACCACTGAATGCATCTGGCTGTAGAACAGAAAAGGGAAGAGGTTTATGGGAAACTTTTATTATGTGTGTTCAGAAACTGTGAGAGCCTGAAAGGTGCAAGGAAGAGACCTACAGCCAGGTCTCAGAGGCACTAGCAAGAGAAAAAAGATAAACCATATCTTTTTCTTTTTCTTTTTCTTTTTCTTTTTCTTTTTCTTTTTCTTTTTNCCCCTTCTCCCCCACCTGTTTTTTCTTTTCCTTTTTTTTTTTTTCCTTTGTGATTCAAGAGACCCACATGGAACTTACTGCAACCCAAGAAGTCATGAAAATGCACAGGATTAAGGGCAGGTCTGGAGGAAGGAATCTGTCCAGAGAGATGCTAAGAGTACCCTTATTTGGTATTACCTGGTGTAATTAAGTTGCTTTATTCCCATAGCTACCTCATCTCACATTGCAGTACATAAACAGTACATAAACCTCATCACTAGTGATGCAAAGCCTTGCCTAGGGTTTTTGTGTATTTACTTTCAGGACAACAAGCAGGGACCCAGCTGAGGATCAATCACAGCCCTGGAACAAGACAAGACTGAGATTTATTTTTTATATTGCTCAACACAGCAAGATAGTCCTTGCCCTGAAGAAATTAGCAATCAACACATAGGAGCTACTATAAATATTGGCAAAAATATAATCAAGTCACAGGGCCAGTACAAATCAGGAAGGAAATAGTGATCATGATGAAAAACAAATTGAGAGTGGAGAAGACAGAATTAAGGTCTGTTTTGACATCCAAAGGAATAAATTCTGTTTATTTTTAGGCTCTTTTAAGGCTTCTGTTCTAAAGTATCCAGGAGAGCTGCTGCCACCAGGCCAGCCTGATGCTAGAGAGAGGCTTTCATGGTGCTGCCTCAAAAAGAGCATTTTCTTTCTGAAACCCTGGGGGTCCAATATGTCTGATTGTCTGAGAGGTCAAAGGTCTTTTACAAAGGCAAGTAGGAAATGGTGGGATAATTTTTAAAGGGCAGCAGAAGAGAGCTTCAAAAGGGGGCTCACAAAGGAAGGGTGGCAACAGGAGGTTGTCCAGGTAAATAATCAAAAAGATAGGCTAGAAAGTAAGCTATAAAATGTAACTTTCATCTTTATTTCATACTTGTCTACACACAAGCCAAAAAAAAAGACATTTTATTTAGCCTTTTTGTCCTTACTTAAATGTTAGCTGCTGCATACTACTGTGCAGAACCCACCTCCCACCTCTCATTATACCTTTTTCTTCTTTAGATTTACTCTCTTGTCATCTACCTTATTATGGGCTGCTTTGCTAGCCCTGTCCTAGTGTCTTGGCTAGGGTAGAAGGTTACAAGAAAAGATGGTTTTGAAGTAGCTGATGATTAATCGATTTGATTTGAAGTCACTGTTACATTCAGGGGCTTTATTAGCATTATTGTTTCTGTAAAATTACATGGTGGCAAGCTCAAATTAAAGGATCTCCTTGAAAAAGTATCTAAAACATTATATAATGTACATTTTCCCCACTGGTTTCTATAGCAACAGCCTTTTCTCTGCACTCAGAAAAAGCAGGGAATTTGCAGGGGGCAGATGAGTGGCAGTGGCTCTGCCCTGCTCAGATCTTTCACTTCTGAGTCCTCATGAGAAATTTTCCTCCCTTCAGTTTCTGTTATGTGGAGAAACAAAGACCACCAGCCAGATCTGCTTTGCAGACTACTCTGTATGTCTTGTAAATCTGTGGGATGGATATTTACCACAGATAAGAAAGTTTTTTTGCATGATTTCCATTTCCGTGATGTGACTGTAAACTGGGGCATTGCTCCTGGCACAGTGCCTGATATGGGGAATAAACATGGCAAGTGTTATGAACCAACTGCTGCACTCAGGTTTGGTTAGAGTTAATTGTGAACCTTGACCATCTCCACTCTTCCCTGTGTCTGTCAGGCTCAGTTTGAGCCTGAGATTTCCCAGAGAAACATTTCCTTTTGCATCATGACAACATCAGCCAAAGACCTTTCCTTGCCTCTATCATCATTGGTCATCCACAGTAAGCAGGACCACACTAAGTCCCAGGCATCATGTTCCTAGAAAGTTCTTGACAGCTTGGAAGGAGACCAAGAACTAGCAAGAAAAACATTTAATGAGCCTAAGGGGATTGACTTGAGTAAGCCTGAAGAAAACTCTGAAAGGGATAATTCTGTGCTATGCAGGCAAACAAACTCTGAAAGAGCCTGGCTGAAAACCCCATGATGTGTTTGAGAGGTGGAAATGGCAACTAAGACAGCTTTTTTTTTAGAGTTGGACAGGGGAATAATTCAGTGGGAACAGGAGACACAAGATGGCAGAGCAGATTTTAGGGCAGTGAAATCTACTGGAAAACACTGGAAAAACACTGAAACCTACATGGCCAGCAGGGGTAACCTGGTGTTGGCAGTGGGCTAGGCTGACTGAGCCAGTAGGTTATCTTGATCCCGCATACTTGTTTCTGTGATGAACCCAAGTCTGCCTCAAGGAAATTTCCTTAGACTGTCCTCACTGCACAATCCCAGTCCCACAAGTGGAGGGTTGGTAGTTCACTGGTCCCCTCCCAGCAAACCACTGACAATAGAGACAAGACTTCTTACATCAGACCCTGCTTGTCAGAGCATTTCCACAAAGATCCCTGAATTGTTTGGAGCAAACATCTCCTTTGGTGAATAGTCCATGAACAGCTTTTTGAGCATTTGTTTATTGTTCAGAAGTATTTGATGACTGATTAATGCAAATGGGTCCTGTGCTTCAACTGGGGTGGTTAACTAAGATTATCAGTTCAGATTAAACATGAAAACAAGGACAAATGAGGTCACTGTGTTTCAGGACATCATGTAGCAAAGTAAAATAACCTAAATGAAAAAAATCCAACTTGAGTATGTGTCCTCTGAGTATTACTCTGACCTAGAGGCATTTCAGATGGACCATATTTATTCAAGAGTGTCCTCTCAAAAGCATTGGGCTTTCAGCAGTTAGTATAGAACACTAATTCACACATAAAAACATTGAATATTTTACACTTTTTCTTAACAATATGCCTTGAGTTCATATTTTGAGGCTAAAAAGAAGCAAAACAAGAAAACCCTACAGATTCCAGAGTTGTGGTGGATGAAGGGGTGATGCTGGATAATTCTAGCTACAAGAAGCAATTCCTTCACACACTGGGACCTTATCTGGAAAACTGCACAATTCTATTACACTGGGCCTTATGGTCTATCTGTGGTTCCACGGGGAACTAAAGCCACACAAAACCACAAGAAACACATGCCCAGCAGTGGAGCTGCATCTTGCATTTCAGAACCCACTAGCATCAGGACTATGACAGATCCCAACCAATTCTTCAATGTCTTTGCAAAGCTTTCAGGAGTTTCAGAGTTAAAGTAAGCTCAAGCTGGTAAAATAACTGTGTTGGGTAACAGGAGCTTCTGTCTTGTTCTTCAGATCAGAGATCTAACAGCCCTTAGGAAGAGTTCTACCAGTTTCTACACCCTGTACATAAATCAGTGTCTTGGTTTCCCATCCCGGAGAGAAGGCAAATAGCACTCATGGGATAGCTGAGAGAGGATAAACATCTTCTGGATTGTGAGGCACTTGCGTAGTACCACAGTGATGAATAAACACGTTAAAAGGTGAAGAGGCAGACCGGAAACAAATATCACCTCAATCAGGAGCTGAGTTGCTGTAGTGCAGCTACTCAGGAGAGCAATTACACTCTGCATAATCCCTGATTTTTGCCCTACCTACAGGCTTGTTCTCTTCAGCATCTGCTGAGCTGGGAAGTCCTAAAAGCTACAGGATTAAAATGACACATTGGCAAGCCCCTGTCCCTCATCCATTACCTGTGTGCTAAGCAGGAGTGTGCTGCAGAAAGATTTTAGCTCAGGGACCCTCGGGTGGATGCACAGCATACCGTCTCACACTCTCTCTGCTGGAAAAATGAATGCCTCAGGAAAATACAGCCCTGTTAAACACAACTTGAGGGGTTAGATGATGGCATGGGTAAGACCAGTGGCAGTGCTTCTGGCTGGTCCAGGGCAGAATGTGTCATCTTTTCTGTCACAAAACAGTTTGTTCCTTGCTGGGTGGCTCATTGCCAAGGTAATAAATAGAAGTTTCTAAAAAGAAATGAAATAAAAAGAAAAAATAAACACAGAGCAATGACTTGTTCTGCAAATTGACAGTAGACTTGCCTGAGGCAATGGATAAGGGGTGACAGGGATGAACAGCTCTCTTGTGGAGCCTTATTAAAAAGAGGAGCAGAGCTCTTCTCAGATACTCTTTATGAGATTCTGCCATCTGGGAGAGATCCAGATTGCCAATTATCAGAGAGAACAATTCCAGCTGGCCACAACACTGTCAAGGCAGAAATTATCTCCTTACACAATGGCACTGACTCAGACTGCTGGCAACTTTTGTCAACTTTGGGGCAGTTACACAAGGTCTGCCATCATCCATAGTGGTATTTATTTGTGTTATGGAGTCCTGTCTACAGACCAGGACCCCATTATTCCAGACAATATACAAATGCACAACAAATAGGAAATCCCAATGTACGCAAACACCAGGGCAGAATCCTACGCATTGTCTCCTGTACTCCACAGCATCTGTCTTATGATGTCCTATGATGGTCTTATGATGTCCTATGATGGCTTCTACCTGTTTCCTACCAGTATCTTATTTGCAACCTAAAGTGAGAAGAAGCTGCTGTATGCAATATTAACCCACCACTTTCCTGGTTAACATCTGAGAGCTAATTATTTCAGTAGAGACTTTGGAACTACTACATTGTGGCAGTAGCAGCACCAAGATCTAATATAATTTAGTAATGCTCTTCCGTCAGTGATCTTACTGGAACAGAGAAAGCAGGTGTAAGGATTATACCCTGCTTTCAACAAGCTCATAGAATGGGTAAATTCTTTATTATACTTGCACTGGTTCCTTGCAGTGTTTCCCAGCTGTCCTTGCCAAGGAGACTTCTCTTACAAAAACAGAGCATCTTTGTGGCAGGTTGTAGTCCAGTTGTTGTGCCAGCCCCAAGCCAGTTGTGGCCCATGGTTGTTCAGATCTAGTTCTGGACTGTGTCAAAGATGAGCAGAGAAGCTCTCTTACACCAGGCTATTGTGAAATCTGAGTCAGGGCAGGGTGAGGAAGTGAGGCAGCCACGCTGGCATTGCCAAGCCATGGCAAAGGCCTGCTGACTGCCCTTTCCTTTGGCAACCAGATGATATCTCGAGGAATGTCTACCCCTCTCCTGCCTGTGATCTGGGACCTCCCACAGATCTCAGGAGAGAGAAATGCATCATATACTGCTATGAGCAGGGTATGTACCCACTTCTGAAATACAAGCTGATGGAACATTTTTAGCCATCTACAGAATTTAAATCTGAAAGCTGTGAAAAAGCACAAAAACCCCTTTGTAGAGCTGTACCCCATGCAAGAGCTATTATTTCACCTTGACCTCCCAGAGAGGAATGCTTCCAGCACAGACTTTGACAAAACAGTTCACAGTACCCTAAAACTTTGTTTCCTCCCTCCACAGGATGATCATTGGAGAAAGGGCTGCCCTTGCATGGTAAAACCCTCACCGATGAAAAAGAATCCAGCCAATGGAGAGAACCCAGGTAGCAGCAGGCCACTGTGCTCTAGACAGTGCGCAGATGTGTAAGAAATGAACACCCTTGGTTCAAAGGAGAGCCTTACAGATGTTTTCTATCCCTTCTTGGGACTTCACATTTTCCCCAATGAATTTTATCTTTTCGGACAAGAATTCTGCCAAAGAGGAAAAGGACTGAAAGCACCTCATTAATTAAGGAGCCTTGAGTTTTGATGATTTTCCATGAAACTTCAGACCCTGAACTGACTTTTGAAAATGAAATGAGCTTAGGCTCACTTAAGAACTTCTTCAACTTCATCCAGATCGGTTGAGTAAAGAAGGAACATTTAAGGACTGAGATTTATTGAGGAGGAAATATTGTTCTGAAACAAATTTCCACTAAAGAGAAAACTGATAAAATAAGTGACTTTGCCTGAGAGGTGCTTTAGTAATGAAGGTTTTCTTAGTAAAGGAAGAACTGAGAAGCCCTTCTGCCTTCCCATTTGTTTACATTAAAATAAATAAATAAATACATAAATGGGAGAGAGCAAGAGAAGCTTTCTGTTCCTTGAAAGAACTGAGAAAAGAAGTGTATTCCAAAGTGAAATATTTGGTTTCCAATTTTTCCCATTGTTTCTTTCTGTCAACCAAGAATTAAAGGAAAACAGAGGGTGGAACTCCAAACATAATCTGTGCCCCCACCTGCATTTGGCTGGCTTTGTATTCCCTACCTCTATCTTTTACCTCAAGGGCTATAGGAGAATATGAAACAAGAATATATAAAGCAGCCAGTTTTGTTTTGACTAGAGGTATGTGGGATGCTTCAGGACCCCAACACAAAAGAACATCATTAGCAAGTGAGTGATAAAACTATCTCTAGATCAGTTCTGTGTTTTATGTCTTCTTCTGTGTTCTTAACTAGAAAGGTCCTGTCCTCTTCTATTCCACTCCAACTTTTTGCAAAGAGCCCAGAAGGGAAAGAGAGTACCTGGCATTTCTAGCCCTGGTAAACTTCAGGTGAAAGCTTCCTCTTTTTTCTGCTTAGCCAGAATCAAGAGGAAATCAAATGGCTGTGTTGAGCTGAGCTGATACTGCCAGATACTTTCCCATTTTGCATGTAAGACTCGTGCTCTGACTGTCCACATCACCTGCATGTTGTTGCATACTGCAGTGCCATGTTTGTGCCTTGTTGATGGCTTTTAGTCCATGACCTTGATGTATGCTCAAGCCTGCAACCAGAGTCGCTACTGATACAGACACAGTTTCCACAGCTTATTCCCTTTTGGCATGTCTAGGGAGGTGGCTGAAGAGACAAAGGCTCTTTGCATACATGGCACAGTGATTCTTCTCTGCATTATGTTGTGTTCCATCTCAGAAAGCCATCAGATGTCATTTCATGCCATGTCACACAGAGAGTGACAAATTACTGCCAGAACTGAGGGTTTTCCCCGTCCTGACCTGCTTCACACAAGTCAACATTGGTGCCAGGCAAAGCATTAGAAACTTGTATGGTAAAGAGCCTAGATTACAGGAATCTTTCTGAATTTCCAGGCCACGGTGCTTATCTTGTCTCTGTCCCATACCAGACAGAACTGTTTTGGTCTGCAGAGAAATAAAACTTGTGATAATACCCTAAAAAGGGACTTGTGATGTGCTCCAACAGATGCATGGTGTCTTCCAACAAGTCCATTGTGGGGCACAGCCCCAGACCACCCCAGAAATAAGTGTACAGCCAGCCAAAATGACTTTAACTTCAGAAGTGAGAAGTCAAGTAAGAGCACTTTGGAAGCCTCGCAATGCTACAGCAGGGCAGTTATGCAAGACTCACTTGATAAATAGTGCTGTGTTCAAACAGTTTGGTTCTGGGGTACTTACAGAAAAGCACAGTTGAGCCCAGAGTTTAGGGTCAGTAGCCTCACAGGGACCAGATTATGTTGGCACAACACTAACAAGCTTGCAGGGTAACTTTAGGGACAAACTGGTTTTTGAGACCATGCCAGCAAGGCAGCAACCTCACAAAGGCCTGAAACATGATAACTGGTCCTGCAGTTGTCCACTGTGACAGGAAACGTCAGAGGTTCATGCCTTGACATGACTCCAGCTGAATATGGGCATTAAGCCAGAAACTGTTCTGTGGTGGAATGTACTGCCTGCCTCTTGGCCAGGAGCTGAGTATGTCAAGAAAGGTCAGGACAAGGGTGACAAGAGTCAATCTTCAGGTTACTCCAACACAATTAAAGACAATTTACTTCCTGAAGCCTGGAAGGGGCAGAGAAGAGAAAACACAAAAAAGTGGGCAAAACATGGGAAAAATTAAGCAGATGGGGCTGTCACAGGGTGAAGTCTGTCCTGTGGACAGGAAATGTCTTTTTGGGATAGTTTTAAAAGTTTCATTTTCTGCCTGTGTTCCAGAGGCCAGAGGCAAGAGCCTGACTATTTTTAAAGATAAGTTTGACGCATTATGAAGGACCTTGTGTGACATGATAGGATGTTTCAGTCAGGAAATGGACACCCTGACCCAGGAGAGGCATTCCAACACTGTGCTCCTGAGCTTGGGTTCTGGCCATCTGCAGGCTTCACTCTCTTTCTCAGGAGGACACAGGAAAAGAAATGAAAAAACCCCAAAAGCCAAACCTTTCATTTTACTCAAACAGAAATAATTCAGAGGGAAACAGGAAACTTCAGGAAGCAAACTCAGATGACAAAAAAATGTCTAAGGGTGTGTGTATGTCAGACGTCCCCTTTAACTGAGTAGTAGTGCTATTCCTGGGATCTGGGATTTGACATCAGGCCAACAGTAGTAGCTGGGCACCAGTGGCCTATGACTTGCTGGTTGATGTGAAAGCACAAGCCTATGCAAAGTATTCCCAAAGTCTGTGCTTCAAATTAGGCTGTGAAAACATGTTGCCACGGTGAGCCAATACTAACATGCAATCTGATGCAAGCCCAAAAAGCTGGAGGTTTTGATCCTGAATGTTAAACAAAAACAACTTTGGGAAACTAATACCCCAAAGATTTGGTCTTTCATATTTGACCACAAGATTTGAGAAGCTGAACAGCAATTAAAGAGACAATTTACCTGTTGGAAGTATAGGTCTCCTCCTTGTCTAGAAGTCTTGACTCCTTTTCCCAGCCTGGAGACCTGTTGTGGTTTTGGTTAAAATTTTGGGGTTTTTGGCTAATGCACTATTTATGTGGTGGTTTTATGTTCACTAAATTTTATTTGCTAATTGAGAAATAGGATTTTGGGAGGAAAAGGCAAAACAGGTTTAACTTAAAAGTAAAAATGTACTTTATTAACACACAGTAAGGAAAAGAAAGAAAGAAAAATGAAACTTTCAAAACTCTTTTTTCTTTACAAGTCTTCACTTTTTTACAAACAACATAGAAACAAAACTTGTGACATTCAGTCAGTTTTATTATTTAGATATAGTCTTTTATCTATTCTTCAGGAGAGGAGTCTTTTATTTTTTACAGAATTCTCCCACTGACAACTTAGAAAAGTTCCCTTGTGGGTCAGAACTCTCACAGAAACAGCCACCCGGGGAAAACTTGCTTCTATGTGGTCTTTTCCCATTAGCAGTTTCCCAAGCTGCTCATGGGTTGTGGAACTCAGGCATTTGGGGTGTGACTTTTTAAAGATAAGCAGCTTCAAGGCAAAGGATTTTTTATTTCAAGGAACAGAGATTCTTTTTACTTTTTTTACTGGTGCAAAAGTTTCTGATTTCTTTCTTTCTGTTTAGGCATTTCATGGGACTGTACAGTCTATCACAAACACTTTTGCTCAAAAATTTACAAATCATCTCCCCAAATGCATATTTTTATGATTTAAAGGATAATTTATTTATAGAGTTCATTTCTATAGCTCAAACAAGAAATTCTAGCTATCAGGCAACTCTTTCATCTTTTTTTAAATTAATCTTTTTCTTACTCTCTCCATCTGACCGTTATGCTAAGTCTTTTTCATGCTCTAGTACTTTGTCTGTTTTCACTCTGGGAAGAGCCAGTGCTTTGGAAGTCTTATCCTTTGGTAGGAAAGAGTTAAAACTTGCCCAGGCTTGTGGTCGTTATGTGATTTCTGCTGGGCGGCAGCCAGGCTGTTCAAAAGCCGCGGGAATGAGGGAAAAACTTAAGCAGGTAGATTTCGAAGCAGCTCGGCTGATGAAAGGCTCCTTGCCCCCACCCCTCGGTCTCATTCAGGGTGGGCCCAGTTTGGAGCAGCTGCAGGCTGCAGGCTCCCCTCCTCCTGCTGGGGAAATGCTCAGGTCGACGGCCAGGCCTCGGGCCGGCTCCCCCCATAGGGGAACGGCAGGGTGTTTCCAGCTGCTAAAAAACCGATCCGGGCCGGGTTGGGGGTACATTATCCCCTCTCCCGGCCTGGGAGTCACCGGGCCAGGCAGGCCTCCCAAGAAGGCCCGGGGCCCGGGCAGGCCGGGCCATCCCGACCCCCTCCAAAGGAGAGAGCCGGGACTGCTTTACTTTTTTTTGAAGGCGGAAGGAAGAGAGAGCGATTCCAGGCTTCTTTCTGATTTTTTTTTTTTATTTTTTTTTAAGGCTGTATGTGTGCCAGAGATGTATCCTTGCATGCAATTGGCTATTTTGGTTGTCAGTTCAAAAGAAATGACCAATTGCACCTCACCATCTGTCCTAAACCAACACAGGACCACAGCTTCAGAGTTCTTTCCTCATCACAGAAACAGGAAATGCACAAAATGCACATTCAGGCAAAGGGACACTACAAAACAGGAGCCACCGAGAAAGCTGGGACAGTTTTCCACCTGGACAATTACAGTCTCCAGGGTTCTGCTAGGAGATGGAGCGACCCAAGTCTCTGCCCTGCAGAGAAGAAGATGCTGTATGGGAGATTCCCACTTGATATTCCTTTTTGCTCCATTCCATCAGGATTTATTCTGCCTCCATCTTCCCTTCTCTGGTCCACTGTCACCTCTCACCCTGACACAGAAGAAAGGGCTTTAAGATGGAAGCTGTGTTATAGAATTTACAAAATCAAATGATCAGAAGCAAGGGACCTCTTGGTCATGATTGTATTAAAAATTAAATGGTATCAGGTTGTGTTCTCAGACTCCAGAACTGAATCACCCACTCTTAAATTGTAGTACATTCCAAGTCACTTTTTCACCTAGACCAAGGAGGGATCATACCAGACAATGCCTTCAAACAGTCTGTGATTTAGCCCAAGCTAGGAACAATTCTTCATAAGGAGTTTGCAGCCAGCCACCCTCTGCTGGAGGGTAATGAGGTTTAATGTATGTAAATACAGACCTTTCCATTCCAGTTGGTTTCAGTGCCAGAGAAAGATCCTACATTTAGTTTTTAATACAGCTGTAGCCTACAGTATTGTTCAAGGAGCAGGGTAGAAAACGCTACAGGGTTTGGAAATATCCAAATATAGTGTGAAACAACATCATCCTTCACATCTCTGTGACAAAGAAGGCTGTGGCTGTTTTCTTCATCTCTATCTCAGTTTATTAAATGGCTCATTGGCAAACTCATAGGAATAAAATACAACAGGCATGAAACTCAACTTTTTGGAAGGTACAGCAGAGAAACAGCAGCACATTTCTCCGTCCTAGGGCTCTGGAGTAGCAAAAAATATATGTAGTGGGGAGGATGAAAGGAAGACTGCCCGAAAAGAAATGAGGTGTGAGAGCAGGTCACACAGGGCAAGGTTGCTGACTCTAACCGTGGTCAAGAGTCTCATGCCAATTTACACTGCTGAGCTGATGCTATTCAAAAAGCCTAAATGTACTTGCAAGTCAAATTACAAACTTTCAGCTCCATTCATCTTTTGCATCAGAAGTACTTGGAGCACAACAGCAGTAAATTAGTGCCAGCTCTCCCACTGAGATAATTCAGAGGATCTTTTCCTGCCCAGCAGGGTCTGATTTTTCATGTAGATTCCATATTGTGATTAACACGGAGGCATTTTCTCATTTAACAGGAGGAAAAAAAAAGCCCAAAAATACTCTAAAGTCTTCAACAAATAGGGCATTTTTGTGGAAAACTTGCTTTCTCTTCTCTTCTCTTCTCTTCTCTTCTCTTCTCTTCTCTTCTCTTCTCTTCTCTTCTCTCTCAGTGAACTATTAATTTAAATGAAAAACTGTGCCAGCAATGGGCAATGATCCAAAGAGATTGATTTCACCTATTTCACCCTCACATACCTTTTGGGGTACATGTACCTTCTGAGTGAGGCTTGTCAATCACCTTGGTACTTGATATTGTCCCTACCTCCCACACCACTGATTAGTGTCACTCACTGAATGAGCAGAGAGGGCGCGGAGGCAGATTCTGCCAGCAGCAAGAAGCTTACTTCAAATCAAACTTGTGAAATACAACCTAAGATTCATGCCATGTAGGTGGAGGGAGGAGGAGAGGAAAACATCTTTTCCTTGAAGAACTCATGGCTTCATGTCTGCTTTATTTCTTGTAAAAAAGAAACTGTCTAGTTTAAGGAGGAGAAGAGAGAAGGTAGATTGGTTTTTAGGACCACTGTGTGGTACCTTGGTAGTAAAACAGCACAAGGTGAAGGGGTGAGGGATATATCAGAAAACTGCACTACTTGTGGAGAGTCTCTGTGAAAACAGGTCATCCATATCCATGTACCAGAGACAGCTAGATTGTTTTTATGGAATTATTTCCACATGGCAGGAGCCCAGGGGACTCTGCAGTATGGTAGGGAGGTAGGGAAGGAAGAAGGAGAGAAGTGGGAGGCTGTTTTTCATGTCTGCATGTTGACAGCCAACATCTTGGAAGCTTGATGCAGAAATCTTCTGCTAAATGTTGGCCTCAGGAGGGGTGACATGCAGTGGCTAGAAATGGTGTGGAGCTGCAATGAACTGGACTGGAACCTCTCCAAAGCTTGAGCATGCCTGGGAATTGGAGCTGTGTTCACATCCTGTGAAGGGTTAATGTGGATGTTATGGAATTGAAAGCGGGGTTGGAAGGTCCTAAATCTTATCAGGTTGCGAATGAAGAACAGGAATTATGCCTCAAACTGTGACAGAAATATCTGTGTTGTGTAGTGGTTATCCAGTGCATTTGGAGGCAGGACTTGTCTGGAGTGGGACGAGAGATTTACCTGTATGGAATGGGTTCCATCTTCGGCATTTTGCTGAAATAGGCACTGTGAGGCTTAGGAATGTTTGCAGAAGGATCCAGGGAAGCCCTAATACCCCAAAGTCAAAAAACAGTGAGCCCCCAGCAGTTCCACTGATGGCAGTGAGAACTGAGTGGAGGAAGGGAATAGGGGAGGCTTGCAATGGGGTTGGACTAGGCTTTTAAAAGGGCCATATCATTGGAGTGTTGTGAGTTTTGACATCTGTGGGATGAGGAGCTTGGACAGGTAAACTTTGATGTGAGAAAGGAAATCTTAAGGGGAGAGGACATAAAAGGCAATGGAGGGCTGGGAGAGAGCTCTT
Organism: Cyanoderma ruficeps; assembly: GCA_008694505.1. Classification (NCBI taxonomy): domain Eukaryota; kingdom Metazoa; phylum Chordata; class Aves; order Passeriformes; family Timaliidae; genus Cyanoderma; species Cyanoderma ruficeps. The sequence continues at coordinate 11,807,072 of VZDJ01000426.1, forward strand.
TAGGGTAGGAACAGATGCCCCTGCACTCATTCAGGGGAAAGAGAGTACTCAGAACAGTAGCCGCTCTTCCCAGCATTAGCCATCAGCCCCTGGCCAAAGTCTGTCAGGAGCCCCAGTCAGCTCCAACAGTCCTGGCAGAGGTAAGGGGAGCTGCAGGAGCAGGGCTGCCCTGTGCCTGTCCTGCCTACACCCAGGTCCACCTCCTCTGTCCTCTTGTAAAAGCAGCAGATCCTGGGCTAACCTGGCACATGGACTTCCCCTTCTTGGGCACTAACTACAACCCACAAACCCGCCAGTACCGTTTAAAGGCCATTATGTGAATACATACAATTAGGGATTGCAGCACAGCTTGATTCTGCACCCTCTAACCCTGCCAACAAAGCCCTGCGAGGGCAGGAGTCCTTTTCAATGCATGGATGGAGTTCTCCACATGATATTCGCACTTTCAGGAACTGATCATTTCACTGCAAAACAAAAGCCATACAGCTGGATTCCATGCACAAATGACTCCATCTAGAAATAGATGTCCAATTAAGGGAAAAGATGCTTCCAAAAATCACTTTGTTTCCTACAGTTTAGAAGCTTTCTGGGTTTTTTGGGTTTTTTTTTTAACTGACTTTTCATGTTAATCAGTTTGGGGTTGGTTTATTTTTAACTGCGTTTGTAAATTCCTACACGCTAAGCTCCAATACAGAAAGAACAGAATCTGCTATTAATTTTTTTTTTAATTGCAGAGCAGCTATCACATTTTCCACTCCAACTTTTGTCTCATAGCCTTTCATGCCATTGTAATGCAATAGACTTAAGATCTGTTTTTAAGGGAAGCTGCAGAACTCAGAAGATCCAACACCAAGCAGGACCTGAGTTTTTGAATGCTCTTAAGGACAAGCAAGAGAAGTAAAAAGTTTTAAGATGAGGTTAGTGCAATGATCTAGTTTAGACACCTGATGAAGTACATCCAACAGTCAAACAAATGACCTGTAACGGGGAAAAAAGAATGAAAGTTCACAATCAGATTGTTCTGCCCAGCAGAGATTACTACAGCCTCATGGAAAATCATTCCTTGGAGTCGGTGAGGACAACCGGACACATGGAGAAAGGAATGGGAAGCTGCTTAGAGCAGGTTCATGTCAGGCAGGTGTGATTTCTTGGTCTATTTTGGTGCCACATCTTTCTTCTGAGCTTATCCATGTTCAATGGCTCCAGACTACTACTCTTCAGTAAATGCTGGGGTTTGATGGAGAGGAGGGTCCCCATCCTTCCCAGGCCTCCAGGAACTGAAAAGCCTCCTGGAAAAGCATGTTTTGCCAGAGTGTTGGGCTGGAGTTGTCCAGCTGGTTCTGCACTGGGTTTCATCAGGATTTCCACCCTCTCGCATTTCATTGTTCCTCACCTGCAAACGCCTGAGCCTTTAGTACAGGGCAACCAAAAGGTCGAGAGAGGCCAGTGGGGCAGATGGAGGTGCAAGTGGGTCCAGAGGATGGAAGGAGGAGAGGGGAGATTGAATTCTGTTACATCACACTCAATATGGATTTGAGCCACACTCTGTCAGCACACTGACTCTCTTGCAGGTGAGGAGAGGGGCTGGGGATATGTGTGGGAGCTGCACAGGGATGGGCCAGCACGTTTTCCCTGCCGGTGGCTATCCAGAGAGCATCCCTCACACTCCTCCACAACGGCTGGCAGCTGGGCTCCCACCGCTGCTCTGCGCTGCACAGCCCCCTCCATCCTCACCCACAGCCCTGCACAGCTCCCCTGACTGACTGACTGTGGGAGACGATTGAGGGGGGGAAGGGGGCAGTGTGAAAGAAGCCGAATAAAAAACAAACCAATAACAACGAGGGGGGAAACAAAACAAA
>VZDJ01000426.1:11808958-11991402 GCA_008694505.1 Cyanoderma ruficeps
GGGAAAAAAAAGAGGAATAGGGGAAAAGTCACCTGCCCCCCTCGGCGGGGTCGCGAGGTGCCACGGCGCCATCTCGTGGCGCCTTCCCCTCAGTGACGGCCCAGCGCCATGTTCGCGCCAGGGCCCCGCCTGTTCCCAGAACTGCCTCCATCCGCGCCGGAGTGCCACCAAAATACAAATCCCTGCGCAAAATGCAGAATTCTGAGGAACTGGATTGTTTGGAGGGTGAGGGAATTGAAAGGCCGGGAAAACGCTTCCCTCAATTTTAGAGGCAGTCATAACCCCCGAGCAGCGGAGTTGAAAGCATCCCCTGGAGTGCAGCTCTCATCCCTCACACACCCCGAGCCGGGGCACGGCAGCTGTGCACACACGGTGAGTCCTGGGGCAACCCCTCGGCCACAAGGCTGAGAATGCTCGTGAGGCTCCCGGCGGCCCAGCTCTGCCATTGGACCAGGGAGGAATTTTCTGACAAAACACACTTCAACAAATGTCAGTTTGTTAAACCTCTTGCTTTAGCCGCTGTGAAGTCCGGTGGCCTGCTGGTAACTAAAAACCTGAGTAAACCATTCCTTTGCTGCATGTGCCAGGTGGGAAAATTCTCAGTTGGGAAACTGGATAGTGCTAAGCTCTTCATCTATGGGCAGCTTGCCTTGGCAGTGTTGCAGGAGGGTTTCCATGACCAATCATGGAAATTCTCGTCAAAGGAAGAGGGAAGGCAAAATAAAAGTCCTTGTGAGCAGCTGTCAGGCAGCTACTGTCCTCTGTAGCTTACCTCAGAGTGCTGGGCTCACACTCAGAGAAACAATGATGACCCCAAAGTTCAGGAAGAGAAGATGGTGAAATGAGTTCTCAAGTTTTATTCCAAGCATGATCCTGAAGTGCAGCAGCAGAACTGAAAGCTCTGGTACCTTCATCTCTGAATTAATTGTTCTTGACCTTCTTAGTCACTGGACTTGATGCAGTGAGTCACAGCTGACAGAGTATGACCATTTGCATTTGAACTTTTCCCAGGGAATGATTTGATGCGGTTTGGCTTGACTGGAAATGTGGCAATCCAACCCATTATATCTACCAAAACGAGGGAAGTCTGTTGTGACAGTATCAACCACTACATCTTATGTATAATTAAGTGCTCCTCAGATGACACTAGAAAAATAGATTTGGGGTTTTTTTCCTTTAAAAAGTACTGGAGATCACCTGTATAATCTGATGTCATTTTTTCTGTCCTTCAATACAGCATGGCTAAAGAATTGCCCTCCATAAACTTCAAGTTGAGCTCACAATGAAGCTAATGTCAAGTGTGTCACGTGGGGTTATTTTCTGCAACTGAATCCAGTTTTGTTGCAGTGCTCATCTCATTTCTCTGGCGATTTTGTAAGCCAAGCCAGCTCTTATCTTGACACCTTCTACTTGCTAGAATCACTCTTTGAGGTCCTTGGTGTCATGGTGACTAGTCCTACAGATGGAGCACAGTGTTTCACAGTTACCCAAAGATGTTATGTGAAGAACAAGTAGATCCATTTGAGAGAATTTTGTGTCTGGCTGGTGTTGCTTCTGTACAGTTTAAAGCTGTGTTTAGTATATGAGGCCATATAATGAAATCGTGTCACATTACCTGGTGCAGCAGGACGGAGCATCTGGAAGCAAATGAGAGAAGTCTGTCATTGGTTGAAGTGACTGTCCCTTTCTGGAGCAGGTTAAGCCTACAAGAGAGACAGCAGGAGTCAACAGCTGCATGTCAGGCAGGCTGTGCTAATACCCAGCTTTTCTAGAGGAACTTTAGAAACCACTACAAACTGGAGGTGGTCTTCTGTAGCAGTTATGTCAATGCAAAGGTGCACCTCCAGCAGAAGACGGTCAGGTGACTTAAGGAATTATAGTCATGCTCTTATTTTTTTTACACTCGTGGGAAGTGAATCAGATTAATTTTACCTTATTGGGAAATTATCTCAGTGCAACCCTTACTGGCAACAAATGTCAGCTCAGCAAGGTTGTTTACAGAGCACAGACTATTTATCTTTGTACTCTTGTGCTTTGTCCAAACACTCAGTCATTCATCCACCAGTTATACTAAAGATAATGCCTCAAATGGATCAAAAGGTTTTCATTGGATTTTTTTGGTTGGTTGGTTGGTTGGGGTTTTTTGTTGTTGTTTTGGGGTGGTTTTTTGTTTGGTTGGGTTTTGGGGGTTTTTGTTTGTTTGTTTTTTGGGTTTTTTTTGGGTAAATGATGTCCTGTGGAAGGCTGGGGAAGATTGGGGAAGATGCTCTGCAATGAAACTCTGAAGCCAGTCCTCTGAATGTGGAAAGACATAACCCACTACAATGTCTGTAATAAAGAAGCAGGTTGAATCTGAAGATATAAATGTTCTTTCCCCGTTTCCAGTTCTCATTTCAGTGTCTAATCAGATCTCCAACATCTCGCTAGATGTTGCTGTGTGAGCAGCTGTTTCACATGTGGGGCATTGGACAGTAAGAATTAACTGAATGGAAGAAAGAGTCTGAACCAGGAATCCCAGCTTTATAGCAATCTTGGTTTGAAAAGAAGTTTAGGATTTACTGAAGAGTTGGAAGGAAGAAATCCCTTGTACTTAGGCCAGACAATATCTCTTCCAATAAAACATGTGACAACATTCCAAGGAAATAATGACAAGAAAGAAGAACTAGTCAGCGCTAGTTGCTTTTTTTTTCTTTCCCATTTTTCCTTGCTCAGTTTCCCAGAGGATTTCTTCTTGACCCAGCAGTGCTGTGGCACTAAACATGACTCAAACTGCTACTTGACTGATGTCATCATTTACACTCTTTCTCTGCAGCCTGGGTGGGCAAATATGCTTCCCATTTCCATCTCTGTCACAGGCCAAATCCCAATTGCACAGGGAAAAATAAATAAATGAACAAGCGATGTCATGACAACTAGTTTAGGCTGTACTGGGGAGTTGCATTAATTCTTCCATAGAATAGTTTTCTCAGGACACAACAGTGTAGAGCTTAAGAGTGGAGCAGAACTTGGTATCATCCCTTGCCACTAATATGTCAACTGCACCACTTCAGCTTGGTGTCATCTGCAAAATTGCTGAAGATGCACTTGATCCCACTGCTGTGCCGTTACTATTAAATTGTACTAATATTGAATAACTTTGGTCCCTGTATGGACTTTTGAAGTTTTGTATGGACTTTTGACCACTCCTGCGAGGGTCTGTACACACTGCCTTCTTAGGCATACCTAGACTCTGCCTTCTTTTTGCTCTTGCTCGGTTTGCTCCAGTCCCACTCCAATAAGAACAGCGTAACAGGGAACAACTCTTATTGTAAATATGAGCCTTCTTTTACATAGTAATTTGTACCAAAAAATTTCCTATCCAGAATTCTTAATAACCATCTATGGTATCCTACCATGCAGAGAAACCCTGAACTTGGCCAGCTCTGACACCGGTCAGCCAAGTACAAAAGGTAAGAGTTAAATAAAATGGTTCATTAAGGAAAAAAAAGCCAAACAAACCAAAGCATCTCAACAGTTTCCCACATAAAAGTATCTGGCTGGCCCTGCCTGGTTTCCTGCAACACTTACCCACCTATGTGGCTTCACAGTTCTTGTTTAAGGATCACTTTCTGAGATGAGAATGACTTTGCTGCTGTTAACACTGGACCATGGCTGGCAGTCCTACCACACGGATTTAGCCATGACAACAAGAAGAGCAGTGTCTCCTCCTTGAATGCCCGGTAAGGAGGAGAAATGAAAGAGAGTGAATATGAAGCAGGGACTGTAAATGACAGCAAAATTTCCCCAGGAAACCCAGCACCAAGCCCCAAACCACCAAAGAAGGAACCAAAGCCCATATGGCATGAATTGGGTAACTGTTGCTGAGCAGAATGGAGCCCACCCTTTGCACAGCAACACGAGCTCATTTTGACTGATTTCCATGGATATCTGCTTCCACTACATCTGCTGTGGGGAATTGCAGTTTGAAGGCTTTAAATAGATCACAGTTATTGCCACAAAAGGCACTAATAAAAGGGGCTCATACTTCAGCTGATGAATAGATGCAGAGCTGATTTCCAAGTTTGTACTGCATCATGAGCAGAAAGAAATCATTAATCCTAAGCCTGTGGCAAAGAATTTGCTGTATGAATCCAGGTCTTTGAAAGGTCTCACACCCACTGAAATTGATGAGTATTGAGAGGCCATGTACATTTGGGGCTCCGGAACAAAACATTTAGTTCTGTGTAGTAACTATAGCCTTGGTGCTGTACATACACACACGCCCACACACGCACTCTCATCACAGACTTAATTGTAGGTAACTGTAGGTAAGCAGTTCCAACAGGAGGGAAATTAAATGCCCAAAGAAAGGTCATTATTTAAATTTATTTCTAATATGCTCTGCCCTTAAGATACAAGTGATGTCTCTCTCTCTCTCTCTCAATAGACACTCTCTAATATATTTTATCTCTTATCTCACCGACACCAGTACTTGAAAGGACGCTGTACTCTGCAGCACTTACTCTGTTTTGGTCTATTTCTAACACTGAGAGGCTCTAACACACTTTTCTCTATCATTAACCCTTTTACTGAGGCCGATGCAGTGTCATCCCTCTCCAACCTGACTGTAGATGGAAAGAAAAAGCATTGCCTCTATTTCTATTTTTTTCCCTACTCCATGTTGCCAGAAGAATTGGAACTGAAAACTTCCCAGTATGTATGAACAAGGATGTGATGCAGTTAGGAAAGGAAATGTTTCTCAACCATCCTCCATGAAATCTGTACATTCCTTCCATCCAGGCACAGCTGCAAGCTATCCGCTAAACAGAGCAATAAGGAAAGAAAACCCTCTTTGTCTTGTTGCACTCACACTCTTCCAAAGAGAAGTGTGAGTGCGGGTAGATCCAGATGTTATTGACAATGAGGTGAGAGGAGAGGTTGGAAGTATAGCTTGCAGGAAAAACAACCCCAGACTCTCTGAACATCACACAGCAGGCTGTCACATAGGTTGTTGTTCCCAAGCAGATACCTCATACTTTGCCATATGTCATTTAATGCTAGGCACAGAAATATCTTCTCCCTCCTCTCTCCATTTTTCTTCTCAAAGAGAATCCCCTTGGGAAAGAGTGGTCCCATTAAGACAGTAACAACCTCAAAGGTGTATGAAGGCTTTTAGACAGCCCTTGTTGCTGGAGTAGAAATACTCCAGGCTGAGCCACTTGCCCGGGACTCCAGCACACCAGTAGAGAGTTTGGTTGTTTAAAAGGATTCAGCCAGCCATGTGTTGAGTGAGAAGGGCTAGCTAAGTGCAGTCAATATAAAAACCAGCACTGGATTTTTTGGATTTTGTTGGTTTGGGGTTTTTTTTAAGCCTACTCCTTTATAGCCTAGGCACAGGACTCAGGCAGGGATCCATCACTGAAACCTGGTCTCCTGAAGACAAGCCCTTTCCAAAATGGAAAGGTACAGCTAATTTTTAAAAGACCAAAGGATTATGAGCTGAATTATCGATGTGATAACAGGCATACACCTGAACCTTATTCACTAATCACACTATTGAACAGAGGTAGTAGGAACAACATTTTGTGGAGGCCAGATTAGGCAAAATATGACTGGATCTGCCAAAGACTGGATCTTCTGGCAGAAGAAGGTCACTTCTGTGGATTGTAAATTAAGTTAGGCAAATGAACCCTGGATGGCTTAGACCCACCCAAGAGGGTCACATAATGTTAGAAATCAAGGAGAGGAATACAGATGAAATTATAAGCATGTGCATAATTATATAAAAAGATCTGAGGTTCATAGTCTAAGATTTAAGGACCTTTTTTCTGCTGGTGACATATTTAGATTTAGATATCCATGTCCTTTATTATCTCAGTCTGGGAGTCTCTTTTCTTTGGAAGTGAGAAGATTAGCAATCTCCCAAGTGCCACCATAGTTCATAGTTCATCTCCAGAGCTTCATTTCAAGTTCAGCCCCAAAGCCTTTAGACTGCTTCAGTTTGCATGCAGCATCTGTAATCTGTCGGGCTATTTACACCACGCCCGCATTGTGACTGCATGTCTATATACTGGATGTCTCACAACTGCTAAAACGAAACCACTTCAAAGCAAGAACTGCTCACTGGCAGATAGCACAACTTCACAGGTCTTCCTACACAAAAAGATCACTAACATCCACTGCCCTGCAGTCAGCAGCCTGGCCTAGTAGACAGCTGAATGAAAAAAGCCTGAAAACAATGTGCTTGTGCCTCTCTGCCTGAGTTTACCCTCTCTAAAATGGGCTTAATTGCACACTACTGTAGATGGAAAGCATAGATAGGCCTCTAACTAAGGTCTAGGCTCAGAGCAGTAGAGCAAATAACTCAGGCATAGTTTTGTTTTTTTATAGACTGAGAGTTTTAAACTGGATGAAACTGAGTTCTTAATTACCATTAGAAATTGGAACAGAGCTTGTACCAGATGGCACTTACAGTCAACAAGTCTAAAACAGATAAGGAAGCTACGACTCTGCTAAACTAGAAAAACCATAGTAGGAAATATGTTAAGAATTATTTTCTAATTACTCTTCTTGTTATGAGCTAGCATTTTGTAACTGTTATGAAGAACTTCATTTCAGGACAGAGGATTTTGACTGAAAAGGAAAAAAATTGATGACTTTATGCACTGAGGGATTATTTCTCATCTGTAGAAGGAACATAGCAAAAGACATAGGGACACCAGTTTGAATGTGACATGCTAAAATTACCTGGGGAATTAGTTGAGTTAGCAATACAGGCTATTATCAAGGCAAAAACAAAATGTGCAAAAAGTTTCTTTCTCATTTATGGGCCAGCTTTGTGAAAGCATGACATCCATAATCTTAGAGCACCGTGAAAAAACTCCATCTTTCTTCCCATATAAAAGCACACCAATTAGCGCTTGAGTTAGGAAACTCCCTCCATTACATTACAGCAGAACGGTTGTCAGAATGATGCTACTGCTCTTCAGGAGGCACTAACAGAGTAAATAGCCTTGGGGGGGAAGCAGTTGTGCCTCAGTTTCCCGCCTGTATTTCATTTTCCTTTCTTCCTTACAACCCCCACAGACTCATTTGCCGTCAGAGGGGGAGCTGAGGGCTGCAAGTGAGGCACTTGGTGTGCTCTGCCTTCTTTTCCACCATCTCTGGACAGCTTGTCTGAGCGTGACTGGTGCAAACACTTTGGTCAGCCACAGACTCTGCAGAGACACCATATGGCTGGTTTAGACAAAACTCTGTGGTATTTTTACTCCTTTATACCCAGCCAACTCACAGTTAATCCATGGCACCCCTCAAAGGGCATCAGACTATTCGTCCAGCTGAGTGAAAAAACACAGACTCACTTTGACACTATATCAGCTAACTCTCCAGATAACCCCAAGGCTTGCCAAGAGGACAAGCCTGATGAGCAGAACAAGCCCAGATCTGGATGAGGGTATCAGCTCCAGGAATTTTCCACCTCTCTGGTGAGACCTTGGATGCTGGAATTTATCTTGAGTAAGGAAACATGTTAAGGGAGGACAGAAGATAAAAACACTTAATAAAAGCACAATTTATTATATATAATACTTATATAGAATACATATATATACATATATACACTTTTTTATATATAAGTAATGGAAGATCCACAAGCTAAGCATGGAAACATAGAGAATTAAGTGCTAGTAATCCAGAAAGTCTTCCACCCAAATCTATTCTGACACTTGAACATTTGAACCTGCTTTAAGGACAATCTAAAGTAGATCAGGCACCCAACAGCTGCACTCATACTGAGCTTTCCTTGGAGAAGGGAAACAGGAAACAGGCATAATTTTCTTTAAGCTGTCCTCCAGACATAAGGTGTAACTAAGATACACACCAGTATGTGTCCCTCCCCGTCCCAAATACACATTGCCTTGTCCATGCAGCTACCAGATATGCTGGCATGCCTCATGCCAGAGCTTGCCTTGCCTTGCCCAGGAGAGCCCCACACCTGCCTGTCTGACATGGCTTATCACGGGTGGTCACTACAGGGATGGAGGAAAAGGTGGAGGCAATCTGTTCTGTTTATTTATTTGCAGGGGATGAATGCCAAACTGGGAAAGGACTTTGGTAAAGTGCAGTCAAGTGACTATAAAGTACTGCTTTAAAAAGCCACAAGGTCACCTTTGCTGACATTTGGATAAGGATTTTATAGAAGTCACAGGACTGAGAGACGGGCTTGTTTGTGCCTATGATCACAGGGGAGGGAGGGATTTATGTTCTGGTTAAGAACGCTGTATTGTTGTGACTCTTTCATGTTTATAAATGCTCACTTATTAGGCTGTTGGATAAAAGAGGTTGATTGAGTTTTTCTTCTCATTGACTTAATTCCAGGTGACTTCCTTGACTCTGTTGGCACAACTTCATGAAATTTAACAGCTCTACTACCCACCAGTACTCCCCAGGTGCCCTGTCCTTGCATAGTCTATCTTCCCACTTAGTTAGACCTTAGCTATTTCAAGGTTGTATTTCATTTGTACACAATGTGAGAACTCACATGTATCATCCTTTCAGATGAAAAACTGGTGTATAAGAATGCTGGAATTTGAAGGATTTGGACAGATAGGCTTTGCTATGATGTGTGTTTTGAAGCTGGTGCTTGTGTATAGATATGTGTGTGTATCTGTGTGTGTCTGTGTACAGTCTGTGCGTGCACTCTGTCTGACAAGTAGTACAGACTCTGATTGTTAAGCCCTGCACAGCCTGGAAAAGCAGCCTTGAGCAAACCTGAGATGAATGAGTCCAGGAAGAAGGAGGACATTCTCTGATGCTATGCACCTTCTGGAAAAAATGTTATGGGCATGCATGTCTACATCAAAAGAATACGCAGTTCCACTATTTCTTTTCCTCAGTGGCATAACATACAGGACAGATTTTGGCCACTTGGTAGAAACTATAGGGATCATGTCAAAAATAATCCTCATCAAGAGAGCATGTAGTATAGGTAAGTGTTTGTCTCCTTATTAAATTAATGTCATATAGGCATTACATCCTTCAGGCACTGTCTATGCTTCAATTCCCAGAAACCAGACTTATCTGTTCAGTGACTATTACATGGACTAGAAGCATCCCTGCCCTTTCCTCCCATTAGCCCTGCAGGGAGATGCAAATATGAAGAATGTCACAAGCTTCATACTAATGTGCTAAATATTTAACATAATTAGTCATCGGAGCCCTATCCCTTTCTCCCACTGAGGTGACCAAGAGACAGATCCCAAGATTAATAGTATGGTCCCCAGCACTTGTTCTGTGATGCCAGTTGACGTTGGCAGGTGTATTGGAGTCAGGCAGGATCAGCAGGCAGAGGGAAAGACAAAGGGGACAGGCAGAACAGCCTGCAGTGTTGTTGCACCCTGGCTGGGGCTGACAGCTCATTTGCACAGCGTCTGGGAAGTGTGGGCCTGCTCCCGTCATCTGAGATTCTGACGAGTGGCTGGTGTCTGACACCGAAGCCCAAGAGAGCCCAGACAGGTCACTGGCTCGGTGCCATGGCGAGTTCTGCCATGCAATGGAAACCACAGCAGGGAGAGGGGCCGCAAGCCCGACCTGGCTGCGGTCGGTGTGTACGTGCTGGAGCAAGGAGGCTGGCAGCCACACAATCCACACCCCATCGTGTGACTGGGAACGTGTATGTGACACCACATGGTCCCAACGGGAAGGGGGGCTGGGGACAAGTCCCGGGGACCCATCCACCTGATGTAAAGCTATTTCTGGAAAGGAAGGAGGAAAATGTCTGGGCTTGCGCTGATATGGTTTATCTCCACTAAAGGACTTTGTCCCATATATGAACCAGAAAAGCTTTACATGCTAGCTGCAGAATGAAAGGGTCCAGCGAGGACTCTGAATCAGTACAGCACGAAGCTAAAAAAAATCCTTCCCTTGCCATCCCCTTTGCTCTATGAAACTTCCCCTGCCCTTAAAGCAGGGGCCATTGCAGGAGAGTTATAGGTATTTATAGATATATAGTTTTATACATATTTATGTAGGAATTATATATATCCCTGCAGTTATGTCAGGACTCAGCCAAGGGGGCATACTCTGTGCCTAGAGTAGCAAAGATGCAGAGATGTGGATTTTACCACAAGCACCCCAAATCACTGAGCCTGCTGGAGTTACCTTCACTATTATTGGTACTTGAACCTGCTGGTTCATGTCGGCTTGCACATCTTCACTGAGCCATAGGCACCACCCAAAAACCTCCGTCAGGCCCCATATTTGACCAACAGATTTAAGGATGGTCCCTAGTGCACTGACACAATGGGTAAGGCAGGCAGAGAAGGTCAGTGCTCCCAATGGACTGACATTTAGTCCAGGTATCTAATAACCAGTAACTAGGCACAACACACATGAAAACTCTCCCTCTTCCACCACCCTGCCTTATAAAAATATCCACACAACTCGAGCCCCACTCAGACTGATGGAGGCAGCTGCTATAGCAGAGATTTTAATCCTAAAGCAGAGTCTGTTGGCACTGCCGGGAAATCTTATTGTGTTGGACAAGCAATCCTAGACCTTAATTAAACATATTGCCCTCCCCACAAAACCAGACAGACTAGACTGGAGTCAGAGGAAGCACACTGCTTAAGCCGGAGACCACCTGGCTGTAACTTCATCTAGGTAACAGCATATGCCTTTGTGACCCCCTCTGAAAGGTTGAAACACCAAGGAAGCTCTCAGAGGTAAAGTGAGGATTTGTAAACAGCAACAAATCAGATATGCACTGTTCTGGGAAGGAATTTATTGTTCCTTCTCTATTCAGAGACTGAATTATTTTGGCCTTTGCCCTGACCAAAGACACAGCAGATCATGCTGGTTCAGGATTGATTTTTAAGGGATCTGGTGGCTCCTTCGCTATCTCCACTGCACACAGTGTAGCAGAGAGTACCTTGAACTAGGTCCTGCTAGTAGCTCCTGTTACTGAGCACCTAGTTTTTCTTCTTTGTGCTTGCCCTCACACTGTCTCTGTGAGATAAAAAGAGCAGCTGTGTCACTTCCATGCATTTACCCTAGCCACAACCCCCTGGTATTGGGATGGGGAAAGGGTGACAGGCAGAGGGAGGCATCTTGCCATTATGTCTATGCCTTAAGGTCCCCCACAGGATGCGGGTGTACATCTGTAAACAGAGTGCAGCATGCACTGCAGAGGCACCTCAGCAAAAATTCAAAAGGCTGCAAAGACCAGAGTTTGGGTCTTTAGAGCATATGCTGCCATTGCAGCCTTTCACCTGAGCTGATCATTCCTCCTTTCCAGTGCCTGGAGAGAGCAATGCACTGCATTGCTGCTGGGACCCAAGGCTGCTTGCACATGCCACCTCCCCATAAATGAACAAGGGACCTTCCCTCACCACATTCCCCCAGCACATCAGTGGCCATGGCCTTTAGTCAGGGAGCACTTCTCTCAGCTCCAAAGCACTGAACTGAGGCCTCTGTCTTGTGCTGTGAGGTCTGGTAATCAGGTCATGTCCCCATGGTGACATCTGAGTGCCCCGAGTCCCTGGCTAAGACAGATGCCACGTGCTGCTCAGGTCATGGACTGAGAGTGCAGGTTGCTCTGCAGCCAGATATGCATGCAAAACACCTTTCCATTTTCTCCTTCTCCCCTGGTTCTCACTGTGGTGTTTGTACAGCCAGGAGCAAACACACAACTCTGGTGCAGGGATTTTTATTTTCTGAGAAACACATATTTCACTTTCCAGTGCAACAGACCTCCAGACACATAGTGGCAGCTGCTAGAAGCCCACAGATCACAGGGAGTACTGCTCTTTATAGTTTTGCTAATGCAAGTTTAATAACTAAACCCTCCAGAGCTGGCAGGCACTGGAGACTGACTGGCTGCATTCACCTCCACAAAGCAAGGTAACACTGTGCTGGAAGCTCTCCATAGTAACCTGCTAACAGTCTCACCTGTAGGAGGAATGGGATGCTGTGTCCCTGCTTCCCATTCTCACATCTCTCATTTGAGTCATTCTTTCACTCATTCACCACACTCAACACTTCCCTTGATCCTCCACATCCCTTCATCTTTGGCCATGCCATTTGCCTCTCAGATGGAACTGAGTTTCAGGGAGAGTGAGAGAAAGGGGATAAGATAGGCTGAAGCTCACAGATAACCCCTAATGTTATTTTTCCTAAGAAAGCAGAATATTTCACTTGTATATATGAAGCCAGGAAATGACAGTTTATCATGGATATCACTCTGAGTGCCTCTATGCTGCCTGGAGTGACTCTTGGCCTCTCATCAAAGCTTTCCCACACATCAGAGATGGCCGATTGTGAGATGTCCAAAATAGCACTGGGGAAAGATGCATGGCCAGGCCCTCCATCGTGGTGTTCCTTTGTGCGTATGTGCTAACCCTGGAAACCGAACTCCTTGTACTTGCTGGCCATATCATTTCGGAACAGCTCCAGAGCCTTCTTCATTGCAGCCTGGGAATCAGCCCCAAAGTCTGCAGCGTGTTTTTCGGCAATGACCTTGATAATGATTTCCGAAATGAACTGAGAGGAAGGAAAGAGAGAAAGAAAAACTGAAGGGACACTCAGGGTTTATTTTCAGAAAAGCCAGACTAAGAAATAGGTTGCAGAGCCTGGAAATATCTCTGAGCTAATTCAGTAGGCCTTCCTGCAGCCTCTGGAGAGACAGTGAGGTCTAGTATGTCAGGAGCCTGGGCTAAGCAGAAGCACTGGGCTCTATTCCTAGCTCTGACGTTGATCTGCTTCATGACCTTGAGTAGACCATGGCTCTTTCCACTTTTTGTCTGCTCATCCATTAAGACTGCAAATTCATACCCTGTGTTTTGTATAACACTTAGTTTTATGGGTCTTGGTCTCCAATAGATCCTCCAGGGTTTACTCTAAAATTGTATGTCCCTTATGTCCAGTCACTGACAGTCCTTATGTAATACCATTTCCCAGGCATGCATAGGTTGCATGGGCTGGTTTATTGTTGTCAGGGGTTGGTCAGACTGTGTGTGGTGGTTGGAATGGGAACTCTAAACTTGGATATTCACATACCATTCGCATACCATGAGCTCTTTCTGTGTCTCCTGCTTGTACACACAGACCTTGGACTTGAGGGAGAGCTCACTGAAGTCCAACTAATCATCAGTAAATGAAAGCCCAACTCTCACATGGCTGTCTTGCACACATTCACTACATATCAGACACTGAGACTCCCTGCCCTTTTCCATACCTCCAGATATTTGACAGGAATTTTGTGCTTGGTTGCATGGGTCTGAGCCAGGGGCTTCAACTCAGCCTCATGATTACCCTTCGCCTTCAAGATTTTGCCCAGCTGGGTAAGAACAGTAACTCCATGTTTCTTCAGATCTTCAGAGCCCTTCATTGCATCAGGGGTCTTCAGGCCTTTGAACTTTTCAAAGCGATCGAGGGTCTCAGGATGGTCCTGGAAGAGTCTGTGGACAAAAACAGAGTGACTTTGGAGAGTAGAAGCTCCTGACATACCTTCCTTTGAATATTCAATCTACTTCAATTCCATCTTCTTACCCATTTCCTACTATGATCACCACTATTTACATTCCCTCCAGTCATGACAGAGGCACTGCCCTAAACATGTCCAACTAGAGCAACAGAGGAAGTGTCTGTATTTTTTCCATATAGTTCTGATAACTCTTTGGCACCCATCCACTGGATTATGTCAACAGTTTTAAGACAGAGCCAAGAGCCAAGGCTAGTCATGATACTGAGAGGTGAGTTCTCATATTCATGTGAAAATAAGCAAACAAAAAGCAAAGGTTTGCAAAAGCAAACAAAATTGCCTGTCTTCATAAATTTACTGCTGCTGGGGAGCCAACCTATAGATCCCTGCCTCTCACACAAACTCTCTTATCAGCCCATCATTTGTTGGCCAGGAAATGAGAGCTCTACAAGCTTCTCATAGCAAAAAAAAAANAAAAAAAAAAAAAAAAAAAAAAAAAAAAAAAGCAGCCCCCAGTCTCAGGTCCCTTATATCTGAAGCTTATGTGTTCCTGAATGTCATCTGGATGAGAGGAGAGTTTACTGTGCCCCCAAACCCCTATGATTGCAGGCATGGAGGAATTTGCTTCCGGACCTTTTTTCCTCACCCTCTTTCCCTTGCCTCTCTCCCCCCTCAGAAACTCCTTGGAGGAGATCTGGGTTGGTAGAGGAGCACAAAGTCATCACAGGGTGACATTTATTTATTTTATGCCATGCTGTACTCTGTGATACTTGTAAGAAAAATGGTATTACTTTTCCATTTGGAACTGCTTTTACTAGCATGTGGCAAATTCAGAGCCAAAGTAGCCACCTCAGAGATGGATGGGTGAGGATGGCTCAGGTTCCTGCTACCCTTCCAGCATGCCTGCTCTGGACCACAAGAGGGGAAAGCCATCACACTTTCACCAACTTCATTCCCACTCCATTCACTTCCCTTCAAATGGCAGCTGATCTAGGACGTGATAAAGCAGGTAAGGAAAACAGCCCCCTGCTTTGGTTCATCTTTGAAAAACGTTTTTCAAAGCTTTGCAGTAGATATGCCTGGAGGTGTGGGCTCCTTGCCTTAGCCATGCTTAAGGTCAAAAATCCCAAGTAGGTGCCAGATCCCCACTACTCTCCTCAGTGTCTGTACCCTTCCAGCACATTTGGGCGTGCACAGTCTGAGAGGAGAGCTGAAAAGAATCTCCTCAAAGTCTGCATCCTCTCTGGTCTTAAGGGACAGCCTAGGCTCCAGTGTTCATCTAATGTTCTTTCCCACTTTGCAGCATCTGAGGTGTTCACCACTCCAAGTGCCAGGATTGCAAGGTCAACATGGAGGATGGAGTCCTCTCAGTTGGAGACCTTATGAGCACTTCTGACACTGGAATAATGGAGGAGGGAAGTAAGGGGAAGGATATGCCTCATTTCATACTCAGACCTCAAATTAATTATGAGATAGTAGACAAGTGTTATCCCACAGATTTCTGGTCAAAAAGCAGGAAGGGCAGGGCTCTGCCAGGTGAGACTAAGGTGGGGAGAGGGAAACACTCAGGTACTTTGCAGTTAATTTTACTGAAATAGATTCCAAGAAAATTGCCACAGAGGTGATGTTCCTCTCCTTTCATTCCTTCTCTGCCTCCCCACATCCTTTTTGCAGAGCATCTGAAGCCCCATGACACACACTTCACTCCAGCATTTCTCATTGTGGTGTTTGGGAAATGAGGATCCAAAGCAGAGCATGGCCACCAGAGGCAGAGAGACAAAGCACAGCCATGTGTTAAAAGCAGCACTAGTCTGCTCCTGCACCCATAGAGAGATGGAGAGACAGAAGCACAGCCTCTTTACACAGTGGGTAAATTTTAACCCAGAAAATAGCAATGGAAAAACCTCCACCCTACAGGAAAGAAAAAAACCACCTTGTTGAAATAAACACTGACAAGCATGTCAAAAGCTCTCAGCTTTACTCTTAGAACTGAAGTTCCTTGCCTACCTCATTAAAATTTCATGGCCATGGCCAGCGAGGTCGGACTCCACCTTTCCCCAGATGGTCAGGACTTGCTGCCATTCCTGGTCACTGAGCCCCATGGTTCACCAAAGGCAGGTCCCGAGTACTTCCTGCAGCCTTGCCTTTCCCCAAAGGGTAGCTGGAGAGCTCACCCGTGGGATTTATAGCCCCTGCCCACAAACCTACACCTGTCAATCATCAGCTGGACTTCTTGCTCTCTTTCAGGCTTGTCTAACCTAATCAGCCTCCCTGCTTTTTCCTAGGAAGCTATTTTGGGTCAGGTACTATTGTGGGTGCCACGGATGGCATCATTTCTGCTTTTCGTATTGGACTGGCACATGTCCCGCTCTAGACAGAAAGGGCACTGCCGGAATGCTGTGCCAGTAGCCTGTTCCATGTTCCCAAGGACCAGAGACAGTGTCAAGCTTTATGGCAGGAGATTCCTGAAGAGCACAGTCATCTGCAAGGCCACCCTGCCTCCCTCTCCCCTAGTCTGCCAAGGGCAGGCAGGAGAAGAGGCCGGGACAGCCAGTAGCACTGACTCCATCACTCCAAAGGCCTTTCCTTTCCCATAGTGATCTCACCATCCTTTTCTCCTGGGTAACACACCACTTGTGACATGCCCTTAAGAGATAACCGTATTCAAAGCAGCCCAGTCATTTCCCCACCTGCTACAGGAGGAATGAAGGGATAAAAGGTGTATGGAAGCCAGTTCCCCTATACCTGCCTGCCAGAATCCTGCTGCCTGCTCTTCTGGGAAACACCTAGGATTAGCTGATGGCTGAGTCTGGACATTGGAACCAAGAGATGTACAACTGAGCCAGAAAGGTAATTTGCAGCAGACCAGAGACACGAGGACATAGCAAAGCTACATTCAACACCCACCCAGCCAGCAGTTCTGGTCTCTGGCTGCTTCTGTCAAACAAATTTCAGTGTTGGAAGGAAAAGTCACTGAGCTAACAAACCATGTGGGTGTGCTTTGGGAGGGCTCCCAGACTTTCTTCTACCTCCCTATCAGGACTGGTAGTGGCCTGGCACACCAGTGGGGTGACTGGTCCCTTCCGGGGGTTGCTTCACTCAGAGCACAGCCTGATAACAAAGCCCAGCCAGTACTGCTGTCCCAAACCAAGCACCTGCCTCTGGATGTTTCCAAGGAGAAAGCAGGCAAGAAATATCAACCATAGGCTGAAGACACCTGCCTTGGAATTCAGGAGAAGAGCATTCAACCCCACAGTTTCTACCACAGTGCTGCAGGACCTGAGCTGCATCACTGCCTCTGCACCCTTCCACTCCCTACAGGTTCCCTGTTCCAGCCTTGCAAGGTGAGAGAAGTGCCCACAAACAGTGGTAATTGGGCAGCAAGGGTGATGGAGGCACTGAGCCTCACATCCCTTAGAAACACAGAGGTTTAAAGGGAATGCTGTGGGTAAGAAGGGGGGGCAAAAGCCCAGTGGAGGTGTCAGCTGGCATCCAAGCCTCAAGGTAAGGACATTTTGGCCATTACATGTTGCAAGCTTCTGTCAGTCAAGTCAACTTGAGACTCTGAATTCCCCCCCTTCCATCTCCTCTGTGCACCAGTTTGCTTCACTTCCAAAAATCTACATCCATCACTTCAATTTCAAGATATCATCCTGATTTACCTGTGCAAACACCAGGTCACTACCAACTACCCAAACTAAGCTCAACTGATGGAATAGAACTTAGTACTCCTCCAACTCATTTCTCGTGCAGTTCTCCACAGCACAGGGCTGAGATGGGAGATAACATATCTGCAACCTCACTTCCCACATCCTCACAGCAGTAATGAAGCATTTGTACCTTTCCAGTCTTGGGCAGGATCCTGAACACTGACCTTACTGGTTTACACACCTTTCAGACACAACAGAAATGTGCTCCCAGTACATGAGAGACTGCTGCTTATGCTCCAAGCTCTGTATATTCCACAGGCTGGAACTATGCATTTGCTGTAATAACTCCATTTGAAATTGGTTGACTCTTCGCTCTCTGTAGCTTTCCCAAGGGCTGGGAAGCCAAAAGTCCTGGTATGTACATTAGCATTAAATGGTCAGAAGACTTAAAATGAGTATGAGATTCCATATTGCTTTTTTTTCTGCAAGCAAAGTAGTAATGAAATTAAATCACAAGCTCTTCTCCCTAGAGCTTAAATAGTCTACAGAAATACTAGAAGTTTTATAGTGTACCAGACCACCCCTCAACCTCCCAGCTATGAAAAGGACATAACATTTTAGTATCTACAGGCCTCTTGCCTTTCCCTTGGGGCAAAATCTATCACTTGCATAATCATCTGGCTAAACACAAACCACAGAGAACCAGTATATTGGCTGCGTCCTTTAAAATGCACCAGGTGACTGGCTAGCCTGTTTTTAGCGGCTCTGCCCACACCGGAGCAGTGCTGGCACACGTGGCTGTGTCTCTGCACCCACACCTGGAGCACTCTCACTAAACCACCAGATATAGACCTTGGATGTTTTGGCTAAGCTTTGGGGCGCATCGCTGGCGCGATGGGGCCGCTTTCACCCCACTGCAAAGCCCTTCGGATGGACGTGCTCGAGCAGCCCCTGCTTGTGCGGTTTGGGGCGCCGTGGGTGACTCCCGGGTGCTCCCCAGCCCGGCCGCTGTGTCTCGGCGCCCGGCGCGGGCGGGAGGCCGCCGTGGGCCAGGCCTTGCTGCCATCTCGTGGCCACGGGAGACCGGGCCGCCAGCACCGCGGGCACTTCCCAGCCCCTGCCGCGGTTTGAGAGCTTGGGGAGCCGGCCGGCAGGCAGTCCTCTCAATTCGGAGGTAGGGCAGCGACCCCAGGGCAGGCAGGGCTGCAGCGCTGGGCGCAGAACTTTTGTAAGGCGCTCACCTTCACTGCGGGATGCAGAGACATCGTTACTCCTTGGTCGCTTGGGAGGGATACTGTGCCTTCTCCCGTGTCCCCCAGGTTTGATATTGCGGAGGGCTGGAGTGGTGGAATGGAGACAGAGGAAGAACCCATGGGACAGCAGTAGAGCCACAGCTGAGAGTCAAGGTACTGCCGCGAGAAGAACTGTTCTAGAGACTTCATGGAGCTTGTTTCTACCAAAAAATGCTACCAAAAGGAGCTTATGAAAGGTCCCCCCACCTAACAGGCTCAGCAGGCAGGTGAAGAGCTATTTCTGGCAAAATAGTGGGTGCAATCCCACCTCTGCCTTGCTCCACCCTCCACAGCTGGCAAACTTTTCACAGGTATTAATTAATTTAGACCATGCCACAGTTCCATGGACAGAAAAGCCACTTGTCCTCCCCATTGATGAGGGATGAAAGCAGTTCTATGACTTGCTTTAGCCCACAGACACACCAGTGAAAGAGGAGGGATTGGCTCTTGGGTATAGTTTCAGAAAAAACAGCAATTTTGAGGTTATTACTATGGGGCTCAGTCGCCCAGGTAGAGCTGGGAGACACAGAGGAACGCACACCTGCCACAGGGATGGACCAGATCCAAGTTTGTTTGGCCATACTCAACTTTTTTCCTAGAGTATCACTGTTGTGAAGAGAGAAATCCAACCCCGGGCTGGAAAGTGAATGTTGGCGAGCCCAGCAGTCCCTCACACTGTCTTGGTAGTTAAGAGAACAAATTTGTAGCTCTTTCCTCTGCAGCCAGACCTGCTGCAAGTAGGGAAATGGGCACCCAAGAGAGAGGCAGTGGCAGAAATCACAGATTTTTTTTTCATTTGAAGCAAGTTTGCGAAATAAATTTTCCAGAAAGAAAGAGACAGAGATGTTCCAAAACCCTTCCTCAAGAAACAACCCAAACCATCTTGTGTGCTTACACAGCAAAATGTCTCAGAGGAACAAACAGATATTTTTATCAAATAATTTTTTGCTTTTCAATGAGCTTTTTTCCCCACAACATGATTTTTAAAAAGCCCTGAGAGCAGCCAAGGGTCCCATGGCTGGGAGCAGTGATGACAGCAGCCCCAGCTCTGCTGCGAGCCTGGGTTGTATAAAGTGTGACATGACGTAAATAATACACACTGCTGTGGTCAGGGGGAGGCTGGCACTCTGAAAAAGCCAGGAATATTATATAACAACAACTTACATAATTACCTCTTGCATAATGCCAGGGAAAAGGCCCTCTGTAACGCAGCTGTGGTTTCTATGGCATTTTGCTGAAATGCAGCTTCTTCTAAGAGATTAGTTTGTGCTTTGTTTCAGGAGACTGCAGCTCAGTCCATGCAGACAGACAGGTGGGAGTCCTGCACTCACAGCAGCTTTAGCTGGAGAGGTGAGGGATACAGTAATGGGATATCATAGCAGGGCAAGAGCATTGGTTTTTGGGGAGCCCTGCCCTTGACTTCAGTACTCTGAGAAGCAGAAGACTGTCACGTAAGAGCACCATCTGAAACTGTGAGTGTTGTGTAGCCTCCACTGCTTGTAAGAAATGAGATGGAGTCTAAATGATGATGGCAGTGGCCAAATCCCTTCCAGGCTCTCTCCTTTCTTCCCCTTGTCTTTGGACAGTATTCTTAGCAATGCCTCCAGGCAGGGCTCCTGCACACTGATGGATTTCAGCAGCTGAGAGGTGACCTGACCTGCTTCCTTAAAAGGAAGGACTAGGAGCAGAAGATTTCAGCATCAGGACAAGATTTGGGCTGTGAGTTTGCATAGCTATGCACTTACCAGTATCTCAGCATGGATTCTCTCAGGGATCATGCCCTGTGCCATAAAGTCAGAGGTAGCTTTACTTTCACTTCGGTGCTCACAGGATCCAGCCTTTGGTGACTGTCAGATATAACACAGGCACGACCCACAGCTCATGTGCAATTATTGAGGCATTTCACAATGTGTTACTCTGCACAGCACCTGGAAAAAAATGTTTATCTCAGCTAAACAAGGCACTTCTTGCAGACCATTGCTTGCATTCAGTGGGTGAACGTGCAGGAAAGCAGAAGGGCAATCCAGGACAAGAATATTTAGGCTACCGTATAGAAACCGAGGCTGTCTCTGAGGCTGCAGCAGCTCTCTCTGGGGATGCAAACCTTCTCTGAAGGACTGGGAATGCAGAGCACAAAAGGACTAAGGATTTTGTGTGGGAAACTGTGAGTGCTGTTTAAGAAAGGAAGAGTATGATTAGAAAACAACAGGCAGATTTTAAAGCCTTGCCCACCCAGGTGCAAAAGGAGAAAATTATTTTTAGGAGGTAAGAACATAGGGTTCTGCCAGTGCAACCCTGGAGATCTCCAGGAGTCAGTGGGAAATGTGGCATGCAGCAGTCCCTTCAGGTGGATTAGACTTTGTAACACCATACTGGCACTCAAGGATTTGTGTACTACCCTTTGAAACTAATGCAAGAGAAGAATCCCTCCCTCGTCCCTCATCATCAATAAAATATTGTAACTAGAGCCCGCTGAAGGACAACTGAGAAAGGCAGGGGCACAAAAACACATCTGGGCAAAAAAGGTCAAGCAATCAGCCTGCATTCAGTATTGGGCATCTGTCTGCCTGCCACCCTGAGCTCTGCAGCTCAGAGCTCTCCGCAGGAAGCTTCCACGGAGACATCTACAGTGTGGCTGAGGCTGGGATTTAGTGAATGAAACCCAGGCAGCTGGAAGGGGTGTCTGCTCCCCACTCCATGCTTTATGCAGGAATGTCCTAATTCTCCTCTTCCCAGTGCCTTGGGCATATGGGTGATGCCTTGCAAGGTTCCTGGGTGCTGCTGGAGCAGTGCTCATGTGCCTGCAAAGGCAGAAGCAACTGCAGCATAGCCAAGACCAGAGAGAGAGCAGTCTCAGCAATAGCAGAGCTGAGCCACTGTGCAAACAAGTGCCCTGTGTGCAGTCCTCCCTTCCTTGGGACACTCCAACAGCCATGCCCACAGTCTGAAGGGAGCCAGCAAAAATAAATAAT
Source organism: Cyanoderma ruficeps (assembly GCA_008694505.1). Lineage (NCBI taxonomy): Eukaryota > Metazoa > Chordata > Aves > Passeriformes > Timaliidae > Cyanoderma > Cyanoderma ruficeps. Next base: position 11,830,329 of record VZDJ01000426.1, read on the forward strand.
TCCTCCTATCTGAGCTGCTCCTCAAGGAAGAGGAACCACTGGGCCTCAGCACACAGTGCACAGCTTATCTGTGGGCTTTCAGCCTCTCAAAAAAAGAGTGGGAGAGCCCATCACTACATGGTAGAATTGGGTGATACAGCCGCAAATTTTCTTCTCCGCACACTGGGCAGGCAATGGCCCTCAAGCTACCAGCACATAATACGAGGTTGCACATGTTTTTAAATTGGATTTGGAGGCAATGACAGCAGATCCTCCCCCACTGCCTGAGCAGTTCTTTATGAGGGCTTCAAATGAGCTGGATTAAGGAACTGGTCCGAGTTTGAAGTAACTGTGTTTATGTTTTGGACAGTGTGTTTTGAAGCCAGGTAAGTTCTGTGGTCTGGTTTGTCACACAGCTGGACTGACACACACGGGGGGCTTGGGGGTGGAAGCAGAGCTACTTAGGCAGACATCCTTTGTGGAAGAAACATCCATGGAGCCATCCTCCAAAACCCTAGGCAGTGCTGTCTAACTAGTGGAACAGCAGATAGAGATTAGGGTTTCCCTTTGCCTGAGTTTCATGGGGTGAAAAGAGAGAAAGAAGACACGTTTTCATTCCCTTTGCCTGCGAAACAGCCTCTCAACCACAAAGCATGGAGCTTCTGAGAGATAAGAGCCCGTGGGGAAGCCAAGATCTACCCCTCATTTTATTGCTGTTTACGCTTGCCTTTTAATGAGCTCCAGCAGGTTCTCGCTCTCAGCTGCAGATGGCCCTTTTCAAAGTTCAAGGTCTCATTTTGTATTATTATTCCAACGCCAAGTGCACCCTTAGGGAGGAGAGGAACAACCAGGACTTCTCTTCTGAGAAGCCGCACCAGTTTAAGCAGCCCCTAATCCAATAGTGCTTTCTGTGCTCTGCTGGTCTTACTGGGAACTCCTGAAGGAAAGCTGATCCCTCTGAAAAAAAACCCAACTTGGCTAAATAATCATAGGTTTTTTCAAGCAGATCAGCACTGGGCAGCAGTGAGCACCCTAAGCATAGCACTGGTGGCCTGGCTGCCTGAACAGAACATTTACCATTTAGTTGGCATGGGGTCTCTGTTTTGCATCTCTTCCCTGTTGTCTCCTTTGCTGTGCTTGCAAACAAATCTTTTGCCCTGTCCACTTCAGGGTCCACCTGGCAAGATAGCCACAGTAATGGGTCTTGCTGCTAGCTGCAAGATACTGACAAAATAATACAAATACTGGAAGATTTCACCTCTGCTGAGAGTCCTGGTCCAGTGGTTCCTTAGGTAGTGGTACTAGTGTAACACAGCATGCCTGCCAAATGCTCAGCCTGGCTAACCCTTCCAGCTCTTTGGGGTTGCATATACACATCCCACCTCTGGAAAGCTCACCTGTAAGCATCTTACATACACAGGATTCATGGACAGCTAGCTCATCTAGCCTCTTCTCCCAACAACACTAGTGGCATGTTCCCAGGGAAAGTGTAAGAAGCAGGAACAGCTCTATTGCATCACAGCAACTTGAGGATAAAGGACTTCCCAAGGTTATATTTGCATGCTTGCATTTAACAGCCATAGGCAGAATTCTTCATGAGTTCATAATTTTTGTTAATCCTCTTATACATGCTCCCCAAAATATACTCCAGACATGGCTGCAGCCTTATTAGGTCAAACTGTTTAAAACAACCTGCTGACTTGGTGACTTTGCAGAAGATGAGCCAATGCACAAAGACAAAAATCCGATAATCACTTTCTAACCATTCACAAACAGCTTTAAGGCATGCTTATTCTAAACAAAATCAAACCAACAATAAAAATGAAGCTCCATTACCCTCAAAGATCTCTGCACATGCAGGGCTCCCGTCTCTTGTGCCTTTTTAATCGTGAGTTCCTCAGTTTTATTTTTTGATCTTCCTCCTCCTGCTAAGTGCTTCAGCGTTGGTGGTGCAGCTGGTCGGATCCAGCTGGTCTGTGGCAGCATCTGTCTGGAAATTGCTTATCTTAGCCTGTGGTCCTTTTATTTCCTTCCCCATCAGCTGTAGCAGAGATTTCACTCCACGTGGTGAATTTCACTCTGCTCTAAATGAATTCATGCTCCTTCTCCATGTTTCAGTGCTAATTTTGTGACTTGTCTATGAGTTTACAGTAAAGGCCAAATTACTCTGGATTTATTATCCTCCTCAGCAAAAGGCCAGCATTTATCTGCTGCTTTTGTAGACCTGCAGCTCATGGAGCTGAGAGAGGTACACTGACTCTCACAGGAAGACATACAAGGCCTCACCTACTTACTGGGGCAGAGAGGGTCCAAATCATAAACAAAAAGCAGGCAAGGACACATTGGGACCACAGATCAAAAAGTCAGAAAAAGAATTGGGACTGCAGATAGAACAGACAAAACAGGCAGACCTTTTGTGTCAAGAAGCTTATAATACAATTGCCTCAATCATGAGCACAGTCTGGGCTGAGAGAGAATCATTCGGGCAGGGGAGGAGTTCAGACTGAAATCCAGATGGGAACATGGAAAGTTTTGTTTGGTTTTTTAAACAAACTAAAAAGACTGACTTGAGCAAAGTGAGAGGGAAGCAGGAAAGTGAAGTCCTGGCCAGTCAGATCTGCAAGGAGTGAGTGTGGGAAGTCAGTGATTCCATATCTGCTGCTCCCTTTTCATGGGTCCTGCTTTCAGGTGTTTAATTTTGCAGACGGAGTTGTCCCTCTCACCTGGTGAGTGATGAGCACCATTCCAGGTGCTGATTCTGCAGTTCAGGCCACCCTCTTGGCCTAATTCATATGCGTGTTTAATACAGGAGTTATTAACCATCTTATTAGGATGAAGCCAACAGAGGTTCAGAGCTGCCAGCAGGACCAGCATCTACCAGACTCTACACAAAGCAGAGGGAGATGCCCACAAGAAGGAGAGTTGGTGCCAGTCTCCAGAGTGATTCTGTGCAAATGGCACTTCCCTGCCTGGTGACTCAGAGCCATTCATTCCCCTTGCTCCACTTCTCCTAACAGAAATGTTTCCCTCTCCTGGAGATTCCCTTTTCCACGGTATTTCCCCTCCTCTTCTCTCTTCACATGACTGGTATTTAATCTTCTTTGTGTGGGGTAAGCCCAAAGTCCCCACCATGTGGGTGCCAGACGTGGTGCCATCGGAAAGGCACCGTGACTCAGATGGTTTCTCTGCTCTCGCTGCTGCTCTACTCCCCTTTCCTCCCACTCACATTTTACTGTGCTGAGAGGACATTCCCTGCACCAGCCTCAGCACAGGCAGCCCCCCTCTTGCCCAGCTCGTCACTTGGAGGTAGCAGCCTGATCGCTGCCCTCCATGGGCACATGTAAAATACCACTTCTGCTGGGCTCTGCTCAGCCTCAACACTCCAAGCCTAAAAGAGGCTCCACTGGGGCATGAGATTTTCAACCCATTTTCCAAAAACAGTTGATGGCTACCAGCAACAGGATTCTAGAAGCCTCTGAGCTCCTGCAGAGCAAAGCTTAATGTGAGGAAGTACTGGAAAACACTGGTGATGTGGGAATAGCCACTCTGCAAGCCTCTATGGCTAGAAGTGCTCCATGGTGCTGCAGCAGCACGAGCACCAGCAGGTGTTTTTCTTGTGGGATCATCCCACCAGCTCCACAAAAAGCATCCCTATGCTCCCAAGTCCAGAAACTTTCAAGAAACATTTTGATGATTTGGGCTGGTGCCCTGGAAAGCAGCATTGACATGAAAGCACAGAAGCCCCTAAGCCTGATCAGTGTCCAAGGAGCTCGCCACAGTGGTGAGCATGGTACATATCCCAGCTGGGGGAACTGGGCAGGGAGGCCAAGGAGATTTATCAGGACACCCACAGGATCTGCCTTGCAGGACATCCACACTGCTGTGCAAGATGGCACACATTGACAGGGAGGAATAAAATGCAAAACAGAAGAGACATGCCCCCAAGATGATCCAGGGGATGGAGAAGCTCTCCTATGAGGAAAGGCTGAGAATAGGGTTTGGTCAGCCTGGAATAGAGAAGGCCTAGGGTGACCTAATTGCATTCTTCCAGTACCTGAAAGGAGCCTACATGAAAGATGGGGAGAAACTTTTTGCAAGGGCTCATAGTGACATGGAGGGAATAGATTCAAGATGAAAAAGTAGGTTTAGATTAGATATTAGGAAAAACTCCTTACTGTGAGGGAGTGAGGCACTGGAACAGATTGTCCAGAGAACTTGTGGATGCTACATCCCTGGAAGTGTTTGAGTGAGGTTGGATGAAGCTCTGAGTAACCAGGTCTAGTAGAAGGTATCTCTGCCCATGGCAGGGGAACTGGAACTAGATGATCTTTGAGGTCCCTTCCAACCCAAAAGATTCCATGACTTTATAATTCTAAGCCAACTTTATTTTAAGTAGGAAGTTTCATCTCTCACTTCCAAATTATAGCTCTAGGACTGGGCTCACAAGCTCATGTACCCAGTTAACTTTTTAGAGCAGCTTCTGACAGTCCAGCGTGTGCAGAAATGCACAGTGTGAAGAACCAGCACCTAATCCCAGCTTCTGCGGTGGATCAGAGCATCTCATTCAGCATTCCCTGCTCAGAGAGGTTACTGGAGCAGGTGCAATAAGACAGCAGTGTAAGCAGTGGCTTAGAAAATACAACTGACTGCTGCAAGCGGCGTATTTTTACTTGGCTTTAGGCATGCGGGCAGGAGATAACATAGCCAAAAGGCATCAGAGGTGAGAAGACAAAGCAGAAAGAGAAGGGACACACCTCAGCAGGGGTGAGGCAGTGATGTTATTTACACAACAGCCAGTGGATATGTGTCTTATTTATACAGGATAAGAAGAATGAAAGTAGAGTTATGTTGAGTGAGATCATTTAATAGTACACAATTACTTCATACAGATTTAGCTAGAAGTAATTAAAAGTAAGGTTGTGCTCTGAGGCAGAGTTCCCCTGCCACTGAATTCAGGTCCAGTGGGAAGCTCACACTTGCAGCCACTCACAAAATCAAATCCCTGAACTTCAGACATTTCTCCTAGTGGCTTAACTGTTGTGTCCTTTGAAGTTATATTTCAGGTTTAAATTTCAGTCTTTATCCTCCTTTCTTATCCTTAATTTCTCTCTAGTTTGAAATCCAGAGGCAGTTTCCATCTGCTGATCTGAGTGCCTTGGCGCAGGGGAACGGGATCCCATACTCCCCCAGCTGGGCAGCCTCAGGCAGCCAGGAGGCAGCCGTGTCACTGTCCAGTGTCTTGCCCCGTGCCCTCATGCAGGAGTTCAGAAGTATACCACGGATAGGAAGGAAATCTGCTTTGGAAGTGGAGATTGGAAATGTTACATTTTCATCTGAAAGCAAAATTAAACCATGTAGACCCCTGATGCAACAAAATGTCAGGGTGCCAGGAGCCTTTCGGCTTGCCAGGAACCTAAAAGAAGTATTTTCAGCCTGGGTGAAGTTGATGTAAATATTTTCTTTCTTTTTTCTTCCCTCTGAATTCACAGGTGAACCAGAAGCCACAGGCTTGAGCATCTTGGAAATAAATTTACAACATAAGCAAATGCTTTTCAAGTCCCCAGTGAAGTGAGAAACTTGCTCCTTCTTTTCTGTCTTTCCTCACGTGTGACTGCATGAGCCCTCTGCCTCTGTGAGAGCACGAATTTTACTACTCTGGCAGCAAGAAAACATGAAACCACATTTGCCCCAGTTTGCCATCATTTTACATCCCTGCACAGCACACATGGGGTGTGCCTTGGACCGGAGGGGCTGTGTCAGAGATGCCTCCAGCACTGCCACAGCACAACTGCATTGCAACCACTCTGGGAGGAGACCCAGACAGCATCCCCGGGGCAGGGCATTGATGGCTCCAGGGACAAGAGCCCAGCTAGGGACACCATCGAGGAGTGCCGTCAAGTGGGGACAGCATGCACTGAAGACTTCCCTCACCTCCACACACACAGCTGCAATATCCCCAGCATGTCCTGGCACAGAAACCGATAGGGCAGATTTTCACAGTGATGGACACAGGGGAAAAGAGAAACAGAGGGACATTTTGTGAAGGCTAGACACCCACACTAGCTTTGCAAAAGTGTTTTGCTTTCTACTTGCTTATTCCCATCCACTTAGGCAACTTAATACTGATTTTTCATTAATACTTTTTTTAAAAAAAGCATTTGAAACAAAAATATCTAATTACAGACTAAATATTTAGCTTTAAATGAGCAGACAGATATTCAAAGCAATTTTCTGACATGACAGATGATCTGAAAGGAGCTGCACTGCAGGCATTGTATGCCGATCAAACCCAGTTTAAAAATACAAGGCATAGAAGCAAAAATAGACATGACCCTAAGCACAAACATCCCCACACAGGCAAATGTCTCCTATAAAATGCCACGGGTGATTTCATGACAGCTGAACCTGGTGGCACTGGAACAGCATCACCCACTTCTGAGGGAGGGTGCTGCCATGGTAAATCCATGTGAACAGCATTGAAGCAATGCACAAACACTGTCCTGGAAGGGCTTGTCCAGCTGCCCCAGTTTTGGGACCCTAGCCCATATGTTTCCTGAAGACTTAAGGGAAATTCCTGTCCCCTTATGCACGTGACCTAACCTCCAGCTCTTGCTGGGTGGGACATAAATGACTTGCTACCCTTGCTACACCTAAATTATTGTGACATTCGGCTGACAGGTGGGAGCCAGGTAATGTCGGAAAAATAACCTTTTCACCCTTAAATGCTGAGGAATTCATATCCAAGCATTCATACTCCAGCCATGCTGAGGAGCACAGAGATGCAGGAGGAGCTGCACCTGCTTGGCATCTCCAGCTCCTAGCCCAAACCTTTTCCAACCTTTTCCCAAAGCTTTGGCTCCAACCCTGGTGCTCCTGAAGCAGTCCTGAGCTTGCAGCAGAAGTGGGTGGAGATATGAGTCTGACTTTGGTGAGCAGGATTGGGCAACAGGAGCTCTAGAGCCACACATCAACCACACAATGAAAAAATCACCTCTGAATGCCCAGAGCCTGTGCTGGGTCCCTGCAGGAGTGAAGGGATATGACCAGATGTGGGTATGGCTCCACATAGGAAGTGCAGCTACAGGCAGGACCTGGGACAGCCTAGAAAGGAGAGGTATGAGAGACCTCACTACCCACACTTCAGATGTGGGAAACCAGCAGGGCCTTTATGAGATTAGATGCGGAAGGAAATCCTTAAGGCAGTAGCTGGGACAGAACATAAGTGAGGAAATCACAAAGCATCCCTGAGTCACTCTGCCTACATCCTGGGGAATGCATTAGCTAAGGAAGGCAGCGTGTCCACCAGGTCATCCTGATGTCTAATGAGCCAGATATTTTGAAATCAGAAACACAAGCAGCTGCAGCAATGGCAATAAAAACATGGACATCATGTGGCTCCTGGCAGAATTGTTCTCTAGTACACGAATACTAATGAAGACAACTTCAAATGTGAGGTACTAGTCTGGTTCTTCAAACTGAGGGCTGAGCAGAAGGCACCAAGTGGTCTTGTGGGCAGAAGGAAGTGATGCCCCTGCCCAAAGGACACAGCCCATCAGTCCTTCCACACCAGCCTCCAGCCTCTTCCCCTTGGCTGTCACTAAGTCAAATAGCCATCCCTGCTATCATGTGCCTGAGGTTTGGGATGAAACTTCACAGAACCCCTTCCTCTTCTTCCCTTCAGGAGGCCTCAGTGCCACGGCTACCCCGCCACCCTTGCCAGGCTGTGTGGTCTCTTCACCTTTTGGTCAACCCTTTGACCCAATTTTTAGCATTAGCACCATGCTGACAATCCTTTGGTGCTCAAGATTTCCCACCCAGGGGCTTGGTTTTTTTTGCAGGAAGCAGCTGTAAAATCAGACCACCAGCGGGCCAGGTCTGAGACTGGGTCCTAGGTTTGCTGCTCTTTGCTGGTCAGTGACACCTGCAAGGTGAAAGAGAAGAGGCCAGTCCTGTTCCTGGTGTGGCCACAGTCCCTCAGCGCTGCAGCACAGCTCTCACTCTGGAAATGGAGAATTCTTCTTCTTGCACATGAAGAGCCAGGAGATGCCTGGGATATCGCAGACCCAGGCATTTCATTGTGGCTTTGGAAGGTGAGGGGTGGTAGTTCCCAAGCTGTGAAGCCTCTCCAGGTTGTTCACAGAAACACTAGTGAAAGAAAAGAGGTGCTAAAAAATAAATTGCAAAATGAAGTGGAATAATAACTGTCCTGGGTAGAGGAACCTCAGATATGTCATGGCCTTGGCTGCCCTAGTGGGTAAGACAGCTCTGGGTGTTCACAGCCCTGCTGCGTCCTGCAGTGAATCCTGGCTTTATTGGTCCTGGTTCTCCTGTTAATTCTATCCAGAGTACCAGACTATTAAAGTACCGTTCAAAATGTGCCTGTCTGCTTTTTCTCCTGTCTTGCATCGTCCTGTGTGTTCAAGCCCTGTCTGTGGGTCAGGAATATTCATGGCTCTTGGTTTCTCTGACTTAGACAATGAGATGGCAGCTTTTAAAAGCATTTGTATTTTCCCCAATGCCTGGAGTGAAATTGAGGCCAGAAACATTTCTGGGCATGAAACATGCCTCTGAGCATGTTAGGGTTTTGTTCCATGAGGACTTCTTGGTTACCAGAGGGCAGAAGGAAAGGATTTGGAAAAAGATAACTTCTGCTCTGCAGCACTCCCTGAGCAGCCACCTACCACCAAGCCAATCAGTCAGGGCAGCATAGCAGAGCTCAAAGCTTGGGACATGATTGTTTGCAAAGCAGAAAAGACGAGATTCATCCACTGCCTCTTCTCTCCTCCTGGCAACTCTCATTGTATTTTGGACACAGATGCTCAGACTCTGTGCTGGCAACTGTTCCAGAAACTTGTGCCCCAGGAGACCGATGGAGCTGCAGTGGCAGGGAGGGAATGACGTGTATACATGTGGTGAGCAAAATCTCCAGGGGTCACATCGGAGATGTACTGTACCCAGACTGAGCTCTTTTTCAGGACACACTTCCTGCACACACAGGATTGCTGAGATCTCAGCCTCAGCAGTGCCGGTAAGGATGCTTCTGTTCCTCTAGAGACTCTCATCTGTGAGGATCCCCTGTAAGGATCCCCTGCAAGAAGTCATAAAAAGGCATGGGATGATCAATATTTCACATTTTCCCAAAGGAAACAAGAGTTCAAATCCACCATGCTCTGTGCAGCTCCGAGTAGAGCTGGATACTACATCACAGGGACAAAGTGGCTCCTGGCTCTGCACCATGGCCACGCAGTACATGTCCCTGGTGCCATAAGTAACCAGCAGGGATGCTCAGCCAAGGTGGTATTCAAAGGCCCTCTTTGTTTTTGTCAAGATGTTTTGTTTCTAGTGGAGGCCTTGGGGAAGGGCAGCTGCCAGGGACTTGCAAGCAAGATGAGGGCATGCCAGAGATAGGCAAGGCTCCAGAGTATTTAGTTTTCTAAATGCACAGAACTCCTTAGTTCCCCCTGCAGTGCCAGGTCACACCTGGCCTGCAAGTCACAGTGGGTTTTGTGCAGCTGCTGAGATGTCCCACCTGAGACACCTCCCAGGGTGCTATCATGGCTCTAAGCACCCCAAGCCATTGTTGGGAGGCATTGATGGGCACCACTTCCACAATTTGAGCAGCTCTGGCCAGGCACAAATGTGTTCAGCCCCTGGAGGAAAATTTGGCTTCCGTTTCATTTTTTTGTTTTGAGGGTACCATTCCTCAGTGGAATGCAACATAGTTGAGAGCTTGAAGGCTCCAGGATCAGCCAGAGGAAAATCAGGCGGTTTGGCATCCCATCCCTGGGGTTTTTTATGACCCTCCTTGCTACTAGGGATGCCTTGCATCTGCTGCCTGCATGCTGGTCTTTGGGGGAGACAACCAGAGCAAGTTCCCTTAGCTCTGTGCATGGGGTTTTTGCCCAGTTTTGGTGTGAGGACACTGGCTGATGGGGAGGCCTTTTATGGTCTCCCACAGCTCATGGATAATGCTGGGGACCAGTGACTTGCCAGCATAGGTCCCAGTACTTACTCATGCTGCTCTTGACAGGTACCAAATCCATAGTGCAAGAGGTATTTGATGTAACTAACAAGCCTGTGGGAATGGGGTTTTTCCCATTCTCCAGGTATTTGCTCTTTTCAAGTAAAAATTGTCTGAAAGCCCAAGGCTGAAGAGATATTTTGCAGAGCTGCTCAGTGACCTGAATTACTGAGAAGGGCTCTGCCTGGCCTCCCCTCCAGAGCTAATGACCCTCTCAAACACAGCAGGACCTGGATCTCAACCAGGGATGAGTGGGCTTCACCACAGCTGTCATTCCGATGCTTCAAGGCCATCTCACCCAATCTGACCCCATGAAGTGTGTCAGACTCACCTCTCTGGACCTCTGGATGCACCGGCTCTCAGCTCAGTGCTGGTCACATCACACTGTTAGTGAGGAGCAAGGGGGTCATTTCTGTTCCTTTACCACAAACCCCATTGCGGGTGCCCGGAGAAGAAATAAGAGTGTTATCCCTGGGTCACAGCTGCAGCCAGCTCAGCCCTCACCCTCCAGGCCACTATGCAAGTTCAGCACACACAATCTTTTTTCCAACTCTGACTTTTTCATTTTCTCCCTGAACTTTTCAATCAGCCCCCCAAAACACAGAAGCTTTCTACCACTTGTGCAAAGCTTTGCATGGATGGCACAGATTCTCCCTTTTCCTCTCACCTTCAAGCGCTGCAGCCGAATGGGACCAGCAGAACAGGCAGTTCATCCTCATCTACACCAAAATATGAGCCAAAATCCCTCCCCAGCCCCTTGTGCTGTGGGCACAGGCATCTGCAGCTGCCCTGCACTGGGGGAGAATGCGGGGACAGCCGGTGGCATTGTGCCCACGTGAGCTGTGCTCAGCCAGGAGCAAGGAGCTATTTCTGGAGAGCCACTTCTCGTGGAGCAGAAGCAGCCGAACTCAGAAGCACTGACTGAAAAAGAAAAGCCCTGGCATTTCGAACAGGAAGCGAGGTTTGCTTAGCCTCCCGCCAGGAAGAACAGGTGACATCCTTGCAAAAATAAGAGAGGAGTGCAGCGCTCTGTGGCAGCAGGGCTCCAGAGGAGCTCAAAGCCTACTTCACTAAGACCGTAAACATGCCAGATCTGCTGTTGTTGCAGAGCTCCGTGAAATCGGTGATGTCTGAGCAGAGTTCAGCTGGAGAGCGCTGGTGCTATAAAAAACAAAGTGACTTTGGGCTTTGATGCTTCCTCCTGACACACATAAAGGTGATTTGTGATTCAAAAGACAAGGAATTTATCATCAAAAGGAGCTGGGACAGAGCTCAGCGTTTACACATGGAAGAACAAGACAGGCACCAAGAGCAGATATATTTATACTCATCCATTAATAAAAGAAGCTAAGTCAACCATACCTTTGTGCTAAAGTTAGAGCACGGCACTCTACATGTCCTTAAAAAGGCAAGAAAGTTTCCACAAACTGGGACAGCTGCTTCCAGTGCCGGCTCTCTGTGCAACTCCTCCTTAGCACTCCAGCATCAGTGTGCTGCAGCACAAAAGGGGGCAAACGTGGTGAGGCTTTTCCAACTGGGAAGGCTGACTCCTGGAGTCTGGTCATGGGCTGGTGGCCACTGCACCTCAGGAGCCAAACAGTCCTGGCTGCGCTGTCAGAGACCTGCAGAAGATGACTGCCTCTTGCCAGAAACAAAAATCCTCCTGTTTCAGCTCCAGTATTCTCACTGCTTCCCTGGTTACAGGGCTCACACAAGCCAGGAGCTTTCTCCTCCGCTGCAGGTGACTTGGGGGAATGCTGGCCTTAGCACACTCAGCTGGCCCTGTGGGGGAGGACTTGGTTTGTGGGGCTGCTTCCATCAACCAGCAAAGAGAAAAGGAGCAGCACCCAAGGGTTCTAGGTTTGGGCCAAAGGGTCGGTGCAAGCCCAGGGTGAACAGAGCACCCAGGATAGAGGATGGTCCACCTCCAGTGAGGTCAGCAATAAGGCAGGATAGTGCAGGTCACTGGAAGCTCCTGGATTAGTATTTGGCACTTAAAAATGCTTTAAAAATCACTAATTGCAGCCAGTTCCTTAACCCAGAGCTACGGCTGGAGTTGCCTGGCTTCACCTGCTGTGTGCTGGGGAATGTTACACCAACTGGCAGGAAAGACATGAAAAAGTCAGCCCTCTGTTCCTTGGGAGGTGCTTCTAGAAAGCAATCAATTATTCCTCCTGACAAATAACAGATGAGCTCTCACAGTTGTTTTCCTGTTTCCCCTCTCTTCCCCCACCCAGTTCCAGCCCTCAAACCATGCTGGAAGCAGCAGGAGCCAGCACCGGACGCACTATGCCAGAAATGATCACATTTCAGGCAAACTGAGAGCAATCACAAAAAATACATCTTGTCTAAATCACAGTTAAGCACATTGCAGTTTTTCTTCTCCACAGCCCAGTGAAACAGCTGCAAGCAAAAACCAACCTGAGCTGCATAGGAAAGGAAGGAGCTGAGGGCACACAGCAGAGCGGGGGTCACCTCTCACCTCCGAGGACATGCTGAAGTTGTTGGCACTGCAGAATGAATTTCCCCCTCTGAGCTCATGCTGAAGATGCTACAGTTATGTGAACTTGACTGACCTTTGAGCAAGACATAGCACTAGATGGCCTCCATAGATCTCTTCCAACCCAAATTATTCTACAACTTTGCAATTTTCTGCATAAAGACAGAAAGAGGGCATGTAAATAACTCTTCCTCCCACACCAGCTGCTAAGCTAAACTCTCTTATCAAAGGGATGCTCAGGCTGCCACCTCTGAGCCAGTATAGTCAATAGAAGTCCAGCAGCAAAATCCTGACAAGAAGTCAGCTTTGTTACTGGCACAGGGATCAGGACTTCTTCCTGAGCTTTTGAGTCAAATCTCCTGATGCAGCTTGTCAGTGCCAGCCTAAGATACAGCCTTAGCAGTCACACTAACCTCACCCTTGAGCTCTTCTGCAAATTCAGTTTGAATTAACAAATCATTTCAGTGTGATCCAAAAGCTTTCCAGCAAACATTACCATTTATTGACTCCATTCCACCCTGCAGCAGGCAGGCACAGCCATGTGGCACCAAGATTCTTGCTTGGCAGCCACGCTGGTGCACCCTGAGCTGACACCAAGCCCCGTGGCACGGAGCCCACGCCCAGGTTATTGCCAAATCCTCTCCCCAGGTCCTTCCTGATGACAGTGGCACTGTCACTCTCTGATGATGCTACCTACACACATAAAAAAACCACCATGGCTCGTGATCAGCTGTGACTAGTGTGATTTGTCTATTACTTATTACAATTATGTACAGCTTATAGAAAGGGAGGATGTATTAAATCAGCTGTGTTTGCTTCCTCAGCCAGCTTGCAGTGTATTCAAAGAACTGCTTCCTTTGGTGAACTCTACCTTGGATAAAGCACATTGAGCAATGCTGAATATTACAACACTTTTCGTGACTAATTAGTGAATTCCAGGATCAGCCATTTTACAGCTTTGCCTTGAAATGAGCGTCGGCTGGAAGACCTAGAGCTCCTTTGCTGTGCCTCTGGAGCCTGCCTCTGCAATACCTTTCTCTCACCATGGCAGAGTTGCCTTTCAAGACCTTTCCCAGTTCCACTGATGCAGAATCCCTTAACCAGCTTTTCTTCAACCATTATTCAGCCCTGATTTCCAAGCATCTAATTTTAGCAGTCACTGTTGAACATCCTCTTGAGTTATTGTTAGAATGAAATGAGGATCATCTGACAGGAACATATCCTTGGTAAATACTGAGAAGGAATACTTAAGGAGCTCACACACTTTCCTGCATCCTAATCGACAATCCTACTGCCCAGGGACACACCTTATCCCATCCTTTTTGTTCCTTGCATTTTCAAAAGCAATTAAAGCACCAACCTCAACTGTACTAGGCATATTTGTCTGTATCATTTTGCTCATTGTTTCAATAATCACTTCCAATTAGCCACAGGGATTTATTGTTTGCTATTTTTAGGATCATTTCAGTTTAAAAGGCACCTGATTACACAGATCTGTATTTGCATGACATCTTTCACTGAAGGATTTGGAAGTACTACATAGAATGTGAATGAATTTCTGTTTGTCTGCAGCAATACTCCTTTTACAGGCAGGACAACAGGAGCAGCGATTAAAAGACGTATCCAAACTCCCAGAGGAAATTTACATTGACACAGGAACCCCCGCTTCCACTTGTGTGTGTTAAACCTGTGCTAACACGGAGCGAGGTTGGCCACAGGAGGCACTAATGGAGATGCCGATAGTGTAACTTGAAATGGTTGTCTCTCCTTCACACTAACAGGCTCAAACACCAACTAGGCTTGGAGAGAAAAGAAGAAAAAAAAAGGCTTCTTATCAAATACCAAACAATTGGCCCTTTTCTGCTAATAAGTAGCAATAGGAAAGAATAGCAGGGAGAGGTGTGGATTTTCTGAGAGGCTGGTATAGGAACAGATGGGGCTAGGATTTTGCCAGTGTGACTTGCCAAGGCTTCACCCTTTATCACTGTTAAGAAGATCCAATCTCCCAGCTTGCCCTTCACACCAGCTTCTTTTCTTTGCGTTTTACTTGCCAGGGTGATGCACCAGTGAAATTCATCCAGATGTGCTGAAAAACAGACAACACAGAGGAGCCAGCAGACTGGTGTTTCTCTCTTTTATTTAAAAACAGTGCTTCATTACCATTTGCAAAGGGTTAGGAAGGGTTTCCCCCCTTGCTTAGAGTTTATAAAAGCCAGCAACATGATCAATAATTTATACACATGGATAGTAATACAAAAAAAAGGAATAAAAGCTAAAGATCTAACTACTCCAACCTTCACAATTCCAGCTACTTGATAATAATAGGAATAACCCAATGAATACTGTATGGTCTGAAAGCTACTATACAATATGATACTTAACGAGGGAGGGCGGGAAGTTAAAGGCTGTCACAAAGCCCTGGGATGCAGATACTGCTGCTCCAGAGTCAGCAGGGAAATGGGACCCTGGGCAAGCGGCTCGGGTGTCCTAGGAAATGGTCCAGGGGAAGGGAACACATCCCACTCAGGACACGTCCTGTTCCCCGGCGGTACCTGGCAATGGGAGGTGCTGGGGAGACTGCGAGAAGGGGCAAGTCTGTTGCTGCCATTGGAGGTGCTGCGGCATCTCAGCCTCGCACTGAAAATTTCCAAGTCTCAGAGACCAGCCTGTGAGGTCAGTAAAATACTCCACCAGCTCCATATCACTCTACAGCCCTGATTCTCATTTGCTATCAGCCCCAGGTTTTAGCTCCAACTATTTACAAGCAGGATTTATCATATAAAAAGAAAAAAACCAAACAACACCAGAAAAACCCCAAACAAAGCCTAACAAAAAACCCAAGCAAACAAACAAAAACCCAAGGAAAGAAAACAAAACCAAATCATATCCCCTGGGGTAAAAGAGGATGATTTTGTCACTTGATAATGCAGCCAAATTGAGCTGCCAAAACTACAACACTCGCACACACAAAATACTGTGAACAGAAAAAAATAGAAAAACATGACCGGAACTGAAACTACTAATGTGAGAGGCCTGATTTCTGTAAGGAATTTACTCCTCAGGGAAGTAACAAGCCCCTCCACCGGCAGAGAACTGGGAATCTGGCAAGAGATTTATTGACCCACTTCAGAACATCAACAAAAATTTAGAAAGAAAAAACATTCCTAAGATTAATGGGCATTTTGCTGACTCTGACTGCCAGCCAAATGAATATCTCAGTGGGCGGCTTTAGACACCAGCAATCTCCTGGTGAAATCAGGCAAGGTTTTCAGCTGATGCAATCCTGCTCTACCATGAGTTGAGAGGCAGCATGGAAGGCTGGTCTCCCGCACAAGCCTGGGCCAGTTGCAGCCCACGGCCCCAAGAGGACAATCATGGGCAGCACTGGCAGCCCCAGCAAGAAGCTGTCTTCAAGGGTCAGCTGTGGCAACAGAGACGGGACTTGGCCATCCCAAGTCCTGTTTAGGCTGCCGTTGATGCAGGCACTGCAGAGGGCTGAGGCTCTCCTGACAGCTCCTGGCTGGAGCAAAGCATACCAGGCAGAAACCCCACAGCCTGCTTGCAAAGGGGCCCATTTCATGTTCCGGCTGTCAGACTCTTGCTTGCCTTGTTGACTGGAGTTTTCATTGTAGAAGAGAAGTTTACTGGTGTTGGAGGGCAGAGAGGGCAATCAGTAAGGTGACGATGGAGGGAATGGGCTTTTCAGACATTAACATCACCAAAAATAGTGTTTTATGCAACAAAGAATCAAGTCTCACTGGTGTATACTACAAAATGTTTGACATTATCCAAGAGCATGTCAAAAATAAAAACACAAAGAAGTTTACATCGGATGTTCATCTTGTTCACTAGGTTGGTTCCCCCCCCCCTCCTATTTTAAAACAGTGCAAACAGGTAAAACACTTTAAAAATCACCCCTCTACACCAAGGACAGCATTCCCCCACCCTGTGAGGCTGGAGGGTCACAGGCAGCCGGCCCTCTGCCAAGCTGCCTGTGTGCTTTCCCTATGGAGCTAGACTCAGCAAAAGCGTTCCCCAGAGCTGTTGTTTGGGTTTCCCTTTATTAAATTCCTAAGTGTTCCCCAAACCTGTTTTCCACTTGACTCCATCTTTGTGGCTAGGATGGGAAGATACAGATAGAGATGGGCTGTGGAAAAACACAGGTAGAACCGGGAGCCTGTGCTTTGAATTCCCTACTGATGGAGCTCTGGGTGCTGGAATTGAAAGCCCAGCAGCCAGTATCTCTTTTCAGGCAGGGAAATGGCTTCATTAACTGTTCCACAACCAGCACTCGAGCCAGCTACTCAGAAAACCCTCCTCAGCTCTTGTTGTACACTTCACATCCATGGATCTCAAAACAGGTAAGAACAGGGGATAAACTTCAACTTCACTTTAGGGATGGGGAAGTGAAGTCTAAAGTAGCAATATGACTGCCCCACAGGGACCCTTGAGGGGTCACTGACAGAGCCCTGTCCAAAACACAGGTCCCAGACTCCAGAGCCAGTGCTCCTCACTGGGCAAGTCTGCTCCCTCTCAGGCACTGGAACAGCCAAGCCACAGCTATCTTTAAACATGGCTTTGTCTATCTGAACTCATGACACAGGATCCACCTAACTGCTTAACCTGGGAAAAGCTGGCTATAGTAGGCTCATACCGACCTCCCCATTGCCTCCAGGTCCTGTCATGGCTTTTCTTAGAAAAGCTAACCCACCTACAATAGTGCAGCCTCCCATACATGGGATCCAGGACAACAGTTTGCTAATGCGCTGGGCATCAATTTAACTTATTCCCAGTAGAGAATATGCTATACCAGTAGATGTTACTTCATACCAGCACAACTGTTACTGCAAGGAAATACAGACCAGCACATTAAATAAACCAACTCTTCAAACCAAAATTTCATCTGTATATCATCATGCGCTGGCTGGACCTATTGCAAGAATGTACAAACAGCTACACTTAAAGACACATTTTTTCCTCTGCACCAAGAGGAATCCCAGATGCCACCAGACGAGAAGGTGACAAACAGCAAACAATTTTCCAGGCTGCCTGTGTGGTTTCCCTCAGAAAGCCAAACTCTGCTTTGCTTTGCAAGGGGCCTGTGACTGCAGACCCATCACACGGACAAGTACTAGCTGCCATCATTCTAATAAGTCAGGGCCCAGTTCAATTTATTAAATGTAATTCTTTTTGCATAGGGAGATATAGGCTTTGTCCTCACTTCTTCAGAAGATGGATATAGCCACATCTTGGCTTCTCTGAAAGTGTCTCTAGCCAGTTCATAACACATCAGAGTGAAACTGTTGCTGTTGTTCGCCAACAGGGAAGAAAGGCTGAAAAGCTCTCCTGTCACGGCACAACACTCACTCAAGAAACCTTGCCATGCAAGTTTTTGGGAGGTCTGTTGCTTTGGACATCTGGAACCAGTGAGCTACCTCTGGCCCCCAGCCACGCAAGTGTCCTGGTGTCCCTTCTGCAGCTCAGTGCTGAGAGCAGGAAGCCGGGCTATCAGCAAGCTTCCTCAGAGGATCTTGTAGCATTAACGATGGAGCCACAGAGACACTGGCTGCTTAATGCACCAGAGGAGCCCAGCAGTGAGGGACCAGAGCAGGCCAGGCTCGGATACAGGAGGAATTAGGCTGGATGGTCTTGGAACAGGTATTACTCGGAGACTGGGGGCCCACGGCCCCACAAAGGTTGGGTGCTTCTGCACTAAACCCCTCACATTCCTAATATACTTGGGCGGGCTGAAGCTGCCATGCATAGACTCTGCCAGGAGGCAAAAATGGAGCTGGCCTCCCTACTCCCAGGGAGGCCAAGTGGCAGGAGGGATTGCAAGTGGCACTGCCAGGGCAGTGGAGGACACTCAGAGAGGGAGAACTGGGCTTTTGGGGAGCCACAGTCAGAACCAGCTGAACTGAATGTGGGAGAGGGGCAGTGGGGGAGCAGCTGCCTCAGCCGGGCTCTGCAGATGCTCCTGGGCTCACACCCTGAGGAACTGCCTGTGGGAAGGGACGACCTCGCTCAGGCCCTCCATCCACAGTGGGGAGAACAAGTCCAGTAGAGGCTTTTGCTGCATCCCAGCTCCACAAGTCCCCTGGCTGTTCTGCAGTGGAAATAACTCCCCTTGAATACAACTGTCTCTACCACAAGTCCTCCCTTTTCTACCCCAACTCAGGCAGTAAAAGCTCCCAAACTTCCCAAGTCTCCCTCATTTCCTAGATTTTGTGAAAGCCCCAACACTCTGTTCTCCCCCTCCCTATTTTCAAGCTAAAATATTTATATACAAACAACAAAAAATTGTCATAACAAACCAAACTTTGGCTTGGAAAAAAAAAAGTAAAAAACCAATAAAACAAGAAAAAAAAAAAGGTGGCCAACAGGCTGGCAGTTTGGTGTCCCCTTTATCTAGCTATTCTTCCAGAAAAATCAATAGGTTCAGGGTCTCTAGCTTAACTAATGGCATCCCCATTCTTCCCATTTGAGGTGCCTCCACTCTGCTGGGCACAGAGATGCTCCATGTATCACTGTGGAAGAGCATAAAATGTGTGGTTGTGTGTGGCTGGAGCAGGACACCTCCCCAGAAGCAGGACCTCTGCTTGCTGACGTTGCTTAGTGTTAAATGCAGGAATTTTTCTATTCTGTATCAGTGGTGGATGGAAAAGCAGGTGTTCGACAGGAGCTGGAGTGGCTCTGCCAACAAATCCATACTCCAAGCTGCGCTTCTGAGGGCAGTGGCTCACCCCAGCACCAATCCATGGAGTCAAGGCAGCCTGGTACAATTACACTTCTGCATTTCTCCAGCAAGTGATTAGAGCCTGCCTCTGACCACTGGGATTATTGGGAGTACTCTAGGAGCAAGCAGCTGAACAGGGAGGTCTGGAGAGCAGCAACTCCGCATTACATCACAGCCATCTAAGTGTGCTGCCTTTGAAACACAGCGAATTCTCTGTGAGAGCAAAAGGGAGATGGTCTTGGGAGTCGTGGAGCCCTCGGCTAAATAGTTTCTATCCTTCCAAGTCTTCTAATATGTAGTGTTTATATGGACTCAGCAGACCAGATGCACAACTTTCTGTGAGAAGCTGGGCAAAACAAACCCATGGGTTCCGATGCAGCTATGGAAGGGCCTGAAATAGCTTGTGGTAGGAAGTTCCTATGAATTCAGAGCTTGCACGAACTGCTTCTGCCAGATACAAAACTACTTCAGGATCACATTTAGATATAAAGGATCCTCTTCCCCCAAACAAACCCACATGCTTGTCCCTCACCTTGAGCGGCGTATGCGTGACTGGTTTTCCCTCACTCGTTATTTGAAATAGATTACTTGCAGAAGCATCTAAGCAGCCCAGGATGAACAGGAGCAGAGCCCTTGCATGCTGGGCCTCAGAGTGTGTGCCATGCTCGACTCTTTTGCTCACTCTCTTCCTTTGCAAGGCTGCAGGTGCCTCACCTCCTCAAATTTAACCACTTGCTGTCCGCAACAGAGGTACTTGGCGTGATCCTGCACTCCATCTGCCACTCCTCGAGGAATGAAGGGGAGGAAACAGACAGCAAGAGAGAAAGATCTTCAAAAGGAGGAATGAAAACTATGACAATTACAGTCACCTGCAGCAGACAAAAATCAGCCAGTAAAAGTTCTGTGTGGGGAGAAGATCATCCTCAGCAAAAACTCCTTTCAAAGTCTTGTCCCCTATAGAGCAGGTAACAGCTGAAGTCTTTGGGCAGGTTGAGGGACTCTTCTCTTGCGAAGTCTAAAGTTCTGACACTGCTGAAACTGTCACGAACCTGTGCGCATCAGATGGTGATAGAAACAAGGAAAGTCTCTGCATTTCCCCCATTTCCAAATGTAAATTACTATTTCCCACCAGCATTCAGGTCCCAGCCACAGTCAAAAAGTGCTTCCTTCTGCAGATCAGAAACACGGCAGGTGGAGACTTCTCCCTCACATCCTCCTGTCTCACAGGCACCAAGCACCAGACCCAGGGAAGTAACTCTGTCTGCGAGTTCCTGATTATTTGCATGATATCAGTTTCTAACAGCTTTCCTTTATCACTAATCGCCTTTTCCGTGATTGGTAGGATAAGCTATGCACCAACATACAGACACAGAAATGCATTATTTTTACCACAGTTAAAAAAACCCCGAAAATGAAAACAAAAAAACAAACAAACAAAAAAAAGCACAATCTTTGGAACAAAAGAATTAAAGGCAGAAATTTAAAGGAAAAAATACATATTTGAAGAACATAGTGAGGTATAAAAAAGTATTTTCTCTTTTGTTTTTTTTTTTGTTTTGTTTTTCCTCCTCGACTTGCTATAGAGTTCCTCTACTAGTAAATATTGCAATAGCCAGGCCTCATGAACTGGGGGGGCTGTCCCACTTGCAGGGGGCTCACGTCACTTCAGTAGGGGGCAAATCGGCTGTAGCCACCTCGGTATAAACTCGCCTGTAGAAATTAAATGGGAGAAGAAAAGATTGTTAGGAGGAGAACTGTGAAGACATACCCAGGACAGCACCAAAATGCTTCTGAAAGAACCTGTCTTGGCACTGACCCACCACCGTCAGCACCTCAAGCAAGAGAGAACTCTGCCTGCAAAACCAAAGATGTGGCTCAGGAGGGCATGCTCAGGGCCAGCCAGCTGGAGGTGAAGTTTGGCAAGTCTTAGTGGAAGGGAATTCAGTACCAGAGAGGGGACTCACCAGTCCTAATCTCAAGCCAGTTGTCCAGGCTGCCTTTCTAGACTGCGGAGACCAGCACTTCTAGGATGCTCTTCACCTCACCTCAAGGTAAAGGTCTAAAATAGATATGATGACTGGGTATCCTAGAATTACCTGGTTTTCCTTCATTGACCCTAAAGAGAATCCACATGATGAGCTGAGGCTAAAATGGAGGTGCTACACTGCAGATATCTATTTTTAGGTATCTTTTTCTCTGAGCACATTTGTATTCCAGCCTTTGCAACAACACAGACACTGCACTGGCTAGCAGATGGGCAAGCATGTGTTTTCAACAAGCTGCTCCACACCCCTCCAATGCCAGCATACCTCATCCTGCCCTTGCATAACTACTGCTGGCAGGCAGGACATTGCATCCTTCCAATAGTACAAGAGGGACGCAAGTGAAGCAGCTTTGATGCAAGATGTCACAAGAACAACTTATTCCCTTGCTTCCTAGAACTGAAAACGGCAAGAAAGGGTATCCTGAATCTCTAACTACTTCTGATTTTTGCTCTGTGTATCACCTCGATACAGTTCTACTGATTCACCAACAGTGTTCTGGCTCCTGGCAGTTCTGTTGGCTTTTCATTTTCATTTTTCATTGTACTAGATGATGTGCAAGACCAAGTAATAACTGATCTCCTACAGCCAGGTTCCTTTCTTAGTGCACACAGAGAGAAATGTGGAACAACTGGGAACCCAGCACTGCTGCTAAGGACCTCCTCCCTCAACAAAGCAGTTTTTCTGGGTGAGGTTTCATTGCACAATAGCCAGCAGCTGTTCCCCATGCTGGAAATGAGAAACAGCACAAGAAAGAAAATCCCACTTACCACAGCTCCAACTCCGTAGCTAGCGGCAGGGGCAAGGGCATGGTAAGGATCTGCTGTGTACACCCTGCCATAACTGAAGAGAGGGAGAAAAGATATAAAAAAGAAAAGTCACTTGGGAGGGGCAGAGAAATAGCTGTCTGACCACAGGTAATGGAAGCAGCAGCATGCCCTTGCACACACATGTATGCATCCATGCACACACAGGCACGCAGGCAGCTCCTCTGCAGAGGGATCCTATGGGCATGCTGCCATGCATTGTATGAGACGGGCAAGAGAACGGCCTTCCAGGAAGAATGTGGCACAGCCCATGAGCCTGACCTGCAGGAAAGAGGTCAGCACCTTTGAAATGTCAGCTAGTGCATCCCTTACCTTTGGGTAATTGCGTGATGCAATTAGGGAGGAGAGTAACTGCTGGCACTACTGCTACTGGCACAGTAGCAGCTGCTAAATGGAAAGCAGTGAGGGATTCTCCACTATGAGAGGAGTATAAGCTTTAATGAGCGAGGATTAAAACATGGCCTCACTGCACAGGGAAAGAAAAATCTCAAGGCACGCACTCTGATGAAGACAATCCTTTGTATCTCTTCAGAGCTGCATGTTTAAGCATCCTAGAACACTGTATGAGCTGAGTCATTTTTACTTTATGAAGCACCCAGTGATTAAGTAACCTGCCCAAACCAGATCTCTGACTCTGAGGCTGTAACCACACTGCCTGCTTTGTGCAGAGGAGAATCACAAGGATAGGGAAGAGGACAGGATTTGTGTCAGCTCACATACACTGAGGGTAATACTGTCCAGGAGCAGAGACAAACTCTGCATTGAAGTCTTCTTGCTGGGTGGTGCATGCATGTGCGCACATGCGAGTGCAGGTAAGACAAATAAATGGGGGAAAGAAGCATAAGTTCTGTGATGGATCAATGCTCCTTGAATCCCTGAGCACAGCGAGCTAGCCCCCATGGACACCTCTGCCTTACATACCCATCACTGTAAGCTGCTGCAGCGGCTGCAGCGGCTGTGGCTGCTGTTGCAGTAGCAGGCTGTGCATATCTGTAGGCTGCGTATCCACCCTGCAGGAGAGAAGAGAACTGACTTTACAGATACCTGTCCACCCATGCAGAGCATAAAAAAAAACAAAACTAAAAAAAAGTCACACACATCACAAGGAGAGGAAGTGTTTCAAACTGCATCAGCTCCCATGTCATGTCTATTGCAAGCATCATCCATTAACTCATGTGTATTGCTTTCCTTAGAGGGACCAGGGACGCCCTTCCATTATTCTCTTTAGCAAAAGAAATACACTAAAGGGAGACAGAGCATTGTTACAACCCTACAGAAAACGCAGTTTGGCACGGAGGAAATGGAAAGACCCAGAATCTTGCATGCAAGGTAATTTTTATGGCCCCTTCCTGTTAAGGAGGGGAAATCAGAGGTGGACACTTGCTGTGAAGTATTTTAGAAAGGGGACCATTCAGAAAAGTTCCTACTTCTTTTCTTTTTTATCCTCTCTCTTTTACAGCCAGGAAAACCCAAAGTGCTAGAATTTAATTGGGTCCACATGTGCAAAAGTATCAATAGCTAGAGAAGGCGAAAAGCAATCAGGAAAAGATGGTCAGAGAAGACAGTCCCTGGTGGTTTCAGGGCTGTCAACAAGCAGACCAATATTGAGGCCAACCAGACTGTTCTCCCCTCTTTTCCACACAAGAAAGAAACAGATCACGGGAAATTATGCCAGAGCAGTCTGTTCTGCTGCTGTATTTCTGCCCATGCTACGCACCTGTAGCAAAGGTGATCAGAGGCAGTTACTAAAAATGTATGTAACAGCTGTGTTGGCAAAATGTGAATTCTGACTCAGAGAAGACCTGTGAGTCTCCTCCTGGAACTCCCACAAGGAGCTCTTGGGTCAGAGCAAGGCCTGCAGTACTGGAAGACCAAGGCCAGCCACCTTTCAGGCCAGGGACAAATGTGGCATAGCAGGCAGCAAAGGGGGCTCTGAAGTTCTTTATTTTTGAACACTTTTTTTTTTTTTTTTTAAACTTGGGGGTGAAGGCTTGGTAAATGAACCATAGTTCTGACTTTCTAGAAACACCATGAGTGATAAAAAAATCGGAAAATTCCAGATTGCTTCTGCCTTTTTTTTTCTTTTCCTTCCAATTGACATTTCAAGGTTTGAAGGAACAGAAGGCAGAGTTATGCTCTTCACCTCCAGAATCAGCTCAACATACCCCTACCACTTCTTCCCTATATATCTTTTGCATACATGTAACTAAGACTACAAGATCAGCTCCACTACAGAACCGTGTCTTTGCTCAACGCTGCTCAATTTGGACCTGGGCAGCTTTTAAATTAGAAGTAATGATTTTAAATTAATATTGGTTTCTCTTGTGTGGCCTGCATTAGCCCTGTGGCCAACGTGCTATCCAAAACATATCCAAATTTGCAGACCCTTTCCTATTCCAGAAAAAAGGGACTTGCAGCGTCTTCAATCCTCTAGTTAACAGGAGAAAAAGCAACACAAATCCACCCCTGTGAAACATCACCACTCAGCCTGGAAAAGATGTCATGTTACAGTTTAGCCCTTTTAATCTCACCTGGCTATTTCAAATCCTGCATTCTGGATTGATGGTTTGAGGATGTTTAGCTTGGTTTTGCCATGCTATCATTGCATGTAAAACATGCACCATTTCACCATGTAAAACATGATAGAGGCAAGTAGAATGATGTGCAGCCTTAATCCAAATCAAATCTTCATTAACCTCACCAAATTAAGACCAAACTTTGTCCCAATGCCATCGTAGTATTCCCCTTAGGCTATGAGCTTCCTGAACCCTTGGTCTGTCACTTGGGCACAGTGCAGGAGGCATTTTCTCCAGGCACTACCCTCTGTGGGGCAGCTGGCCTCAGCAATGTACCCTTGATTCCCACTCTGCCCCACACTTCCACACTTGCCAGTCATATTTCAGACCAGAAGCTGCTTCAAACATGCCTGGCACATACTCTGAACATGAGAGCATGATGCAGTTTGAAACCAAAAATGCTTATCATATAACTCTCTTTTAATTCATGTCTCTCATAAAGGAAAACAGAACAGAACCAAAACAAAACAAAACAAAACAAAACAACAGAAATAAAGAAGAAGAAAAGAAGGGTTGGAATCAGGTGTGGGAGGGGGAATGGAGTAACATTTATTAATCAAAATTAAAAACTAAGCATGCTGACATCTGGAGCTAGAACAACCAGCAAAGTCACCACGTTCAGACTCATATTGGCTAGTTCTATCCATCCCAGCATTCTCTTGGGACAGCAGTTCGCCCTAGGCTCTACCACAAGCTCAGTGAAGTACACAGCCTCAAGTACTAGAGCGTGCAGCCACAACAACCTGCTATTACGGAAACAGTCAGTCACCACTGGAGTTAACATTCCAACCTTAATGACTCCCACAGCACCCCGCCCTCACCCCCCAGAATGGCTCCCACCCTAGCCCTGTCCCACACCACAATGTTAATAATTATAACAAGCAATAACCCATCTGTTATATCAGAGAAGGGAACAGAGACTCCACTGAGAGATTTAGAGCGGGATGTTAACATTTCTTCAGTCAACTGCACAACAACACAAAAAAAAGAAAAAAAGAAAAAAAAAAGAAAAAAAGGAGAAATAATTCATTGGAGAAATGAAGTTAAGAAATAGCTGACGTGTATTGCTTTTTAACCATGCACTGATGCAAAATTGAAGCTACTGGTTATTTAAAAAAGGAAAATCAAAAAAAAACCACCTCAGGATAGAGGTACACAGGTACAAGCAGACCTGCTCATTTGAAAGCAATCTGCAAAGTCTACTTATGTGTACTCCAAATAAAACCAAAAATGGGGATCATAAATGGCCATGGTGCATTCCTATCATAGGAGCAATGAGTGTGGACAGCTGGGAGATTTCTGAGACGGGGATGTATTTAGCATGACCAGTGGGTCCAAATACACCAAAATAGGATGAAGGAAAGAGGAAGAACTGCTGCAACTATACTTTGTTTTTTCATAAATCCTTTCACCAAGCTCTGAGACTGTACAGAGCAGACCCTGCACAAAGCAGACGCTGTACAGGTTGCCTTACCCAGCTGATGCTCCTATTCTCCATAACCCAGGATCCACCTATATAATTCAATAAATGCATCTAAAGCCTGTTCAGCTTGTCCAATGCACCAGATGTTTTCTCCTGCTATTCCTGTTCACACAAAACTTGTAACTGATATGCAGAGCTCATCTGCAAGCTCAGCTGCAGGGTCCTACGACCCCTAATGATTTCTGGTGCCACCCACTTCAGGTACTCCAGTAAATATAAATTATAACAGCATACAGCATCTGCAACCACAGCAACAAAGAGGAAAAATGTGTTTCCAGATGAAAGAAATAATTATTAAAAAGGAAAAAAAAAGAAAAAAGAAAAAAAGAGGAAAAAAAAAAGGCCCTTGCCAGTTTCAACACATTCCTTCACTGCCACAGCCAAACTGCAACAGAAGAAACCACTGAGTGGCATAATGCCTGAAACTCAGGACAGCCATGCAAACTCTCACTCCACCTATTTGATTCCACAGGGACAAGTTACCCATACAGGTTCAGTTTTTAAAAATCTTTAGTCTCATCTCAAAAGAAGTAAGTGTGGCTGACCTTCTTGTGAAGGTGTTATGTCACAGATGTTTCTATCAATGGGACAGTTTAATTACTGCCTCCATAAGGAAATGGGAACTAGTGGGAAGGTTTATGCATTTTTACTGGGCATTAGAAATAACCAAAAGGACTGTGTAAATCAAGAGCAGCCTTTTTTGGTATAGGCTTTTGGATTGTCTGGGGAGCATGTGAGAGAAATTAACATCAGCCTAAATGCTGCTTATCTTGATTCAAGTTCTCTTTCTTAGTCTATCCAGCCTTCCAGTCATGCTGGGGCTATGCTGGATCCCTTTCCCTGTGTAGTGCTTGAGCCTACAGACCTGAGGTGTCAAACAGCTCTATTACTTGGGTATGAACAAAAGCCCAAATTTAAAATTACTCTTCTGTGATGTTACTGTCCTTGGCTCATCAACTAAACTGTATTTTATTTTAAATTCCTTCTTTAACATTAGATGGCAGTTTTTTCAGTATTATCTTATATTTTCTGAAATAAGACAAACATGGAAAAACAACATATACAGAAAGCTGCAATCCTGACTAAAGCAGCATTCCAATTACTGAGTGTGTTAATGAAAATAAATAAGCATTTTATGCAGTTCAGCTCAAGTACATCTTCTCCTCCACTCTTCAAGTCCGTATCAGGTGATCAATCCAATGAGAGCAAGAGGAAATCCAAAACTACAGCTTACTATGCCAGTGTGGTATAAACCTCCCTTTTCTTATCCCCCTCCTGCCTTAGAAGGGCACACAAAGTATGTCACTGCCCTCTTTACTCCAAAGAGTCTTTCTGCCTCCAGGACACAAGTGTGTCCATAACCCCAGAGAAATGTGTAACTCATGGTACCAGTTAGGTACATTTTACTGCTTGCCAGGTTTAGGCAGCGAGCCCAATTTTAGGATTTGTCATCTCTCAGATGTGTCTTCTCCACCCCTATACTTCCATATAACAGAAGTTAAGAAGCAGAAAGGGGTAGAACCGCTTCTGGTATTTCTGTATTAGAAGGGTGGCATACCTGCACCAGGAATGAGCATGAATGAATTAGAAGAGGTGACAGGACAACGGTGTCCATTGCAGCAGGTGCTTCTACATGATAATGGGACAAGCATGACCTCGTTAACCCTTCCACTGAATTAAAGTTTTGTTGGTTTTTTTTGTTTGTTTTTGTTTGTTTGTTTTTTTTTTATTTTGAGTGAAATGCCACTTAGTATGAAATCTGGATACATGCCACCCTGCTACAGCAGGGGCTTGGCTCACACGTGAGTCTGTGCTGCTCTAAAAAAGCCTCTGTTCCCATCTCTAATGTGGTGCTGGAATGGTTAGTATAATTCAGTTTTTTCCACTGCAATCCACAATCTGATTGGTTGGCAGGTCACACTGGCACTCCTACCTGAGGTATTTTAGCGCTAATGATTGGTTCCTGTAAGACTATTCTATAACAGAACACAGGAAGAGCAGTTCAAAAAAACACAGCTGTGGAAAGAAACAATCATACAAACAGCCCACAGCGGGGCTCACCAGCCTTTTCTTTCCAGTGGATGCAAGCACGCTTTTCACAGGCAGGAGCAGTCTTCGCACGATGGGTTTGTTTGGGTTTCCCCCCCGCCACCCAGATTGACCCCATTGTAGAAGAAAGATAACCTTTCTTATGATCCGAAATGAAGCCCTCTGCATCCTGGGGCAGGTTGTTTTATCAATTCAGGTGTCTTGCCAGAGTGGGATGCATCCAACAACAGATGGAATGCCTTCTTCACAGAAGAAATGGCTAGCAGGATGGTTGCCCCAGGAAAGAAAAAAGGAGTGAGGAAAAGGAGGAGGAGGAAAATGAGAAATCGATGCATAGCATATATGCAGAAAAGGCAGCCCAAACTTGGGACACTTCCCT
Source organism: Cyanoderma ruficeps (assembly GCA_008694505.1). NCBI lineage: Eukaryota > Metazoa > Chordata > Aves > Passeriformes > Timaliidae > Cyanoderma > Cyanoderma ruficeps. Next base: position 11,858,921 of record VZDJ01000426.1, read on the forward strand.
TTCATCTAGCCTACCATTAATCAGTTCCTGACAGCTCAGCTCCTTTCCATAAACATATGGACTCAGAAGTCTCAAGAGAACCTCGATATAACTTTCCCCCAGTCCTAACTAAAGTATCCCTTGCCATACTTTCCAGAATCTGGATAAGCCTATCATAGCAACCAGAGGGATGGAAGCACTGCAGTGAAAAGTACAACAAATCAATCCACCTGTGCCAAGCAAATTGTCTGGAAGGGCAACTTCAATTTTGGATAATGATAACTTTTCCTGAGCTCCACTGGAGGGCTCTGGCCAGCAATAACACAGGAAAAAACACCACCATCTATTTTGATGTAGTCCTCTCTTTTATCATCCTGCTTTCTGATAGTGACACCAATGCCACCAACAACAAAGTCATCAGAAATCCACCTAATGGTTCTAACCTGATTGGGGGGCTTGGCTTTATGTTACATGGCATGGTGGTAAGGCTCTGCAGCACCAAGTGGTTATGGGAGTTCATCACTGCTGAAGCTTCTGTCCTTACATGTTAAATAAGCCTCTCCTCCCCAACAAAAGCTCTGAAGGACCTTTCTCAAAAGAAATAGGGCGTAACCCTGGCCAGTCTTCCCTTTCAACATGGCAGCCTTTTAGATGCCACACTGTGGGAAGAGGCACTAAGCACCACACATTTTCTTGGTTACTTGCCATAGCAAAGTCAGTAAAGGTGGTGTTTTAGAAGTGAGGGAGGAAAATGCAGAACCTTCTGTAGTCCTTGACACAGCTTTATAAAGAAACACTTGACTAGGCAGATCAATCTTTAAAGGACTGCACACATGATAGTGTATGGAAGAGTGAAGAAATGCACGCAGTTCTCTCTGTCTCCAAGAGCACATCTTCCAACTGCTGTACCTGGGCTGGAAAAAGCACCTGTCCAGAACTTGATCCTCCATCTAAGTCAACAAAATCCAAAAGCTAGTTCCATCCATTATCCTGAGTCTAATCCCAGGGTCCTCTTTACAAATGTCAAGAATAGCACCTTCAAAGGAGAGGGAATGTGAAATTCATGCTGATAATTGTGCCACTATCCAAACTATATAAAACTCCCCCACTCCAGAGAGCTATGAGTTACAATGCCACAATTGGGAACTCTGATAAAGCCAGGCAGGCCACAAGTTGCAGTGGCAGTTGTGGCCCTGAACATTTTTGCTCTGAAAGGCAAGTTCCTACCATATTCTTGCTCTGCAATAGCTTTCCCTTGGAGAGGAAAGCACTTTTCTCACTGGCCACTTCAAATAACTCCATCCACAAGCCACCTATGTACACACAGACATCCCTGGAGATTTGCAATACAGATTGACTGTAGGTAGGACAAAGACAATGACAGGACAGTCTCCCGTGGTATCATAGCTAACTCCCAAACAGGAGGAGGCCGCTGACTCTTGTAACTGAACATCTCCACATATTTGTACCTTACAATTCCCTGAAGAGGTGAAAGAATCTAGCCTATTTAGATGCCATTCCTACCAGCAAAATGAGATGTCAGTTTTCACTCTAGCATCTCAGCATTTTTAAACAGTCCCAGTGTCTTCCCCAAAGGGATAATCTCCACATCCCAGTGGCACATGAACATTTTAAAACATACAACTTGTTCATTGTAGTGTGGGCTGCACAAATCAAACCTGAAAGGGCCCCAAGAGGGAAAAGAAAGGGAAGGGAAGAGGGGGAGAAGGAAAGGGAAGGTCTGAGGCTAAACCAGTCCTGTTATTTTTATATCCAAATTATGTAAATAAGAGAAGTGTTGAGAGAAATTTTAATTTGCTAATCATCTCTCAGATTGATTAGTACCAGTGTGCATGTGGGGGACAGGACACCCAATAAACTGACCCTGGCAATGATCAGGAAACCCAAAGGCTTAGGTCTTGCACCCAGGGGCAAGCGCAGTGACAGAGAAGCATGCTTGCATTCCTAAATATATAAATATATATATCCACAAGGAAGAAGAAAATTAAAGTAAATGATATTTAAAAAACCAAAGCAAACCAAACGAACAAACCAAAAGAAAAACAAAAGAAAACAAAAAAAGGCTGGCTTGTCAGGGATTGGGGAAAAGAAGGCTCCGGTGTGTGTACTTACATAGAGGTCAGCACCGTAAAATCCGTCCTGGTAAACCACACTGCAGAAAATCCACACAAAAACAAAAAAACAAAACAAAACAAAAAAAAAAACGAACACCAAAAAAAAAAACCAAACAAAAAACAAAAGAACAGAAAACACATTCCGGTTATTGAGGACGGCAGCATGCACATGCATTTTACACAGGCAGGTGATGTATGAATCCACAACCTGGGCTTTTGGCAGGAGCAAATCAGCAAGAGAATGTGTGTGCGCTCGCACGGCTCCAAGTCATCTTCCATGGCATGCAAAGGGGGAAGGGGTGGGCAGAGGGGGAGACAGTATGCAAAGGAAAGAGGGAGGGGAACCACCATCTTGTACAGTAAATATTCACTCAAAAAATCTGACATCCTGAAGAGAGAAACAAGGGTTTAGAAACCTCCACTCTGGTTATTCTCATGGAATGATTTTAGTTACCCCCTAAAACACATGGAAACATTGGCTTCATGAAGTGGGCTTGTGAAATTGAGGAGCCCCTCACAGAAGGCATCCCACAGAGGCTGGAGTCACCTATGTCAGGAAGTGTGGTTCAGAGACTTGTGCCTGATTACATTTTTCAGGCTTCACAGGGCTGCATGACTTTTGTTTCTGACATCCATACATCACCTGCTTTTACCCTGCACATTAGACATGCGATAAGATTTGGCTGATCACACGAGCATGCAAAGTATTATTATTCAGCATCTTAAAGAACCGATGCAACACCTCAGGAAAACAAGTCAATCAATTCTGATCAAAGTAAACACAGAGAAATGTAATTGAAAAGAAAAAACCAAAAATACCCACAATGCATTGCTTTCACAAGCAGAGATAATGAGCTAAAAAGGTTAGGTGACTGGTTCAAGATCTGAAAATTGAAAGGTGCAGTGGGAGTCCCTGGTAGTAATGACTTATTCCACAGCGGAGAGGAGCAACTGGAAGGGTTTCCATGGGATGGTGCTTTTTTCTGCTTTAGGCCATAGTTTTGTTTCTCTCAGAACTTCAAGCACAAAAACTGTTAAACAGAGCCTGGGGTTCCCAAATAGCTGCTCTTACTAGAGCATTCACTAGCATTAGACTACACAGCTCACACTGGGGACAGGGGTTGGGGAAGGATGAGGAAGGAAGAGAGGAGATGCCCCCCACCCATTTGAGTTCAGCATGTGCTTCACATACTGAGGAATTTCCTCCAGCATTGTCCTCTGAAGAGCTCCACACAAACTCGCTCAAGGCTTTAAAAAGCATTAACCCCACCATCTGCGATGTTCATGGATCTGATGTGCATGACTTACCCATAGCATTAAGGAAAAAGAAGTTATGGTACACTAGCTATTCTTTTGATTTTTTTTTCCTCATCAGATGGAATGTGAAATGCTGCCAAGAGCCTGCCACCCTCAGACACCCACCTATTGTAAGGCACACACACACAAAAAAAAGCCCAGCAGATCTTGCCAAAATTCTGCATGCTATTACTAAAAAAATAAAACAAAATAGAAAATAAAATCTTGCAGTGTTAGCTACTGCTTGAATAATTTAGTCTTGCTGCCTTCCCCGGGAAAAGTACACTCCATTCCCAATGGACAAAGTTACTGTAGTCTCCAAGAGCGCTGGGAGCAGGTATGAAGATAGAGACCCTTGTTAGAGGAAGAAGGGAGCCACTTCAGCAGGGAGAAGCAGGCCATAAGATCATGTTTGTTGAAGCTAAATTTTTACAACCACATAACAAAGAGTTTGGCTCCTGGGGCAGTGACTTACATTGCTGGGTTCTCTATCTAGGACCAGGAGTGTTTTAGCAGTGATACTCCACCTGCTCCTGCAGGAAAGGCAAACGCATGACAGAGGAAGTGACTTGGTTTATGAACAGGTTAGCAGTTTTAACAGTTATTCCAAACACAATCAGTTGGATGAACATAAGCATTACCACATTGGATCAGGCCACTATTTCTGTCAGCAAGGGATGCTAGCATGAGCTCTTCAGAGAAAACTGCAAGGAACACTAATAACAGGTAAGACTTCCTGGATCCAAACACCCAAACACACATGAATCCTCCATCTCCTTTAAAGGATTTGACTAACATCAATTTCCAGGGCTGAAATTCAGCAAGATTTATGTGGTAGAATATCTATATTTGTGATTCTTAATGCAAGCAAAAACTGACATTCCATTCAAAGAATTCCTTCATCTGAAAACCACATTCCAGTTATGTAGCTTGCCCAGAAGTATAAAACAGTCTGGCAGCCAGTCAAATCTGGGTGCAATCTGCAAAAAGCTTACTAGCTGAGCTAAAACACATGCAAGGGAAAAAGAAATAGGCTGGTTTTGTAAAGTAGCCAGCATATCATTTAGGTGTACCAACAGCTGACTGTGTTGTAAAAGGAATGAAAAAAAGATCCTTCAAAACTCTCTGCTGCCCAGTATCTAGTCTTCTCTCTACTTGGGCTTCAAATCAGTGAATCTCGTATATATTTACACTCCTATACTAAATTATTCTTTACTATGGCAAGTCTATTCCTCATATAGTTACTTAATGACCATGCACAAGTCAATGACTAACCTACAGGTTGAGAAATAAAATTTATCAAGCTTATATAGCTTTGAGAGTGTTACAGTAGGTGAGTTTTTTTCAGACTGTCTAGATTCTTACAGCTTTTGGTCTGAGGTGTTATTTGTTAGAATGCTCATTTAAAAAGCGTGGCTGCTACGAATCAGGGCAATATTACAGTACAGTTTTCACTCGTGCTATATATCAGAGGTTATAATGCCTCCTTACTTCTACCAAGTGGTACCTCAGTTAGTATCTCAGAAGGTTGCATTAGTATTCAAAGTCAGGTTTAGGTGACTATCTTACATCGCCTCAAACAGTCTAAGCAACTGCTCTCTGAGGTATCAAAAACCTCCTCTGGGTAAACACTCTTGCACCTTCCTCTGGTTTAGCACTTGACACTGTCAAAACTTATTCTAACCTGGATGGTGCTCAGGTCTGATCCAGTATGGCAATACCAATGAGCTTTTATTAATCTATATTCTGTATTTTTAAAATTCTGCTAAGCTCTCAAAGTTTTGTAACTTAGAACTCAAACACCACTGAGGTTTGTGAAAACCAATTCCTTCTATCAGGTTTGAGTTAACCTGCAGCTTACTTTACTGTCTTCTTCCACATTACTCACTATGTCTTGGTCACTCATGCTGCTGACTGATTTTATGGTGTCATCTTTCCACTGGCCAGGAAGAAAGTAATCGATGGAGGGCAAGGTGTCAGGAACATACGCCTGTCCCTGACCCCATGGAGATCAACAGTGCCCACATGCAGTGGTGGCTGTCCTACAGGTTACTGCAACATGGAATTGAACAGCACATGTTGTATTATTCCACTAGGAATCAAATTCATTCTACAAAGTATCTTCAAAGTATCTTGCAGAGACTCAGACTATGATGACAAAAAACACCAGTAGTAGTTAATTACATCCTAGTGCTTGGGACTAGGGACAGTTCTGGGCCTCTGTGAATCTGCCTTGTTTACTGGTGCCTTGTAAATATTTACTAGGTAGTATGCTGCCCATAAAGATATGGGATCAGTCAGCAGGGTCAGAAAAATTCAGCGTAATACCAGTAAACACAGACATGAGATGGTATTATGGGACTCTACTGGCCAACATTTCAAATGAAAATAAACCTTTTACATGGGACTCAGGCGGATTTACATCAAAGACAAGGCCCTCCCAGTGCCCCACTCCTGACAGTCTCTGGCTAGGAATGCTTTAGCTGTTACTCCTAAGGATGAAAAGCACATTCCCCTTCCCTAGTGCAAATATTTCATATTCTGGTAGATGGCAGCACTTAGCTCAGCTTTGCTGCTTTGTTTCACTGTGGAGCACTCCCCAATAAAATTGGACTGTTCCATTTTTAGAGCAATAGACAGACAAGTTGCAGGTCTGGTTAGAGGATACAGAATGTAAACTAGGAGTGGTGGCAAAAAAGTGGATTTGAAAACCCAGAAGAAACACTGTTCAGAAGACCAATGTTTAGACAAGAGGTTTCATTTAAAGTCTTCTGGTGAATTAAATACAAACATTGGCAAAACTGCCAAAGAGCAAAGCTAGACAGATACATGACCACTGCAGCTTGCTTCCTGGAGCTCCACTTTAAATATCAAACTAGACTCTAAAAGGCTCACAGTAGCTCTCATCACTTAATCTGCTACACAAGGTATTGTGAGCTTATACACCATATATCAGGCCACCTCCCTGCACTGAAGTGTATGGATTCCACTTTCCTTTTAAATAAAAGATTTATGATTTTTTTTTCTTCCCTTTTGGGCCTAGTGTAAAGGAAAAGAAGGGTCAGTCCACATCTCTGTGCTGGAGGATTCATTCCTACTCTTGTTCCTTCTGAGAACATTGCCTGGAGAATATGGCAAGTAGAACTCCAGAGACAATATGATTAAAGCATCCTCAAAATCAGAAAGAAAACAAACAAAAAAACCAGTTTGGAAGATATTTGCTGATTTATCTGTCATTCCATCACATTTAAACAAACCAAAAAAAAAACCCAAAAAACCCAAAACAAAACTCACATACCTAGTTCCCTCCTAGTTCCCTTTTAAACAGTGGAATGCTCCTTTGTAACAGCATTTTTTGCACTGCATTACTAGTGAAAATCTCAGGGCAAAGAATGCTAAGGCCACACATCTGCCACTGCTTCACTGCATTATCGTTCTCTCTACATCCCAAACACTCCCAGCTTTAAATTAATGGACTTGATTGATCTTTGTTTTAAACCTTTTTAAACCGTCTCCAACAAAGAAAGCAAATCCATTGTGGGTAACTGGCTCTTCTGTGTCCTACTGCCAGATGGTGAGGCATGAAGGTAATGGATAATATTCCTCATTCCTGAATATGGAAACACAAATGGAGTGCAAAGAGCAGAACCTTTTCAGGAATTTTAGATCTTCTCTTTGTGTCCTTCTCAGCAGCACTGTAACATCTTGCGTCAATGGATGACAAATACCATATACAGACAAATTGAGAAATTATGAGAAGGAACCCATCAGCACTTTAAGCTGTTGCAAGTACTGAAAATTGTTTCAGTCAAGAACTTAACACAGAAAAATTTAGATTTGCCCCCACTGGATGCCATCATGTGCAGAATGCTCTGGCACTAGCAAGATTTTAACTCTCACCATCCAGACAATTTTAGGGTTTTTTTGTTAACTGATTAGCTATTTGACACAGCTGTGCAGAGCACTCTGCTCTTGTGACCAGTGCTTACCCTGGGTAGGCAGGGATGGCTGTGGGAGGTACTGCCCGCACTGCCCCATACACTGTCCTTCCTCGGCCCCTCAGATGGGCGCCCCGAAATGCGGCGGCTGTGGTGGCTGCAGTTGGATAGGGGAAGCCTGGAACTGTAAAGATAGACAAGGTGGAAGGTGAAAAGGATACAAGCTCCAACCCAGAGAACAACCACCTGCTTCAAACAAAGTGACACAACAGCTCCATAGCGGTGGGACATGTGGCATCAATCCTGCAGAGGGACATGCTTATAACTCAGCAAGCATCCCATACATACTTCTGCTACACCATGGCCTTTGGGGAGAGAAGGGCTGCAGAGAGGCTTGGCATGCAAGAGGTTAATGTTTTGCATGCCTTACCCACCCCAGAAAGGCCTCAAATCCCCCCACCTTTTGACACCACCATGCAGTCTGGTTAGAATCTGAGAAGCACAGGGAGTTACTATCAATACAGCACACAGTTCTTCCAAAACTTCAGAGGCTCTTTAAAATAATTTGTCAAGAGGCCCTTAAAGTCAACCAACTTACATCAGTCTCTTCCCTCCTTTCCCCTCCCACTCTTTGCCACCCAATCCTCTGTATGTTCATTTTAAAGCCTGAAAGACAAGATAGCCCATATAACAGCAGCAGCGATTTCCCATAAAGTGCCAGTTTACTGAGAGCCCACCTTCATTTAACAAGTGTGACCAATAACTGGCACCACATATAGCAATGCCTCCATTATTATGCTTTAAACTGAAGTAAACTGGCTCGCGATGAAACTTTGTAAAACCTCAGAGGCATCTGCAAACCTGTCATAAACAGATACTGAGAGGGAACAAGTCCCAGGGCACAGACCCAACCCAGCATGCATCCAGGTGCATGCCACTAGGGGCCCTGCAGACTCGCAGTTTAGCAGCTTGTATAATATGTACTTTAGGGATTTGTCCATTTGGTTTCTTCAATTTCAAAACGGGGAGGGGAGCAAGGAAATAACCTATTCCTCACACACACACCCTCCCCTTGTTCTGCAGCCTCCTGGACACTCAGAAGGACCCATTCAGCTGTACAGCAAGACGCTGCAGATGAACAAGTTACAGCAACTGCACACTATACTTTGGCTCAAGGTAAACTCATTTCCAGTGAGACCCATCCTTTCAAGTATATATTATACAAACTGGAGAGAAGAAGGGCAACAGGTCATCATTAACTCAAGCACAGTAACAATACAGGGGCCATCAGGGGCTACTTACTGATTAAAGGAATGTAAGTGTTAATACCCCCCCTTCCTGACAGGGGCACTGCGGCTTCATTGCCCAGCGAGACATCTGCTTGAAAGCTGGATGCTAATTCAATTTTAAAAAGAATAAAAAACAAAAACAAAACTGTAAAAAGGTTATAAAGAAACGGCAGATTAAGAACACAAACAAACACCACTGCAGTTAAATGGCAGAAGTGGAAGTGTCTACTTCAGCTCTACCTGCATATAACTCAGGGCCGTACACCGCTCCAACCACAGGACTCAACTTCCAACCTGAAACAACAAAGACTGCAGTGAATGCCAAAATCTACACCAAGAGAAGGAACGGGCAGCGTGGGTAGGGGGAATGGTCTCTTGCATGCGCCCCAGCTTCACATGCACAGCTCCTTCCAATTTCTGCTTCGCCTCAATCCCCCTTGGTGTAGATGGAGGCCAACTGCCTTTTCCTAAGGTCAAGCACTAGGTCCAGGTTGCTGTATCAGAGGGAACCGCAAAATATCAGCTGATCCGCAGTGGGCACAGGCATTGCTGTGGGAATGCCAACTACCTTACATGCATATTTGCCATGAGCACCATGCAACCTGGCATTCCCTGCAGAAGCCTTGCTGCCAGCTCCTCCTTACTTTCACTGGGAACACTGCAGATCCAAGCTCTCCCTAAAGCCACCGGCCCAGACTGTCATCTCAGGCAAGTCAATTTATAGCCTTGAATTCCCAAAACACCCTTCTGTCTAGTCTGCTAGAGATTTGCTAAAAAGCAAGTGTCTGAATTTCCTCATTAACTGCATTACGCAACTATAGATCATAAAACCAAATCATTCTATTCATCTCACACTTTCTCCTCACTGTTATTTTAGTATTTCTTGCCTTCTTTATGCTGCTTTTCAGGTGAAGCCTTCACAGAGAAATGATTTCAATATAATCTGGATAATTGGCAAGAACTGCAAATCATCAAGATAAAACCTACAAGAGAGTAGGGCTTAAAGAAGCAGGGGTATGAGCTGGTACATATTTTCAGTCACATCTAGAAACCTATCTGTCTTTTCCCCCTCTATCTCTCTAATGGGGGAGAAAAGAGGTATAAAGCCAACAATGTGATCTGGGTTGGCTTCCACAAAGCATTCCTTTCAGGAAAGATCTCAGCTGTTCAGCTAGCAACCACAGAGGCACTTTCACTTAAATAAATCCATATGCTTCCTCTGTCTTGGAGCCCTGGTGCACTTGCTGAACTTTTAACACCTCTAACCACTCTAGAAGCCGTATGAACAACCCTGTGAATTGCAGCCCATCAACACCACCCCTTCACCTGCTGGCAGAGTATGAATGACAGAATCTGTGCAGGTTCTCTCTGCAAGTACAGGAACACTGCTGCTGCACTCCTCACCTTGATGGCAAAATACTCCAGTGGTGGCAACAAGAGGACTATCAACTCTCAAATTCAGTAACAGTTGTACAATCATACTTGCCAGTACACCTTAAGCCTGGTCTAATACTAAATTCCTTTGCATAGCTTTAAAGCTGGCTTTAAACTGCTGGCTGCAAAAGCGAAGTATTCTTGTACATTATCACTTTCACAAGTAGGCCAAATTTTGTTACCCAACAGTCACATGCACGACATTTTATGCCCTTGTTTTCAGGACAATATACCATGGATACATTGCCTTTTGCTACACAAGCTCCTAGCTCCTTCCAGGTACTGTGACCCAGAGTCCCAGGCCTTTTGCTTGGCCCTGTTTCCCCAGTTCTGTGCCCAAAGTAAGATTTACTTGCAGGGGACCACTCAGTAAGTTAGCAGCAGAGCAACATAGAAAATTTTTATCTGCTGAGTTTGGAGTCTGAAATCAAAACAGAATCTCACACTAGCAACTACCTGTATACAGCTTCCTGCCTTGATGGAACTGTTTGGGAACATTTTCACACCAAAAAGAACTTTGCTGCCTGTTTCAGGACAAAGACTCAGATTCAAAATCCTTTCCAAAGCAGAATTCAGTTCTGCTGGGAGAATGTCCTTTTCATACTATATATGCCCATGAACTAAAATGACTGCACAGAGAACCACCAAGATATCCCAATGAAACAGGATTCTTCATTACCAAACAACTTGGTCTTTCTCTGTTTAGGTTCACTGGAAAATTACTTAAAACAGGCACAGTCTGAAACAGAAAGCAAGCAAACAAGCAGCTCAAAGGCTCTGTTTTGATGGTTGCTTGGGAACAGCTGTCCTCTTACAGATAGAACCTAAACTGAGCTATCTTAAGTTATTAAGCTAATTACACATCTTAAGTTATGTTTCTGCATTCATATTTAGGTATCTACGTGATGGCAGTGAGACACAGGAGTACTGCACATCCCACCATACAGAACCAGCCGGCAGTAGTAGGGCAGGCAACCCACTGGTCTGTGGCACCTTTACCCATCTTGACCACATTGGGCATGTCGCTACTACTCTCTGTCCCCACTTCTCCATCTGGAAAATGGTATTCCTCCACAAACACTTTAGGGTTATACTGAAAGGTATAATGATACAAATTACAGTTTGTGGGGTTTTATTGGTTTATTTTGGTCCTGAGAGGTCATGATTTTTCCTTTTGTCTTTCTTCAAAGGTTTCAGCTCATCATTAGTACAAACAGTCTCCCTTACCATTTGCATAAGGTGTGACCATCTTCTTATTGGTCATCACTCTCGCAGTGGCATTGTTAACCTAAAAGTAAGAAAGGGAAGGGGGAGGAGAGGGAAGGAGTACAGAACGTTAGGGAAAATGGTGAAAAACTCTCAGATACCACACACACACACACATACACACTATGCTTCTCTGAGCAAAAAAAAATCGAACAGCTAATTTTACATGAATGCAATCTTTAAATTACTTTTAACAGTTGCCATTTAATTATAAAATTTACAGCTAAATGTGGCATTTTAAAATTATGCATTAAACAAAAGGCCAACAAGAGTAAAGTGCAGACTGTCCACCACCCTGCCATCCCTAGGCACGGGATTATTTACAGCTCAGTGATCAAGAGGGCAAAACCCTAGATGCTTTGTCCAGGTTCTGTTCAAGAGGCAGGAATAATGTCTGCAGCCCAGGGCAGGGGAATCGAACCAGGTGATGCACAACCTGACTTGTTTCTCAAGCTCGCCACTGGAATTGGGACCCAGCAGGTCACTGGCAGGACACTTGGGTAATAAAAGGTAGCCTGGAGTCCCTCAGCATTAGATTTGAACTCCCAGGCCTGAGGAAATCTCTGGAACATCACCAACTGTTTAGATGATCTACATTCATTGATTTTCACCCATCATTTTCAGATCTTTTTCCAGATTATTTTTTCCTTGTCACAAATCTCATGGGACAAAAAGAATACATAGCAGCAGACCTGGATCATTTTTGGGTTTATTGCACCCTCCACCCTCTTTACAGAGCTCTGCATAGTTCAAGCGGTTTGACTGCTCAAGCAAGTGGGGTGTTACCGCAGAGATGGTGCTGATAAAGAAAAGATGGACTAGTTTGGAAGCCAAGTTACTGCAGCCCCGTGTCAGCCTCAAAGCTCTTGCAAGGAGGGTGAAGTCTTTACGTATCATCAATAATTTATCAAAACCCATGCCAAATGGGAATGGAGGCCAGGGTGAAAAAGAAAAAAAAATGGATACAAAAATAGAAGCTGCCTTGGGCCCTTGAGATGTATGGATGGTGGACATACACAGGGTGGGGAGTCCAGAGCTACATTTTACTCTTGTTTCAGACCCAAAACAATAGGAACATTACACATTTAAAAAAGAAAGAATGGGAAACAACAGTGATGAGACTGAGAGCATGCAGTTAAACACACACAGATTAAAAAAAGAAAGAAAAAAAACACACCACAATTGATTCAGAGGGTGGGGAAGGGAGGAATGAGGGGTAGGGTCTCACAGACAATCATTAGATGGAGCGAGTGCCTGAAATCAGCTGCTACAGCAAAGTGCAACACAAGCACTTAAAGGAAAAATTGCCAGAACCAATCAGAAACCACCAGTCAGCAAAGAGACCAACAGCTGCATTTAAGTCAGTAAAGAAATAAACTGGGGAGGGGGCAGAAAGAAAAAGAGAGAAAACAAACAGTAACAGCTACAAACAGGTCTCAGATAGAAAGAGCAGCAGAAAGAAGGGGCAGGAGAGAGAGAAGAGGAAATGGGTGCATTAATAAAAACCAGCCAAACTGGAGTTCAGTAACTCTGAGTAAGATGTGCAAGGGGAAATCACCATGAAGTCAGTAATCAAACAGCTCAGACTGCTACAAAACAATATGTACATCCAAAGTCCAGGCGGCATTACTCAACAGCATTGAAAATAAAAGGGGGAGAAGGGGAAGGAGGTGGGTGGGGACAACAAGTCAAATCACATTTTGTAGTGTTAATGTGAGATGGCAGATGGATTTTTTCTTTCTTAATTTTTTTTTGTAATTTTAAGAAAAATTTAAAAAAAAAAAGAAAAAGCTTCTTCTCTAGCACTTTTGTTTCACTTACCGCCAACTCGTACCATCGCCAGCATTGTGTATAGTTACCATGGAAAGAGTGAGTCAAGTGAAGGGCCCTAAACGCTAAACCATCGGAAAGGGAAATAAAAAAAACAAAACAAAACAGAAAAAAAAAAGGCAAAATATGCAGACATCTTACTCAAAAAGGCGGCTTTTTTGTTTCAATATTTGTACTTTTTGGTTTGTGTTTGGTTTGTTTTTTTTAAATAAAGAAGGAGAGAGGGATGATGCCAGTTAGCCTTCAACACAGTGGAACACCAAACTGGTCAACACCAGGCATGCCCAACATCTGGCCAGGATAGCCAGTCAACATTAACCCTTCCCTCCCCAGTGGCGAGAGCTAGCAAACTTTTAGGATTAGCTTTCACCAAACTTATTCTTGACCATGGGCAGATCAAGAAACCAGAAGTGTGTATAGGGTAGCCCACTTGGGGCTGCTGCCCCACATCCTCACCCCTCCCACAGGCATCATCTCACACTTGCATGGAGGAGAACTGGCCTCAGAGGAAAGAGAGGATACTGGCTGGCCCCCTGCTTTCTTTTCTGGACACAGAGTTAGAAGTTGGACAGTACTCTTTCAGTTAGTTTTGTTCAGGCCTGGTAACAGGAAATCGGAGCCTTGCAAACTGAAGCAAAGGAAAAATCAAGACAGCAGAAGGGCAAAAATTTGGAGTGGGTGGGAATAAAACTTAATAAAAGAAGAAAGAAAAGGAAAAAATACCCAAAACAACAATAAAAATATTCTGTAAAAGGTGTAAACTTCTATACATTTCAGTGCAGGGAGGTGAAGGACACAGACACAAACACACACGCACACACAAGACTAGGATCCAAATGTGAAATAAGTGAGGCAAGACACAAAAAGAAATCAAAAGAATAAATATAAAGAAGAAATTGAATTACTGAAGACATGCACCTCGATTTTACGGCCCTCTACCACGGTGCCGTGTAATTTCTCCCTGGCCCTGTCTGCATCAGCACTATTCTCGAAAGTTACGAACCCGAATCCCTGCATGCAGCGGGAGAAGGGGGGAAAACATGCACATCGTTATATATTGAAATACTGATCTCTAGGTAAATAGAGAAAAAATATCACAGTATGAAATTGACATCAGCACAACTTAGCAATAACCTCCTAGAGTCACATTGTTGGTTCATGCATGTTTCATAAATGAAAGAAATTAAAATCAATAAAAAAGAACTGTAATAATAAGAATAAGAGTAATTAAAAAAAAAAAAGAAAACATAAAAGCAATTGAGGCCAGACCAAAAAAGAAGTACAAAGTTACTCGAGACAATTTTTCATTTTTGTTTAAAAACACTAAACCCTGCTCTGATATCGGCAAGCTGGGCATACCCAAGTGGGGCTTCTCTCCCCTCTTAATGAATACGTAAATTTTGTAGGACCTTTGCCCACCCCAGACACAGTACAGGACATTGACACTGAGCAGCACTTTGTTCTCTTGAGAAACTGCTATGAAAGTGAGCAGCGATCTGAGTTCATGCATGGCACCAGGAATTCTGCAAAGCTTTGGACAAATCAAACACTGAACCTTGTTTTTCCCACCTGTAGATTTGAGACAATAATAATTACCTACCTTAGAACACAGTTGAGAGGAAAGGGCTCTTTGTAAAGCATCCCTTGCAAGCTCTTCAGGGCACAGCTCATGTCCACTCCTAAGCCTGTAACTTCCCCAATGATACATGGGGCCCTGAAAGTAAGCAGGGCTTCTAGGTGGCACCATAAAATAAGCATATTTAATGTGAAGATTTAGAGTATCACATACTGTAGTTCCAAAATATTCTTATCTCTGAGTACTGTGGTGGACTTGACTGTAAATCTAAACACCTAAATACTGATTCATTGGTCAAGGCAGGTATTGTATGATACTGCTGACCCTCTGCTACTTCTCCCTCCCACTCAGCTACCCATCTTACTCAGCTTTGTTCTGAGATGGCAACCTCTGCACTGTGGATAGCAACAAATCTCTGCCTAGTTAGACCATGAAACTTCCAGAAAAATTGACATGCCCTGCTCGGAGCAACCACAAAGGCTCAAGGATTACCAAGACGTCACTTTAGTTAGACTAATTCAGGTTTACCACATCCATGAAGGCATAAGCAACACACAAGCAACACAACAGCATCATATGCATGCTCATGCTGCTGCCAGCTCATGCAGTGGTGTAACATGACAGGGTAAGAGACCATGTTTCCTTCCACAGGAATGAGTGCACTGACATTAAGAGAGAGCCAACATGACAAAGTGAATTAGGATTTTAACTAGAAGCAAATGGCCTCTTATACAGACAACTGTGATGAGACAATCTTCATGCCATTAGAGAGAGTGGACCCAAACAAAAAACATTGTTGCATTCTGTTTTCAGGATATTCAACAACAGCAATAACCGGCAGCTGTGGCTTGAGATAAAGCAAATGCTGCTTTAATGTATAGAGAGTAATCTCCACTGGCTCCAGTACCCTCAGGAGCAGAACAACAAAGCTTACATTTGATGCAATGGAATGTTAATTGAAGAGTGAGGTGATGAGAGTGATCTACAGCTACGACTATCAGGGCAGGGGCATGCTAACCAGGCAACCTCCTTCATGCACCTTGGGGTCAGTATGTATTTGGACTGGACAGCCCAAAAAACAGATAGCATCTTGATTTCTAAGCACTGTTAGCAAGGAGACACAAGCAAACCATTATTCTTCAAGTGCTTTTTAAAGGTCTTTACAATACTAATCTTAAACAGACCAAGCTGTTCAAGCGACATGCTGGCCTTTATCATCCATAGCTAGGTTTCCAGCATAAAACAGCTACAAATTTGTTAAATGCATGGTGGTGGTTGTTGGTGTTTTGGGAGGGGGAGGTTTACTTTTTTTTTCTTCTCCCCTGAACAGCAATAATAAAGGACCTTAGCCAGTACTGCAATGCTGAGATCAACGAAAGTGCTCCTTTGGGCTCCAACCCAATAATCTAAAGCTTCAGATAATTTCATTTCTCCAGCTATAAATAAAGAGCTATATAAATAACAGACTGATGCCTTTTTCAGAACAGCATAGAAGTTCCCTGTTTAAATGAATTAAAATCAGAGCTACAAGACATAGGGGCTAATAAAACAGCCCAACTGCATATAACTCTCAAATATGTTGTAGAGAACCGAGGGGGGTGCAGGGGGGTGTAATAGCAAAGCTGATTATGAAGGAATAGGGTATTGTGCCTGCTTTAAAGAGCCCCTACAGAGAAAGGTAAGCCTGAGAAACAGCATAACACCTTTCCCTCTGGTTCTGTATAATGGGGAAAAAACATCCTTTAAAGGTTGGGGGAGGAGGGGAGGTAAGGACTGCAAGAGGAATCTCTATTTCCTTCTTCTCTTTCTGCATTAAAATTTCTGTTTGTTCTAGACAAGCCTGGGGAGACCGAATGAAATTTATGTCTTCAGTGATGATGTGAACTGAAAGCTTGAGTGCAGATGGAAAGTAATTTTTTAGACATTAATCTGTGCAGGCTAGAACTAAACTAAGACTATTTTAATTCACATCTGTTTGCAATTAGCAAAGTCCGTATGGGATTTTTAAAAACTACATTATCATTAAATATCTTTAAACTGAGTAGGAATTTTCAGTATTTTTATTAAGTTAACTCAAGGTAGCATACAATCCACATGCAGACTATATGAATATAATGAACAATGTGAATTAAACCAGAATTAATCTGAATCAGAACAACGTAACGAATTAACCATATTTTATTGACAGATCAGCCCTTAGCTTGTGCAACTATTTGTTGAGCACCATTTAAGGTCAATGCTAAATTAATGCTTTACACAGTTGTCTATGGCAGTTAGTATTTGTGTCCTCTTGGTTTGTCATATTAATGCATCTCTTGGACATTCAAATTCTCATCAGGAAATACAGGTGAGCCACACTTGCCATTTTTGTTTTTTCTAAGTTTAAAAACTAGCAATTAGATATATATACACAGACATTTTTGAAGTGGGAGAGAAAAAAGAACATACACATATTTTTTATTCCTTCTCACAGATGACCTGTAAAGAATAGGGATTAATTCGTACCTAAATACATATGCAACAAACAGTTCTCAGTTTTCCTTCAGCAAGGTTGTCTTGACCTTGAAAGAAAAAAAGAAACAAAGCAAGGAAGAAAAAAAACAAAAAACAAAACAACCATGGGGAAGGTATCCAATATTTACTAGCTTAGCTTTACAATAGGTACTGGATTGCTCCACAGTAATAGGTATGGAGGCAGAGGAAGGGAAGATCATGGACAAAAAAACCCTTAGGTTTTCTAAAATTCAGATTATACACATTGTTTGAGTTTAATAATGCTGTTATGACAACAAGGCTAAAATTTTCAACAATTTCTCCCCACCAGCAACTTCCATGAACTTCTCCCATGCATAAAATAAGACTCAGTGAACACTAAATTCCAACAAACATTTTTAGGACTGGTGAGTAATTTGCAGTACCAAACTAACCCCTTTTTACCCAAAGGCTTAACGAAAGAGACCGAGTAACTGTCACCTTTTTAGTCTGGCCTCAGATTCTGCAATAAATAACAAGCAACATGATGAGCAGTGAAAAAAATAATAAATGTGTATATATACAGTATTTGAATGTTTCCATCTCTGAAGAATGAGAAAGAAAATTTACCATGTAACCGTAAAGGGAGAAATCAAAACCAGACGGTTCTCCTGGGTGTGGCCAGAACACAGAAATTAAACAAAAAACAACAACAAAAATAAAATAAAGTAAAATAAAAAAATAAAAGCAAAGAAAACTAAACAGAGCCCCTTGAAATCCATGCATTGTTAACCCTTTGTTCGTCATGGAGTTTAGACCAGTCACCTCAGCAGCAGCGTCTTTGCCTTACACCACTGGAGCACACAGCCAACAACCAGCCTTGCTGTCATCTGCTGCTGTGCTTGTTTCTTTTCTTTTTTTTTTTTATTTTTTTCCCTTATTTCCATAATAAACTTTTAGAAGCCTGAAAAAAATGGCCAAAGAGGCAGCAGTTTAGGCTACTTGTTTCCAAGGCACTGGGAAAGAGTAGGAGGGTTTCAGCTATAATCCACCGGAGATGAGCAGGACTGAATGCACTGACAGTAACACAGCACAAAAACCCAAATTACTGAAGACACACACAAACAAATACACTCTTCAAGTTGGTGAAAGCATCTGTGTAAACCAAGCTGCCACCATTTCAGCAGCTCTTCTAACTCCTCCTGGCCCCTATGCCGCACTTTGCATTAAGGCATATGCATGGGTAGAACTTGTCTGTGTACCTGTGCAATCTGGTGAGTCAGATGCAGGAGTTAACCTGACTAAAAAAATATAAGTGTATCTTCAAAAAAACCTGCAGGGCTATTTTTAAGATCTATCATTTCACAATCCAGCTTGAGCTCCTCCACTGCCAATCCCTGCTGAGAAACAGCAAAGGGGGCTGAGACCAGCAGTGAGGAGTGGGAGCCCAGCCTGCGCTGGTGGGCAGCAAGAGCCTGGGGCTTCAGAGCAGCTCCAGCCAGCTCAGGACAGGGTCTTCACAGCCCCAGTCATCCCCAGGTATGTGCTGCTCCTCCTCCTTTCAACTGATCCTGGATCTCACTGTGTGGTCTGTGAGTTCAACAGGCTGAACTGGCTGAAGACAAGCTCATTTCTCTCCCCGCTACCTCAGTGCCTTGCTAATTTAGCACCTAGATCCAGTACCCTACACAATGAAATGAGCATTGCTGGAAAAGCACTCCCACAGGAGCAGTTGATCAGCTTATACTATGAAACCATAAACTTCAGCCTGAAATTCAAGTTTAAATAAATCAGTTCAGTGTATGGATTAATTGATCTCTTTAGTTCAGTATCCCAGACTTCAAGGCATGAAACCACTGAACTAAGATAAAGGGACATTGGTCATATCTCCTTCATGCCACTGGCATCCTAAAGGGTGGCCTGAGAAAGTGACGCTGAAAGTCACCAGTACTTTATTTTTTTAAACCTCACTGTATTAATAACACCGTATTTCTGGCTCAATTGATGAAATCTGAACAAAAACTATAAAAATAGAATTAAAATGAAAACAAGACTTCTAATTAATTTTATTTAATAAGGGACTTTCCATTGAGAGGAAACTAGGTCCAGAACAAGAGTGGCTCAACTCAAAGCACCTAATCCATTTAAAGAAACACCAACAGATGCAATTTCTCTTGTAACCCACTATACAACTAATTTTTAAAATAAATAGGAAGCACTTCAAAGCACTGTAGTCCTATACAAGAACTTGGAGATCTGGGTCTCCCAAGCAGAAATCAGTGAGGGACATAAACTTCGAGTATCCTGAAACCATGAGCTCCTCTGCACTAATATGAACTCTTATCATTTAAAAAGCTATTAAAAAAAAAAACAAACCCCAAAACAAACAAACCCCAAAAAACCAACCAACCAAACCACACTCTCTATTCAGCCCGGATTTTGCTGCGTGTTTAGGTACTCCTGGTCTCTGAATGTCATTGAGGGCACATCTTGGAATGTCACACGGTACACAGCTGGTGAACAAAGAGCTTGGATTCCCTTCCTTTGCAGTTTTACAGGGTACTTCATTTCACAGGCAGACTGCATTAATTCTGCAAATATATTCACTTGTTCGATTCAGCACAATAGTGGCAAAATACGCATCTAGAGGATGCATCTCTACTAACAAAAGGAGCAGAAATCCTCTCGACTTCCTCTAGAGGTGTTTTATTCACGGTTCACTGAAGTGAATGGTAAACTGCAACCATGGGCAGAACGTTATTCAAAGGCCCTTATACCAGTCAGAGCTAGAAATGTAATGGTAAACAGGATAAATGAAACAAACAGCTAATTTCCTGGAAGCAAGCAAAAAAAGCCAAACACATCAAGGGAAGACTGATGTAATTCTATTAAACAAGAAGAAAACAAAATGTAATTCAAGGAATGTTTAAAGTTTTTATCTTGTTTCTCACACACAGCAAAGCAGTATCAGTATGAGGTCTACCAGGGCCCATATATTCCTAATAAACAGACTGAATCTGGGAAGAAAGCAAGTTACAAAACAAGAATTCACATTGCTTTGAGAGAAGAATCAGCAAGACTCATTAACGGCCTTCTGTGCTGCTGTGATAGAGAAAGTCAACAAATACCATTTCTGAAATAACCTGAGGTGAGAGGTGGCTCAGATCTCTCTTTGGCCACCAAACTTTGTAAGTACACAGAGATCCTGAAGATGCAGCCAGTTTGATAGAGCTTCCCCCAGGCTGTCGAAGAAAACTGCCTGGTCATCTCAGGTGGATTCAAAATGAAGAATGCTACCTGAACGCTTCCTCCATTCCCTCCTACTGACCAGCACTGGAGCGATCCCAGTAGAGTTCTCCTGCCACAGCTTGGCAGGGACAAAGCGCTGCTCAACCCCATCGTACACTGGGTGGGGGCAACCCAGGACAGTTTGGGATTTACCACTGTACCTTTAAAATATTTACAAAACATATACACAAAACACTACAACCCTTAGGAACCCAGGGAAGGGAAGGGAGCATTGAGAACACAGCACAAGGCAGGCAGCAGGAGCATCTGCTTTCGGATTCCCAAGAGAGAGGAGAAGAAGAGAGAGAGGTTTCATATCATTAGATCAGAATGGAAACCACAGGGCAGGAAAATGCATTCAGATTTTTTTTCCTAAGGTGGAGGAAGAACCCAAGAATGAGTGGTCTCCAGAAAGATCCATTTCCTTTGCTTCACCATCAGATCACCAAACTGTTGTTTTTCCATTATTATGTGAATACCAGGTGCTTCGTGCAGCTATGCCCCACTCAAACACTGGGGCCTCCCATTTTCATGCTAAGCAGGAAGAATCTTGCATTCTTTTTAAAACAGAAATTATTTTGGGTGAGAAGGATGCAAAGATACCATGAAATAACTCTTTGGCTGTTTTCTCATTCTGTTCAGATTCTGGATATCCCTCAATACAGGCTACCAGTTTTGTAACTGCTTTTTGCTGCAAGATGACAAAAAAGCAGCAGAAAACTGCATGGCTAATAAAGACGAGAAGAACATCTCTGTTTTCTTTTTCTTTTTTCGAATATTTATTAAGGGTTCAGGGTAACTTTCATTAAGGAACTCTTCAGCAATAATTTTGGTTTTAACTGAAAACCAGAAGCCTTGGGCTCTAGCAACAGCACAAGAAGGTACTTTTCATAGTCATAAATCAAGTCTTCACAGAAAAGCCTTCAGTGTCAATGTTGCCTAGAAGGGAAAGGGCAGCTGTGGGTGTTTAATACACAGGGCTGTATGGAGAGGAGAGAGAGAGTGAAGTTCATGTGTGAAGAGGAAAACGCTGCTCTGGAAAGCACAGGCAGTGGGATATTTTGCCAGGCCAGTTATTTTTGTTCTTTCTTTCGCAATAATATCTAAACAAGTAGGGATTTGATAGAGGCCAGAAGCTATTCTCAAAACCAAACAATAATGACTAAAATCAAGAGCAATTCGCAGGTAGCTTTGGCCTACAAATATCAAGAGTGCAGAATATGTATTTACAAATTCAGCACAGCTGATTGTTTTGGAAAAGCATATAGATATTTAACCATGCAGGGAAGTAAAACTCTAACAAACCATATAGACATTTACTTGTTCAGACTGTCTTGTTAAAAAAACAAAAGAAAACAATGGTATTAAGCAGAAACAGAGGATGAGGGGAAAGGGCTAAAACTCATGTCTTTTGTATACAAATCAATGGCTTTCTGGTTTCCAGATAATACAGGACTGAAGAATTTCAGAACGCATCTTGGGCAACATGGGTGGAAATTTGCAGAGAACTCTAAACATGACCATACCTCAGAATGAATATATGTTGAAGCAAAGAGGCCACCATAAAAACTGTGGACCTCAAATCCAAGCAAAAGGCATAGACTCTAAACCAAAACTGCTTAGCTGAATTTCAAAACCTTTTGTGTGCATGCACACATGTGCACACACGTGTGTGTGAAGAGGAGGGAAATTTTGTTTTAATTGAAAATGGGAATCTTAGCATTGATTAAGTCAAGCAGAGTATAGACATGCACTGTGCAAGCTTCCCCCATAGAGCTTTGGCAATGCACCTTGCTCCTGACCTGCAAAATTCCCTGCTATTCCAGTGCTGAACCTCCTGGGCAGAGAGAGAATCACAGCAATTTGTCATTGTGGTGATACTGGTTACGTGATGAGAACCAATTGCCAATTAGGACAGAGATCACTGAATCTCTCTGCAGCTGACCTGAGCAACATTTGAAATCTCATCTCCAGAGAAATAAATTACCATTAACCCTCAACAAAACTTGCCTCTAAATATATCTGTTAGAAGAAAATAGGAGCATGACTGCAAAATCTGCGGGGGAGGTCCACATGGGGCAGGGCAAGTGGGATGAGGATGCTTATAATAAGGTATCAAATATCTCAAACATGAAAGGTCAGTATCTCAGAAGTGTCAAGTAAGTCTGCAAAACAGTAAATAAAATCCTTTCACATATGAGATTTTCTACAGAAGTATTTTAATGCAATGAAAGTGGCAGGGATGGGGGTGAATTTAGCTTTTGTTCTTACAGTCTCCCATCACACAAAGCTGTTTTACCTTATTCTGCTTTCCTCACAGGGCAGCCATTGCCAATGCAATGGGAATGGGTTGGTAGGAAGACTCAGCTGACTGAGTCTCTGTTTGCTCAAAAGGCTGGGGAACCTGATCCCACAGACAGACAGGAGTGTCTCTGAGCATTTGTACATGCTGCCCAGAAATGATCATGCTCAGAGTCTCGAGTCAGAGGGAACAGGAGACAGTCTCAAAAATAGCTTTTCCCTTCCCCTATCACACTAAATCCTGCTGATCTCTACAGAATGTGTTCTCTAGGCAATGAACTGCCTTTTACTCTGCAATCAAAACAAGAGAAGTGGGTACAGAAACAGGACTTACCTTCGAGCCACGCTCATTAAAGATTATCTCTACATCAAGGATTTTGCCGAATTGCTGCAGAGAGACAAGGGAAAAGAAAAAAAAAAGATTTATTTTTGGCGGTCCATTTTTCCTACCTTTTGCAGGGGCTGGATTAGTGCGAGAAGGTAGGTGAGAGTATTTCCATTTCTAGCATACAGGCAAAGGCATAAAATTCCAGTGATGTGACCCAATTCTCCTGGATTAAGACATGCAGATCATCTTGGTCACAAACTCCAGGTTTTTTCACAAAAGTCTAAAGGAAGAAAAACAATCTCCAGAAGAGTTTTAGGGATTTGAGGAAGCCCATCTTTCCCCTGTTAATCTAAACAATTCTTCCTTACCTCATTCTACTATTTCATCTAAGACATGGTTCTATGACTTCATCTCAGATATCCAACAACTTTTCTCACATATAATGCAGCATTTCAGCTTCCTCCTGAAATGGCTATCACAAAGAGAAACTTAATAGTGATGTTTCTTTGGAAGGGATAGTAACATAAGACTCCCAGCCTCAGGGATTTCAAACACTAAAAGTTCTCTCCTTCCCTCTATTTTCCAAAAGTCCAAGCCTTCAAAAGAATTGATGGCAGATTCAGTTTGTCTTTCAGAAAAACATCATTGAACTTCAAGCTGTGACATATAGTAGGTGGCCAACAACCTATGCAAGCTTATCACATGTTATAGAATTCTGACTCTGCCTCAGCCTGGAGAACCCAAGGAGAGCTCTGCACTGAAAGAATTCCAAAGAGCTCCCTATTTAGCAGAGAAGTAGATTTACCACTTCTGTGGAACCATGTATGGGTTACATCTTTCACCTTGCTAAGAATGTATTAAAATATTGTACTGAAGCAACCAGACTCAGAACAGTAGCCTAGAGATAGAAGTATCACCACTTCAACAGAGGCCCACAGTGCTCTGTCCTCCAGAAGTGTCAATAGTCTATTTCCAAACTGGAGGTCTGCTCTCTAGAAAGATGGGTCTAGATGTCATTTTTAGGAGTATATACATGGAGTAGTCGTCATTCTAGAGACACATACGTACTGCATTCAGACAAATGCTACATCAGTTTTTTCCAATCCCATTATTTAGGAGAGTTTCCACTAAAACACAGTTTTGATTTGTTTGCTAGCAAATGAAGGAAGGATCAATAAGTAAATAATGGATGGTTTCACAGTTAAAAAAGATGATGAACACAGGGTCCAGGCACTAGGACACTCTCCCCTTGGCCCAGCATTCTTAAAATAGCATTTGCTTTTTTTTTTTTAATTTATCAGTTGCATTCAGAGTCAAATGGGTATAATACTCATTTTGTGAGTGTCCTTCTTGAAAGGCTTGTGGCCAGATTTGAAAACCTGGAACATGTACAACAGAGAGCCATGATGGCTGAGGAGAGGTTTTGAATATGTTTAGCAATAAAAAGTTGCCAAGTCCCTTGAACAAGTATTCCACAACTGTCTGCAAGCAAACAAAACACTTCCAACAATTTTAGCTATAGGCTCTGTCTGCTTGCCTTCTCCATTCTTAAAAAGGAGATCTTGGTTCACAGATGTTGTTTTTACTGTTCTATTGTTTAAGGACAATACTTGATCCTCTATTCATCCCAAGAACAATTGAATTCACAACATCCTATATTACATAAGTTTGAATAATGCTAATGTAAACATGCATCTTCCTTGAATCTCAACAGCTTAGGCTTGATCCGTGCTGGATCCTCTTTTGACCACTTCTCTGCCAATCACAGTTAAAATACGTTTTCTATTTCTATCCCACACTTGGTGTGGGCTTGTCAATAAAGGAGATTACTGTTGATTGCTTTTTGTTGTCTTTGTTGCATACAGCTTTGGTACTGCCATGAAAGGAATCAGTCATGATTGTCGTGATTGCTTTCTTGGTAGACTATCTCAGCATCGGTACATGACTGGGGCTGGATCAATTTAGTAGCTTGTGGCTTCTGAAGGGCTGTCCCTGCTCCTTTATCCTTTCTTGTCTGGTCTCACCAGCCCTCCAGAGGTGGCCTCAGTTTTCATTCTCACCTGCAGATAAACTGATACAGCTCAGCAATCCTGCAAAAACCTAGCCCAAGAAAAGGAATACATACAAAGATTCTGAGAGTTTACTGATCTGAAGTGGCTTGAAGGGTCAGTGAGCATTACAGCTCCAAGAAACAAAAGGGAGTGCACACCCTGCCCAAAAGCAGATCTGTCCCCTGCCAGATCAGCTCAGCTGCCCAGCCTTGCCACACACACTGAAAGAGCCAGGCTCTTGATAAATGCAAATGCCAAAATTATTTTCAGAATCTTCAAAGCCATTAAAAAATATCCCCATTTTCTACCTCATTAGAATCATCTTGAAAGAGAACAAACTGTGCGGCTTCTGGTGCACAATCACGTCGAGCCATCCTCCCCTTTCTGCACACCCAGCTGGGCCTGGATGCTCAGGTACTGCTGCCAGCGCTGCCTGCCAGCCCCGCGAGGCTGAGCTCCCCGCGCAGGGCTTCCACACCAACGGGAAAGCCCGTCCCGTGCCTGCAACTTCTTGTGGCTGACAGAACGCCGGCAGTGACACTGAATGCGAGAGGTCTGACCTAGCTGTACAAGAGGCAGCACGGCCTGCCCTGCCTACGAGATGATGGTGGTGCTCTGTTTCCTAGATGACAGAATTAAGAGCCTGCGGTTGCAGCAAACACAGGCTTGACATCTACTGCAGTGGGCTACATCCACCCATGCAAAGTGCCCCAATCTCCTCTCGTCTAGTTGTGGGTTTTTGAAGAGGCAAGAGGGAAGGACCTCCTTGGGAGAGAAGAGCAAAGACAATGGGGGCTGACTGCTGAACGGAGTTTTGCTGGGGAGGGGTTTCCTGCTCCATGAAAGAAAAAGAAAGAAAGCAGGGCTGTGAGGCAGAAGGATGTATGCTAGGCTCTTTAAGGCTCTGCTGCAGCCATTGCCACCTTTTTTTTGGTAGCATGCCAGAATTTTCATGAAGAATGAAAGCAGGAAAAAAAAAACCCTAGTTCATTTTAACAATTTATAACTCCTTCAAAGCTGAATCTAATTTAGTGGAACATAAAAAGGCACTTTGTTCTCTGATGGTGCTTTGCCTACCAAATGTCAACAGTCTATTGCAAACAACCCAAGTTTTAAGAGCTCCTTAGTGAAAGGTCACAATTTTTGCCTAGGAAATGCTGGGACATCTAAATACAAGGGTCAACACCAAATGTCCTCATAATAATTTTTTTTTAGATCAGGTATATACCAGCATGTTTTTGTTTTTCAAAAGACATAGGGACTGGCCCAATAAAACAAGTCCCATGCTTAAGTCATCCGTGAGGACTAACCCTCTAATCTCTAACCTTGAATTCATGAATCACTGTGCTCACAGACTTGACTGGCTCACTCACTAATTACCAAGATCAACTACTTAGAACTCTGCACAGCCTCTGGAGAAGGTATTGCAGGACTACCTGTTCCCAATGCTCCCCACCATGATTCAGAAAGCCCACTATGTGACCAAGAGGCCAGCATTCTCTACCATGTCAGGTCATGCAAGAAGCCACCTCCCTGAACTGCTCACACACATGCCATGCAATGGGAAAATAGACGCACATGCTACTCCAGTCATGCCATGGCAAAGGAGCTATAGAATCTTGTTTTATCTTAATGGTCTCTTCCCTGGAATGAACTTGACAAGCTTTCAGTTATTTTTAGCAAAACAGGTAAATGAGAATCAGACCCTCTACAATGGCAGCAGGGAGTGTTGCAAGTAACAGTTTTGAAGAGGCATAAAGATATGAACAGACAGGAGTTATGACCGGAAACTAATCATCTTTCTTGAACACGATCTACCTCATCATAGATGCAAGGGCATTGTGCAAGGAAAGATATGCATGCTGTGTGTTTCTTTTCACACAGATGTCATGAAGGCAACAGATTTTTCCAGCTGAGGCCATAGCTACATTAAACATAATAAATTTGAGAGATCTGGCACCAGAAAGCTTTTGTCTTCCAAGGCACTGACAATTTGGTAGGGGCCCTCCTATATGCTCTGTTCCAGCTGGCCCTGACTCCCACCCCTGTCTAGAGCTTTCAAAATCAGCTCCAAAATGTGCCAGACAAATAACTTAATCCTAAAGATGCAAACAACAGGGAGTACAAGGCAAATTCTCCAGAAATCATGGAACAACAAAAGATCACGAGAGACATCACGTGACAACCTCATCCCTATAAGAGAACTCTGTATGTCCAAGAAGTTTAGTTAGCCCTACAAAATTCACTTAGAGATTACTCCAATGAGTTATCTAAACTTCAAAGGTGTCAAACAGTCCATTCTTAAAGATGGTCAACATTCAAAATAGCCAAGAAACCGACATCCTGTGCAGGAAACCATGAGGTACATGAACAAGAGCATTTTATAAGCAGGATAGATCCATGCTACAGGGAGAGTCCTTTCTCTAGGTCCCAGCTCCATGGGATATACTTTCAGCTGAGCACAACTAGCTCCATCATAGTGTGTATTAGTCAGCGCACAGTCACAGCAGCATGGGGTCTGCCAGAACTACACCATCAGCACACCAACTTCCTCACTCAAAGCTGAGTCACGTCTCTTCAAGCAATAGGGCCAACCCTGGTCAGCCAAGCTACACCACTATGCTCTGCTGACAGGAAGATGGAAGCATCACGGATTTATAAACCAAAGCACTACCACAGTTTACCAAGTGAACAGATTATGAACAAGCATAAAGCAGCCCTTACTAGGGTTGAGCTGCTGCCCAACAAAACACACATTTTCTGAGAAACCAGACTTCAACAGGAAGCCACACAAAGAGAGCAGATTTCTAACAGGATTTACAGACCACAGCCATCCCAGAAAAAAACCTACAAAGAAAAACAACAAAACATGATGACAAACAGTTTCTCAGTCATTTTTGTTTTCTAAATCCCAAATGAAAGATTTTCACATGAAACAGAGATGGGGATGAACACTACCGCAGGGCACCACCCAGAGAGAGATCTTACCACCAGTCTAGCCTCCAGGTCTACACTTCCAGCTCCTTGTTCCTGCTTTGTGCCATTCCCCAGAGGTGTGACTGCAGTGTAACGTGGTACTGATGCTGCAGAAAAGGTACTTGGACCCATGCCCACAAAAGCAGCATACATTCCAAAATCAATTTGAGAGTACTTAGCATGTAGACTGAATCTGTATGAAACTGGGTCAATAGAAGACAACTCCATGTAATTTTATCCAGGCCTTTTATCCAATTAAATCCAGCTACAGCAGAGCACTGTTTACTAAATGACATTCAGCACAGTCTTGCTGTAAGTCGTCAGAACATCTAAAAAAATCTTAGAAAAATGTATGACCCAGTCATCGCTGCCTTCCAGCAGAGGGTCAGTACAGAAGTTGATAGCAGAGAGCTTTCTCAGAGCAAGACAGACAGTACAAGAGCTGCTGGCAGCTGCAGGGGCACAAGCATCCCTGCATACCACAGCCATCCAGACAAAGCACAATGTTCAAGCAGCACTGAGCACACAAGTCTTTTTTGAAAGATGGTTTCAGAAAACGTCCAGATGAAATGCATCAATATAATCAGCAGCACCTCTTATAACTCTAGCCAACACCAGCAAGAAAGAAGTCCTGCCCTGTAACAGGGCTGGGGTTCACTGTCATCACAGGGAGAGTTTGGAAACAAGAAATGCCACAGTGAGACCACTTTGTGTCAGAGTATTTGTTCTCCAATACTGGCACATGGGACTTATTACATGCAATTGGTGGCCAGTAGTACCAGAAGATGAAAAACCTAAAATACATCTTGATATCCAGAAGACAGAATCTCCTCCTCTGGGTGTCCAGTCCACTCAGAAAGCAGTCCCTTTAAGCAAGTGTGCTATTGCTGTACTTCGGGCCCCAGTGCATCAACACCTGCAGGTCAGAGCTTTTTGTTCTATCGTACTATTACCTATATAACTTAACACTTAAACAAGTACTTCTTCCATTGTCAATACTTGTGTATCGCTAATTACTTCTATGTTTAAATTTATTTACTGGCAAGTACAGACTTAAAATTCTACCAAATTTTTGCTGACAAAGAGCTGTAGTCCAATTCGTTATTGCTTTAGCCTCAAACTATAGGCTTATGGAGGTGTTTTGCACTCTTGACACCAGAATGAAGTTGGATGAAAAATTATATCTGCCAAGACATTTTCAAAAGTGCAAGTGACAGGATATTTCCTCAGAGGCCAAGATTTGAGGGCTGCAAGAGCTTCCAAAAGTATCTGAGCTTGCAGAACTCTGTTGCTTGGCTCATACAAAGTAGTGGTCTAACACAAACATACATCATAAAGAACCTTGCAGTAGAGATACGAATTAGGCTTAGAGAAGGAAAAGGATAACATTACCTGCCTTTATGTCATCCTTTTCCAATGTAAAAAAAAGTGGCTACCATTCTGTCACCTGTAATAAATGACATTATTAATAACTTCATTAACTGAAATTAATTAAATGGGACATAATAGTCACCTTTATAGAAAACATCTATGGGTTGTTACTGCTGTAGCTGTTAACACACAAAACCCCTTCATCAATTGGGTTGATAATACTCCCCAGCAGAAGGAGCTAACCGTCTACAAGTAGTAGCTATGGATTGAGCAACTTTTTAAAAAAGGTCTCCATCTGAAGCCAAAGTCTGCAAAAATTCACAATCTGTACTGTGCTAACCCACCTTCATCTGCAACCATCATCAACGTAGTCCTTATTTTTATTTTACACTTAACCGAAGAGCATTTCACCACCATTTGCACCTATATTCACCACAGTAAATTCTGAGAAACATCAATTTTGACTCCTTGTACTGTTGCTCTCACAACAGGTAAGAAATCTCCTGTGCAAGTACATCCATAGGAACTACCAAAACAACCCATTTGCTTGTTTTTGTGGAGACAATTCAAGATTCAGCTCAGGAACAGAAGGATCTTCCTCTTGAAGGCTGTCCAACCCTGTCCCTATCTTCACCAGAAGACTCCAATGTTCATCCAACTCAAAAGTCCAGAAATGACCACACTATCCCAGCCAATTTTACACTGGGAGGAGAACTGTTTCTTGAAGCACGAGAGGGAAGGGCAGAAGCTACCAACCATACGGCGCAAGCACAGAAACTATCATAGCACAAAGCTGATAGGACTAGAAATATGTTGAGGGGAAACATCAACCTTTCTTCTGCTTACACAGTCTAGAAAGGAAGGGAATACCTTACCACCAGTGTAGGAGAACATGACTACCATCATGTCAGAGTCCTTGCACACATTAGCCAAAGAATGTCCCTCAGAAAATGGAGAGTAATATTTTGAAAAAAGAGTTGCTAATTTATTTTTAACACTGATGGCAACTCTGCTTCTCCCTAGCAAACTGTTCCATTGCTCAAATAAGCCTCAATGACTATGAATTTTTTTCTTATTTCAAGGGTAATTGTGTAAAATTTCAGCTTCCAGTTGGAAAATCTTGTGACTGTAAACAAGATCTAAACTCCTTGTTAGTAGGTATCACCCAAGTATAAGCATCTGTATAAAAAATTACTTATCTCCTAACATCTCTTTTTAATAAGCTGAGTAAATAATGTACCTAATACCTTACCAAGTCAAAAAAATCATTCACCTTCCAAGTCCTAGTTCGTTTCTTTTGGTCTTAAACAGATCTAAGAACTGAATAAAATTATGCAGTCAGAATCTTTTCAATTGGGAACATGAGCAAGATCACATCCCTCCTTCCACCTGATAACCCCTTTGAATTATTGAAGCAACTATCTTCAATAATCACTAGTACTCTCCCAAATCAGTGTTTTCCAAAGAAAGCTTTCCATCTTAAGAGCACAGACCAGTTCCCACATACTCAGTACTCTGCATTGAGCTGCATCAAACAGTTTTTGTTGGATTTATCATCAGTCAACCAGGCATTTCTACCCATTCTCTAACAGTAACCTTATCTGTCTCTTTTCTCCTCCTCAAATAGTTTTTTTAACTGCAAACCTTACTGGCAAGGTTTTAATAGTACTGTCTCCATGGGCTGATACAGATTGTAAACAGGACAGAGATGGAAACAGATCCCTGGGAAAACTGACAATAGAAGCAGTCTTGATCACAGCTATCTCCCAAGTAACTACTACTTTCATATTATGTATCATTAAAGAGGCTTTTAATCCCTCTAATGTGTGTTGTGCTTGAGATAAGTATTATTTTTCTTAGAAATTGGTCACTTGGACAAATTGAATTGGTTGAGCAATGTTTCACTTTATCAATATTGCTTTGAACAATATCTTGTCAAAATAAACAAGACAGCATTTGTCTGCAAAGATGTACATTTCAAAGGTCTGCTAAACAGATACTAACATGTTTTTTCAGATTCTAATGGGCTTCTTCAAAATGTTGCAAAATTATTTTTATCTTGGATGAACATAAAGATAGATAGTTCTTAGCTCTTTGGGTCATCCCTTTCAGGTTTTTTCAATAATGAATCTTGGTGGGCAGTGTTCCACCCCTCTGCAACTCCCCTAGGTTAAAAGAATGGGCTAAAAATTAGTATGAATGAATAATGGAGCTCCTTGCTTGGGGAAGTATTGTTGGACATAGCTTATCTAGATGTGCTGGTTTTTAAATATTAGTGAGCACTGTTTCATCCTCCTCTGTTATTAATTACGTAGAAAACCAGATGAGGTAAAAACACCCCCTCTTAAATTCTAAACACAATCGGTTGGGCATTGTTTTTTTACTGTCTGATTTTTTGGTTTGCTGTTGTTTGTGTGGTTTTCCCTCAAAAACACACAACTACCTTGTGATTGTATACTGTACCAACACATAGACCTTTTATCTTTGCATGTAAAAAAACTGATGGGTTTTCTAAACTTAGGTCACCAGTATCTCCATGACTAGCACACTTTCACCTGCTTCTCTGCTTAGGTTTGCACCTATATTCACTGCTATTTACTTTTTCCTCCTTGCCTGAAGTGTGAAATGCTTTGAGTTTTATTGTCGCTATAGGACATGAAATGAACGACACACACGCTGTCAGGTCGTCTGGGCAAAAAGAGGGGAGTTTATTTTTCTACTTCAGCTTACATAGATTTTGGACAATGACCATGGATTGGACAATGAGGTTGCCGCCTCTCCAACCACAATGGTCAACTAGAAGTCCATCAACTGTCCCTCCTCAAGAGAGGAATGTAAACAGGAAGGACAGTTTACAATAACATCACTTTGTTCACATGAAAATCTGTGTGAAACTCTACTACAAAAATGCAAACATCAGAAAGCTGAAGAAGATCAGGGTGACATTTTGTTATCACAGTTTCAGCGACTGTGGAATCATGCCTTCTTGGCCATCAGTATGATGCTGCTGAATACTTTATGGCTTCCATTAATACTTCCCTTTCAAAGGTACCTTCCTGGGCAGTTATCCTGTCAATTGTTTAAACTCCAAGAAACAGACTCTTCTAAAGCTCCTTACAGTGCTGCCTGATGCCATATTCTGTTTGCACAAAGCAAATACAGACAAATAGCAATCACTGGTACCTAGGCAACGGTGGGATTTCAGGTCAGCTATTAACTCTTCTTTATCTGCAAGAACGAGGTCAGCTATTGATTTATTCCATAGTGGGTGCAGAACTGTGTGCATTACAAAATGACCTACTCCTTCTAGAAGCTTTCTGGAAGTCTTTTCATTGGCCTCATGAAATGTAAAGTAAATATTACCTGTTTTAAGCAAGCCATATTAGTTGCCTCCATGTAAGATGCATATATATAAGAAAATGTTTGGTCTATTCCTGAAGATATCTCAAGGACCTGTTAGAAACATATTATAGTTGATGGTCAGAACCCAAATAATTTGAATTTGTTAAGAAACCCTTATGTTTGGAGTTCCACCAAATGGTGCAAGTTTAAAAAGCATTATGTAATATGTATTTAATCACACGTGGGACAACATATCTCAAGTCCACCTCCACTCAAGTCTGGACAAAAGCATTAGATGTTTTCTGTGCCCCAGGACTGGGCTGACCTCTCGCATGCTGTTCTATCCTTGAGGGGACTTCTTTACTCCCGCCCTACCATCACATTTATTTCTTCCTCCACGGCTTTACTGTCTACCCAATTTCTCTCTTTGTACAGTAGCTTGGGAAAATCACTCCAGGCAAGGATTTTGAGTCTCTCAAATATGACGTTGAGGAGATGTGACCTGACATACAGAAGAGAGAGGGAGAAGATGGAGGTTACAGGCTAGTCATAGCTGAAGACTCAGACAACCATGAGTCCCCTTCAGGAGAAAGGGTAGGTTTCAGTGAGTCACCCAAAGGAAAGCATCTTGATCCTGAAAAAGAAATAGGAGCAAGCAGGATTCGGAGAGCATACTCTCCTGCTCGAGGCTATGAGCATGCTGAGAGAAGCAGCACTGAAAGAAAAAGGAATATGTGTGAGAATCATTCATTATTTCCTTGGCAAAGTAGCAAAGTTCTCTATTACAGAAAAATGGCACATGGGGTGTTTTGTGTCCCAGAAGATGAACACTCTTCTGGCAGGCATAACTCTCAGCAACCACAGGGCCAGGTGAACTACCAAAAGGTTTTACAAGGAATATATCATTTACCCAGTTAAAATCACATCAGTGTGCTGGAACTTGAGATGATGTTTAGAGAAAAAAATAAACACCAGAGGAACACCAGAAACCAATTCATACAGCATTATTCCCCATTCCTCCTATGCACAAAAAGGGCACCATATAGGTCCAAAAAACGAGAGGAAATCTTAAAGCAAGTAGTTAGGCTGCATTTTCTACAAGTCACTTCTTAGGACTGCAGTTCATTTAAACTGCCTGAGTGTCCCAACCTGCAAAGCATAAGCAAGAGTCACCAGGACAGAGATGTCCTTGCATTTCCATCTTATCCATGTCTCTCACACCAGGAGCACATGGCAGAAAAGCATTAAGGTGAACAACTATGAAAAGGGCTAGTTGTCAATTAAGCACCAGTCCCAGGAGAAGGGACAGCAAGGGGGTACAATTTATATAAGCGATGCAGCTCCCAGGAGAGGGGAGCAGCCGTAGCACAACACAGGACATGATGAATACAGATTGTAGCAGGTGGTCCAAGAACTGGCTGTGTTTTCAGCAACCATTTGTCCAAACCGGACGGAACTGCCTACTGCACAGCCCTGCAACAGCAAAAAGCAAGCTAGAAAAACCACAAAAGCAGTGCAGAAAATGCAGCAATCACAGATTGCCAGGAGATGAGTTTGGTTCTGAAAACATTCCGATAGACATCAAGAGTATAACAATAATCTAAGTATAATAAACAAGAGTATAACAATAATCTAATCTAACAACATGAAAGTAAACCCAGGCCTCTTGCAACAGAATTATAGATCCATGGTTTTGGCTGGGAACTGATTCCAGAGGTCATTTAGTGTATCCCCTGCTCACAGCAGGTATAATGAGATCTTTTTGGCCAGATTGTGTCCAGTCAAGTCGGATACCTTCAAGGACAGAGGTTCCACAACCCATCTGGTCAATGTGTTCCACTATTTAAGCATCCTCACAAAAACCCAAAAGTTTTCCCAGTATCTAATTGATAAAACAAAGGCAGAGAGGCCCTGCAAAGAGACCTAGACAAATTACAGGGCTGGGCAATCACCAACCATATGAAGTTTAACAAAGACAAGTGCCAGTTTCTTCACCTGGGACGGGGCAACCCTGGATGTACAGACAGATTGGAGAACGAGATGCCAGAGAACAGTGCTGCAGAAAGGGACCGGGGGGCCTGGTTGAAAGAAAGTTGAGTATGATGAAAGGCCTGAAATTCACTCTTGTTGAATATATTAACATTTCCCTCAGCCCATTTCTTCAGCCTGGCCAGGTCCCTCTGAGTAGCACCCTTGCCTTTCTGCATTTTGACCACTGTTTTGTTCCTTTTGTACTGTCCAAGCTACAGACAGCTAAGCCAAATTCTTCTCTCATTTATAGCACTGAAGTCCATGAATTAGACACATTTACAATACTGCAACACTACTCTGGATGCGAGCATGTGCTTTTGTGCATACATACACACCCACACAGATGGCTCAGGAGACAGAACAACTGAAACAGAAATACTGCAGAATTTGGAGGAGCAGCTGCTACTAGTGAGGACTAAGGTATACACTCCAAGCCTCAGGTGACAAGAGCTTTGGGCTTTCCTGACTTTGATTCTTTGGACTACACTTTAAAAAGTCATAACTCTATAAACAGTAATAAATATTTCTGAAGACCTTAAAACATGCCATCAACCAAGTATCATATTATAATTATATCAACAAGTCAAATATTTCTTATGATGATGATATGACATATAGATAACTTCACCTGAAGGTTAGGTCATGAGACATCTAGCTCATTTATCTGTGTTCACATGGAATGAGTCACCACGTATACGCATATAAACAAACCCTTCCTCAAAGAGTTTATAAATCAAGAATCATGAATAGTATCCAAGGATTAGGGAAGACAAACTATGTGGTCAAAAGAAACAGAAGGTATATCATACACAATGTAAAATACCATCTGACTTGCACTAGCTTTTCCAAATGCAATCATTAGTTGGCAAATTGTTTGCAGCCATTTTTCATCACGAGGAAATAAATACTTCAACATGTTCCTATGCAACTGAAAAACAGTGCTTTGCAAAGGATATATTAAGTCGGTGCTTAATCCTGGCCTTTACTCAGAAATATGGTGAGGTTTCATTTTGTTCTGGGCTTTTTCCCAAACCAACTGCTAGATTACACTGAACATTGCTGCCCAGAGAAGTTGTGGGTTGCCCCAAACAGTTGTGCATGCCCCATCCCTGAAGGAGTTCATAGCTAGGCTGGATTGAGCTCTAAGCACACCTAGTGAAAGGCGTACCAACCCACAGCAGGGGTGTTTGAACTGGATGATCTTTAAGGTCCCTTCCAACCCAAACCCTTCTATGATTCTATGAATATCTTAACAGGAAGAAACACTGTTATAATTCTCATGTCTTTACCAGCTAAGTTAAACACTACCAATTGTCCTAATTCTGCATTACAGTGTGCTGACTAAACTGAGGAGGAAGGGCTTTCCGTTCACACAAATACACAGCACCAGGTGTCCTACCTGTGGAGAAGGAGAATCTGCCATGCCTGAAAAGGTGCTCATAACTTACCCCAAACATCTGCCGAAGGTCAGGATCTCGAAAGCGGAAGGGAATGTTAGACACATGAAGTCGTTTTGGAGTGGATTTGCTCTCAGTATTCTCACTGCTCTGTGTCTGTGATTGTTGTCCATCTGTCTGTGCCCCTCCTTCTGTTTGCTGAAATCAGAAAAGACAAAAGTGTGCACATAGGTAGAAATCGCACAAAATTCCTTTCGTGTGTCTTGTCTACCCCTTCTTAGGTACTAGCACTGTACTTGCAATGGAGCTATCTAGCACTTGACAATTATTTTGATAAAGCCAGTAGCACGTAACAATTGATCTGTTGTTCTTCCCCTCCCTTTCCATGAGTAAACACTAATGAGATCTCAGCCTCCCTCCCCTCCTATCACCTTCTGGCTTAGTAGATTTGCCTTTGGTTTTCTTAAATTGCTTCTCTCTTTTAGCCCACTCTTCCCACTTCAGCTGTGACCATATGAAAGCTCTAATGAAGAGACAGATCTTTCATATCCTGGAGCTGAGAGCTAGTACCACCACTCTAATCTCATGTGGCAGGATGTTCATGCAATCATCAAAATCCCACAGCTGAAGTGGCAGCTCTCCACCGGGCCAATACCAGAAGTGCATCCTGAGGCAAAACGGCATCTGCTCTGTCAAGCTCCCTTCAGAGAAATACTACCCCAAAAGAAGATCTATAATTAAATTATAAAATCCATATTAAAAAAAAAATCCATATAGGGACCGCTTATGGATGTCTCTGATAAATTTTTTTCATACATTTAAGTGAGCCCAGGAACACGAAACAGTCATCACCACTGCAAGATTTATAAAAACTCCAAGTGCTGCTTTTCGCTACCAATTCCACAGCTAAGAAAGGCATTTTGTTCCACTGCTCTCAAGTGCTGACTGGCATGGCAAAGAGAGATCAAGGGGTACACCAGGGGTATTTGTTCACAGAAAAAGTACAAGAAGCAGGCAGAGGAATAAGGGAGATCTGTGTGCCAGATGAGAGTCCTAATGCCTGCACAGAGATTACTGGCAGGAGAAAAGTAAAGAATAGAATCTCAGCTGCTTGTGTGAGCTTAGACTGAAAAGTACTGAAATTTGAGCACAGCACTAAATATAAAGGCAAGGCCCTTTTGTAAAATGGCTTGATGAGAAAATAACATTTTTCGTACTTCAGTCACAAAGATGACCTCAAAACCTCAGAGCCACAGAACAAAGCAGACCATAATTTGGTCAGTTTTATTGCTCTTGCCCCTTTCCAAGTGCATTAACTGACAAGCCAAGGTATTCAAAGAGCACCCACCCACTCAGTCTGTCTCCTGCTGTTTGCCTCAGACTACTAGGAGTCAAGCTTTGACTACCCATGTGATGCACTTTAAAGTGTCATTTCAACTCTTTAGATGCCAACCTGACTTCCTCCTTAACCCATCAAGTAAAAATAAGTCCTACAATAAGGCAAAGACTGTAACTGCTAAGAGCCATTCTTTTTGAGGCACTTTCAAGAAAACGTGGGCTTAAAGACCTAAGAGTAGGGATGAGGTTTTTGCTGGTTTGGGTCTTTTTTTTCTCCTGTTTTAAAAATACAATTTGTGTACCAAAGATGAAAGAAATCTCAGGGGAGTTGCCCGCACCAATTCCCCAACCACTGACTGGACTTGCTAGGCTGCTCTGCACATCATTCAATATACAACACTTCACAAACATTTGGAAACATCAGTTCACAGATTAAACTCAACTTGCAACACTAAGACAGTATCTTCTGTCTTGAAATACCACTTAAAGATACGACCTTGAACTTACATGTTGGTTACAAACCAAGTGTATGTACAAGGACAAGAGCAAGCAAACAGTAAGCACTGGGGTCTTGCCATGCTGAGCAGAGCAGTGGCAGCTTTCCATTTCATTTCAGTAGAGCTGTGCATGCAGCACAAAACATGTTTGACCTGGTTAACATCAATTATCTATGATAGGAAGAATGACAATATTGCCCTGACAAGTATGTCTACTTCCCATAGCTGTGCAAGTCTCAGGAGAAACCTTGTAGAATGAAGCATTTTTATTTGTCTAAGATTCATTCACCCTCCCAAACATCAAATTTTTAAGAAAAGCTTCAGAAACTTCCTGTTGATGTCATCTAAAAGCTGTCGCCCACATGTTCCCCCTCTTCTCCTTCTGTCACCTCTACGACAAAAAGACTCTCCAAACTTACACCCTAGGGGAAGAATCAATGCAGCTGGCTTGCAATTAAATCACACCACACTATTTAGTGCTTTAATTCTTATGCCTCCATCAGAGTTCCTCTGTTCCTCAGGGTACATCTATCCACAAAAGACAAAACACAGGAGTCTCTTATCTATCACCACTGCATACAACACACCTGCAAGTTTGTACTCCCAAAAATCACCAATATTCCCGCTAAATGAGACAGCTACATTAAAATACAGGTTGCACAGGACTGGACCTGCTGTTTCCACAGGGGAGGAAGCCAGAATGTTGTCTACACTTCTCTCCCATACATTTGCTCCCAGGCAGAGGGCAGAACTCCTTTCTTACCAAGGGTGCAATGTATCATGTACACTGCCATCCTCAAAAGCACTTATAGCTGTTCCTGTATAAGGCAAAGAGCTGCTGCAGGAGTTATTCTGCATCAGGTGAGATGTATACAATGAGGCAAATGCTTCAAGAAGAAACGAGAGACAGAATAAAGAGATCTTGGTCCACTCTTACTTTCTTAACTGAGAGACTCCAAATGCTTTTCATGCTTTCACATAGCCTAATTTTTCAGTAGTAGTTGAACATTAAATATCTTCTTAGGCATGCTGTAGTTCCCTCATCTCTATCGTTCACGGCCCTAAGGTAAGATTTGAACTCTCAACCCCTGTAACATTAGCTCAATACATTTTTCCACTGTCACACATTCAGCTACAACATAAATGGAAAAAAAAAACAGTCTCTTCAGATTTTTTTCCTTTTTACAGTTATTCCTTGCCTTAATTCATTAGGAAGGATATGAAAGGAAGGGCCTGAAGCCTGTTCTCAGGCAGCACATAACAGAGCCTGGCAGCAGTGCTACCCTGACCAAGCCAGATGATGAAAGCCCTAATTTTACCAAGTGCCCACTCCTCACCTTGACTCTTTCCCCACAAAGTGTTCAAGCTCCTTCTGGCTTTGTGTCAGCACTTCCCAGTAAAGAAAAAGACCTCTCCCTTCTCTAGAAAATCAGCATGGAAGGGCACTAAAACACATTCCCTAGGTCCCAATGCCTGTCATAGGCAACAGAGACATGCTGCAGCAAAGGTCTCACATTTAGGAACAGTACTGGATTCACTACACCTCCTCAGCACAGCCTGTGTAACATATACTGATGCAGGTGATAATTCCATTCATGCCTGCACACGCAAGCTTTGAGCTCTGCTCAAGGTCACTGAGAAACACATCAGAGCTCAGGACAGCAAAGTATGTGCTTCACTTTTAACTCCTTGTTGCCTATGCCCCCAGTCAGCTCCTCCCCTACACCTGCCAGCAGCAAGGAAGTCCTAAGCAAGAAGAGGCAGCTGCAAAAAAGCAGAGATTATACTCATGCACATACACATGTAAAAGGGGAGGAGGACACCTGGCAACAGGAGGGTGTTCCAAAAGGTTTGGGGTCAGCTCTACAACCACCTTCCCACCTCTCAACTGGTCTCCTCTATCCTAATGCAGGTGATAAACAACCCATTGCTGAGGATTTCCCCTTAGCAGCAGGGAGGCAGGGGCTGCAGCACCACCTGAGGTCTGAGCAGATCTCCATCTGAATGGCTAGACAGGGATGCCTCCCTAGTGGGCCAGACAAGCACAGGTGCAACAGACCAACACAGAGATTATTCATACCCAGCACAGTCTGTTTCCATCTCCCACTTGCTTCTAGAACTGGAACTGCTTCAGATCCAAGTTCCAGGCAAACGAAAAAAAAAAAATCCCATTCTCTCCCCCAGGAAGCAGGCGGTCCAAAATGTTGTGAATCATACTGAGGAGGTTAAGAGCTATAAATCACTGCAAAGAAAATATTTACAAAATACAAACTGTAACTAATAACTATATTTAAAAGGGGATTTGGGTGGCTTACAAAATCTGGGAGACAGACTGTGCTCACTCCACCGCTCCTTGATCAGCCTTGAATCCAAAAAAAGCCAAAACCAAACACCCAACCTTGTTTGGATCAAGAGCTTGAAGAACTATGGAGACAAGGACCAAAAGCTACAACTGAGAGAAGGCAATATTCCCACCATGAAGTAAAGCACAGATAATGTGGAAAAATCTCTACAACAATCTCTACAATAAAAGATACTGGGAAAATTTTCCCAGTGAAGAACCTGTGTCAAAACAACCAGTCACCCACTAATGAACAGATACCCACTGAGGAGGTTTCATGGAAAAACAAACAAAGAATTAGGCCCTAGACACAAAATCCATCTCCTTCCCCACCACACTCTACTAAAATAGGTTTGAGGTCCCACACATACAATAGCAAATGCCATGGGAATTTCAGCTGCTTAAACCCTTGTTCAGCAGACAAAAGACCTTAGGGTTAATTATCACTTTTCAATAGTAGTAAATATAATTTTACAATTATATCCATACAGTTGGTTTTTTAGAGATGCCAGCAGTTATATATTAAAAAAAAAAAATGCGGGCTACTTACAGGCACAATTAAGTATTATCCAAAATATTCTGTATGCTAAAAACACAGACCAAAAAACTCTAAGAACATACCAATTAACTTCTACAAGGCTTTTTATAATTTTCCATACAGTCAGGTGAATTTAGGGTGTATTTTTTCTGATATGTATTTTTTGTTAGTTACCTATTTTCAGACATACTGAAGCTTAAGTCATTGTATTCTTTCATCGTTAAAGACATACTTCACAGAACACAAACCTAACATAGGAAAGCACATGGAGCTTTGCTACCTATGCCGCACAACACCTCTGATGTGCCCACTAACATTTTCAAGCCAAAGATAGGTATTTGTAACAGTATTCTTTAGTGTTTTTTTCTTTTCCCTCTCAATGAAGCGGTGAAATGGAACCCCCTGAAAGGCCTGTTCTGCTGGTCAGACTGTCAAACCTTTTGTGAGCAGTTCCAGCCCATTCCTCACAAAACAGGGATGCCCTGACAAGGTGAAGGAGACAGCAAAATCTCCCAAGATAGTGGTCACCCCAGACCTCTCCACTGACAGTGGCACAAGAACTGCCACACAGTGACAGACTTAAGATCCATCCAGCCCATTATCTTCTTTCTAACAGCAGACAAATATGTGGCATCTGTGGAAGGACGCAAGAACAAGGCAAATGCTTGCTGACTTTTCTCCAGCGAACTAAGCCAGCTGATGCCTCAACCTGCCAAGCATTGCATGGACAAGTACTGCACTACTAATTTCTTCATTATATGGATATAAGTATAAAACAAGTAGTAAACCCTGCTCTTTTTTCATACATAGCACCCAGTTATTTCCCACGTGTATCCTAGTAAGTGAAAAATGAGAAAGCTCCATATTTTAGTTGCCTTATCATCCAATCTTCTATGTACTTGTCATAAACCTTTATTCCTGACAGCTCTTTCTCTAAGTGAAGATTTCATTTCTTTGCATAAAGAACCTGCTATATCCCTTTCATCATCACTTTTATCTTTCCCTGTACTTCTGCTAGATCTGCTAAAACCTTCAAGAGATATGCAGAAGTACCACAGCTATATACTCTAACGTAATGATACTTGCTGATTTATTTCCCATTTCTCATTTTTGAAATGTGCCTCACTAGACACAAGTCTGCAAGTGCTGACAATCTGCCTCATATTCCAAGCAAACTCTTGATGTTAAATGTCAGGGTTTGCAACCTCAAGACAGCAATTTCTAAGCTGAGGTGGCCAAACAATCTGCAGCAAACTACTTATTTGAAGCTAGTTCTTCTTCATGTCTACCTGCTCAG
The DNA here is from genome assembly GCA_008694505.1 of Cyanoderma ruficeps. Classification (NCBI taxonomy): domain Eukaryota; kingdom Metazoa; phylum Chordata; class Aves; order Passeriformes; family Timaliidae; genus Cyanoderma; species Cyanoderma ruficeps. The sequence continues at coordinate 11,901,232 of VZDJ01000426.1, forward strand.
CAGTATCAGAAAATAACTGACAATATTCATTAAACATATTATTCATCTGAAACACCTCATATGAGCAATTGCTTTAATTACTAAAGGGATGAAAAGTAATTACAGAGGAAAATTCTGCAAATTCAGTCTAGGCAAGAAATACCCAAGGGGAAGCCATCATTATAAGATCATCCATGTGTTGCAAAAGTTAGTTGAGGAATCCTTGGTGTCGTTGGCTCTCTTTTTTTCTAAGGCCTTGCTAGATGCACAAGGGACAGCCAAATGACCAAGCACCTTCCCTGTCTTGCTTCTGGACACATATGGGCCCCCCACCACAAATGTGTCTCCTTTGAGAATCTGAAAGTCAGCATCACTTTATGGTATAGTGGATGAGTTAAATACGTTTCAGTACACCACATCAAGAAGTAGAGACACGATACTCTGTAATTAAACAATGCTTTATACTGGTTCGTGACAACGTAACACCAAGGCAACAGCACCTGCCATTTTCATGCGAAGTAATTTACATAAACTTATTCCTCTACTTCTATACCTCCAGCTGCATTCCATAATTTATACAGACATACAAATTCTTCCCTCTGACATTAACAAGAGAAACAAGTTGAATAATCAGCTTGCACTATTAAGTGCATTGCATTTACTATCAAGCAAGCTTTTTTAGTTCAGCAGATAATTAATCTTCCCTCTGCGGGTAGAGTACCAGGAGATGCAGAGAGCTGACAATTGCTCTCGGCTTCTGGCCATGCTCTCCACATGCTTACCTTGCAACAATAGCATTTGCTGGATCCCTCCAAGAGCTGCTCTAATTCATTAACCCAGCAAAAGAATTGGACAGCTTTCTGCCAGGTCAGTGAATTAAAGTGGCTCACATAAGGAATGCCAGAGACAGTAAACAGGAGTGGGAGTTTGCGCTTGGAGCCAGATCTCTCCTTTCTGACAGCAGTGAATCTCTCAGATCAGCCCAGCTGCCAGAGGTACTGCAGGCTAATTAGCATCTCCCCTTGCAGCTAACTGTGCTGGGTGTTTCCATTAGGGATAAGAGAACTAAGGTAAACCAAGAAGGGGGAAGAAACCAGGCAACTCAGCACCATAAGTGAAATGCTGAGCATCAACTGTTTAAGAAGAGGGCTGCAACAGGCAGACCAAGCAAGCCAAATATGGTTCTGTACCTCAGCCTATTTTTAATCCAGGTCTTTCAGCTGTGCTTTGGGACAGTATCAAGAGAAAGGACAGATGCCTGGACATGAAGACTGAGACGTCTTCCTGTCACATGCCAGGCAAGAAACAAAGCCCTACAGATGAGACTTGATCCTAAAACAGATTCCAAAATATGAAGTTGTTTGTGTTACACCAACTACTGTGCCAATTTCTTTTCCATGCCCCAATCCTGAGACCTCTGAATGCTTTCCACTACATTCAGACCTGCACAGCCAAGCTCATCCTCAGCTCATGATACCAACCAGTCTTTTCCTTTGTTCAGGGTTTTAGACTGCGTAGGAAGGCATGGACTTTGACTCTCAAAGTTTATTTTACGTAAGTTCACTGCTGATCTTTGACCTCAGGCTCACAGACCTATTAACACTGTCTACTAACTCAGACACCACCACTAATGTCAAATCATTCTAGCTAAGCAGACAAGTTTCTATGAAAAGGTACTCCCACCCTGTGTCTTAAGGACCCTGTTACAGACCACATTACATTGCTGTGTAACATCTGACCAACAAGATCAAAACCCCCTTTCCATGAGTGACCTTTAAACTACCCCCATGTTCTTTGTTACTTTTGCAATTATCCTAAAGGCTATCAGCCTGAAAAGCAGGAAATCCCCGCCACCTGACCACACCTTTTGCTATCTCACTCTCTCCTGCCAACATGACCAATCACAGACCTTGCTCTTAAAAGCAAGCAGGGAACTTATCTGTCTGGCTGAAGGAATTTCTGAATCATCTCATGGGAGCACAGGCTTCAAGTCATGAGTTAAAAAACCCACTGGCTGTTGAGTCTGGGGTATTGCCTTCACACATGTGACAGCAGCTGTGCTTGTCACTCACAATAATGGGAGGGAATGCTCATACCTCACCCATGATGGCTTTTTGCTCTATTAAAGTTAGCATTGTTGTTTGAGCAAGATGGTAAAATGGTTAAAGAAGAAGATGCCTTAAAGCATAACAGTCTCGCCCACATGAGCTGAACGTGTATGTCAAAAAACAGCTAGCACACAGGATGGACAAAATGCTTAACGTTAGCTGTAAATGTTTAAGATTAAATAAGCAACCTGTTTCGCTATATTTCAATAGCATTTTTTAACTTGAGTAACTACCAAGCCCTCTTGCTTCCCCTAGGTCCTACATCATTTATCAGCATACTGAGAAGAAAAGTTACAAGGAATTACATCCTAAGGCAGCCCACAGAATCAAAATAACTTCATAGAGGAGTCCTAGACAGAAAGATAAAGAGACTTGAAAGATCCAGGATGCAGTGGATGTGAAAGTCTGGTGTGTGAAAAGCCCCTTGTTGAGGGACTTTTACCCCTGCTCCCATAGTTTTCTTCATGTGCCACCATCTGGAATCCTCTGGGTTTGATCAGTCACGGCCATAGCACCCACAGCAATGCCCTTGTGTGTGCCCTTACCCTTTCCCAGCCAGCTATGGCCACATGCCTGACTCTGCATGCTCAGCTTGCACGTCTTCAACCACATCAAACGGTCACTCCAGACGTGCACACCTGTTTCCAACAGCCAGTACAAGTGCTGCGTGTTATTCAGCCTGTTTCTTGGATAACCCCAGTCAGACTCCTTCCACAGACTCCTGGCAACACCACTGCCTGCCAGCAGTCTCCCAGCAACACTCCCTCCCACACAGATGGGCTCCCAGTCCCTCCTTGCAGGCTAGCCACAGGCTGTGGGCTCCTTGGAGCCAGCACTAGTTGATGAAACACAGAGCTCAGCCTTGCAGAGCCACAGAGATGGTTCCTAATATGGAAGAGGAACAGGAAGGCTGGCAAGAGCTTACATCCAAGGTCAAGGCTCACATCATTTCCATTAAAAAGAAATGCTCTTAAGCTCTGGACAAGGATGGGAATAGCAAAAACGCATGGGGAAAGCCACTGCCCTGTTTTTCATTCCCTGTTTCCAGCTTCCTCATCTAACTGGCAGTGCCTGAGATAGCTGTATCCTGGAGATGGGCAACTCAAATCTTATGTGTTGAAATGGTATCGAACAATCTGGTGCTAAAACAATGACCTGCATTTCTGCACGCTGCATCAGGTCTAAGTTTTATTTCCTGCCTGATTCTTTCCTTACCTACTGTTTTTTGCCAAACAAAGCACCCTATGTTCCTTTTACACATTACCAATGTGCCTTACAGAGCTTGCACTCTTTTTCTTCCTCAAGATGCCGAAGTTGTGGCATTCCCAGGGAGAAATCAAAGATATCTTATCAAAGTCATGACCAACGGCGCCAACCATGCAGTCACTGCCCATTGCAGAAGGAGCAGAAGCACACATCAGGAACCATGAACACTTGAGCTGGCACTATCAGTTCTTCCAACTGTTGGCACTGAATTCATTCAGTACTTACCAGGGAAAAAAAAATAATCTCTACAAGCCAAACACCAACTACAAGTAAAACTGAAAGCATTAACAGATTAAATCCGCCCCTGAGCGTCGAAGGCTCTCACCATAAGGCTCCTTATTAAGAAGTTAAGTCTTAACAAGTGGCTTAAGGGGTGGATAAAGCTTTTCCTGGGATAATCTGCCAGCATGTTGCCCAGTGGCAGTTCCAGGCCATGGAAAGAAGAAAGAAAATATATAAGATGATGAAAATCTTGGTTTGGCAAATGGAAGACTAGTAGCTGAGAGCTCATCTCCTATCCTTGCTCCATGAAGCTCCCTGATGTCTTCAGAAAGTCAAAGAAAAGTAATTTTCTACTCGGATAGCTTCCTGAAAACAAACCCACATTGGGATTACACCTAAAATGCATGTGCTCACCCTAATTCTTTGTACTGTCAGCTCTCCAGAATTTGCCTCCATCACATCTATTTCAACAATTCACCAATTAACAGAAAGTAATTAACACTTTTGTAAGAGATTGTCTTTGGACAACGCCACCATGCTAAAGCCACCATGATCATGATTTCAAGTACTACTGCTCTCTGCAGGCACTAATTTACAAGGGGAACATGCAAAAGGGGAAACCCAGTAATGGAAGGTCAGAAGCCACATTTTGTTTATAATTCTCTCCTTTCAAGTCTACTGCTGGTTTGCTGCACACTTGAGAAACAGCAATCTAATCAGTGTCTGCTTTTCCCCAAAGCATTGTGCTGTTCTGGCTGGGCAGCCTTGTACACTTACTGCAAGAGATCCGTTCTGCGTGCTGGCTGTGTTCGTGCTCTGCTCTCCATGTGGCTGCGTGCTTCCGTAGAGTGTCAGATTGTGCTCGCTGGTCTGGCCTGCATAGTCCTGAGTGTGTGGCACCCCATACTCTGTGGGAATCCCATTCTGTGGGGGTGGCGGAAACGGGATTGTGGTGAATGGCTGCACCATTGCATCAGGAGTTGCTGATGGCTCCTGGTTACCCTTAAGAAAGGAGAAAGGAGAAAACAGCTTTATACTACAGAAGATAAACCAAAACATCAGCCTGAGAAACAACACACACGTTCATGTGACTATCCCACCCACTGCCACCATAGTATTCTAGAGTCTCCTGTTATCTCTCCTATCAAAAAGCACATGCCTTGCTCTTCTGAGCCATGACACTGTTTTCTTAATCTTTTCAGGGCAATCTTGCTACTGGGTGGCATATAGCAAACGAATTACAGGGTTTGCAGACTGCATACCCCTGTGATCTCACACAAAGGTTTACACACAGTAAGGTGTTATTTCAGAAGAGGGAAGAGGCACTCACATTGGAACAGAGAAGGAAACACAGAAGAACAAGGTTTCTCAACATCCCTAGAAGTACCATTAACTGAGTCCATCTCCTCCAGCCTGATCCTCATTGCTTACAAGGAAGCCCTCAAGCAAGCACATCAGGTGGTTCAGAGCGCACCTCTCTGTTATGTTACAGTGATAAAAAGTACAGTTTTTAAAATCTATCTGTGCAGAAGCCCCCTCCTTTGCCCTGGCAGCATTGCATACAGAGCACAGGCATCTGTTGCTGGAATATCCCATTTGCTTCTTCACGCTGGCCCAAGCATGAAGACACCAAAGAGCTGCACAAAACAAGCTGAGATCCCAAGCCAGCTGCACAGTCACTCTTTCCCAATCCTGAGCATCTCTACAACCACACAAGGCATTAATTACCTACTCCTCCCTCAGCTTAGGGTATCCCACAGAGGCCTCGTGCATAGCGGACTCTTTAGAAGCTTTTAGCACTGTCTTAGATGTAGCTAACACCAATCAGATGACTCAGAAACAAAGAACTGACCATGCAAAAGATATCCCCAGAAGACAATAAAAATGCTACCCCACCATGTCAGAAAACCACAAGAAGGAAACAAAAAGGCATGCAGCCCTGCAGCCTCTGCAGGGATCTCACCAAGGGGGGAGCTGCATTCAGCCACCTGAGGTGAAGGAGAACAGCCTTGACATTGAAGCCCAACCCTGGGAAGCCCAGGCTGCTGCATCACTCCTACTGCTTTCACCGCCGCAGCAGAAAAAAAATCCACAGAAAAGATTTATGATAGGAGGGCTGTTTGATTTATGTGCGTGTCAACAGACTAATCCTGATTTTAAATTTTGGCTGCTGTTCCAGCCCTGGGTCCTCCCCCACAAAGCCTGGAGGTGCTCGAGGCTATTCTGACACCAGCATGCTTAAATCAATGGAGTAAATCGAAACAGACCTTATCCCGTGGATAGGAAAGACAGAGTGGGAATTACCAAGTAGCCTTTCAGCAGAGAGCATGCAGGGGCTGACGGACCTCCAAAGACGCCGGACAAACCTTTCAGTTCCTTTATCAGCCTACCTGCAGCTTTCCCTTCCAGGCGGAGGAAACAATGATAAGCGCAGTGCACCTCCAGCCAGCACCGGGTCATTCAGACACTGGCTGAATCCCAAATTTGCTCTGACATTAGTCTATCTGGTCTGCTTCCCCTGGGGGCCACGTGGCCACGCACTCCCGCAGCTGGGGAGAAGGAGAGGGAAGGGCATTCAATACCACTTAGGAGAACCAAGCTGCAGCCTTGGCCCATGCTGAAGAACGGACAATTTCAAGTCCAGCCTTGCTGCCTGCAGGAATACGAACTCCGCAGCCTTATGTGAGAGAGAAAAATTCAGGCGAGCATGCCAGCCGTGGCCAGTGCTCAGCTCCTTGCACGCACTCCCCCAAGCAGTTGCAGCCCCGAGTCGCGTGCTTGCAGCTCTGCGGAGGTTTTTTCACGCACCAAGCACATTTTCTGAAAGCAGGACAGGATTTTTGTTTCCCCCTCAAAAAAGGAGGGCAGCTCCACCAGCCCTCCAGTTCTGCTCATTCCTTTGCTATTCTCAGCTACAAAGCAAGCCACTTGTGACTCTAAAGCAGTTCTAAAGCAGGAGGCAGGACAGGGAGAATGATGGCCATCCCACTGCAAACCAGGTATCGGCAATCCTATTGCTCACCTGCTCAGACTGTTTATCCCCTGACTCGACAGCTCCATTCTGTCCACATACCATCTCCTTTCCAAGCTCTTCTGTTTACAATATTTCATTGTATTTGATGATCTGCATTCTTCCATACAGCCCACACTGTCTGCCCCACTTTCTTATGTTTCATATAGGAGCTAAATAGGAAACTGACTTTTCAAAGAAGAATCTTTCCACAGGGAAAATGGAGGAGCCGAAACTATTTCCAGTCTTCTCAGAACAAGCTAGATTTCCAAGCCAGCAGCATCCCAGGTCAGAGGAAGAGAATGCTGATTATCCTCAAACAAAATCTATTCTGCCATCCTGTCAACAGTGCAGGGCTGCTCTCCGAAGGACGCAGTCCAGCATTCAACCCCACTCTTAGACTGTTTAAAATGCCAGCCCATGAACCTTATATAATCTTATTTTTGGTGTTTTTACCCCTCAGTTAATACTGTTTCTTTCAGTTTAAATGCATTTCAACCTTTTAAATAATTTCTCTCCCTTCTTCAATTATCTACAAATGTTTGAAAGATGAAAAATGCTTAGTCTCTCCTCTGTTGCTTGTGGCATTTTGATAATACATATTTATTTTGAGTTTAATCACACCTCTCAAGCCAAAATATCCTGGTAGCTTTATTTATTACTTCTCCCTGACCTTCCTAAGATTTTTCAAAGAAGGATTTCTGGTGCAGAATAAAATGTTTTTAATGCCATCATCACTCCCCCACTCTTCAAATCACACTAACATGCAAAAATCATATCTTTTAGTACAAAATCATATCTTTTAGTACATTTAATGTCTCAGGTTATCTGGAGATCTATCATTATTATATTTGTCCAGGTTTCATCATCCCATGGAGTATCTGTATCTCGAATTATTTTTCTCTTGATATGATTATGGACATATTTCCCATCTGATTTTTTTAATTTCCTTTGATGCTTTAGAATTACTTTTTCTCTGTTTCCACTAGTATCAACAGAAAAGGACTCCTGATGAGATCTCTGCAGGTTTCACAGCATACTGATATCCTCCAAAACCAGAGGAGATTCTACCTCTTCTGTTATTCTACCAAATTTCAACATTTACACAACACTTCATGTTTTCAAGAGCTAACACAGAACATACACACACACAAAAGTCCCAATAATCTTCAAACATAGAACTTGAACTCCTTTCCCTACTTCTAAACCACCACATAAAATTCTCAGTCAGGGGTGCTTCTCACACTTCTCAGGAGGTACAGAGAGCATGAAGAAACCCCTTAAATTTCTGGGTAAAGGGAAATATTTTGTCTATCCAATCTTGACATACATCACTGCATTGCCATTCCTGCCTGTTTAAGTTCACCAAGGCGTCTTAAAAATTTACTCATATGTTACAAAAAACCCAGATAGGCACGTCCAAGAGCAGTCAACATCCCCAAATGTACACAAGGATGCCACCACAGGACTAGGAAAACTTGGGTGCAGCTCCCCACAAAAACTACTACCATCTCAAACTTCTGCGATGGTATGAAGTAAATTTTAGTCAGTGTTCGGGAGCAGACAGACACCTCTCTTGGCCACAATGCATCAGGCTGGCAGTCTCCAGGAGGTGAGTGTGAGGGACATTTGGTTGCAGGAATAATTTTGGCAGTTCCAGATTAACTGATTAGCTCTGCCAGTTTGTGCTGCCATGCACCAACCATGATAGCTGCCATTCCATGCTCAGACTGTTTAGTGGAAGTGAAACAGCCTAATAAACCCATACTCCTTAAAAATAATTATAAAAAAAAAATACCCCCCCAAAACAAAACAAAAAAACCCACCAAAAAAACCACAACAAATAAAAAAAAAAACACTTCAGTAGGATATATGTCAAACTATAGTTCAAAGAAAAGCAATAATTCCTGTGTTTTTTATTCCTTCTGTTGCTCTGTTGCCACAGAAATCATTCATTCACATCAGGTAGGAATTCAAAGCAGCTGCCCCCTTGCAAAATGCTGGCATCTGATTCATGAGGACCCAAGCCCTCAGGGCACAAGAAGGACATGGTTAACCATCTGGGCTCTGCTTTCAGGCCCCTATTCTCAGCCCTACAAAGGTCCAGTCTCCAGGAAATAAAACTTAGACCTGATGCAGCGTGCAGTCCTTGCAGGTGCCAATTTTCCTCCTTAAGTCAGGAGTTTGCCTATGCAGATCAGTACAAACCCATCCCACATTTTGTTTAAAAAACAAATTAGCTAAAGCAGTGAAAAATCCCTAATGGGGACACACTTCTAAGAGCTTATGCAGTTTTAAGTTAATTAATGAACTTTGCAGCTCCAAGCTAAGCGGAGGAACGATGAGTAACTGATGAGTAACTGCACGTGGTGGTACCTTGAGGAAGGGTAGGAGCTGGAGACAACAACTCAACAAGAAGCAACGTGGTTCAGCGAATGTGACACAGGATGAATTCTTTCAGCAGACAGCAGGTGGTGATCCAAGATCACGGCACTGGAGCGCCAAGAGCCAACACCAGAAATGCACACAAAGGCCTCCTGCTTCCATAAATCTGTCAAAGATCAGTCTGTTCTGTGAAGGAGTCGTTTTGGTTTCCTCATTAGAGAAATGCATGTAAGTAGGGGGATATGAAAAAAGCCTTCTAGCGATGCAGCTCCAGATCTCTTTTGTGTTGCTATGCCATAACATGCATAGATAGTAAAGCCTAATAAAAATTGTACTCCTGGTAACGCTAAACCAGTACAATTTCTGTACAGATGTGGCAAACTGCCACAAGGTAACTGGTCTGTGCTATCTATAACCCTACTGTGAGTCATCTGCATCACACAAAGGCGCAGGGAAATGGTACAGCATATAAACATCAAACAATCTCTTAAAAATGCCTTTGAACTCTGCTAACCCCCAAATCACTGGGATAGATGTGAGTGTAAGCCTATTAGTGGAATGGGGTTTCTAATACATATGTCCTCACTGAACTAATTTTATGAATCCTTGAAGCAACTGACTTGCAGCTAACAGAGGCAATTAACCTGCTTGTGAAGACCAGAGTTCCAGGCTACAACTGTTTGCTCTCTGCACTAACCTAATCCCTTCTGTAAACAGCAAAAATGTTGGGAGCTGGGATCTGAAGAGCCTGTCAGGAACCTGGAGCCGCTGCCCACCCTCAGCTCTCTGTAAGAAAGGGATCCTTCTGAGTGAGGGGAATGCGGGGACCATGTTGTCCCTCCAAGAACCCAGGTCACAGCCTCCTGTCAGAGATGCAAAAATCACACATGCAAAGCACTGCTCCCTGGCTGTAGAGAGACAGGAGAGAAAGGGCTTAGCATACAAGGCTGCTGCTTAGATGCATGAGAATGATTAATTAATTAATTAATAATGGGCTGCATTTTCCCCCCTACCCTTCTCAGAGAGCAACAAAAACGCTGCTGTAGCAGGAGTCTCTTTCCCAGCCCCTTCTAACAGTCTCCCTTCCCAGTTCTCAGCTGCAGCTTCAGAGGGGCTCTGGTTGGAGCTGCCACCATCCCACCTCCAGCTGTTGCACTCCTGCCCCCTCTCCCCTGCCAGCCTGCCCACCACTGAGCCCTTTCAGCACATATCCCAGGAAAAAAAAAAATTACTCACTTTTTATTGCCAGGTTAGTTTTGTTCCCAGTTAAGAGCGTTGAAACAGCTTGGCAAAGAGCTGGAGGAGAACCAGAGCCAGAAAGGACAGGGGGTGGAGAAGCTGGGGAGGGAAGGGCCACGGGGCGAAAGCACTTGGATGAGCTCAGGCTGCCAGGGAGCTGCAGCCTCCAGCACGCATTAACCCTCTCCACAGGGAATCCCACAATTTGTCCGCTGATAACAAATGTATCAACAAGCACTTTCTTCGGAAATGGGAATGGATACAAAGCAGCGTGAATGATGCTCCCCACACCCACCAGGAACTCCAGCATTATGCCTTGCAGAAAAAAACACACAGGCTAGGGCATTCATTATACCAAAGATAAATTCCACCCTACACTGGTGGCTCTCACAGCACACGGAACCTACGCCCAGGCTTTTAAAACTGTGCTTTTGCTCTTTAAGGCCATGAAGATACTCAAACACAAGACAAAGTGATGTATAGAATGATGAAGTCATGGCTTTCCAATGCCCCAGATACCCCAAAACAGTGACTTGGCCATTCCAACCCTGCAGGTGCCCACAAACACACTGCAAGCTCTCTATCCCAAAATGCAGCAATAACACTTTCTCCATTGTGGCCATTTCATTACAAATTAGCTTCTGAATGGGAAGAATGGGAAACATGCCTACAGAAAAGAAATCTGGGGGTGAAATGGATATATACAAAGGATATAACCATCTCATATCCTTCATCTTTCTACAAACACGTTCCTGGATTCAGAGGGATTTGTGACCTTAACCTGACACCCACTCTCCACACTACAAAGGCATTTCTGTAACTCCAGAGAGCAAGACTGACATGCCTGTGTGTCTGGGACACAGACTGACAAAATCAACACTCTTTCTTAGTGTGGGTTGATTATAAAAGCACCTTGAAGAGGATCACAGTAATAAGAGGTTCTGTATTTCACCTGCACATCTGGAGCTTGATCTTTATTTGATCTATGACACACTACGGTAATAGAAAAGGATGCTGGATTTTGACTCTATTGTCATGGGTACGAGAGCAGCTCCTCCTGAATCCTCCCAAAGGCAAACTCTAAATCTAGGCAGTTCTGGAAACACCTGCTAGGATTTTATGGTAGTTTTGTTAAAATAAAAGGAAGTTCATGAGTACACTCTTTAAAACTTAAATCGGATGTAATCACTCAGGAAATGCCTTTTGCACTGGGTTAAGTTAAGCCTCAATAAGCTAATCTTGCCCCAGTAGAAAAAAAAAATCTAAAAAGAGATGCCTGCACTCACACTTGCACCTAGCTAACCATTTAAAGGCATGTCTCCTTCAACTTCCTGGTGCAAGCTTACACCAGATTATCTAATCTTGCCCTTCCTAGATATGTAAAGCAAGGGAAGAACAATTTACCTTCCAATACACTCTATCATTCCAGGCCACCAAAAAGTGCTCTGTAAAATAAAGCAGCTGGCCTTTTTTTTTTTAAATGCATTTAAGAACTTTACGGAAAACAAGTCAAGCCCCCCTTTTGTAGGAAAGGATGAAAAAAGTTATAGTCTTCTCTTACTGTTATATGCAGGAAACACTCGCTCATCCCCATGCTATCATCACTTCCAGTAATGGCCAACTTTTGCTCTACCCCTGTGCACAAACACAGGCTCTCAGTGCTGAATGCATGCACACTTGGTAAGAGGCCCTCAGGCAACCTGCAAAGAGGCTTCCTGTTGGATACAGCCAAAACTTTAGAGTTGTACAACATTAATAAGGCCTACTTACCAACCTGAAACATACCTTTCAGATTTTAAAAAACACTGGTTTCTGCTTCTGAAATCTACATTATTCCCCACTCAGAAAAAAATCAAAAAAAGTTAAATGTTACTGGCACAAAGGCATCTCAACAAATGCTTTCAATCCATTGATGCTCTCTGGGGTTGATTAGAAAGAACTGTGCTTCGAGAGACATCAGGGTCTCAACATCTGTTTGCATTCCATATTAGGAATTTAACTACCTCTGAGAATTACTGGGGAGAAGGGGTTAAGGGTGGAGAACAAAGGAAAAAGTCACCAGGACAGATATATTCTCAGCAACAAAGCCAGCAATTAAGAGAAAAGCTAAGGCTCAAATTTTTGGTCCAGATTGGTCCTTTAGCACCTATCCTGGTTGTGTTCTTCCCAGCTCTGCAACAATTCAAGTGACTATTTTCCACTTAACATTCACAGTCAAACATTCTTAGAGAAAAAAAAAAGATTTCCATAAGACGACTAACTTTAAATAAATCGACATGAAAATAACGTCTCAAAATACTACGAATCGAGCCCTCCATTAATCCAGTGGGCACCAAGGCCAGCAGAAGCATGTCCCACACAAGGGAATTACTCCTCTCTCAGGCAAAGAGGGCTAAGTTCCTTCTCTGGGACCAGAATTGAAATGAGTCACAGCTAAGGAACAGTGTGCTGCAGATGTGTCACGTATGTTCAATCCAAGCTAGCTGCCATCAGCCATTCAGCAGATTAGCAAACAAATCACACTCTCCATTGCGTGACTATGGATCCTCTCTCAGGGAAGCAGCTGAAACCAGAGGCCAGTGGTGGGGAAAGAATGGGTAACTGCTTTTCAGGAGGGATCCATGGTTGCAGCAGGATACCTGGGCACTATGTGATACTTTAGATGGCACAGAAGACCTGCCTGTGCTGGTTCTCTGCCTTACTCCAGACAGCTAACCAGTAGTTCCTGGTGCTCCTTAGAAAAAGAAGGGCTGCAGAACATGGAAATATAACAGGGAAGAAAATACCACCTGGTCCCATGGTATATCTCTTGACCAGGCTGGCAAGAGAGTGTCACAGTTACTGTCTCCATGGCCAATTCTGCAATCAGATTGCTCACTTCAAACAGCTTTGTTTCAAGGGAGAGGATAAGTCTCCAGCTGACATATTTCAGAAAACCAGTATCTGCTTCTCCAACCCCAATGAAGGACCTAGCTGGACAGATAAGCAATTTTTCATCACGTCTCTGCTCTGCAAATGGACTATTGTTCGGCACCTGCAAGTACATCACCGAATTCTCAGTGAGTGTGGAGAGTTACACCTCAAGAATTCAGATGGCTTTCCTGAATGTTTAAATCCTCATGACGCTCACTCAGCCCCTTAGAAAGATTTATATCTATTTCAGTGACAAGGATTTCTCAAAGCCCTCGCTATGTGACACAGCTATCTGGAACACTCTTCCAGATCTCTCTATATTTTCAGTGCTCTTCTAGCACTGGAAATATATAGAGAAAATCACTATAGTGATTTTGAAGATCACTTTTGTTGTCAGGCTTTCCTGCCCTTCTCTGCCCTGCTGTGAGGGCAGTGAGCTGAAGGAAGTAGTGAACTGTGCAGAGGGGCTGCTCTGAGCTGACTTCACTCTTGGAGGAAGGACAAACCTCAAAGCCTTGTCAGGCATCTTCACTTACACTGGCCCCTTCAATTCCCCAGATTTCAGTGGACAGCAGGGAAGTCTTCCTGCCTGCCTGCACTAACTCCAACACCACACAAGTAAAAAAGCAGCCCTGACTCTGCTGCCAGAGCAGGAGGAGGAAGAAGGGAGAAAGCACCGGGAAGGGGAGAACACATCTGGAATCAATTGGGGAGCGCTGAATGCCTTGGAAAGAACTGCAGAGCTGGCAGAAACCATAGCAAGGAGCCGCATGTTCGGACGTGACTCTGAAGCAAAGGTGGAGAACGAGACGTATGCAGCATATTTAAACACAAAACCAGAGCTCCTCTTGAGGCTCTGGGGTTTTTTTCACGCAAGCAGCTAAATGCCTCAGCCCTGTCATATTTCCACTGCCACTGGCCTATCATTTGTACACTCAGAATTCAGTACAGAAGACAGGAGATGAGATGAGGCAAACGGGACCCATCTGTGACTCGAATATAAGGACTCAGTCACACAGCAACAACATTATATCAAGCTGCTCCCAGGGTGCAGGGCAGAGGAAGTCTGTGACTGACTTGGTACACATTTCAGAACAGAAATTTGACGGCTTAAAAACACAGATTTCTTCCCACAGTTACTTTCCGTTCCACCATTCTCCTATCCCTCGCTAGTCATTTGTTCCAAGAGTAGTTTTCCATTTTCAAAGAAGCCTCCACTATGTCCTGGAAAGCAGAAGTTCTGGAAAGGAGCAGAGTCATAGAGAAGCAATGCACCAGTGCAGCAGGCCTGGTTCAGTGAGAGAGTGACTACAGCTTCCAGGTATATTACCAACCTGAGGGTGTGGGAAGCATTGCTACTTGGGTATATGGACTTGGCCAGATGAAAAATAAGATATATGCTTCAATATGCAAATTTTAAAAATGGAATTAAAAATTCAAAAGGGAACATGAAAGAGCTACAGAAATGACCCCAAGATTGGAAAAAGCCCCATGGCTGCACACTGGAAACCTCAAAACACCCAGTTTATTTTGCTCATCATTTTTTTTAAAAAGGCAACTGATTATTTTATTAAAGTATATTAATTATGAGGAAAATAAAGTAGATGCTAATAATATTTAATTTAAAAAGTAATCAAGAAAACCAATAGCCAAAAGCTGAGTCTAATAAATTCAGCTCTGGTAAAAGAGTCCATTTCATTTTGTTTACTGATTTCTAAATGACAGTCATTAAGTCAGCTAGTGAGAAGGACTCTGTCTTTTCCATCTTCTTCTGTCTTTGTGCTGAAAACATGCCACCCAAAACAGAGGTACCTGAGTGAGACATAATGGACTACAATGCAGGTATAAACAGAAGAGACAATCTAAAGCCAGACCTATAGGACAGTATCCTGGAAAGCTAGCAAGAGCTGGTAGAAGTCAATGCACATAAATTGAAGCTGATTAAACTAAGTAGCATACACATTTATAAGCATAATGACCTCACCTCATGGAGAGGAACAAGCTACTGAAAAGTATAGGTGCAGTTTTGTATACCACCTAATAAGGCGAATTACCAAATGGCCTTGGAATCAGGGGCTGCACTTCCCCTCCCTGGCTGTTGTGAGAGCCAGTCATGCCACAGCCATTGCCAGAAAATTAATCCAAACAATAGTCATCTGTTTGGTCAAACTCAACTGTCTCATTTTAGATCTGCTTAAGCACAATGCCCGAAGTGGTGAGGAGGCTGAGCATATGGCCAGGGCACAGAGACGATGGGGACTGTTCTTCTCACAGCAGCCCACAGTTACGCTACATTAAGCGCAACTTCGAAATGCACCTGAAGGCCACACTGCAGAACAAGCGGCTACATGGACATTCAGCATATGCTATTGCCACTACCTGCTTCACTTGTACTTAACTTCTAGGGCATCCCCACTTAAGCCAGCATAAAGCTGATTCGTATACAGTGAACTTGTAGAGTATCTCAGAAAAGATTTTCCCATTGTTACAAAATCCTTTTAAATCCTCTTTTCCCCAGGCCTTCTAGCTAATGTATGTTTACCACATTCCTGCTGTAACCACGAACCAGTACAGACTTCTTCCCTACATAGGCCACCTACACAGCTCATAGGTAAAGCTCGAGGTCAGTGGCACACCTGACCACCTTTCAAGTGCCTCTTCCTGGGCTGGCTATCACTAAAGCAGCTCCTGCGGCCCCCACAGTCAGCAGCACTATTGGAAACACGCTGCTCTCCCTTGCCACCACCATGTTAATGCCCCGGAACACACAAAGCATGTGCTGGTTTAACAGTACCAACTTGCAAAATATTCACATCAAACTACTGCATATCACTGGCAGTCCTACTTTTAAACTGCTCTATTTTACTGAAGCTAAATCAATAAACCTTAAAAGCTAAATTGATATAAGAGCACCCCATGCCAGGGCATGTCTGTCAGCATCTGCAGCTCCCTTAATATATTACTACGTGAGTTCCCAAGGAGTTTACCCCTGCATAATTCTCAGCACATCCCCACCTTCCACAGCCAAGTGCATTAAAGGTCCTTTTTCGTCCCCCCACCTTGCACACCTACAGAAAGACAAAAACACAGGCTAAGCAAAACTTAAACCCTTTTAAGCCAGTCAGTTTGCCCTTCTGTACATCCCCTTTCACACTCACAGTGTCAGGCTAAACAAAGCCACTCACTCCAGGATACAGGCCTGAAAAAAAAAAGCATTAGCATCTGGCAACCAAGAGCAGCACCCCAGCATATGAGCCTGAAAGCAAATACAAGTCTTTGGCACAAAGAGGAAACACTGGGACATATGCCTGGGTGCTCCTGTCAATCTTGCAGTGGGGGAATGCCCGATTTTTTTATTTTTTTTTTTATCATATTACTGAAAGAAAATGTCAGGGACTGCTGTGGCCCCTGTCCCTTGAGGCTCCACTGCTGCCATCAGGCTGCACTGCCTTTGCAGCAATGAATATTTAAACAGGGCAATAAATATTTCAAAGCACATTCATCCCAATAAGAAGTCTACTACCATAAGAGGGATGAGGCAACCACACAGGGCCAGGGCCACTCCCTGTTCTGCCCCTCTGGTTCCCACACAGCCTGCCCTTCCTTGGCTCTACTTCACTCCAGCCCTCAACAGGCACCTGACAACCTCAAATATTCATGAACACAGCTCCAGTTACTTTCCAAACAAGCAAAAACACCTGTGAAAGAAGTAACAAGCCACTGTGCTTTCCACAGAGGTGCAGAACACAGTTAGCTCATGGTTTGTTTTCACCTCTCCTGGGGCTTCTGCCTCTTGGGTCCTCATACTCAGGAAGAAAATAATTTGCTTGAAAACCCCATAGGGTCTTAAATCTTTTAATACTGCACCTTAAAAGAGAAAAAGGCCTAAGATCACCAAACCCAAAGCTCAACCAGCACCTGGTTGAGAAACAGTATGTGACAGTCTGTCTTTACTCCCCACAACTCCCTCCCTTAATTTCAGCAGTGCATTTATTCAGGCATTTCTTGGGTGCGAGCAGCTTCACTGGCCTCTCAGTGGGATGCTAACAGATGTACACACTTGGCCATCACTGGTACAAATAAAATCAGCTAGAAATCAAGTTTAGGACGTAACACAAGACCCATTCATTTACTCAGCTATCACCTGCTTGTCATTCATGTACTGGGGGCTATTATGACTCTGACAGTGATAAAAGCTTGAGGTTTATAAGTAGGACCTTAGCTATATGCTCTCACCTCTAAACTTCTTGATTTTTAAAGATAATTTCAGGGGGTAACTAATACTCAGCAAAAAATCAAAATCACATATAAAGACATTTATTCAGGATCAAATCTATAGGGTGATGAAACCTGCAACCAGACTCAAAAATGATCTTTTGTAGCAGCTTCCACTGCATATCTGCCTGGATTCAAAAGACCTAAGATATTTGCTGCTCGCATAGTATATGGAGAAGGCTTCAGAGAACAAATACACCTACTCTAAGTGAAAGGAAGCCAAAAAGACACCTTCACAAACAGCAGCCAAAGGGTTATCCTGAATGGCAGACACAAGCTAGTCTACCCTGGCTAAGTGAGCTGTACCATGGCATCTCCTTTCCAGGTAAAAGCTTTAATTAACAGTATACAGAAAGAGAGTAATCTCTGCCTTTACTGGCGCCCACAGACCATCGTTTAAAAGATGATGGTAACCAAACTACAATCACAACGTGTCACATGCTGTCAAAGGTGCCTCTTGGACTGCACTAGAAGACACTTTTCATACCTGGATCCTGGCCCATCTCAAGGTACAAGCTGGGGACCAAATGGCTCAGCCCTGTCAATGGCCTGGGCACAGCAGGGAGCATGCAAGGGTATGCGACAACTCAGCAAGGTCTGCAGATGCAGTCTTGGATTAAACTGCTAAATTCCCCTGCAGTCTCATTTCAGCTGCTTTTAGACCTTGAAGGAAAACAGCCAGGTCTTTGCTATGCGCAGGAAAGGCCCTGCAGCACACTCAGTGAGTTTTCTACCGAAAGCTAGAGCTCCTGCTATTTCCTCCCTGGTCCCCATAGCCAAGGGGAGAGACCAATGCATCCCCCAAGTGCTGGACAGCCTTCCTGGGATGGCCAGTATAACAATAACAAAATTCTCCCTCATCCTCCTGCTCTGTGGCACAAAATGGCTCCAAAGTGAAATATTGAAGCGTCAAACAGCAAAATCTCTTTCCAGACAGCATTTCAAGGAAGAGCACCTGCCTACTGAATAGGTGGATCAATCGCCTGCCACTACCCTCTGTCCCTTCTGCTCCTGAAAGAGCAGCAGCATCCCTTGGTCAAGACTGGCCATCAGCCATACCACCAAAAAGATGCTGTTTACATTAAAAGCATAGAACAGCAGTCACGGCAGTGTAATTCAGGGACTGACAACAATCCTGCTGCTTTGCCAGCGGTGAGTCCTGGGATTTTACATTTCTGCTTCTAACTACCACCCCAGCTATCCCTCATACATCACTGAAACTGAAGGATCCAGTCAGAAGTCAGAGGTAACCTGGTCCAAAAAACATCTTGTACTTTCTTATCTATTAAAAGACCTCATACACAGAGAAGGGAAAACATCTTGGAAGATGAGCAATTACCTCACCAAGTAATTTAGAGCAGGAGCCACCATTTTACAGCAGACATCAAAATAATGAGCACTTCTCTGCTGACTGTGCAGCTCCATGTCATTCCCATGATGCGCTGCATACCCAGCAGCATGTTAACGTGGAAAAAAACAGCATCTGATCCCATGAAAGAATTAAAAAAAAATTTTTGATACCATACAGAAAGTGTTAGAAAGGAAAACAACATTTAATTCTGTGGCTCCTGAGGACCTCTCATGACTCACAAAATAAATGCAAACAGATGAAAAAGTTAATTTGGATCATATCAGCTTCACTGGCATGCAAAGGATGGAGCAGGCACCCTGGGGAGAGGGAGGGAAAGATTTGCCATAGATCAGGTTACTATCACTGACAGCCGACCTAAAACACCACAAGATTTGACCAGACTCTATCCTTCTTCTAATTTTCAAAGGTGCTACCACCTGTTTTAAGAAATACAATGTGCAAAACATGTAACACTGAGGTGAGGGAGGAAGGAGATCCTGCAACACAAGTAAGTGGTCCAGATGATAATCCTCAACATATTAAGAACTAGCCCAATTAACTGAAACAAGAAGAAAGCAAAAGTGAATTTTCCTTTTTAAGATGTAGAATTTTCAATGCGAAGCAATGAGGACATAAGGAACCGGAATAATTTCTCCTCAGTCTGAAGCTACTGCATGGAATAGACAGGGAGTTCCTGCGTCCTACAAAGATGCTCTTTGAAACAGATGTCTGTCTGCAACCCATCACACTCAGCTTGGGAATTCAGAAACCCAGCCTGCTGTATGGGCTCCATGGTCTCATCCCCTAAACAGGCTAGCACAGCCCACAGACAACACTGTCAAACCTGAGAAATGTTATTCAGCATGAGCCATCAACACTTGGTTTTAACTCTACCTCATTTGATGGGATCTGAACTGCCCATCATCACAAACTGAGCTTTATTTCTGTCCTATTAAATTTTTAGATAGCGTTTATGTTCAAAAGTGACCAACAACAGCAGGAGCAGTAGCCCACAGGAGCCAATATATTGTTAACAGAAGTGTCCTTGATTATTAGGTCTTCAACATCCACGAGATGATTCACAGGAAGACTGATACATCTGAAAAACTTCCTTCAAATTTTTTACGATGAAAATTGCTCTTTTAGCTTCCTCTTGCATGTCTAGGATATAAAGCCTTTTCAGTATCTCAGTATATGGCACCACAGTGCACAAGGACTATTTCTATTTTACAGCCATGGTTGATCTTAAATGATCACAGGAAAAGGTTTTGTGCTCTGCTTCTGCTGGGTACCACCATCACACCTAATCAACAAACTCATCTCCATGCACTTCTGCAAGAGCTAACTTCTAACACAGCTGACCTCATATGAGGGCACAGGAGCAGCTCACATAGGCACAGTAATTCCCTGGCAGAAATTTGGGACAGACACAGCTGAAGGCAATTCCTGAACCACTTCACAGCTGAATTCTTGAAGATGTCCCTGCTCATTTCAGAGGAGTTGAACTAGATAACCTTTAAAGATCCCTTCCAACCCAAATCCTTCTATGATTTTAAGGTTTTATGATTCACTCTTCTGCTAGGATTGTCTGAACAGTAGCCAGGAGGCTCATCACAACCCTACATTTAAGCCATGTCAATCAAACATGGTTCTTTCCTGCCATCAGATTCTTTTCTCCTAGATTTAGGCCAGAGAGGATCTCAGAATAATTGCATAGTGACACATAGAGCCTCACAGCTAACCTAGAGGCCTACTACACTTTCGAAAGCCACTACAGCCCTCTACAAATGCCCTAGAAGAATGAAATTTATCTTCCTCTATGCTCCTCCAAAACATTATGAAATTCCTATTACTCAGCTCTAGCTATTCTTCTCTGTGTTACAAATAACACGGCTCAAAATTTCCTACCCACCCACTGAGAAAAAAAGGCCACTGGCTTTCTATACACTTCTGCTTTAAGCAGAGGTCTGGTTGAAAGATGTGTTCTTGGCCATGTCAGCTGCCAAGCAGGACCCCAACCACTCATCAGACAGGGAGGCTTGGAGATGGCAGGCAGGAGGGCCAGGCAGGCAAGGATCTGAACATGCTGAGAGATACTTGGGTCTGGAGCCTTCAGTGCAGCTTTCTCTTGACCACTGTGCAACACTTGCAGTAACTCCTGCAGATCACTGTCAAAACCAATTAAGAGTACTCCTAACAAAAACAAAAAAAACATTCCTGAGAAATCACAGTTGCGCTGAAAGGGACAGTAAAGTCACCACCTTTCTCACCTCCTCACAGCCAGGTTTGTTAGAAGACCTTCATTTCATCTAGGGCCAAAGTCACCATCAGGCTGCTCAAAGCTACAGTTTCAGACTTGATGGAGAACATGGATCATGGCTCTATAATCTACTTAAAACCAATTTAGATTCATCTCACTGAATAAGACCAAGTATTCAGAAGTCTCACTTTCTGATGAAGCACTGAGATCTCCACAGTATTTTTTCTACCCTTCAGAAGGCCATGTTCCCAGATAAATTCACTCTTACACTCCTTGCAGCATTTTGATCAAAAGAGGCTTTGAAGACATAGTATCCCTCAGAAAAATTCTCTTAGGATAAACGCTTGCAACTGGCTTTGGATGACCTAAATTTTTTCTGCCACCAAGAGAGTCAGCCCCTCCTTGACTACAACACCTCGTCAGTCACACTTAGTGTATTCACAGTCTGTCACCCATGTCCCCGTGAAGGACACACGGGACAAGGAACTGTCCAAAGTTCTCACCACAGCCTTCAGTCACCACCTTCCTCATTCCTCTCTCTCACCACACTACACTCTTTGCCACAGATTGGCTCCATCACACAGTCTAATGTGACTCTGAAAAAGTATTAACACCTCCCCAACCAAACTCATATGAAAGGGACTTCTAGAACTGCTTTTCCTCCCTTTCTCACTGCTTCAAGACAGAATGTTTCATCCTGGAACGGGGTGGAAACAGATCTGAGAAAAGATTTGCAAAGCTAACGTAGCAACATTAAACAGCATCACACACAAAGAAAAGCAAAAGGTAAGTTAAAGCAAATGAATCTGCATTAAATATTTGAGCACTAAGCAACGCTAACACAGCACAATATCTTATGGTCAACCAACAGTTAACAAATTGACAAATTCACTAATTTTACCAAATTAACATGCTGTTTCTCTTATACCTCCTGATTCAGCCTGGAAGGATCCTTTTTAAGTTTAGACAGATTTAGGGTTGAAACTGAAATCCTTTCCTTTGCTGCCCTATTTATCTCAATCATGTTTTATAAGGGACAGGAAGAGACACACAGTGAAAAACAAAAGCCTTTCCTACACCTGCTCTCCTGCTCTCTAATATTCCTAAGTACTTTGCATAATTGTTCAGTTTTGATAACCTCCTTCCATAGGATGCCATAGCAAAAATGAGAAAAGCTACAAAGAACAACAAATCAAATTAATGGTTTCATTCTTCACAGAGGGTACACTAGACAAAAGAGGACTAGTACTATCTAAGAAATCCAAACCCCCCTCCAAGGCATTTTAAAATCCATCTTTTAAAGTAATTTAAAGCAGGTTTTGCTATGAAGACTGGAGGGAGAGCATAGGCCTAGATAAGGAGCTTCAGTGAGACCTGATAGGTGAATGATGACTGCGTAGGTCAAACTCTGATTATCTACATCTTGGCTAATCAAAAGCAATTATCTGAAAGTCAAATATGCCCTCCAAGTCAAATAACTCATGGAGACCAGGACTTACATATGGCACACAGAAATCCTAAACTCCACAGGACCACAACTGCAGACACTATGAATTTTAAGCAGGATAACCAGAGGACAGTTCAGAGGGTTTTAACCATACTCAAGACTCCCAGCCTGAGGGCAGACTTCAGAAGCTAGAAAGATTACCCTTGCAATTACTTGGACATTTTTGGTGTATCCATGCACCCGCAGATTACAGGCTACTTGGAATGCAATTCCAGTTAGGTATTTAGAGACTACTAAGGGTAAAAATCTCCATTACAGGCAGAGCTGGTAGAGCCAGGCTAGCTACTTCCCATTGTAGGACCCAGTTTTCAGTTTTTAAAATTCCAAGATACCATTCAAATTGAAATTTTTTTTCAGGCTATCTGTAATTGATTTTGGAGTTGGGGACTTCTTTTGTTACTTAAGCCATAGCAATCCAACACGAGAAAAAAGTAGGGGGCATATTTTGTCTTGTTTATGATTAGGGGAGGAGGAAACTGCCACACACACTTTGAAAAGTCTACGAGAACTACTTATTTAACAGAAAAATTTGCATTTCAGGAATCTGTATTTACCCACCAAGATCTGACCAACATTATAACAAAAGTATGGAAAATTACAGTGCCTGTTTTACATTTAATCAACCAAATCTCCCAGTAAAGCCATATGCAATGGCCAAAACCAGCTACAAGATAAAACAGAAAGAAATAACAGTATGGGAAACTCTGCCAAAAAAGGAAAGAACCAATCCATTCTTTATATGCCTCACAGAAAGAACAAATGGTGGCAACAAGCTTTATGCTAGATACAAGGAAAGACTTAGCAATGCTCAGAAAGGCCAGCAGTGGCATTGCAAATGCTTTTAAGGCAGGTTACTCACCATCAGGAACGGTTTAGATATTGTTTATTCTAACAGGAAACAGAGATGCTCTTAAGGGCAGCCGGCAGTGCCACTTGCACCCCATTTTCTGTGATTTCATGCTCTCATTTGGAGATCATCCACAGCTTCACAGGGGATACTGGCCATGTCAGATTTAGGTCTGGAGATCACTGACAGCAGGGAAATGATCCATCTCCAGTACTTTGCACCATCTCCTTTGCAGGGATGATGTAACATCAAGGAGCAGTTACCCACCTCAAATCCAAAAATACCAAGGAAAAAACCCTGTAAGTACAGCAGGAGAAAACTAAATTGAGACAAGAAGCCTGAGCACTGTCAGCACAGGCACCTACAGGGAGCAAAGAGACAGAACAGACAAGTATGACTGCAATAGGAGCAGAAAAGGCAAACTAAATGAGGAATGAAGGGAGTGGGTGGAGAGTTAAAAAAGCCTATGACAAGGAGACTGTAGTGAGGACAGGGAGGAAGAGGAGGAAGAGAAGCAAAGAATAAGCAGGTCTAAAAATCAGCTGAGAAGGAACTGAAGTGTTCGTGGTAAAGTAGTAGTCTGCTAAAACAGGAGGGTATGTAACTGGAGAGGAATGGAGACTGGGAGAGTATGGATACGGTATAGCTTGTATGGGACAAGCTACAGAGCAGGGATCACGTGGAGAGAGAGGAAGAAGCATCATCCATCCATCCATCCATCCATCCATCCATCAATGGAGGGCAGAGGTGAGACAGGAGAGGTCACACAGGGAAGGAAGAGAGGGGGAAATGTGCATACTAGTGTACACCTCCAAAGCCTAAACCAGAGCCTAATAAAGCAAAACATCACCATTCCTTTGCTGTCTGCAATATACAAAACCAACTGGCAAACACTGATCAAGCTGGCCTGCACAGAAAATGACAGCTAATTACATAGTCAGTCAAAGTGGCAGAGGTCTGTGGATTGTATCTGGGATGGGCAACTCTGTCACTGATAACTTGCAGGGGTCATCATGGTGCCACATACACCGAAGCTGATGGGGATGGTTAGAGGGTTGTCTGTTTTTCTTTTCTTTCTCGTGGAAAAAAATATACAAATGTGATTAAAGAGTATCATTAGCAGCCACAGAAATAAAGAGAACATAACAAAGGTTTCTTTCCTGACTTAAAATACAGAAATGCCTTGGAATTGAAATCCTTCCCTATTACCATCTTCATCACTCTCAATTCAGTTCAAGAATAATATCGCTTGATGAACAGTTTTGCAAAGAAAAAAAAGATCAGGTATTAAGCAAAGCACACTGTTAAACAGCATTTGTCCCATTTTCTTTTATGTGGGGAAAACACACTATTTTTTCCAAAAGCTTTCAGTTGAGTATTAGTTGCTCTGGCTTCTATGAACCCTACAAAACCAGCCTAGACCAGCCTATACATGTCCAGTCCTCACTGTCACAGCAGAGCCTCCAACAGCCCAGTAAAAAACCATCCTACACAGCAGAGGACCGTAAGTGACTCTACAGGAGCATTACCTACCTTTTGGTAGGAAAATTAACATTTCTATGCTCTGATTCCAGGGAACATGTCTGATAGAAAGAATACTGACTACATCCTTTTGAATAGTATTTGTGAGAAAACTGAGGCAAATTAACCATCTCCTCCCTGGTACTCAGACCTCCAAGGAATGACTGCTAGTGAAGTCTGTGACTCTGCAGATGGGAGGTAAATACATTAAGGAACTCATTGCAAAAGGGCAGCCAATTGCACACACCATTTGCTGGAAATGGATCTAAAACAGGAACATGGAGCATTTTACCTGAAGCAGTCAGTAAGACCAGAATCCATGTCTAAAAAACATCACACACAGAGACACCCATTGCAGACCCGTTTTGCACTGGTGTTAGATTTTTATAGTAGAAGGCTGGTCAATACTAATTAAATGCAATGGAGCCATCATGAATTAATAACCTGGAGGGAAAGATGTTGCTGGTTTTAAGGGCCTCCCCCCTTTGCAACCTTGAACTTCTGTAATTTTTGGTAGCTTACTAAAACCTCTTCACTGATCCAGATACTTCATAAATTACTAGTTCTTAAAATACATTTAAAACTGTATGTTAAATTTACACAGCCTTGGCAATCAAATATCACAGCACACTTAGGCATCCTCACTTCTCAATTCTCAGGGATAACCACCTAGCCATCTGTAGAAGAAATGCACTAGGGAGCAGCGAGGTTATTTCTAGGACAGGGACTCAAGGAAATGGCAGTGCTGTATCAAGTTGCGTTTCTCCATCCTGCCTAAGAAACATTGAATACAGCCTCTGCTATCCCAAGGCAGCTCTACAAGCACCTGCAGTGGTTCGATTCTACTCCAATGCATCTCAAAGTGCTCAGCACAGGGGGCAAAGAGAAAAAGACTAAAAACCCCTCACCAGGTTCTGATAGGCCCCACTGATTTTTAGGCCCTTAAGAGTAAGTCCTTCTCAACCAGCAGTTAAATCTCTAAGCATAACAACAGTTACAGACACAACCCACAGCCTCACCTCAAGAAACTATATCCTAATATCAGGAAAAGTGAGATGCAGATTAATCTCTGCATTCCCAGGGGACAGTCTCCTGGAAAAGTGACTGGACAGGATTTCTTTCACACAAACCTCTGATGCCAACACGGTGTCTTGCAGCACTAATAAGAAGTCCTATGACATACAGTAGAAGGGAATGAAAAGCTAGGGGATAGGTATAGGCACTGCACTGAGTCATATACCATGTAAACAAGCACCATTTCTCAAGCAGCAAAGAAAGGGGAAGAGCAGAAGTCCATGGACAGAGAAGAGAGTAATTCCCTTCAGACTACTCATACAAGTTTGCAAGATAATACCAAAGCAAGGAGCAAGCAGAAAGGACAACTGGACTGAAAGGAAAGGGACAGGCAATCCTCAAAGCAGGGAAAAGGGACAGGCAAATAATGGTAGCTCCTAAGAGAAGTTCAAGAGGAAAAAAGGGGGCCTTCTACCACACACAGATAAAGCTTTTCTTTCTTAATTCTTTCTTTTAAGGGAGCAGGGGAATCCTGCAGCACCCAGCTTGCCTGGAGGGGAATAGAACCTAAAGCAGCTGTAAGGGGGTGGAAGGGGGGAGGCTGTTCTGGGACTGAGTCTCCCTTGCAGACAGTTCAAACAAAGGAGTCTCCTGTAATGGGATGCATTGTACATTTTTAGCTAGCACAAGGTGACTGTCCTGACAGGATTCCCCATCTCCTGTCTCCCCACTCCAACTATACACCCCTGCATGATCCCAACATGGAACACAAAGATCTGTTTTATCACACCATTACTGTAATGGGAGGTAGAAAAAGGAAAAGGGAATGAGGCAGAGGAATGAAAAGGAGACAGAGCAGCCTTTAATGAGTCAGTCACTGCTCTGATTTAAATAGGATCTCCATTTAAGGAGCACTGCAATTGTTGGGTTTTCTTAATTTAAAAAAACAAATCACTGACTGAGCAAGCAACTTTTGGCTGAACAAGTTGTCTCACAGCTACACACACAGTCTGGGAGGGAAAGGGTTATAGAAGGGGGAAGGGAAAGGGAAGAAAACCTCTGGAAAAAATGAGACTGCTTGCTGGTTCATTTTAACAAGGACATAAATTAGTCTCAAAGCCACAAACGCCATCACCTCCCTGAGCCCTGGGCAGAGTGTAGCAAGTCAAACACGTGCCAAGATAAACGGCGCTGGCTGGAGCCTCCAAGGGGTGCTGGGGGGGACAAGAGGGGGCATGCTGGGAGGCAGGGCAGCAAAGATGCTTCAAATGGTGCCACAAAATGGAGACTAGTGATCCTACAGCTGCACAAAAGCAGACCTTCTGATGTTTCTGCTTACACCCACATCAAAAGCTGGGAACTCAAGACAGA
Organism: Cyanoderma ruficeps; assembly: GCA_008694505.1. Taxonomy (NCBI): domain Eukaryota; kingdom Metazoa; phylum Chordata; class Aves; order Passeriformes; family Timaliidae; genus Cyanoderma; species Cyanoderma ruficeps. Next base: position 11,928,500 of record VZDJ01000426.1, read on the forward strand.
TAAAGAAGGAAAACGGGGTGCTGAGGTCAGAAAATAGCAGTTCTGCAAAGCCTGGCTTTAATTACCACAAGCAGCCCTTCCTCCTCCTCCTCCTATCTTGGAAGAAGGCCCACCATCGGGCAGCAGCCCAGGTGAAAGGTTCCATTGCTGAGAGCACTGAGAGCAGGGAGGGGAGCAGACAATGGCGGGGGGTGGGGGGGTGTATTCATTACAAAGGCACGCACACACACACTCAGCACCGCCGGCTGCCACATGGACTGGGGGGGACCCCTTAAGGAGGAGGCAGCTCCCTCCCCACTCTCTGAGATGCTCGACACCTTCCCCCTCTCCCAGCCCTGATGGGAAACAGATTTGGAGGAAAACGCCAGCAAGGCACTGGGCTGTCCAAGAAAGGGAGGGCTTTGTGCTCCACACAAGCCAGCAACCTCACCATGCACCACAGAGAGAAAAAGCCTTTTAGCATATAATTCCCGTCCACAGAAGACTCTCTCTTTTATCTGCAATTAGTACATAATGTACTGGGTCTCGTTTAACACTCATTTTCACTGATTTAGGATTAAGGGGGATAAGGCTAAGGTACTTTCTGTTAATGAATCCGAGCTCTTACTCTCATTAGCAATCTTTGTTTCCTCTTTTTCAAGCACGTTCCTACCTCCCAGCATCTCTCATTTCTTCCCATCACCATTTCTAGTCTTGTCACTCCACACACTCATATTTATTCTGTTCTATCAGCTTGTCATGCCTATACAGAAGCTCATCTCCAAGGAAGACAGCAAGCTTGCTCCCTACAATACAAGAGAACTCAGACCAGGTAGGCAATGTTTTCTAGAGATTGAACTAAACGGAGCAAGACTGTAGCAATGCTGAATTCATTCAGTGCCAATTACCAGCTTAACATACCAAAAATATTTACTTTTCATAAATGAAACAGAGCCCCAAGGAAGTAAGTTCAGAGGTTTAAGTAATGGTGCTCTACTGCTTTAAACAACACTGCAGAATAATGTGGCTGGGGATATTGCCTTGAATGTGCCACGCTCCTTCAGCCCTACACTTGGCCAAACCTGCAGTGAAGTACTTCTAGGGACCAGCCTAGCAGCCAAATGATCCCCCTGAGAGAAGGCAGCACTGTGCTAGATCTGAATTCACCTGTGCTGTCTTCCTCAACCCTGCATACAAGGGCTATCCATTGCTCATCTGGATCCCCAACCAAGGACACACAGTCTGAGTCCTACTCTCCTACTGTTTTTTTAATATGCATCTGCTCCATCATCTCAGCATGTAAATACACTAGATGCAAATCCTGAAAACCTATACTAAATAGTACATGCTCTTAAGACAACCATAATTCAAGGTCAAACAACACAATAATGAACAATCTTGATACCTCCTTCCCCACATAAATAAATGAAGAGTTTCTGTGGAAGACAGATTTCCCTGGAGTCTATAAGGATATCCTAAACCTTTAAATGAGTTTATACCCTCCCCTATTTCAACCAGTGCTCCAGTAGAATCCCATACTTCCCAGCTCTGCACATCCCCAAGCCATCAGGCTCGTGCTCCAGGATGCTCAGTCCCAGACCAGCACAATACACACACACTTGGTCCTGGTGACCCAGGCACCTTCCTGCGCCACATAGACACGGGGTCCGAGCGTGACAGCTGTGGCTGAGAGCACATTGCAACACAAGGCTGTGCAGAAAAACTCTCCAAAATGTGCATACCTCAACGTGCAGCTTAAGGGCACACACCTCCATCTGACCAGGCACACTCTGAGCACACATCAAAACACAAAAGGACCTTGACTGCAGAGACACAGCTTTCCAGCATCACTTGTTAAACTAAATATAGGTACAGAAAGCCCCACAAGATTTCTGCAGAGCTCTTCTGTCTCAAAACAGAAAGCCTTGGTCCAGATAAAAAGGAAACTGTAATGGAAGGGACTAAATAGCAGAAGCAGAAGGTGGGGCTTGGGATCCTGGGAAGATACCTCTAGAATGGACAGAGACCTATTTTTCAGCCACTAACAAGCAATGCAAGATGAGAGAGGAAAAGGGTCAAAGTGGGTGTCACTTCTCACAGCAGATTCATTCTGAGTTAGGCGTCAGGGAAAGAGCTGCCCCTTCCAGTGGGACATGCAGGATCTCAGCAGCAGCTAGTGAAGGGAGCTTCGGCCAGAGCTAAGGAGAGCCAAAAAGGCAGCATGCATCTATTCTACAGATCTGCAAAGCTTTACAGAAAAAAAGCACTTGTGAAACCCAGATTTGAAGAGAAAAGTTCCTTCTGAGAGTCCTTTCCTCCACCCCCTTTGGGAATATCCCCCAAAGGTTTCTAGCTCTGCAAGGCACTGCAGGGACATTATATAATGCCTAACTCCAAACCATTCCAGCTCCACGATGCCGTTCGCCTACTCCTCCCTCCCTTTGCCCGCTCCCTCCGGTGGCGCGTTGCATATGCCATGCCGGGGGAAAAAAAAAATAGAAAATCCAAAAGCATACAGTAGCCTTAAAAGGCGAGCACTGTCCGACGAAAACCCCTTGCGGTGGATGCGCGATGGCCCTGGCAGCTGGGCGCACTCCTCAGGAAACGTCAGCCGCTTTCCCCCGGGAAGACACGGGCAGCCCCACGCCTACAGCCACCTACAAGGGCTTCCCGGCTCCCGCGGTGACCGCCAGCCGGATGGAGAAGCGGCGGGGAAGACGTCCACCTTCGGGATCGGCCGTTCAAAGGCGGGTTTAGCCTAACTCGAAGCAGGGACAACCAGTGCCCCTAGCACAGCGCTCTCCCTAGAGAGCATTGCAAGGTTGCTCCAGGCAGGGGGATCGCAGGAACCCCTTCTCCAAAGCTCCCACCGCGGGTGCCCGGCGCGGCAGAGCTCCCTCCCACACCGCTCCCCACCGCCCCGGGCGCCCTGCTCCCCGCCCAGACAAAGCCGGGCAGGCAGCCGCCGGAGCCCGGCCCGCCCGCCACCCTTACCTGAGTTACCATTTTCTTTTTCTCCATAAACCAAAATGGGGGAGGCCGGCCGCACGGGAGAGGGAAAATAAAAAAAAAGAGAAAAAAAATGAAACGAAATAAAAAAGCAGCAGCCCCGTGGAGGCGGGCGGCGGCGGCGGGTGCCTGCGCTGCGCTGCCTCGCCGGCGCGGTGCTCCCCGAGCCCTTTTTCCTCTCTTTCTTCTCCCGTGTTCCTCCCCTTCTTCCCCCTCCNGGAAGCGCCGCCCCGAATGCCGAAGGTAATTAATGCGAGCCGGGGCCGCCCCCGCCGCGCCCGGCCTCGTCCCGCCCGCCTGGGCTGGGCACGGCCCGGCCACCCCCCGCCCCAGCGAGGCGCTCCCTCGCCGGCCCGCCGGGACTCCCCACTGCTCCCCGGGAGCCAGGAGGCTCGGCAAAGGCGCAAATGGCGAGCTGGAAACAAAAGCGAAGGTGGCCCCGTACAGCGCCGGTCCCGGCCGGCAGAACCTCACTGCCGGCCCGAGCTCCTCCGTACCTACCATTCCCAGCGCCCCTGGCCTCCCCCGCCTGGACTTCAGTAGCCGGGAGAGAGCATCTCCCGGCCGGAGGATGCTGGAGATATAGCTGTCAGTATTGCACAGACCCCCCTCCTGCCACAAAAGGGAGAACTCGTGGGTTACACGGTGTGTTGGCTGAACCGGAAGCAGTATCTGTGCCAGCATCTGCATTTCTGTCATCATAAAACCTGGAGACCGCTGGACTCCTTCCCAGCTCTCTTTTTTCCCTCCCATTTATCTTCAGCAAGCATCTGGCCCTGAGCACCTGAGCACGCCACGGTTGACAGCATCTGTTCTCTCAGCGACCCGGTAAAAGAGAGTGATACACTGCTACCCCATTTGCCAGACAGGATCTGAGATGTTCTGATTGATTTTTCCCAACATTGCACCCATGGAAACCCATGGACAGGGCTGAGCGAAGGTCTGCCAGTCCCACAGTTAGACAAGAAGACTGTACTGATGCTTCAATGCTCATGATGCAGAGATAAAACCAGCTCAGGCAAGTTGTACTTCTGATGTATCTCTTCTTGACACCTGGTACTCAAGAGACTCCCCAGGCCTTAGCAGCAGAGAAGCCAAATTACAGTGCAGTAACACCCTGCATCCCCACGTGTTCTTTGCATGAATATGTTCAGTTATAATTTACATTNAAAAAAAAAAAACAAAAAAAACAAAACCACAACCAAACAACAAGCCCAGCAGTTTTGCTTCACAGGTTTCTGCTACATCACTGCTCTCCAGGCAGCCCATGCTGACCCACAATGGTTTTTAGTTTCCCAATTTCACTGACTGCAAACTGACCTCTGGCTCCCACCCTTCTTCCTTTCCTTCCCTTGCCCTTTCTCTCCTCATTCAGCAGGCCAGCAGGAGCACGTGTCACAAGCCAGTCCCTCCTCTTTTGTGAAAAGCAGGAGACCAAGGCACCAGAAGCCCTTACATGCCACCAGTGCATGGAGGCAGAGAGCCATGGGCCAGCCGCCCAACAAAACCAAACCGTGGTGTGGGATCCTCTGGGAGGGAGCCAGCCTTCATGGCTGCAGCCCACAGGCCTCTGAGTCAGTCCACGTTTTCTGTGTCATCTCATCCCCTCTGGTAACTTGCAAGTTACAATACTACATATTTAAATGCAATGTTGCAAAACCAGGGAAAATAGTGGATTTGTTTCCCCTCCCCCATTTATAAACCTTAGACTCTGGAGTACAGTTCTAGGTCAAGTGTAAATTCCATTTAAAAGCAGCAAAAAAACACAGTGACCTCCTTAAACCTTTGACATGACAAAGCACCAGGTTTCAGCACTGTTTACCTCATTCATCAGACCTCTGCAAATCACTCAAGATATCTCCTTATTCTCTCCACTTAAATACTTTAACTGTTGTGTTCACTCAGTCTTGTCTGTGCCATGACGTAGCATCTTCTTGTCCCAGATGTAGGGCTGTAGCACAGACCTTCTGGACATCATCCCACTACTGTTAACCAGAACAGCACCATTTCTACTCCATTTTGGCCTTCACCTGAGGAACCTCCGGAAACACTTGCCATCAGAAAGAGTCATCTAAGGAAAATGAGGTGCCCAACCATGCATTGAACTTTCCCTTGCACTGCCTCCCACCACCCAGTTGGTACATCTGCTTTGCTCTTGTGCCAGCAGAATGGGAATTCCCTTCAGTGTGATCTACTGCTGGTCTTCTTCTTCCATCTCCATAGTGGGCCAGAAAGCACCTCCTCCCCCATGCTTGGATTATATCTACCTTTGCTCCTGTTGAGCAAGAGAAAAGACTCAATTTTCAGTGGATGTGCTCAGGCAACAAGAAACACAAGACTACAACAGTTCCCACTGCTGCAAACCAGCTGAAATGAACATCCGATACAGAGTTTCAAAAGCTTAAAACATACCATGCAAAACATGACCTGATGTGGCAACACTTGAGATCTTTGTTGTCTCCGGTTCTAATGGAGCCCAGGAACAACATCTGATAATGAACAAGACCTACAAAAAATTGATGAATCTGTGCAACTCATCTTTCCACACTGAGGAACAGGGGTTCAGATGTTGTGCCATGGCCATGCAGAATAATTTGGGGGACCTCCACTTAGCTTCTCCTACATGAGAATCATGGAACCACTCCTGAATTTACCATCAGTTTGCCACCCTCTACTAAGCAAAACCAAAACCCAAACTGCAGATCTTGCTGCTGAAAAGAACAGAGAAGCATGAGCGGAGCTGAAGGCTGGAAGCCTGAAGAACACATAGCTCAGAACCACGAGATCACCCCTTCCTACTTACTGCATTTATTCAAAAAGCAATGTATTCAGAACAGCTCTATTGACAATACTTATGAGTTCTTACAATTTCTCATGCATCACGGGCACATATCCATCAAAACTTTGTTACTGTGCTGTAGAAGTAGTGTTTTGAAATAACTATGGGCAAATCTAACTAGTCTGTCTGTGCAGTGCCAGGGCACAGCTGATAATTCTCATCATGCCAGGCAAAGTTCCTTGCTCCCACCTGAGCATGTCTGTGACACTTTTATATTCTCTTCTGTGTTTGCATGATGGTTTCCGGTTAGCTTTAGCTCCTACCATTCAAATCCTAATGGAAAAGAAGCTAGGGAAGGCTGTTTATGCAGCAGGCCAAAAGACAAGGCCACTGAAATCACACTGATGAGAGCACAGATGAAGAACTAACCACTAGTTTGACTAAGTAGTCTACATGTACACTCTTAAATGCTTGGGTTAGTTTAACACTCATAGAAATCATGGAACTCAGAAGAGGACCCTGCAAATACTCTGCTTTCAGGATGTGGGGGCTTTTTGTTTGTTTGTGGCGTTGTTTTTTGGGTTTTTTGTTAGGGGTTTGTTTTTTGTTTGGTTTGGGTTTTGTTTTTGTTTTGTTTTTTGCTATGTTATTTACTACCCTTTGCTGCTAAGGGTAGAAAGCAAGCATAGCCTTCAATTTTAACATCCCATTACCTGCATTTCTGTGCTGGCTCAAGTTTAGATGGAGCAAACCTGCCAGCTGGACCAAGGCCAGAGGGAAGAAAAAAAGAGTTTCAAGTGCAAAGAACCAATTTATCAGGAACAAATCTTAACAACCAAAAGACACACTTCTGCTGGTGGATTCTATTCATGTGGGTAATAAAACCCCCGATACAGGGTAACCTAGCAAAATACTATTTAGTGGCTATCTGATGTATCTCACCGTAGATAATCTTGAACTGCTAGTCTACATTTCGCATTTTCTGGATAAACTTGGTGCCTGTAAGGACATGGAGTGCTGACACTGAATAGCCAAGGACTGCCTAGAGAACATCATCTTTCACTTGGCTCCAAAAGTATTTGAGCCTGACCCACACAGCCTCTGTGTTCTCCAAGACTCAACACACTGGGCCAGCAAATCTCACGTGTGCTCCAAATATAGCCCCCTCCCCCAGCAGAGGCTGCAATACAGGCTTCACCCAGCCCTGAGCACTGCTCTCAAACCCTCCCATTCCTTTTACCCTACACATCCTCTCTGGACCTCCAAAACCAATAACGTGACAAATGAGACTCTGTTGGAGGTTTTGTGGGTGATTTTGGAGGAGGGAAGAGGAGAATAGGTGAGGAGCTGCTCTGGGTGGCTGAGCATCCCCGTGGCAGGCTGCAGTCACACGTACAAGTCACATGTGCCCCGACAACACAGTACGACACTCAACAACACACTAGTTTGCAGAGCATAGCACTGCTGTCAGTTCAACTCCCCCTACAAACAAATGATCAAAGAAAAAGGCCAAAAATGCAAACCAAAATGCACAAGTCTCAAATAAGACAAACCTTAGAGTCAAAAGTATCAAATGGTACTGCTCTGGTGAAGGAGCTTCAAAGCCCTCTTCAGAGTCTCTGGGCAGAGGCCTGGGACACAAGAAGACCAGCTTGGAAGCAGTGTCCTTCTACAAAGCCAGCATGTAAGCTCCAGTTTTGTCCAAAAAACAGAGAGCAAAACCCTTTTAAAGTCACCACTACCCTTTTGCTTACCTGGACGACTGGGTATTGGTAATCCATACAATACACACCATACATAGCCAAGGATCCTCCAGCTAAAGGCCAAATGGACACAGGACTGGAAGCTTCAAATCCGAGTCTCCGTCTTTCAGCCTTGTGGGAAGGACTCTGGCAGCCCTGCGCAGTGCTTGGCTCGGCCCTCTGGGGCCACTCAGGTTGACACTAGCTCAGCTGAAAATAAAAAGGAGCTGCCTGGCTCGGCACAGTTCAGCCCCTCTCTTCTGGGATCCAGCAAGGCAGCACTCAACCATAGGCAGCAGAGGCTCCTAAAATTAGAAATCCTCTACTGAAAACAGCCCTGCAAGCCTTGACTGAGGAGTGTCCTGCAATTCCCGGGCAGCAAAGAGAACAACTGCCAGGAAGAGGGGGACACAGGATCTTCACAGCCACTGCTGCCAGGGATGGGAGGAAGCAAACAACATTTAGGATCTGAAAAGACCATATGTTCTGGGCTCTAGGTGCGTCAGAGGGAACACTCCCAATCCAGGACAAGGAAAAACATATGGGACTGTTCCTCCCCCACCACCATACCCTTCTTGCTGTCCTCTGCAGGGACAGGTGCTGGGATTAGCATAGTAAAACCCTTTGGGGTGTCATGGAAGGAGGGAGGGAGAGAGGAGAAGCCACACTGATATCTCAAACTGAAGGGATCTCTTTCACAAGCGAGTGTGTGCCCGTATCGTTTAACGCTTCTCCCTCCATCTCCAGCTGAAGCAAGCAGGGACAGCTGCTGGAACCGGGGCTGGCGGGGGGAGCTGGGCCCTGGAATGGCCCCCACTACCCCAGCCTTGGGCCGGTGGGTTGTCCCCCTCAGCTGTTCCAGTCAAACTGGGGGCGGCAAGAGGGATTAATTCTGTCACGAGGGGACCGCGAGCAGCAAGGGAGAAGGGGGCAAGGCTGGGCAGGGCCAGTTGTTGTGCCCATTTTAGGAAGCCCATCCTCCTCATTCTCAGGGAGGAATGTGCTCCCTGACCGACAGGGACAAATGGAGAGCTGCCTGGCCAGCCGGCTCACCCCAGTAGCCTCACATGCCGGCTCCATTACCAGACATCCGAGAGCCCACTGCTGATTCTTAAAAGATACACCACGGCCAGGGGGTACACCAAGGGGGGCTGACCTCCCATAACAAATTGCATGAGGTTTCTCATGCAGTCACTACAAAAAACTACACCAGGTTGACACTGGACCAAACCTGGGTTCTCAAAGAGTTAACAGCCCAAGCCCACAAGATTCCCACCTTCCTCCAAAGGATAGCAGGGATAAAACCCCTCCCTCCAAGGCTTCAAAAATAAACATGCTACAGTGATCAAACCCAAGAAGGGCTAGCCAAATTTCCCCCACACACACCATTTTAAATGCATAAAGTCGGGGGGAGTTTGCATTTCTAATATTTAGCTTTTCTGCAGTGCTGCTGTGCACCACTAAACAGCTTCCTCATCCTCGCTCTAGGGCAGCTGCCCTTCTATCATCACCCATAATTTCCTCCCCCTCAGAAAGAGTTAAACTTGAGATTTACTTTTCTTCAAGAGGTTAAATATGTGGATCATTATCTAGCATAATTTGCATTCGAAAACCTGTCATTCAGGTAAAGGATGCCTAATCCACAGCCCTCCGACCCACTCAGCCCAGCAGGACAGCTCTTGGCTCATCCTCTGCTGCCACTGCCCTTTCTTTCTGAGAGCCTTGGAAAAGGACAGCTATGACCTGGGTTATAGCAGCTGTTGCCCACTCTCATCATCTTTCTTAGGGTCACAGGGCCGTTCCTTCCTTACAAAAGGAGCATGACCAATTTGGGGAGTATAAAGCATGACATTTTCTACATTTAAATTGAATAAATAAATAAAGAAAAGTTTCTATAACTGTTGTTTCTGTGTGAAGATTTGCACAGACAGAGTAATTAGTTGCCCATAAATGGGAAAGCAGCTATGTTTCTAGATCTCTTCACTGGCGAAAAAGGATGAAGCTCCCACAACGAATTTCTATCTCATTCTGCCTTTGGCCAACTTATTTCACCCCAAACAGACCCGAAACAGCTCTCTGGAGCTCACCATTATGCCCCTTCCTCCTCACCATTATGCCCCCACCTCACCAGAGGGCTTTTTGGCTATCTCTCAGCATTCCCTGCATGCCCTGCCTGGGGGCACAGATAGAATCTGGTTTCCTCCAAACGACCAATACTTTTTTTTATTTCCTTCTCTTTTCTGTAACTACACGTTCAAAAGGTGCCTGCCCTTCATTCTTTTGCATAGCTCATTACTATGCACTCAAGCAATTTAGTATCTCCAATAAAATCTTTTTATGAAAAGGCATTAATTTACACAAACCCAGTCTTTTCCACGGCCTGTTTTTGCTACTTCATATTACCGCCCCAGGTTTTAAAACCAAATCCCTAACTAAGTTAAAAACCTTATATTTATTTCACAATCCAATTCTTGTCATTTCCAACCAGGCCTCAGGGGAATAAAACATTTCCAAATCTTAGTGCAGATTCCTATCTATAAGTATCCATCAAATGGGCAAAACAAAACAAGGAAGGGGAGCATCACCTAAGCACCTCTGCTACTTTAACTACAGATCCAATAAAACTGCCATGCTTTAAAGTTTTTGATGCAAACTTAAATACTGTGACTTAACCAGCATTAAGATATTCGGGTGATACTTTGGCAACAAAGCATCACACTACCTGTGTCCCTCAGGTAATGAAATGACAAAAGCTTGTTTTAAACTGTATGTGCCAAGACGGACACAGCAGGACTTTACTGACCAGTAATAAACTAATGAATTTTCTGCAAGATTGGCCACAAGGACTGGTTTACTACTGCACACTGACTTGCAACAAGTATTAGTCAAATATATGATGGCGCTGCACTCCATAATTCTGTTTTGAGATAGTAGTCCAACTACATTACCATGCAACCTACTATGCGCATGCATTTCCAGTAACACAAGTTAGGTAACTGTCATAAAATCATAGCCTTGTTCCTGCAGATGCTTACATATATGAATAATTTTAAATTTACAGAAATATGAAGACTGGAAAAGATCTCCGAACACACAGAATCATATCAGCTGCTATCATACATCATCATCTTTTCAAAAAATGTGTCACATTCTATCTTAGAGCTGGGTTTTACAGCTACACCATCCCAGCTAAAGACTGCTCTAGAATATCTGGGATCTGTGTTCTCCAGCTTAATGCTATTCCTGACCAATTTCTTTCTTTTGTTCTTGTGCCAGTACTGTCATATGGCTTAGCCATATTTTCTCTTTCCCTTACAATTAACCTTCCTCATGTATTCCCTCTCTAACTATCCAAACAAACAGCTGTTCCAGTCTTCTATCACATGGCAGGCTAGCTATTCCCCAACCTCTAGAAGCATGTTCTTGCACCTGATATAGCCTGTGGTCATCTTTATTTTTAAAGACAACACCCAGAACAACATCAGGTCTGTTTCACAATTCCAGCACTAAACTACATTTTCTCTAGTCTCATTAGTACTTTCCTCTGTAGCACCACATCAGATGCTGTAGAACCTGTCTATATTAAGAGACGTCATCCCTTTATGTAAAACACACATTATCAAGGTAAGAAAATTGGTTACCTTAAAAACAGACAGGCTGATAAGGCACAACCCAGTTTTAATGGATTTGTGCTGCCTTTTATCACATTTTTTATTTGTATCCAAGCCTTTAATTGGTATTTATGTGTCAGCATGCAGCTGAGGTTAAGTCTATATTTACTCAGATCATTCCCCACCAGCAATAGGTCTATTCCACCTCCTGTTCTCCAAACATATGACAGCACTTCTATTTGATAGATTAAAACTTCTATCAGATCTGCAACTGCATGAACCAGTTCTTTCACTCCCAGGAATAGGCATCCCCCTTCCCCAGGCAACCCTGCTTCCCAGCCCAGCCTACCTGCACTAAATACCTGCACAAGGGTCTTTGAAATGTCCAGTGTGGTTGCTTCTATGGTGGGTTCATGCCCATTACCAACACTGCCCTTGCTCCCAAGATCAACTCTACTTAAAACAACAAAGACTTGTTCAATTGTGTGACCACAGGAGCAGCCTCATTAACTACCCTATCCTTCAACACTAAGTGGCCCCACCTCCTCCCTTCTCTCTAACTGTATTTTGAGAAACTGTCACCCATTTCCTTAGCAACATTTTTAAGGTTTAATTCAGCCTGGGTTTTGGCAGTTCTTATTTCATCCCTACTGATTTTAAAGGCACAGCAATCTCTGCTGACAATTTCTCTTTTGTAAATTTGCTTCTCTTTCACCTAATAGCCTTTATAAGGTTAGGCTAAAGTTACTTCACAGAGGATTTTCCCCTTTACATACACCATCTCTTATTTGTATCCAAAGTGCCTCTAAAAATCAAATAAAAAAATCCCAACCAATCAAAAAAATCCCACCAACCCCAAACCATACCATTCTACACTGAGGGCTGCACTGACTTCATTAAATATATTGCTTCATGTATCAAAGCTTATATCATGATCATCCCATCCAAAGGTGGGGAGGTGGAGGCTCCTGAACAGCTTGCTTTTCTGTAACAGTCATAGCACCAATAATCCACTCACTGTGTCAACAACAGGGAATGATGCTACAATGACAAAATCTTTTGATCTGATGATTATTAGCAGCATTTGTTCTCCAAGCTGTATCTGAGAAATTAAAGTTTCTCATACTAATATTTATCCCTCTAATAATATTGGGAATAGTATAATTTTCAAGCCTCAAGTTTCTATCAGAATCCAATCCTATGAGGGATTACAGCAGACTCACAGTACTTCCCCTGGGACCTCTTTTACCGTTCTTCCCCACATCAATTTGACCAGAAACAAATCCTATATTATCAGTATTACTCTGCTTTCTTCTTTACAGTCTACTGCATACAATACAGCCTATCACCTTTTACATCTACCCTATCTGAACCACACATAGTCTTGAATGCATGTTAAAGCCATGATTACTATTCTTGCAGATTGATATTATCCATATAATATCCAGTTTCATGTTCTGCACCAGTAGCTCTGGTTTGTCTATTTCTTATTTCAAATGTCAGGAGTCTGAAAAAAACCCCACTCTGATGTTTGTGCATTTATCAATCACACAGCTCCCAACTCTCTCAACTATCACCAACTAGTTACTGCTGAGCTTTGTTATTCTTTAAATAACATTTAATTTGGGTTTTTTTTCAGCTCCTACCTACCCATTGCTCTTTTAGAAACACTGTTTTACATGCCACTGTAGCAGCATTTACCTAACTTTCCCCTTTCTGTGTACTAAGCAAGGCAGGGAGATTACACAAGTTCTTCCCTTTGTTCTCAAAACTCAGTACTTTGCGTCACATGCATTGCTCTCTTTGATGTCTGGAGACAGAGGAACATTTTTGGGAAATGCCAAGACCACAGCCCTGGGCTTCACTTTCCCTGCTTTGTTCAGACAGCTTATAGCAAGCATGCTAAGTCACAATTACAAGTACATTCTAAGAATATATATATTATAAGAACATAGAATAGCCATAGTCTCATGATGGTTGAAGTGCACTCATGGCAGTTCCAGACACTGATCAAAATTTTTTTTTAATTGATAAAAACTGTGCTACTGTGGGGACCCAGCAATACAGCATGAAATCTGAGACAGTTCCATGTTATATAGCCATTACCCCACACTGATCTGTACAAAGGAATTACACCAAGAGTTTCATTCTATGAACTATATTTATAAATCTTTTGCATAATTTTCTGTTCTCCAGACAAATTAATCCAAGCCTTATCTAGTTACTCCCACTAAAGAGCTCTTACCTCCGCTGAATCTAAGTCTTCATCACTAGAAGCCTGGCTGATGCTCTTCCTCTCACCCACCAAAAATGGCATCTTTAACAATTAGCCAATCACTACATCTGCTAAACTGGGTCATCAGGGATCTGATGAGCAGCTTACAATATGTCTCTGCTTTTCAAAGACTGATGTAAATGCAGGAAACATGCCAGCAAGCAAGGATGCATTTTCTGGCTGGGTATGCACTGACTTCCATAGCAGCTAAATAGATCAAGCAGCTCAGCCAGTTCATACTAGTGTTAGACAAACAGCACCAAGATTACATCTACAGAGCTGCAAGAGACTCTCAATTTGCACCAAAGCAGGTTCTATGCCCTGAGCAGAAGGGTGACTTTTGCTCACTCCAGGTGAGAATTTATACTGGAAAGTCCCCATTCCTCTCTCTAGGGCTACATTTATTGCTTGTTTGCTGGAATGGATATAATGTTTTTCAAAGAGTTGCGTGATTTTCCTTTTTCTTCATAGATTTAATATCACCAACGACTAGAAAACTTACTTATGGTCTAGGTGTTATTTTGACCCTGGAATCATTAGAGATTCAAGTGGGGAGGACATAAATGTAAGCAGAGCACACACAGGAAAGCTCAATATTCCGAAATGGCAGGCAGAAGCAAACACGACAACATAAGGGTGACTGCAAAAACTGGATTTTTCTCACGTTTCAGAAACCTGCCAGTTTTACGTAGGTGTCCTGATCTCAAGAGCAAGAAGATTTGGTGGTGGATCAGCTATGCAGGTGAGCGAATAACTCAGCACCCAGCCAGTGCCCTCTCTGCAAGTGAAATATGTTAAGCAGGCAGATCAGGAACTACGTGCATTAAAGCAGAAATGAAACCAGCAGTTCTGGGAGATGTGGAGTAGCAGCAAACCAGAGTGTGTTGGATTAGCATAATAAGGACATCACAGGAAAGAATTTGAATGGGTTGGTAAAGCCACAGGAGCCATTACTTGCCTGAAACCCTGTCTGATTAGTTACTGATTCCTCATGTTCATTAGGATTAATAGTCCAAAAAGGCATTAGCACAAATGAAATTACCAAAAATACACTTTAAATTCAAGGAAAGTAAAAGCCCCATGGCAAAAGGCCCAAGGAACCCAAAGCTAAAGAAAGCAGCAAAGACTGCCCCATAATACTGCCTCTGCCAAGGAAATACCTCAGGCAGACAGTGGAACTTCAGTCATTACACATCCGGTTTTCATAGATAAAATGCACATTTTAAAAAAAAATGGAGAGAGAAAAATTCCAAAGATAGTACTTAATAAAACTGGAGCTCTGAAACAGCTCCTGGTCATGTCTTTTCTCCTCCAAGTGCCACAGATCTCCCTTTTCCATCTTTTTCTGCAACACATTCTTGATTTGCAAGGCAATTTACTTAATAGTGATAGAGTTTGCTTGCATGTGCTACTACCACTCTAAACACTCTCCAACCAAGCTTGGTAGTCCTGAAACCGATCTAAAGTGGCTTAACAGCAGGCACCACGCACACTCTTAACTGTGGACATAAGATACCTGCATCCTGTTACTGCCCTTAAGTCTTCATCATCTACATGTAGCTGTTAAATATTAATGGTTTGTCTAGACTGGAAAACTAGAACAGTTTTAAAAAACAATTACAAATACACAACATAAGAGATAAACAGGTCAGAATTAAAAGTCATTTTTTCTTAACTACCGCTTATTTTCAAAGCCTCAACAAACTCTGCTTTAGGGAAGAACATGGAAAAAGGAGGCAGAACAATAATACAAAGTCAGTCTGCTAAAGGAGCATATTGCAAGACCTCTGTCTGCTCGGCAAATGACATTTTTTGTTTTGTTTTGTTTAGCTTTCTTACGGCCATCCAGTAGAATGGTAGCATTAGCAAACTCCAGAAACCTATATACCAAAGGGGACTCATGAAATCACAAGCCTGGATCTTCCTCAACCAGAAATCAAGCTCTTCCAATACCTAACCTACACTGTCACGGCTATCAAGAGAGATAGAGAAACATTCTTGATCCTAAAGTTAAGATTTTTGTAGGCAGTCTTCCTTCAGTTGGAAGTACAGATCTTGTCCAGACAACTTCATCTGCCAGACAAGGACTCAAATTAATTCAGGCAAAACTTAGATTGCCCAAAGCCTACCTCTGAAATTACTACCAAGGAAAAATGTAAGGCAATGATGAACACTCATATGAAGTTTGAAAAATCCCATCAAAAGAACTAACGTTTTATTCACGATGCTAACAAGTTGGCTCCCAGCAAGACAGCTTTAACACTAACTCACAAGAATCTCTTAGTGATTAAGTTGCAAAATAAACATGCCAGTTTGATACACCAGCATCATACAGAAGACATGACTTCAGCTTGCTTTCCTTTCTACCCCAATCCATTGCTTTACATGCATTACAGAACAGGTTTTAATCATACAATCTTGAGACAACTCCAGAACACCTGAATATAACATGCAGCAAGTCCAAAAGAAGCTTCTGAAACCAGACAGGCTCCATCACCTTAGTTACTAACAAAGGCATAGTATGAAAGGGGGAAAAGAAAGTACAGACAGATTTTCCAGAGAAAAATTATCTGTGTCTTAGGTATGGGCCTTCTTTCAAGAAGAACTCTAAATATGTGGCACTGCTTCAGGAAGCAAATAAGTATACTTCTGGGCTAAGACACTTGGTAATGAAGGTGATCATATCACAGCTTTCTTTTGGGACCACTTATATAAACAATGATCTTGGTAATGCTACATGTTCATCAAAACGCTTTTCGCTCAGTACATGAGAAATAAAAAGGTGTCCAGATGCAGAATTTCAACATCAAAGAAGACAAGGAGTTTTCTCTTGATAGTTTAGACATTACATGACAGCCACACTGCCTTTGTATATTCCTTTGGGGGCAGTGGACAAAGAGGAAGCAAAAAAAAAAATAGAGTGGAGGCAGTTTTCCTTTACTTCAGAAGCTGTTCCAGAACCTCAGTCAAAGAAAAGCTTTGCCCATTCTGTCTCTCACACTCCCACTTGGTTTTTCACTTAACAAGCAACAGCAGTTCAATTAGCTGATCCTTAGGGGAACAACGGGGAGATCCGAAAAAGAAAGATTTGACTCTTCTAGAAATAGAGCTGCTTAAGTCTGAGCATTTCTTCAGATGTTAAGCCTACAAAAATTAAGGTTAATTCCTTAATTAAAGAACCACCTTCCTAAGAATAAATATTATTAAAAGTCACCAGATGGTAGTATCAGACATACTCTCACCAAGTATTTTTAATTGAATGAATCACAAACTAGGGCTGGACCACACTGACAATTCCCCTGTAGTGTAAGTACAGTTCTGCCATTACCTCAGATCCACCAGCAAAAGGCCACGTGGGGCTGTTGGAAATGCCACATGCATTCCCAATCTATCCCAGCAAACAGCTCATGGGATAAACTACTTTCAACAAGGGTTTGAGTGAACACATTCTACCCCGCCTTTGCCTGGGGTGAAGGGAGAACATGATCAACCACTGCAGAGCATTTCAGAACGTGGCTGTGTGTCTTACTCATCTAGCTGAG
This sequence comes from Cyanoderma ruficeps, assembly GCA_008694505.1. Classification (NCBI taxonomy): domain Eukaryota; kingdom Metazoa; phylum Chordata; class Aves; order Passeriformes; family Timaliidae; genus Cyanoderma; species Cyanoderma ruficeps. The sequence goes on from VZDJ01000426.1 coordinate 11,945,437, forward strand.
CACTTGCTTCTTAACAGAGATGGTTTTGGTATGGACTTTCCTCCCCACCTCACTTCCCAGCTTATCAAATTGCCCCCACGTGACAAACTAGAATAGAATAAGGTACTTGTTCCAAGTTAACGAGTGGCCACACAATAAATTATGCTTGTATGAATTTAAATTTATCCCAGCTTTAGAGTGGTATGGCTTCCCAGCTACACAAACAAAAGCAGAATTTGGGGGAAAGGTTTTCTGGGACAGCATTCTCCTGTTCTGACACAGGAGCAAAAGCACTCCCTGCCCAGTTTGGTGCGATCACAATAGCAGAGCAGCTGCCCACACACCGCAACTGTGTAAGCAAGAGGCAAAACACATCAAAAATACTAAAAAAAATTCTTACTTGAATGAAAGTAAGAGAAATAAACAGGCAGCACTGTCTATGTGTGATACCTGGATTTGAGACTGTATTACTGGCAGAAACTAAGGAATTGAGGAACATCATGCAGGCAGGACCTTTAGCTGCCACAACAGCAGGTCACCAAATAAATCTCAGGAAGTCATCTGGAAACAGTTCCAGGACAGCAATATACAAAATATGACACTTCCAGCAAAAAATCTGCAAAGATAATTTCATGATAGAATTACACCTGTCCATTAATTACTGCAGGCCTCAGTTCAAAATCCTGCCCATCTGCTCAGCTCTAGATGATGAACCCTGTTTTTTCCCCATTTCTATTAAAAAAAATAAAATAAAATAAAAATCCCAAAGTCAGGCAACTCTAAAGAGATTCAAGAGCAAACTACCAGTGCTGTATAAGTGCTGTAGTTAAGAGTTTGGTGCATTTGCTGAGTGCACAGAAAGGATCCAGAAATAGCATGCAAAGCTGACGTTTGGCAAAAATGATGCAGTTTACCCTGGAAGAGGAGAGTCAATACAGGCTACACGAATGGTGACAGCAGCAAGCCATCCTTTAATGTAGGGGGGGACCCCAAGGACTACTGATCTGAAGGCAGAGGTACTAGTTATTGCTGTGTCCCTTCTCCAATGGTTTCAATGGAGAGGTATAAGGCTGTGGTGGAGAACAGAAAAAGGCATGTTAAGACTATGCCAGTTCAGAGGCAAGAAGTAGACTTCACATCACTTTCTGCCTCAGACTAAGATAAAAATAGTAAAAGGCAGCAAACACTTAGATTTTGACTGCAATTTTTGAAACACATCTAGTTTGAGAAAGCAGGAGAGAGAATTCTGGAAATCCTTTTATTCTCACACAGAGTTCCAGGACAGGGGCACAGAGTTCTGCCATGGGCACACAAGATAACTGCCACCCACACTTCTCCCCAAGAGCCAGATGAACAGAATAAAGGCTGAAATGGCTTAGTCCAAAGCCCTTTCCTGCAGGTTAGTTTGAACTCCCAGCAACTTCTGAAACAAGCCACAGCAGCTGAAATCCCTGGACAACAACCACTGAGGGCTTTCTCTGGTTCCACTATCTGTATGATCAAGACACCTGCTCTTCCATCAGCTTTCTGTGACCTCTACCAAAAAAAAAAAAAAAATCACTTATGTTCATTCACCCATTCACCCTAATCTGCCAAACTATCTGCATTCTCTGTCCCAAAACCATGATGCCATAAAGATGGTTTCCTGGCTCCCATGAAAACCCTTATCTCTGCTTTCCCTCACTATCAAAAAATCTCCACCAAAGACTTGGCTCATGTTCTCTGCACAACTCTCCAGTTTCTCTGCAGTGGGACTACTCTCACTTCGTGGTTACAGGACTGCTAAGGCAAAAATTAATTGCAACCCCTCTGCATTATCAGCTGGGATATCAGCAGCACTCAAACTTCAGCCTCTGTGGCTTTACAGGTCTCTTACCAGGAATTTAAAAGAACCGCTTATCTCAGGCTAGAGATTCATGTGTGGACCAGAGCTAAAGCAGGGCAATACTTAAGCTGAATCTCAAGCTCACATTGTAATGAAGCAAAAGCTACAACTTCAAGCTCTGAAGGGGCACAGCAGGCACACTCCTGCAACTGCTCTGAACTAGACAGCTTCTGAGAAACTTGTGTGAATCTTAAAAATCGAATACAGCTTGACAGTGTGCAACCTGTTTTAGCAGGCAGATCCAGCTGCAGCATCGTCTTTCACATACATTACCATGTTTTCAGTACAGTGCTGAGAATGAGACCCTATTCTGCAGCATAGGAATGTAGTAGATGTGCAAACACTGTAGGAAGCAAATTTCAGAATGGCAGATTGCCAACACCTCTGGGCAAAATGAAGAAAAACCCAACTGCCCCAAGATTGTCAGCAATAGAACAGGAAAACACATAACCGCCATCAAGACGAACAAAGAAAATGACAGACACTTCTGAAGAGGAAAAAACTCCATGTTTTCTTCACATTCTCTTCCTGACTTACCCTCTTTGCAATTATGGGACAGAGGTAATAACAGCCACCGAAAGTCCAGCTGTCACATTTTGATAATTCAGTGATTGCCCACAGAGATCTAATTACCTCAGCCAGTCCTCAGCCTGAGACCTCATGTGGGCATGGCCATTCCTCAGCCTTGTCCCGACAGAGATTTGGAGAGTGGAATCAACAGCAACACTAGGATGTCCAGATGTTTTTTAGAGTGACCAAAGTAAAAGTGTAGGGACAAGAAGAGGGGGGAAAGCTGCTCTAGACCTAGAGAAAACAGAATGCTTAAAAACCTAAAAAAAAAATTTAAATAACTAATGAGCCATAGTTGGCAAAGGAGCCACAGGTCAAGGAAGATATAATTCCTCAGCAGGGGGGAGAGGTGAAGAAGAGGAGAAGCCCTCCTATATCGGGACAGAGAGAAACCAAGTAAGCAGCTCCACAGCAGAGCTGTGACACCGAGGGTAGAGAAAAGGGGATATATCAATACAAGAGGTGATTTATTCTTAAGTTTCAGGGCGGGAATAAGCAGTAGATGATGAACAAAAGGGAACGTCTGTGGTGGATCCAAACAGGAGACAGAAGTGGGATGGCAATGCCACAGGGTTTGCTTTGTTACTAGGTTTGTTTGTTTTAAAAGGAAGTTAATAGAAAAACACCAGCAGCTTAAGATGTTGCAAGCATACAGCCTGCCACTCCTCCTAGGTTATAACAAAAATTCCTGTCTTGTAATGAGAAGGGCTTCTTGGGATCCAGCAGCCCTCCGACTCTTCACCCCCAGCTGGGGGGGCCAAGGGGCTCCCGTATCAGCAGCTCAGCAGCACGGAGCTCCCCACGCTGGCACCGGTGGCCTGCCCAATTCAGACCTGTAATCTCCCTCGACTTTGATTTAATGCAGCAATTATTGGTAATGTGGTTTGAAGGAGATAAATGCCCAGTACAGGGCTGGCTGGCACTGACGCTCATTTCGCTCATGATGCAAGAACAGTTTTAATTAAAATCCCCTTTATGATAAAGGAGCTGCTTGACTGGATGTTTCTGTGCAGCCCTGATACGGAGCCTCCTCCAAAGCGGATTAGAAATCAAAGTTTCCCTCTTCTCACTACTGGCAACACACAAAAATAGGGGACACTGTCACCATGTCACCCCTCTACAATTTCCTTAACCCTAGAACTGCTGGGAAAATGCCCACGTTTCCTTAAAAGCAATTGTTACTTCCTTGTCACGGCTCTAAGTGTTTTCCAAAAGCTAAGCATAAGGGTTGTTTCGATTGGAATAAATGCATCTGTAGAGCACCCCCTCTGTGATCCAAACCTGGTTTCCCCTCTATCTGGTTTAAAAGCAAATCACCTCGGCTACTTCTATGGCAGACCCATACCTACAGCCTGCATTTTGGCAAGGAGAGATGTCAGCCCCATGAAGCTCTGGCAAGGTAGTGGGAAATCAGAATTTGGCTGAAAGGCTGGAAAAGTAGAAGCTTCTGCTGGGTGAGGCAGAGCTGCATGGACAGGGGAGAGAAAAGAAGCAGCACTGCAAGATAAAGACAAAATTTGGCAGACCAGTCAAGATCCCAGCACAGACATGTTCCAGAAACGATCTGTCAGCTCTTGATCGAGTTACAGCAAATATAGGTGCAATTCTGGGTTGGTTTTCTTCTTTACAGTATAGGAAATTAAGCACTGCTTGTTTCTATTGCAAAGGCCAGGAGCAGATTGTCACAGTGAGAAACTGGCCTTGTGCATCACACAGAAAATGCAGCACTGTGTTTGGGGGCCTGCAGACAGTGCAAAGTGAAGATAAAAAGCCTGAAGTCTGAATGTGTGTTATTCCTCTCCTCAAGCCATCCGAACACACAACATAAAAAGGTTGCTTTAAGCAGCTGAATTTCTCTGTGACCTTCAGAATATATCTGTGGGCAATGGAACTACCCAGACCCTGACACAGGTTCCAGTCTTCTCGGAGCATGTGCCTCATCATCCAAGCAGTGCTCCATATTCCCTGACACTGTCTTCTCCTCCAATGATGGGATTCTGCTCCAAAAACCCTTTTTCTTTAACATAAGAAAGCACTTTCAAAGTGGCTGTCATGTTCCAGGATTTCCCACCCCTTTCAGACAGCACAATATCAAACAACAGATGACAAAAAAAAGAAAACTCCTGACTCCAAAACTCCAAAAAAAAATCCCCCAGGAGGGATTCAGCACAACAGCATAACCAGCTGACTTCACTGGAGTCTGAAGCAGCAGACACTAGACCACCTAATGCACTGCTATGAATGGTGAAACCAGCCTTGAGGAGAACCTTGGCCCTCAACAGGATGAACAAAGGGTAAAAACACCAAGTCAGAGACAACAACATGAAGATTTTGTGTAGTTTTGCTAGTCCGCGAGGGAAAAAAATGAAACCAAAAAAGGCCTGGTATAATTAACAAGATTAAAGGGGGATTTAGGATCAGGACAGAAAAGCAATGGGCCAGATTGATCCTTACAGGATTAAAGCTGGAATCCTACTAAGAGTCCAGTGGTTGAGAGATCAACGCAGTGTAATGGGATTAAATCAACATCAGCTTTTGTTTTTACACAACTCAACCTCCAGCGCCTGTACTTTTACTGCTGCAGATAAGCAGCAGCAAAGCTGACTGGTACCCACAAACACCCAGGGCACAGGCAATCGAGCACTTCCCCTTTGGCCTTCTCAGGCAGAAGAGCAATAGGTAATGCCACTTTCAGAAACAAAGAACAAAAAAATTGCGGTTTATTACAAATTGTCCAAAAAGCCAAGAAAGCTGAGGATTTACCAAAGTCTGTGTTCTGGCCAGCCCTAAATTAACGGCTATTAAGTGTGATGGGATCACCCCAGGCCGGATGGATGGGGAAGGCAGGAGGACAGTCCCAGCTGCAATCAGACATGCTGCCAACGGGCAATTGGATTTTGATACTGTCTCTTGCCGGCAAGGAACAAAGAATGCAGTATACTCTGCAGAACATATCAGCAAACTCATTTAAGACAAATTGTCACACGTTCCCATTGCACAACAATATCCAAGAATTACAAAAGTGAGAAAAGCCTCTTTCAGCATGTATCATTTGCATTACAGCTGGTGCAACACATGCAGGCCAGCTGCACCTCTGTTCCCCTGCCCCGAAATTTCCAAAGCTTGTTGGTAATTTGAGTTGGTATAAAGGGGGAGGGGAAGAGGGAAACAGGACAAGGCTAGATATTCTTTCTAGATATGTAAGCTATTTTTAAAATTTTTAATTCTTGTAGGAGAGAAAGCCACGCATGTGTAAATGAGAGGGTATCCATCACCACCACACTTGGTTGGAAAGGGAGGGAGTGTTTATCGCACACCTGTTCGCAACAGCTAAACAGCTGCACTGAAGAGCAACTTTCTTTATGCAAGGAAAAAGCATTAAAGGATCTCATATTTCTACAGCACTCCTCAGTCCAAAAGGTGTTTTAAAACAGCAGTTACACATACATTGTATACACTCCACCCAAATTTCTTCTGCAGAAGAAAATTTTCCCCAACACTAAAATTTAAAAATGCCAATACTACCCACTTCTTAAAAGATGTCACAGTCAGTAGCCTCCCCTATGTTGAATGGGCTTCTCCTTTTCAGCTGGTTGGTCCAAAAAAAGTAATCACCATTGACTGCTCCTCCTCAATCAAACAGCAGCCAAAATCACAGTGTAATAAATCAGGGGGAGGGGAAATAGCTGGAACGACTGCTGGATCCAACAGGCCTCAGAGCAAATGTGCTCTGCTGGAAGGGTCCCCATGGAGATGCACCCCACTTATGCCGCACCTTTCTGAGGGATGGTTTGTCTTAACTCACAAGGGTTCTCCATCCAGAAGATATGTCACGGATGCAAGCAGACATCACCGTGATGATTGAGGGTGGAATGAAAAAGAAGGCCATTATAAAAAAAATGAAAAGTGAAAAAAACAGCAACAGGCAGTTCACACTGCACATTTTCTATCTTCTAACCACATATACATATTTGAATTCCAGCATTTTCCTGCATTTAAACTTTCTTCCAAGACTAGATGATTTATAAATTATAAAAAAAATGTAGAGGAGTGTTCTAGCATCATTCTATGCCAGCTCTTTAAATATAATGAATAATAATCCCTAAGAATATCTAAAAAGTTGTCATCTGGTCAAAATATTTTTACTTCATAATTGTCTTATGTCCAAGATTCAATCAGAGCATTGTGTGGGGGACACATCTTTCATTTGAGGCAGGAGAAAAACTAACTGCCTTCGCCCTGGATTCAGCTACAGACCCAAGAACCATCTGGTAAAAAATCAGCCAGCGCATTGTGCAGGCAGTATATTAGTCATGAGACACAGGACTCTGAGAACAATGAAACCTAAATTTAAGGGACAGACGAAGGAAACTTAATTACTTGTTTAAGCTTCTTCACAGCTTTGAGGAATAGTTAACATTTTTAGCAAAAGAATTTAGCACTGGAGAGCACAAAGCACATCCTCAATGGATTTCTTAATTTTCTGCAAGGCTGTTTTCACTTCCAGTGTGGAACTATCTGCACTAGTCCACCAGCACAGCTTGCCTCTCCAATGCATGGCTGCAGGGTGAGTCACATTGCCTTGGGTACGGGGTACCATCCATAGCTGCAGTACTGCAGATAAAAACTGCAGATCCTTCTCCAAACTGACAACTTCATACAGGGAGCATTTTTTCTGACCCCTCTACATCACTCAGCTCCTACTGCACCCAGTAGCCCTTGCTGAACTATCAAGGTATCTTTTCCAGCTAATTGCATAAGCTGTCCAATCATACTTTTGGTTAAGAATGCACACATACACAGTTGCTACCCTAGTGACTGCTTAGAGCTGTGGCAAAAAAGCCACCCCAATTCAGGCTCACTCAGAGATCTTTCCTATACCATTGCTATTACCTTGTGGGCTAGGACAGCTCTGATAGGGTGAAAAGTTGGGTGGAAAGAAACCTAACGAGGTTAACTAGGGCAAGTGTAGGGTCTTGCACCTGGGGAGGAATAACCCCAAGTACCAGTACAGGACCTATTAGAGACCAGTTCTGCAGTGAAAGACCTGGCACTCTTGGTGGATGACAACTTGACCATGAGCCAGCAGTGTGCCCTCGTGGCCAGGAAGGCCAGTGGTATCCTGAGGTGCATCGGAAAAACTGTGACCAGCAGGTCAAAGGAGCTGATCCTCCTACTCAGCCCTAGTGAGGCCACACATGGAGTGCTGCGCCCAGTTCTGGGCTCCACATTTCAAGAAAGACAAGGAGATACCACAGAGGGTTCAGAAGACACCACAAAGATGATGAGGGGTCTAGACCATCTCATATGAGGAGAGACTGCAGGAGCTCTGCCTCTTTAGTCTGGAGAAGAGACAATTGAGAGAGGATCTCATTAATGCATTTAAATATCTCAAAGGTAGTTGCCAAGAGGTTGTTAACAGACTCTTTTTGGTGGTGCCCAACAACAGGATGAGGAGCAATGGCCATAAACTAAAACACAACAAGTTCCACCCTCATGATGGACAAGAACTTCTTTACATTGAGAGTGGCAGAACATTGGAATAGGCTGCCCAGGGTGGTTATGGAGTCTTCCTCACTGGAGACATTCAAAATCACCTGGATATGTTCCTATGTCACCTACTTTAAGTGATTCTGCATTGGCAGGGGGATTGGACTAGATGATCTCCAGAGGTTCTTTCCAAGCCTAAGAATTCTGTGATTCTGTGAAAAAGGTAAAGTTCTGTCACTAATGGAATTGAGATTAGCAAATAAGTTTCACAGGAAGTGCAGGAGACTGAATGTTCAGTCTCAAATTGCTATTATCTGCACTCTTCCTCAAGCTTTCAGCTGGAAATCACGAAGGCTGAGGTTTAATCTCTCCTTATTCTCCTACAGTTTATTCTCTTCCTTCCAAGATAAATAGGCTGTTTCATGAAAAACTAACTTAAACAGGACCCAGCCCCTGTCAGTTTTCCAAGACTTGGACAGGCTTACAGCAAACAGAGTCCCCTGTGCTCACCACTGTTTGGACAGGTGGGAATACAGCAGTCAGGCAGAAGAGCCACTGGAGAAATACACCAACTGAGCAAGACTGTATCTCCCTAAGTCTTTTGTTTAGCCTCACCAGAGAAAGAAATCCCTGAACATGATGGAAATGTGCTGTACACCTGATTTACACAAAATCAGATAAAATCACTGCAACCTACAGAACAGAGCATCCTGATCCTGAATCTCATCTTCTGAAGCCAGTACCTTAATTTGAAATGGCTTCTCGTTTTGAACTGCACTGGACTTTCTTGTCTCAGTAGTGACCTTGGCATCTTCCACGATTACAGGCTTGCAGGAACACAGAATTGGAAAAGATCACTTTGATTATCCACTCTAGGTCTCTAATAACACAGCCAGTCACATGATATAATCTCTTTCATACACTCTTCTTTCTCCGTTTCCCAAAACTCCAAAGCCTAGTATAGGCTCCTAGCTAGTATAGCTAGGTATAAAACCCCAGATGCAAATAGATGCAAGTTGCTTTGTCACATAAAGCCCAGAGGAATGCAATGCAGACATATCCCCAACCCAGCTGTGCACCGAGCAGTTTGAGTGTGGAAGCAGTATAACCACGTTCATGAGGTGCTGCACCAAAGCTAATAAACTTTATCGAGCAGCAGAACTCATTATCTCAACTGCAGTGCTGGACAAACATAACTATATTACTTCTGGATTCAAGCTGCTACGTATGCATGCCACAGCATGGCACCACAGGGACTTGCAGGCTGGGGAATCAGCTTACAGACTACCAGCTCAAGGATTTTCGCATGAGCTCCATTTTATGATTTTCCAGGGCTTTTTTGCTCCAGAGCAAGAATCCAAATATCAGTGTGTGTATTAACACAAAATGTCTTTTAACATACTCACAGAAATTCACCCAGACTTGACCTGTAACATTCATTCAGGAAAACCTTTCTACATCCTCACAGCCACAGCCTCCCAGAGGCAACCCCATCTCCACCTCTCTCAGCAGTGACCTTACCACGTGCACATCTTTCACATGTAGCACCTGCGCTCTCCCTCCTGTCAGAGCTTTGGGTGATGGCTGACATTCATTAGCCATGCCTACCAAACAGGTTCCAGCCGAAGACCTAGAGGCACAGCTAGACTCTCCTCAGCAAGAGCTGCCCCAGGCTTCCTACCAGAACAGAGCAGGGAGGCAGTTTTCCCTGGATAGCCACTTGTTTTGCTGCTATCAAACGCATGCTTTGAAAACCATGCTGTAATGTCCATTCTTTTCACTGGCAGTAGCTACCTCTCATGAAAAAAGACCAAACAAATAATAGAAAGACCTGGCGTGAGGAAGAGCTCGTTGCTAAGACTCAAGTTTGGCAGCAGAGCTGGGTTTCCAATCCCTTGGTGGTAAAGCTGATGAGCTCGGAGCCTAGAGGGAAAAATTATTCCAGTGAATGCAAAGAGAGACTTTTAAGTGACAAAAAGGCAAGTAAAAGACAGGTCAGGAAGAAACCAACAAAAAAATTCAAAATTAGCTTGGCAAGCTTACTAGCACTATTCTTGCTCTATAGTAATTAGTGCGTCTAAGTAAGATCTTCACTTTCACAGTGCTCTAGAGAAAGAAATTATTCTTCGTTGCAATAGGCAGCCAGCTCTCTGACAAACACTCAGCATATACTCTGTACATGGCTGCGAGAAACAAGGAAATTATCCATACACACTATAAACAGAGCAATGAATCCAGTGCTTTCCTACCAGAAGCCTAGCAACAGCATGGGCCTCCCTTACCTTGGTCCCTCCTGCCTTTGATAGTTTCAGCTGTCTTTGAGCACAGGAGAAGAATGATTGATAAAATACTTCATAGGGCTGCTGCCCCTTCCTTTCAACCTTTCTTGTAACAACAGGTCTCCAACTAGGCAACATGCATACATGCCACTCTCAGAACACATCATGCACTTTAAAAAATACTTGGAATGAAATGACTCTAGATTATATCTCATGACTCACAGTACACAAAGATTCATCTGCTCATAAATGAAAAAACGCAGTCTTTGTTATCCAGTAAAGGGTTGAATGCTTTTCCCACCTTCAAACCACTCTGCTCCTGGCTGTCACCAGAACAACACCTGCCCCCGTGTTGTCATTCCTGATCGCCCTCAGCACAAAGACCCTCTGGCCTTCATAGCCCTAATTACCCATGTCCCATTTAGACAACTGATAACTAGGAGCTCTCTTGAGCAATTCAAGAGCCCAGACAGCTGCACACAAATGGGGATGTGTGAGAAGAGACAAAACTAGAGTTAGATGGTCCCTCACAAACAAAACACCTGCAAAACCAGAACTCCTATATGCACCTCCCATACATAAGGCAAATACCCATCTTGAATTGCAACACTGACAATACACTCAGTTTGCAGCAGAGAGACTATCATACCATCTCTGCCTCAAAGACTTCATACAACTGCATCCTACACAATAAAAGTGTTAAGATAAATAGTCTCTCTTGATATTTAATGGCATAGATAGTCTGCTGCCTTCACTTCGCTCACAATGCCAAGCATTAGGTCATCACAACAGATATTTTAAGTTTCCTACTCTCCAGCTCTCCACAGCCTACAATCTCCTGCAGTCTAAGAAGCTCTCAAATATTTAGGAGTATCCTGCAACAAGTTTCACCCGAGGGAATACAGTTCCGCAAGCAGGAATGTCAGACTGAACCAAGGCTACACCACTACTTCATTCCAGAGACAGCATTATAATCAGGGACTGTGATGTTGCAGGTAACCTGTATGTCTGGGCTCAGTATCCACACCACAGCTGCAAAGGAAGGCACATTCTCCTTTTTATTTTACCATTTGTCAAACCTGACAGCACTCAATATAGCACAATCTCTTCAAAGAAGATAATTCTGTAACAGGCATCCCTGGGGGTTGGGGGGCTGGGGGAGAAACATAATGGTTGCTGTGGGAATCTTAATTCTGGATTTCAGGACTTGCATATTTAAAACCTCAAATTTAACATTGCATTAATGTAGCTTCATGCATTGAATTAAGGAATGACTCAGTACAAATCTCCATGCATCTACTGAAGTTCTGACATTCCAAGGACAAGAGGCACAGAACAGAAAAAGAGATAGCATAGGCAACAAGAAGAGAATGAGAAGCAGAAGGGAACCTGCGAGCAGGGAAGCAAGAAACTGGCACAGCCAAGGCACAACAAACCCAACACCAAACCAGATCTGTCAGTTGAGGCTCCTTGTTCTCACCGCTAAAGGTTATGTGGCCTGTCAGGATAAAAAGAGCTTAAAGCAGAAACATAAATGGGCATGGAGAAAAGGGTCCCTGAAAGATTCAAGGAGGAGATGATTCCCCAAAAGTAATAGTGTAAACTATACTGAGAAGGGAAAGATCATATCTAGATAGCAAAAATTCGCTAATTTTTTTAATTATCATGGCAGAGTGCCCAGATGATGCCTTTAAACCCCCTTCAGCTATTCAAGCATTTAATATTTATTTTCCCCACTTCTCTGAAGTTAAATTGCAAAGGAAACACAGCAGTAGTGCTGCCTGAAGTTCAGGGTGTAAGCTGAAGCAGCAGCCCATGAGGTTCATCCACTGGCAAACATCCCAAAACTCTTTTAAGAATCCAGGTCAATGCTTAATGTTTTGGGCCAAAGCTGGTCTTTAGGCAGGCTAACACCTCTATTTTATACTGGAGTGCTCACACAGCACAGGAGGTGAGACAGCAGGGCAGCTCTCCTCTGCTCCCACATTCATCCTCCCCATTTCAGCAGAGTAAGGAACATCTCCATAGTTTATTTCTTATCGAACATCAGCAGCAGCATTGGCTGAACTACTTCTCCTCTCACCCCACCCACCAAACCGAGCACAAATCTTAGCTGAGCCATGGGTCGTGCCCAGTCTTTCTCCCTAAAAACCAACCCAAGTAGGGGTCCCACACACCAGGCTGTGGCAAGGGGCTGAGCGGAGAAGGTGGACGTGCCTGCCAGCAGGGCCTGCTGGACAAAACCAGACAAGTGTGCATACCCCTGTGCAGAATCAGGTTACCCTGCAACAAAGATAGTGTGTGTATGTGCAAAGGAGGGAAGTCAAATCCTTCTGCCTGGCTTCCAAGGCTTGCTTTGTTGCTAAAATAAACCAGTGTTTGTTCCTGGGAGTGATGAGGAGCTAGACTCAGAGCAGCCAGAGGCAGAAAGAGCCCTCTCATTCTGAGTGGAATTTTTTTAAAAAAAAATAAATCAAATCAAAAACAAACAAGCTTTAAAAAAAAAAAAACAACAAACCACATCAAACAAAAAACCTGGGACCCAACTATTCTTTACCTCACATATCTGGGTAAGGAAACCCACGGGCAAACTGCTGATCTCAAGGGTGCCCAGGAGCAGACAAAATTACACACTGATGGCTAAGCAGTCTAGAAGCTGACTGCTCCACTGGAAATTCCAGTCCTTGCTCAAATTGGTGAAAATATATATGCCTTTGTATAAGCTATTACTTTGCTTGCTGGATCTATATAACACTTTACACACGTTTTTTCCTGACATTATTTTCCATACTCCACCAGAAACTTGAGTAACTGTGTCACTTCTGGAAAAACAACCTTGCATCCAGTTTTTCTTGAAAGAGCTTTTCACTCCATCCTCAAAGTCCCAAACTGCAAAACTATCTAATCCCTTCCTGCTCCTCTTCTAGCCTTCGGAGACTTACAGATGCCTTTCAGCTGCACGCCTTCACTACCTGGGATGTCTCTCAGTAACACCAAAAATCCCATAAAGCAGAAGCGCATGAGAACAGCTTTATGCATAAATATATATACACACACAGGTCTCTCAGTTGGCAGACAGTGAGCAGCATTATACCAAAAATTTTGTCTCCAAGGCACCTGACCAAAATTGTTCTCTCTAGAGCCACTTATAACCACAGGAAAAGCCTGCTCGATACCCAGTTAATAGTACTTGCTTGAAATACCACTTTTTAAACGGGAAAACTAGTCCACAGGGAGTAGAGGCTGCAGAGAGCTAAGCCCAACAGTGAAGGCCGCTCACATTAGTGCAGAGTCCTTCAGCTTTCCATTCCTTATATGTGCAAAGTGTGCAAGCCCTCACACACGCTTCCTACTTACCCAGAGGTACATCATGTTAGCCTGGGTCCTTCAAACCCAGCAGTGAGATGATCCGGCAACACAAGAGGCACTTCAGTAAGACTGTCGAGACCGAGGTTGGTCGACGGTGGTTTTTGTTTTATTTTCTTAAAGAAAAAAAAATCCGAACGGTTCAGTTTGAGGCTTAGAAAGCCTCTCGCCTCCTCCACCCCCCTCCTCCAGCTCTGGCTGCTCTGCGCTCTTCTCTCGCACTTAATCTCTCCCTGGGAGTTCCCAGCCCCGTGTGTCTGTACTGGCGTGCACAGCACACACTCTGCATTCGCCTCCAGGGAATTTCTCTCTGTCATTCTGCTTCTAAAAACACAATCTCGGCCTCACAAGATTCTTGCAAGAGGCAGGGATGGGTGGGGTTAGTAATAAATGCAGCCTGGCTCCCAGTGCTGGAGAGCGCTTACTTTAGAAAAGGAAACTGTAGCCGTAAATGAAGCAGAACAAAATCTTGTCCTCCAAGGTCAAAGGGGGGTGAAGACCCATTCCCTCCCACCCACTAATTGCTCCTCCAGAAATCATCCGTAGATACAGGAGCCAGGCAGGGTGCCATAGGCAGGTTCCACACATCTTCATCTACGCTATCAGTCAACACCCCAAATTCAGTCACAATCCAGTAGCTGTATTTAATCATTAACCACTGACAGGCATCAAGGAGCATAACTACGGGGATCCTGAAGCTAAGGAGAAAATCCGCGTGTGCCAGCCCTGGAGCTCCCTCAGGAAGAACCACCACTGTCGGCAGAGCTGGGGAAAAGAAGCGACACAGATAAAGGGGTTAATCTGCTTTCGCAGGTGGCTCCACATGAGTATTTTACAGACTTGTATATTGCTAAAGGGAAAGCAGCAGCTGGCTCCGGTTCCTCAGAGTGTATCGGGTTCCCATTGGCCTGGAGGCAGATTACCCCCAAGTCTGACTGGGGCAAGCGCCCTCACAGCCTTGCACTCCCAGCCTGCTCCAATTTCAGGACTGCAACATTCTGCCGGTGGGGCAGCAGCCCCAGGAAAGGCGTGCTGAGCAAAAGACACTCTTCCCAGTTCCATCGACAAGTACCAGCAAGCCTTCCCCCCACGAGCAAATCCTCGTCCCACCCCCTACCCGTGCCCAATGCCACAGGATGAGTGTCACCTCACATCTCATTAATCAGTCAAACTGCTCTTCCAAACTAGGAAAACGGGTTTCTTGCCCCCTTCCCTTCCCGCCTCAAAATGAAGAATTGACTTCCCTTGCCAGGCTCCAAATGCTAAGTTAAATATGGCCTCGTCTCAAACAGGGAAAAAAAAAAAGGAAATTAAAAAGTGTTTTCATTGAGGCACTGGTCTCCTTGGAAATGAGTTTTGAAGAAATATTTTTATCTCAGCTAAAGATATAGAAATAGTGCTATTCTACATATCACCTCTGCTTCCTCTACTTACAGATTACTTAAATGCAATCCAGGAGGCTTGGAGCAAAGCACAGGTCAGGCTCCACACGAGTCAGGCCCTGTCTACGTGGGGTGACAAAAGGATGGGCCTCCTGTCACAGCCAGCCCAGACACCCCAGACGTGCTCCGCACTCCCCAGGCTCCCCTCACCTTCAGCAAGCCACAGACACACCCCAAGGCAGGCTTGTCCCAGGGACAGGCCTGAACACATGGAATGCCAATGGATTCTAAGGAAATAAATACATGACAGTCATTGCAGTCCCACATAGAAACATAGAGAAAAGGCTTATTCCCATTACCAGGATACAGCAGTCATAGGGATCTGCTAGTTAAAGACAAAGCAAGAGGACACTCGACTTTCCAGCCCAGAAAACCTAAGCCCTGCTGCTCAGGGAAAGGAGCAAGAGCTCCTCCAGAAAGCTGGGATTGCACAGGGTTGTTCCATTATGGCATTGTTCAGGTCTCCCATCTGCTGTCACCTTTTTGCACAATGGGTCAGGTTGAGAGAGTGAAAAGCAATGTTCCTAAAAATCACTTACTGCACCAAAACCTATGCACCACAGTCTCCAAAGGGTGAAGCATGTGATCCACAAACCTGTTCTCAGAGGCTCCTAGAGGAGCGAAACAGCAGTAATGCTGACATTTGCATCACGATTAGACACTTCTGTTAACATCTCTGAAGCAGGGTCACATTAGCAGCAGCAACTAGTTCAGGCAGTCTGCAGATTGGAGCAGACATTTCTGCACCAGATAACCTTGATGGCATTTTCAAGGTTTTCTTCTGATCCAAAATTACAATTCAAAAATTATCCTATGGTCATTTTAATGAAAGCTGAGATTCCTTGTATGCAGGGGAGAAAGTGAGAAGACATGGACCAGGTGAGCAAACCCAAATAAATCCTACTTCATATGTATTACTGTAAAAGACTTGAAAAGGATGAGTCTTGAAACTGAGCTGGAGAGTTATTAAAAACTTGCCTAATTAAAAACATAGGAAAAGAAAAAGAAAAAGGAAAACCACTCTTCCCTTCTTCTCCAAGCTCTCGCCCTTTAGGCCACCTTCAGTGAAAGGAAATAAAAACTTTCAGAATAAACCTGTTTGTTAATTTCAACAACTGAGGCTTGTTACAAATCATCCTAGCAATTCCACATTGAGCAGGTCACATCAACCTCCAAATCAAAACAAGACCCATGAACCCTCCTTGAATGATCTAAATACTACCTCAAAATTTATTTTCCAAGGTTGCTACAAGGCTACCACCTCTCCATGGAAGGCACACGGGAAGATTACTGAGAGCAGCAGACTTCTGGTGATGTAATACCTTTGTCCTGGAGCAGGAGCCCTGTTTGATGAACCGCAAGAGCAGGTTTCTCAACACCCAGTATTCTCGAGCAGTGAGAGGAGTACCTGACGGGTCAGGAAATGAGGCTGTGGGAGGACTCAAGAGGCACCACCACCCTGCTTCAAGAGAGCTGCTGTTGCCTAGAGGTTCAAACCAATATGAAGAACATGAAGTGCATGCGCACAACTATCCAGAGCTGCAGCACTGGTAGCAGTGCCATTTTAGCCTCAGATCCCAAGAAAAAGATTTGGGTTGGCTGATACAGTTGGGGNGGGGGGGGGGGGTGAAGAACAACTAGATGAGTTATTAGGTCTTAATTATGCTTTTTTTTTCTGATTTTTCAACTACATTAGCTGGTATGTAAAAAGTATCCATACAGGACATTTCTTTCTGAAAAATTTCTTCTAAAAATACTTGAAAATATTCTCTAAGGAGCAAGAGGACAACAGTAGGTCAATGCATCTTATTCCAGAAAAACAAAGACAGACTTGACTAAGACAGGCTTCTGACGAAGGTAGCTAGGATCCCCTGCCATAATCCTAACAACAGTGGTTTACAGGATATGTGTCAGGGAACTTGTAAAGGCTGCTGTGTGTGGAAATACACATTATCGCTTAAGGATCTTTCATGTCTCAGAAAGGATTAAAAGTAGAAAGGAAAAGATTTTAAAATTAATGTATACCAAGCTATGAGAAAAATGTTCAGAGAGCTGTAGCCAGAAACACTAGTCCCTCTTCTCTGATGGGAGGCTGTTGTGTAAATCAAAGTGAAAGGGGAAGACAGCAGTCTACAAAGCTTTTAATGCTTGTTAGAGTAGTAAGGTTTTAGCAAGTAACAAAAGGGGAAAGAGAAAAAAGGGAGCAAGTAACCACCTATTTAATCTTGTATAAAGGTACTTGTAAAAATAAGAGACACTGGGAAAATGAAAAAATAAAAAAAACTAACTGTTTCTGTAACGGTATCAAAAGCCTTAATTACATATAAGAATTATTGTGACTACTCAGTTATGTGCATAAACTCAACCCAAATATACTGCTGGTAAATAAGTTTTAAGACAAATGCTTAAAAATTAATTTACAGAAAGTTCTAGCCTATTTAGGAAAGATCTGAGTGGGCAAACAGGGAATGGGCACGGCACAGTTTCAAACAGATGTTATCCGTTTCCAGCTGATTGTGTCTCAGAGGCATATGATTTCAAATGCTCGTGGATTAACATTCTAGCAGATAAAGCTCAAGACAGGGTACGAGATGGTGTGTCTGCTACACGCTACTGAAATTGTATTAGATAGCACACAGAGTGTGCTAGATGAGCACCTCTTCATAACAGAGGGAAAATCCCATCTGATCATTTGGAATTTCTAATGCGACAACACTCGCGGGGAGGCATAGGGGGGCTGGTGTGAAAGAACACCCTCCAGATTGCTAAATTAGAGAAAACAATTTCTTAGTTCAAGAAGTGTTACAATGAAAATAAGTAAATCCATATTAGATTCCATCTTGACAGAAAAGAGCAATATAAATTAGTGGTAGCTTAGTTAAAATGATTGCGATAATTGCATATGTGTAAGGAGAACAGAGACCAAACCAATGCACCTACATACATACTCAGCACTTGAGTGGGACCAGAGGTACAGTGGCATATTTTTCCTAAACAGACAGATTGCCTATTGGGCTTCCCTGTCACATCTCTGCACTTGAACCCTTGTATATATTCCAGGAAGTGAAAAAAAAAAGAAAATCTGAGAGAAGAAAATAGAAAGGAAATTAGAATGGGGGGAAAAAAATTATAAGGGAATCCTAGTAATAGGAGGTAAAATCCATAGTCAGAGCTGGAAGATGATAATGTGCTTTTAAAGCTTCTGAAGAATAGAAATCCCATCAACTGCATTGATCTGCTACTATGGGGAAAAGGTAGAAACATTCCCAATACTGAAGAAAGAGCCAAAGCATTCATTATGTATTTCTGTTCTATATTTGGTGGAAAGTCAGCTGTTGTAGTCTGTGATAACAAAATGCCTTCCATTCTAGCAGTAACTAAGGAAGATGTTCCAACAGCTACCCAACAAACAGCTCTGTGGCTCTCTTATCTAGCTCGAGCTTGCAAACAAAAGGGGTGCAACCAGATAACAAGTGGGTTTTAACTGTACTACAGCTGTCAACATATTTAAATGTGGCCACTCAGGAAAGTCTGCTGTGTGCTTTGAACTGCATCACCTGCACTTGGAGCTCTAATAAGCCCTAACTACAGCACTAACATTAAACCTGCCATAAGGGAAAAGGTACAACTGTGAGTCAATGGCAACTGCAAATGCAGGCGTTTCTTGCAGCCCATTGTTACTAAAGCCTTGGTGCTGCTCACTGAGTTTGGCCAGGCTCCATCATACCAGAAGACTGCATCAGGAAAGCAGCACTACCACTGAAGGCATGAGATTGCAGCATGTTGAAGAGGGAATTTTTAGTTCCAAACTGAAGGAAAGCAGTTCCTCACAGCCAAAAGCCACTTTGAGTGTCCACATTCTATGCAGATGCTGGATTCAGACCGAGGATGAAGACTCAATCACTGTCCTACCATTTCAAGGCAAACATTTCAAGAACCATCAACCATGACCAGAGTTGGAAAAGCATCATACTCTACGGTGCCCAGAGGGAAATTTCTCCAATTCAGTGGGTGCTTACCATGGCTTATCTGACTCCAGCAGAAGGTCCCAGGAAGAGAACAGGGGAATCAAACCTCTGCTAGTTGTGGGTTTGGGCATGCCTTGTATCTCGGGGGGCTTTATTTGGGTTGATTGGTTGATTTTTATTTGGGGTTTGCTTTGGTTTTTCGAAAGAAGATTAGAGATGGGGCTGGAAGCTATCTGGGGAGAGGCGCAGAAGGCAGCCCTGGGCACACATGCAGTTCCTATGGAGATAAGAGGATCTTCTTTGAGGTTGGTTTTCTCCTTTGGGTGCCACTGGAGACTACCCTGGCGGCAGAGTACTGCTCATTTGTGAGACTGCCTCTGCTCAGGATCCTGGATTATCTCTGATTATCAGAATTTCGGAGCCACAAGGTAGATTTCCTCTCAACATCTGAAAGGATTCCAGGAAGCCTCACTCTGCATTATCCTGTTTATGAAAGGAAGCAAGAATACAAAGTGCATACAATAAATCATCCAGAAAAATACCACAATTCCGCTCAGATGTTTTGCCAAGCAAATAAGCCAAACACTGGCATATTACAAGAAAAAAACCCAACATTTTGTTATAGAGCAACTCATTTCATTACTGGAAAACTGGATTCCCTGTTTTCTCTTCTGCATGTATGGTCAGTGAGAGGCTTTGGAAAAGAGACTACTTATTTAAAAGCAACCTATCAAGGGCTAGTTTATCTTCCACAAAAAGCAGAAAGCCTGAAACAATAAAACACCCTGACATACAAACAAACCCAACAGTTTTTAAGGACTGTCCTGCTACTGACTTATCACAGTAATTAAACATAAGTCCTTAAATAAACTTCAGGAGATCTCGATTCATAGGCTTATCATTCAAGTACATAAGAAAGAAAAAAAAAGAAATGGATACCAAGAAAAGCTTTTTTGAGTTTGTTTGGGATTTTCCTCTCCTCACAACTATGCTCAAGAGCACTATTCTGGAAGGTACTGTCAATTCTTCAAGAGAAAAAAGCTCAGTAACTAGGGAAGGTACTTCACTGAAAACATGCTCCCAAAAATACACTTTTAAATTAAAACCAAGAACACCCACATGAACAAAACTAAATTGTGAAGCCAGAGAATTCAAAGTTAAACACTGAAGAGCATGCAAGCATTTAGATGTAAGAAAGTCTCACAACTCCAGTTTGGGCATTCATCTGCAGAAACAGAATGACTGTGCAGCCACTCCCAGGATATAGCAAACATGAGTTTGGGCAGCCAAGTGGGAATTTCCATGAATTATACCTGTTAGCCTTACTATGGTGGACCAGGAGTGAAGTCCACAATCTCCCAATACCTTCTGAGAAGAATCTAGCAAGCTGAACATCTACATAAGAAAAAGCCTCTCTGCTGCTGTGTTGCCACCCTAGGCTGGATTTTCAGGCTGTATATTTTGCATTCTATCACACAAGGATCTACTCTGAAGTCCATACTGAACTAGCATATAGCAAATATATTTAGATACTTGTAGGCGGGAAACAAGAGCAAGCTCCAACCCTGGTATTTAAATATGTATTTTTTAAAGTTTGGTTAGCTAATAACTGCCTTAATACCTTCATAAAGTGAAAGAAGTTTGATCTCCCTTCAGTTTTCCTATAAAGTAACAGAAATCAAATTCCAAAACCAGCATCAAATTCCAAAAAAATAAGGAGTACAATATCCCGTTGAACTGATAAAGGGCAGAAAGATTCTTCTGTGCCCTAGACTTGTCAGTGCTAAATAGGGTATTTCCTTGGCTGTGGATTTTGAAGAGGAAGTCATAAATTTAAAAAAAAAAAAAAATTCAACTCAGCTTCTACATCAACAACTCATCTCTTCATAGTCCACAAAGGAAGCTATACCAAAGGATGAACTGATGGCATCAGTTCAAGGTGTGACACTACAGGTAGCAAGAAGGAAACTGCTTCTAAAACCTCATCAATTGACCTGCAGCATCATTACACCTTTTTTTTTTTTTTTGTCTCTGTGTTTACCATGTCAAGTGGCTGTACTGCATCAGCAATTCATCAGCACAGCAACATCGTAGAAATTAAGAAAGAGTATGAAGATAGAAGTATTTCAGCAGTAGGGAAAGGGGAAGACAGGTCACAGTTCTCTTCCCTGGACCACAGAGGCATTTATCAATATGCTGAAACTTTGGTTTAAGTCTGGCTGATGATAAAGGGAAATACAGACGGACAGTAATACCATCCTACAGAAAGAGACTCCTCCTGGCTTGTTTATGCAGAGGAAGTTTAACAATGTTAGTGAGTTATTCAGGAAGTAATGGATACCTTCTTGCCCCAAGCAAATTCCTTTTCAATAACAAGTAGTATTTTCCTAGGCAATATGACTATATCAACTTATAATGGCTACTATATTTATCTACAGAGGCTCTATACTGCTGGGATCTAATTTATTATGGCTTAGAAAGCAGTTTACAAATCCTAGGATAGTAAAGTTGCTAGAGGGAGGAATAAAATTCCATCCTTTATCGCTTGGGTTGAAAACTGGGTTTTAACGTCCCTTTTTGAGGATATAAAATGCATTTTCTTAAAGAGACTCAAAGACTAACAAACCCCAAACCATAAATACACCTATGAGAGGGAAGAAATCAAGTAGCAAATACTATATTCTGCCCCATTTTTTTATCCTTACTCTCACACATGCTTTACTTCTTCTTTTATTCAAATAACATTCTTTCACTTGACCCTCTTGAGCAGAATAATTTACCTAGCAGCATTATGTACCTAATGAAGACAAAATAGCTGAATGCCTGAAATAATGCTTTAGTGTGGAAAATGGCACAAAGATACAATCAGCAAAGAAGAAAGGAATGACTGCAGCTAATGAAGAGGTAACACTAACAAACACTGAATGACATCTCCTGAAAAACAACAAAACCAAACTGCTAAAAGACTTTGGTGGAACACAGCATCAACCTGTGATAAGTACGGGTGGGAGGAAAGAGACCAAACACATGTGTCAGGGACTCCAGATACTTCCATTACATAACGGGAGTAAGAAAACCCAGGCAAAATTGCCTTTAGCAGAACTAAAAGCGAAATATTTCAACAAGCGTATTGGCAGTTGTCAAGCCACATAAAGGAACAGCAGACTGTTCAAATGTAAAAGGCATTAATAAAGCATAAGAGGTATAAATAGATATAAAACAGAAGAAGATTCTGAGATGATAGAAATGCTACCGGAAAATTTTAGTTATAGAATATAATACCCCCTACTTCAATTCACAATGATCAGCAAAGGTCAGTTGTCAGAAATGCAATTCTGTTTCTGATATCATTCCGAGCAAAGCGCTCTTTAACCATACCACTGCCACCACCATCTAGCTGGATTACTCTCATGGCTGCAGCAAACAGCTCCCTCCATCTGACTGGTCCCTCAGGGAACTATGGGCATAAAACAATTTAGAAAAGGATGCACCTGTAAAGACTAGCTACACTACTGGACTCCCACTTTTATAAACAAAAGAGAATCCATTCTTCAAAGTCTCTTTAGTGTATATACTTAATATGGGACTTCCAAGAGGCATACAGATAGATACCTACATGTCTCTTTTAAGAGATCTCACATGCAGCTAGTACTGAAAACACCCACAGTTTGCAACATCGGATGTCCCAACAAACTGGTGTCAATGACTCTACTTGAATCAGGAGGATTTTGGCTCTCATAGGAGCAGACCAGCTATAGATCTAATGTTCAGCATCACTGCAGTCTGTGGGGTCACATACTTCAAACACCTTCAGCTGAGCTCACATTAAAGCTCATCCATCTTCCCTTCTTTCTCTGACAGGCAGCCATGTCATCAAAAAGCAAACCAAAAAACCCACACCCAAATAAACATTACTATGAATCCCATTCCATTGCATTTTCTGATCAAATCTTGGCAAAATTAAGATTCTTCCATTAGATATTATTGCAACCTCCTTAGTCTTCCAATCCCTAAGACAGACAAACTGAATGATTAGCAACTCACACTTGGTTTAGATGAGATGAATGGTTTGAAGTAACTATGGCTAGTCAACACATGCATTTATTGTGTCCTAGGTCCTATGCAATATAGTGTTATTTTATCTGAATCCAAATTTAAGCTCTGAAGTGTAGCCACGCCATCTGATAAGTATGGTAACTGCTAAAGAAGTTACTTATTTGGATAACAAAGCAACAATATATTAAATTGTTCCCTGTTCCCAAATTTCCAGAAAGCAACAGCAACCAGAACAATCCTTTTTCATCCTTGTGTGACCTGAAGAATGCAGGTTCCCTTTCAGATAAAGGCCTTGCTATGGTTATCTAATGCAAATGTCACTACAAACTGGATTAGAGACGCCCAGAAACCTCAAAATTCATACACAGATAGTCAGTTGTATCCAAAGTCCAAGTCTGAAGGAAATCAAATGCTCCAAATTGTGCTTAATGTAGTTAACTTTGCCCTTTAGGTAGGATAAACCAGTAAGAACATATTACACAGTGATTAGATTAATTCTTGAGTGAAATTCAGATGGCCAGCTCTATCTGTCAACTTCAAATTATTTCAGAGATGATCACTTTTCCCATACTCTGCTCCACAGAAGCAGCTGCTCAAGAAAAACAGCAGTTCTCTGTCTGGGGTCAAGTTGACAGCAACTGGGGACAACGCTGCTGTCAGAGTTCAGCTCCCAGTTCTGAAATGCCATTCTACTGGAAATACCAAGGAGCCTAAATCTGGCTATATATACCACGGGATGAAAAATATCTCTATCTCAGCTTTCAACAGAAAGCTCAAGTCTCATGACATTTACTCCTTTAGCCCCTGTCAGTCTTCCTCCAGACCCCGCAAAGGATTGGAGCTAGCTGCCATAAATGCTTGGAAAACAAGACGATGTTCTCCAAGCACTTGGAAATGAGCAGCACTGTTTTATCTTAGAGAGACCATGGCAAGGAGCCAGGGTGACAGGTGCCCTAGAAATAAAAAGGAGGATCAAACTGTTACCAATGTTAGCCACTGCTGTCCTCCTGACCTGTAAGAAAGGGTAGCCCCATGCTCTCCAGGTGTAGCAGGAACAATGGACCAGAAAACGCAAAGATGTGTTTGCTGGTAGTATCTGAAGTGTCTCCTCAACAAAATTCAGCTGCAAAGGAATTTCAATGGGTCTCATTAGATACAATCCTACTGCTAAACCTTCACTGGGCCTGGCAGCAAGCCAGCTTGGTGCTGCTGTGACGTCAGAGTGCAGCTCATAGAAATCCACAGGCGCCAAGAGTTAAAAACACAGATTCCTCCTAAAACACCACGAGCTACAAACCTCCTGTGCAGGCAGTAGCAGCAACTAAATCCACTCCCCAACAACTGGTTGGCCTTTGGAAACAGAGGTGGGAAGGGATGGGTCATGGGGGACTGCCCACACTCAGCCCCAAGTAAATAGCAGCACAGCATCTGCTGAGGTTTTCAGTTAAAATCCATTAGACAGTTCTCATCATTATATTGCATTATATTGACAGCCTCTGGAGACAGCAGCCTCTGACCTTTATCAGGAAGAGCATCCTTGTCCCCTAATCACAGACTTCCTGGAAAACGCAATCTAGCTGGCAATTAATACAGAATGGAAGGGGGGCGGAAAAAGCCTCCTAACATCAAATTACCACTGCAAGGTCTTTTAAATACGTCCCCACCAAAATGCAGAATTCAAGAAGATTCTCACAACCTATTTCACTCCCACAAGCATTATTTAACAGTTCCTACTAAAAACATTTTTCTCACCAAAGAAAGATTTTTCTCCCTCCACCAAAAAAACCTGCTGCCACCACCACACCTCCTCCCCACGCCCCCCTCCATTCCCAGTCTTGCTTTGCAGATGTTCCCTGCAGCAGCACAGAGTCCTGCTGTGAAAACTTCAACACAGGGGTGCCGGGCGTGACCTGGGCAGAATTACATGTGCCATTTCCACTGGGAAATCTAAGACACTTAGTAAGCCAGGACAGTGCCGATTAATCTACTTTTTGAATGAATCAAAAGTGTGTTCCTGGCCCCTTCCCTTTCACATCCCAAAACCTCGGGGGAGCTGAAACCATCTGGCAAATGCCTGCTCTGAGCAACATTATGCTACTGCTGGAAATACCTCTCCCTTAATACTAAGAAGAATGAAACCATCTTCCATCCAGCAGCTATTCCGAGGAACATCTGTGTAGCTCACTGAGGCAGGCTGCTTGCACACAGCATCTTTCCCCAGCCAATGCAAAGCTGCTCACTCACCATCCAGGAGAAGTCAGCAGAACAGAAAGCGATCCCATTCATTTACTCGGGTCTCGCTGAAGCAGCCGGCACGGGCGGGGCACAGAAGCAGTTGCGGTACTCGGGGTAAGGCACAGAGGCTGCCCTCCCGAAGCAGATCCCAGCCGCAGGCAGGCAGAAGCAAGCTCCCTGCTCAGCCTGAGGAAATGCTCCTTCTGAATCCTCTCAGTCCTTTCTTCATGCAGGTAGGGTAGCAAAGATGGGTTTCTTTAAGTTAATTAAAGAAAAATAACATTAACAGTCTTTCTTCTAAACACATTCATAATGGAAATCTGACCAGAGAGCTTAAAGGGAAATCAAAACATCGGATCAATCCAAGGTTCACACACAGTAGATACTATTACTGTGAGACAGAGCAAAGGACTGACTCAGAAATGCTGAATACCCCGTACCATTTGAGTAATAAGCAAGCTCAGGAAGAAACAGAGCTGAGGCAGCTGTCATGAAGAAAAGATCTTGGGCACTTTTAAGATCATATAGGAGCAGGGGAACTTACCCTAAAATTTAGACACACAACAAAAGAAGACCCCAGAAAAACAGAGAAAGAGCAGTCATATGGCTGTGGAATAATGTCAGTGGTAACAACTAGATTTTGACTGTCACAAAATAACACAAATGCAGGGCAGGAGAGACAAGAGGTCCTCCATGCCCAGAGACAGCACAGAGCATGTTTAGGCAAACATCCATTAGGAATTGCCTAACTTGTTATTACAGACTCCTAGAAACTGGAACTCTGATCCTCTAAAATACCCTTCCACTTCTTCACTACATTAAATCAGAAAATGTTGGTTTACTCCACAATATCCCATTTAAGTCTTGATACCAATTACGCTGTCTTCAATGGACATAGTAAATAATCAATTCCCATTCTCCACATTTTCTACTCTGTCTTTTTTAAAAGAAGGAACAAGTTTGTTATTTTCCTACTATGTCAGGCTCTCTGAGCCTCCTTTTCTTGTTCTTCCCCAGATATTTTCCAGATTTCACCTGTCTACATCCTGAAGTGCCTAAAAGCAGGTACAGTGCTCCACTTCCTGTATTAAGCTGCAAAGAATAACTGTCTTCTGCAGTTACTTGACACATCTGGAAATGAATACCAGGTTTTCAAGATCACAAAAACCAGCACCACAAACTCAGTTTGTTATCTCCTATTACCCTAGATCTCTCCTTAGATATTAGTGCTTAGCCAGTTAGTCTCCATTTTATATTGCATATACACTTCCTTTTGTTAATACAGCTTGGTTTTGTTTAATTTTACATTGTTGGATTTCAGGGCATTTCTGCAATTTACTCTGATCTTTTCAACATCTAATCCTACTTCCCAAAGGCTGTCAGCCCCTGCACATGCATATGTTCAGTCACTGTTTTATTACTCTCAATTTTGATGAACAGTAGAGAACAGCAGAGCAGCCAAGCCAGACCATGTTAAGACTCCAGATCAGACACACACACATACACAAAAAAGCATGATATAATTGTTCCACGTACGGTTTTCCAATGAGGCATTCAGCCCCTTCTTAATTTCACCTTTCATTTGTCTAGTTTATGTAAAGGTCATCTGGGACTATGTCCAAAGCCAGCAGCTTTCTCCGTCTGCCAGGGCTGCTGCCATGTCAAACGAAAAAACTAAATTGATCTGACATGATTAGCCCTTAAAAATTAGCAATGTATGTCTGCTGTTGGCTTTATTTCCTTTTGTAAAGGATCTGACCATAAGCATCTGATCTTTTGCAGCATCTTTCCACATTCTGTAACTACACTGACCAATTGAATTTCTTGGGATCTCTAGCCACCTTTAAAAAAAATTAAGATGCAAGAATAATATTTATTCACACATACGCTCTCCATTCACTTAAAAGCTGTGAAATTCCATGATGTGCAGAATGCACACTGGAGAAAACCCACCACTGCAGCACAGGC
Organism: Cyanoderma ruficeps; assembly: GCA_008694505.1. Classification (NCBI taxonomy): domain Eukaryota; kingdom Metazoa; phylum Chordata; class Aves; order Passeriformes; family Timaliidae; genus Cyanoderma; species Cyanoderma ruficeps. The sequence goes on from VZDJ01000426.1 coordinate 11,972,675, forward strand.
TCTCCGTGCCCAAAGGAGGAGACCATCTTTGGCAGGGCCCCCTGAGCAGCAGCAGTGCTGCGCCTTCCCTCTAAAGAAACCAGCTCGGGCCAGGAGCCTGGCTCGGGCCAGGAAAGCCGATAGAGTGCCTGCTTAGGCTCCACCCTAAAAGCAAGTCTATTATGAGCACTCCTCCTCCAACACTCCTCCTGGATGTTGCCTCTGCTCACAGACCAAAGACTTTTGCGGAAAGCTTTTCCACGGTGACTCGTCAACGAACTCAACGCAGCACAGGTCGCACGAAGGGGCTGCCCTCTCCCCATCCCTCTAAACACAATTTCCCTGGCCCAGAAGAGCCGTTCCAGAAACACCTAGGACGAGTCACCGCCAATGGTTTGCGGGACGCCAGAGGCCGAGCCCCCCGTGTCGCCGCCGCGGGCTGCGCTGCGCGGAGCAGCGCGAGGGACGCGGGCGGAGCGGGGCGGGGCGCGCTGGCCGAGCGCCGGCTGCCCTCTCCCGGCAACGCAGCGCCAGCGCCGCCCGGCCCGGCNTATATATATATATATATATATGCTAAGGACCCCAAGTCCCCCTCACCCAAGAACTTTAAAACCACCTCAGTTTCAAGTTACTAATGTACAGAAGAATTCTTCCCCCATAAAAAAACACCCAAAGCAGGGACTCGTTGCCACAGGATGCTGTGGATGCCAAAGGTTTAGGCAGGCTCTGAAACCATTTAGAGAAATTCAATAAAGAAAAAAAAAAATCTATCACAGGTGACTTTAAAAAAAGAATAAAAATCTATAGCCAGGAAATCCCAAAGCCACAGGATTGCTTCAAGAGCACAGCAGAGGGGAAGCATCACCGAATCTTGGCACCGGTCCCTCTGTTTTAAGTACTTGCTATTAGACACTGTCAAAGCCAGAACCCTGGAAGGCAGAGACCTTCTGTCTGACCTGGAATGGCTGCTTTCATGCCCTCAACAGGATATCATAGCTATCAACAGGCCATTTTCTCTGCACTGTTTGGTTTTAGTCCTATAACAGATCCAGACTATTTCTAACACACAAGCCACACTCTGGCATAATCATTCAGAAGGGAAAATCTAAACAAGATGCTGTCCCTCTTGCCAAAGGAACTGAGGGGCTTGGGAATCTCCAAGACAGATGTGGAGTAACACTCGTATGGTCATCACAGGAGAAAAAGTGGTCTCCTGGTACTCTCCCAAGGCTGACTCAAATCTCCTCTCTTTAACCCTTAAGCAGAGATGAGAAATTGCTTGAATCAGAGGAGTGAAACATGAAAGGAATTTGTATTACATCATCCAAGCCCATTTCCTGCCAACGCCTTACAACCCCAGAGCTCTGGTCAGACTATTCATCAGCAAGGTATTTGTTACTTCCCTTGAGAAGCTGTTTATAGAACTTCAGGAGCTTACTGTGAGGAAGTCTTCCTATGTATCTGAATTAGGTGCACTCCCTAACTATTTCTTCTCTTAAAACTTTTTTCCCTGTGGTTACTTATTATCTTTTCTTACTGATTATGAGAAAGACATGCATTGGCATGGAGTTCACTGGATATGTTTATGGAAGGTATTCAGGGCTCTGTATGGAAAGGATTCCTTGCCTTGTAATCTTGTAGAGATTAGAAAGGCAGCAGACATGAGGGACAAAGGGAATAAATATACAACCAGAGTGATCTATTTGCAAGACTCATGTCAACTGCAAGACATCATGCTTCCTGTATTATTTAAGGGGTTTGGTGTTAGGAAATCAACTAAACAAAGGAAAGGAGAGATCTGGGGGAATGTGGCCAATATAAGCACAGACACTTGGTTCAGAGTGAAATTTCAGAAAGGAGGTTTATAACAAGCTAACTTATTTGGTGGTTTATGTCCTACAACTTTTTTTAATCCCATTTATTGTATCTTTCCTGCAGCTTTTTAGGAATATAGTCTGGCCTTAAGAAACTACTTCATGCTTCAAGTGACCTAGCAAGTGCCTGACCAAGACAGTTCTGGATTCAGGGGAGATATATCAGCAGATTAGACCCAGCGGGCCTTATTTTCCAACTCATCCTTTATTGTTTAAACTTCAATCTATAACCAACTCCTCCTTCAGTTTTTAGCAAAACATTCTGTTCTTTATTTTCCTTCTCACATATCACAATTTGCATTGTTTTAATCTAACTCTCTTCACTCTCTCAACACGTTTTTACCTTCTGAATGTAAGTAGCGTGCGATGCAATTTGGCAAAGGACTTCTAAAGTTCCTTCACTCCTGCAGTGTTAAATGGCTTTCCCTAATCACATCTCAACTGGCCCAAACTCTTCATAGCTTTGCGAAGCAGTAACATCCCAGCATTTCTCCCACTACACACTCTTGAACCCCTTTGTGTGCAGCTACCTCACAGATGCTTCTCACCTCCTGAACACATTGGACATTTTTGCCCAGACTACATTCTCTGAAATGAAGCACGTTACTTTCTATGGGACACTGCAGTTAGGTCAGTAATAGAATATCCCTTCAGTCCTGTCTAGTACAGTGTGGAAACATTTCATTGCTTCCCTGAAGAGAGGGTGTAGGAGCCAGGACACAGGAGATTTGGCAGATTTATCCTAATCCACCTAATTTTAAACATAAGGAAAGTGCTTAGAGCAGTTTCCCCTCATTAGCTTGATCCCATCCCAAATTTTGTATTGATTGCTTTCAAGCCAAGAGGGACTCCTCAAAAGTACCAGGAACAGTGAGCCTGGTCTTCTCCATTTTATATGGAGAATCTCGGAAGCTTCATGATCATTGTCCTGGCTATTTACTCACACAGTAAGGTGTTAAAACTTTATTTGAGCCTCTCTAGAACCTCTCTCTGCCCCTGAGTTTAAGAGTTTGTATTCAATACACTTTTCAAACAAGGCATGTAAGCAATGAACAACCCAAAAACACCCAAACCATGCTCCTTTCTAGCTCCTGAGTAACTTAACACTTCCATTGCCACCACCTCACAGGTGACAGAGCCACATAACATACACACTGGAGGGTTTATTCTCATGGTCTGTCACTAGGAGAAAAAGAAATTAAAAACTAAAACTTTTCAGAAAGACTACTTGGATTTGAATTTTGAGACGGGGAGTCTTTGTTACAAAACTGACCAAGCAGGGCACTAGAGAGACTGTGGTTGGTGCTATCGTGGTACAAGCAAAAACAAATGAGTGATCAAGCCATTTTCCTCCAGGATGACATTTTTATTTTCTTTTCTTTTTTTTTTTNTATTTGCAAGAGCATCTCAAGTCTGCTGGTACTACATCAAGAGATTTTTTGGGATGGATATCCTAATCAATGCTGGGCCACTTAGCTACTAATCAAGTTGTGGTAATATTCCCAAATTCACATTTCATCCACATAATGGAGAAGAGGAAAATAAGTGAAGGAGTCTCAGACCACACAGATGAGAGAGGACAGTTTTCCCCTCTGAACTCTGTGTCAAGATCCTTGCTGCTTGCTGCCAAGAGACCACCAATGAGCAGCAGTGCCTCTGTGCAGTCAGCTCCAACAGGAAGCCCGGTGACCTGCCTCCCCATGGGAGCTCTCACACACCCTTCACATCTCAGGATGAAGGTCTTCCTTGCCAAACTCCCCCACATCAGAAGGGAGTGGGCAAAGAAAACAAACAGGGAGGAAAAAAGCAACAGGGAGGCTTCCTGTTCTCACAGGCTGCCATCACTGCTGTTCAGTTTCCCCTCACCAGCTTGTGGCCCCAGGGAAGGTAGCGTACACATCCACCTGGAGCCTGCAATGCCCCGTCAGATATTCCAATACAGCAAGTGAGTAACAACCCAGGGGAAAAAGCTAGCAATTGGAGAGGATTTAACAGCATTTCACCTTAAGCTTGAACTCAAAACTGAGAGGATACTGATAAAGCTGTTCCTAGCAGTTGCCATAGGCACCCACTACCTTGGGCTGCAGACTCATCTACATACAGGAGAACAACAGGTCAGGCCTGGTAAGTGCTCTGATGGAAAACCCAGCACTGAAATTAAGCTGTTGAAGGAAGTGTCACTTGTGATAGTAACAATGTTTCCACCACATTAGCACCAAGCCAATGGCCCAGTTTGATTTAAGAATTGTACTTAGGGAAGTACAAGCTTTTAAAAGAGGCTTCAAACTAATATTCTAACCCATTGTGTTAACTGAGGATCACTTTCCATAACAGAAGAGGTATAACAGCTCTAACATCCTGACCCAGTTCTGGTGTGTGCAATTACCTCCTGCTTCCATAAACTCTCTCTCTCTCCTCCTCTCTTCCCTTCAGTGCCAGCTAAACAAGGTGTTCTTGCTCATTTTGCTTCCTGTTGAGAAACAAAATTATTCTGTGCAGCTGCCAAATTCTGCCACAGAAGCGCCAGTATTCGACACTTTAACAAATCTCAGATATCATGTCTAATATATTTAGACATGAATAGCACTAGAGCAATATGATATAGGCCTTGGCTATATACAAAATTAGCTGGCACAGTCAGCATGGAACAGCCTTCTGGAAGTAGAATATGTATTCTTGATGAGTTTGTGTGTCTGTAAAAGCTGTATCAGTATAGCTGTACCAGCCATTTTCCATGTTGAGACCAAGTCAAAGTACCTCAGAGCTGTTTGTCACAGCTTGGGAAATGAAGCAAGGAAGTCTTGGTTCACTGCATTTTAGGCAGGCGCTTGCATTACAAAAAAAGAAATACCATTTTGCTGGCAGACCTAACAGAGAGAGAAAAATACTGAATAGTCCCCAGGGAGTAAGCTCTCCGCACCAAAAGACCTGGTTCTCATCTCAGTTAGCAATGTTACACTATGTTACACCAATGTTCCCTCATTTTCCCTTTACCATGGGCTTTGTCCCTGCCATCAGCCTAGCTCTGGGAGAAGGAAGGGTATCCTCCCATTCCTGAATGTGCATTAGGCATCCACAGAGCAAACCTTGAATTCTGAAAATAGTTCCAGAGAGCTCTTCAGCTCCTTACAGGACTGTAACATAGATCCAGCAGTGGAACACTTCAGCAACAGAAAGCTTCTTTTTAGGCAAACTTATACAATAATTATTTAGCACACATGGTCCCCAGGTCCTATCACCACAAAAAGCCCAGCAAGCCAGCACTCCGGCAGGGCAAGTGAGGAACAAAGGGGCTGCACAACCATCCAGAACTCTGGGTTATCATAAAGCAAGCACACAAGATCAGGACTCTGACAGAAAGAGCCTCAACATGAACCCCATCTCGTTTCTCTCAGTACTGCTGCCCATGCATGAGGACAACAGAATGTTTAAATACTTGGGAAAAGATACAAAATAAACTCCGTCCTGGAGACCCAAGCATTCCCAAATGGTCAAAGTGAAGAGTCAAACCAATCCCATATACAAACTCCGTTCTGGAGACCTAAGCATTCTCAAATGGTCAAAGTGAAGACTCAAACCAATCATGTATTTCTACTGGCAGGAATAAAAACTGCAATAATCTGGAACATCAGGGTATGATTTAACCACTAGAGGGTGTAAAAACAGCACAATGAAAGGTTTGTGGCCAGCAATTAACAGCATTCAGAGCCTGAAGGAACGAAAAAGGCATTCAAACAAGTGAAGGAGTAGGATGCTACATAAAGTGAAAGAAAAGGCTAGTCAGAATCTGACTACTGTGGTCACAGGATGAAAAGCCCTAAAAATAAGCTCTGCTTTGCTACTTCTCCTTAAGAAAACTGTGGGGGAAAAAACACAGTACAAGTACTCACAGTAAAGAAGTGCAATGGAGAAGAGCACGATACACTTTCACTTACCAGCTCAAATCCAGCTCCTAATTTGAGGAAATCCAACACAATTGCTCCTGTATCTCATAATTACTTTGTTACAGGCTGAGAACCCCTACTCGTACTCCCCACACCACGTCCTCCTTTCCCAGTGCAAAAAGGCAGGTGATGGATCAGCCATCGCTGATTTTCCCACACCAGCCCCAGCCTGTGGCAACAGAAGTCTTCTTTTTCTGCTGCTATCAAGTTAGAGGCTTGCAATCAGATTAGCTAGAAGCCTTGAAACCTCATTAGTGAAAACCAGATCTGAATTTAAGCTGCTTCAGGGACACAGGCAAGACAGAATGGCAAATACTTACTACAAATGAAATGTTGCAGAGAGCAGGAAGGAAAAAAAAAAAAACAAACAAAATACAGCCAAAAAATATTTTTAGGAGCATTTGCTAAATGAAAACACACAAGTTCAACTGCAGTTGTTTGTCCTCCAAGAAAATTCCATAAAGCTATCTGCCATCTGAAATACATACACACACTTGCTAACATTCATTACTCCCTGTCCTCACCCATATAGAGCTCCCCAGGGCTGCCCAGGCTGTAATTCTCATTCCATATACTGGCTGTAGTACAGCTTCCCATGCCCACTTATGCTGTTCTGACAACCTGCCAGCAACAGCAGTTCTGAACTTTCAAATCAGAAGAGTTCTTATGGGATGAGAAAGTGGAAACCTGTGAAGTGGGATGTACTGGTAGGTATCAAAACACCCTGAAACACCCCTAAATGGGTAGGTAAAGTGAAGCACCAAAATAGGGTACAGAAGGTGCTACAGAATGGGAAAGCCAAAAGCAGATATAAGCACTTTAAGGATCTGACTGGCTCTGCCTTGCAGCCTAGCTTATCTCACTTAGTCTGGGCAGAGTAGGAACACAATACTTACAGCATCCCAGTGTGTAGTATTTACTTGTGCTAGTTAGCAGTTTAATATATCCCAGAAGATATTCTGAATAATTTCCTCCTACAAAATCATATACACATATCAAGCATCAAAGATTTAAGCTCTTTAGTTGCTGAGGCTGCATTATGCTGCTCTTCCTTCATAAAAACATCTCCCATTAAGCTGCTATTACATATACCCAGACCTCATCAATAGATGATGAAAATCGCTTTCTTTATATAGCAGTACCTGAGAGTATCAAAGAATTTGATTTTGGTTTTGTTATTTGCTCATTACTGAAATGTGCTGCATTATTGATTTTCCATGCATATTAATTTCCTGCTACACTGGTTCATACTCTGCTTTGCAGTAGCACTGCAGAACACTGAAAAAAATTTTGTTCTAAGAAGGGACATTTAATGTGTGACAGCTGTACAACCATTAAATTTCATTTGTTCCAAAGTATCTCCTCCTTCTATTGCACAAATTCATCAACCAGGAGTTCTCTGTCTTCTGTCTGGAGGCAAGAGAATGCTTACAGATACAGTGCATTGAACAGGGTAATTTTTACTGCTGTAGGAGAGCATCCTGAATAAGAGCAAGGGGCAGGGGCCCTGCAGGACTTAAAAGAAATGCAGGACAAGTTCACAGATATTAGAAACACCCTAACAGGACGTGCCATTCCCTACTCCACCAGCAAAGCAGACTCTCACAAAAACGCAGTGTTGTTTTGCTCCCCAGATGCCAGAATTGCAGCAATAAGTATAAAACAGGGCCAAGCATGTACTGGCACTGAACATCTACATTCATTAACACTGAGGAGATATAGTGGGAGCTTAGGACAGGGATTCTAAGCTGTGACATTTTTAAGAATCAAGAATTTCCTGAGCTGTTGGTAATGTGGATGATATTTAACTCCTTACCAGACACCTTGCCACATACTGCTGGAAGCCACAGAAAGCCTTTCAATTAATCACGCGTCCACAAACAATCCACAGTAGAACAAAACTATTTCCACTCCATAGGATGACAGCCAGAAAGCTGTCAGACAAAACACCCCTACATGTACAGAGATGCATGGACACAGGCATTTACTGCGATCAGACACTTACTTGATTGTCTCTTGCTGGATATCCATGATAACCTGAAGTCAGAGGCTCGTTCTGCAAGACAAGAAAACAAAGAGCGAATGTAGGGGTTACAAGGAAGAGAAAGCAAGGAAATATAGGCCTGTCTTAACTCAGCCAAAGACAAGAACCTGCATGAAATGGGGGAAGAATGAGCTAAAGTATTCTGCCAACTTCCTTTTTTCCATATAAGCCAATACACCTAAAATTTACTTTCAACTGCAAGTGCCAAATTGTGTAGAAAAAAAAAATCAAAGCCATAAAATAAGCATAAACTAATCCCACTCTACCATCTGTAATCAGTTATGTACAATTTTCCAAAAAATTTTGATATGCAAACACATTTGCTACCATGAAAACTGAACAAAACAGAACATAAAATTACAGAATCTACTGTGTGCCTCGCTCAGTCTTGAAGCAAAGTTTCCCTAAAAATTAGCTGTAAATGTGTCATTTTTTCATTTTCAAAACTATATTAATAGTTTAGTATGAACTTAAAAAGCAGTCAATGCAACTTCAAATAGCCCAGTAAGCCTGTGCAATACCTCAACACTCCCAAGAGGAATTCAATCCTCTAGGCCTTATTTCTTCATCCCAGAAGGGACTCTGAGCCTACACATTTTGTGTTATTGGCAGCTCCACTACCCTGCTCTTCCAACACTTCTGGAATTTCTCCATGAAATTCCCAGACTCATCCCTATTTTAGCAGTGCAGTGGGGATTAAGATAACATAATACTTCCTAAATGTTTATTTCTGTTTCTTAATTTATTTTTGGTTCCTCTCCCTCCAACACATCCTCTTTGAAATGGGGAAAGGGCACTCACATGCCTCAGGCATGCATCTTCCTGTCTGGGCAGAGGATAAACTAAACTAGACAAAGTCTGTATCAATTCCACCCTGGTGCCCCTGTGCATTCAAAAGGTACTCCCAGCAGGAGGGGGAGGAAACAGCCACCCTCCACAATCACTTTTTAAGTCTATCTCCTGTTATGACTTATGAGGAGGAATTCTTAAGTCAGCCTTGCACTTTCTCCAGCAGCTCTTGGGGAAGGGGAGGAGGGAGAGAGAGGCCCTGAGAAAACACAGCAAAACAATCTCAAAGTGTCAAAAGCAAATACATTATTGGCATGAAGCTGACTGAGATGTACAACCACTGTCAGGAAAGAGGTTTTGTTGAGATGTTTTAGATTTTGTGCTGGGACATATGAATGAAATGCCAGCTCCTACCAGAGAGAGGTCCATTCCCCTCTACACAGGGTATGTGGCCACTAGCACAATTTCACAGTTTACACTAAACGCTTTAACACAATTCCTGCTGCAAAGCAAGGTGCTAATATTTCAGTGCAGAGACTAGCAATGCTATTTAAAGTTGGTATCCATCCTCCCTCTCTTCCTCTTTACCTCAAGTCTGCCCAGGGGATTCTCTGTGGAAAACTGCCAGGAAACATTCACCCTCTTCTCAAGCTCTCATGCTAAAGTAGCATGCATAGTATGAAAGCTTCAAGGACCAAAAAAACCTTCAGCAGCCAATTTTTGGGGATTAACAGTAATTAATTAGGCTGGCCACCGTGTGAGTACATTCTTTTCAAATACTAACAGCCAGAAAGCAGGTTAAGCACAAAACTCCACAAACGATTCAGAAACAGAAGGAAGCAAACAGAGACCATAAACTACAGCACCACTCAAAGCTTTTGGGTTTTAACTATGAACTTAAGTAAGAAAAAACAACAACATGATGAAAACGCAGTTAGTCTTTTTCTCCCCCAATGTAAATATGTCTTATAAGCACTGTGATTGTTTATCCCACTAACTACAGTTTACCAATGTATGTCTAAATACCATAAACATCTACCCTGTATCAGGGGAGATGGTCTTCTCCTGAAAGACTATTCTGGGCACGCTTTTAACAGTACTTATACACGCACCTGCAAGGTCAGTATCTCAGACAAGTTCCTGTGCAAGCCTTTCTTAACACCCTGAAAACCAGGAAGATTTCCACACAGAGAATAAAGAATTAATGGACAAGTTGCCCTTACAGATACTAAAGATAAGGGCAGTGAATGCAAGGTGAAAGTTAAAATAAAGGAAAATTAAATTGTTATTTTCAGGATGATGTTCTTCATGTAAGGGACTAAAAAGAGGGACTGTCATCCCGAGACCGTGGCAGAAAAGACAGAACTCAAATTTGTGGGATTTCCTGAAATCAAAGAACCTGGGTGCCAAGAAACCACATCTAGAAACAGAACAGTTTCGAAAGCAGAAGCAAATCACTAAAGTGAAGAGAAAGATGATTACAGAGATCTGAGGGCAGTCCACAATACATAAGAAGCCAGAAAGAAACAAGAAAAATTTAATGGAGGGGAAAATGCCACACATCCCGCAATCTCCACTTTGCTCTTCGGAAGACAAACCTCACTGAATGCGGACTAAAAATGTCTGAGGGATATGGTTGCATCAGGAGGTAAAAGAAGAGGTGAAAGAGGGTTACATTAGTGAGAGTTCCGAGATAGCAGAGGTTAGAAACAGGGCAGCAGCTGGAGCATTAAGGTCACAAAAAGGCCAAAGATATCTCTTTGCCTTTCATACAGCAATGCTACCACCAAGTACTGGACTCTTTGCAAAATCCCTGCTGTGCGTATCATTGCTCTAATTGAACTTAACTCTCCAAGAGAAGTCCGGAAGCGCCTAGGGAAACCATCTCCTGCCAATAATCTCCAGTGCTGGCAATTTTACAGGTCACTAATGGTGAATCTGGGGCCTGCTGCATGATTATTCCATACGGAGTTTGCTTTTGTTGCAAACTAAACAGAGCAAGAAGTGAAAGCGTTAAACTCCTGCAACTGGAACAGCACAGTCCAGCAACATCCAGACAGAAAACCCTTGCTAGCAGGCAATCTAAGGCAGCAGAGACTGGGGCTATAGCTCAATCTCCTCCTCTGACTGCACAAAACAAACCTAATCTGACAAAATGAAAGCAAAAAAGAGAGAGGGAAGGTTTGACACAGATAAGTACCCACCACAAACAGAGAGGGACCCTGCCTTCTGGCAGCAGCCTGATGGGAGAGGGAATCCCCAGATAACTCCATCTCTTTTGCACAGCTCCCTCCTGCCAATTACACTCTCCTCTGATGCCAACATGCAACCAGACATTCATAAAGAAATTGAGTTAGGCAGCACTAGCCTGCAAAATCAAATCAAACTGCCACTGGGATGTTTCATTACTTTGTTTACCACTGAAAGGCATTTCTCAGGCACTTGCAATTTACATTAGAGTAGGGAAAATAAAACTGAAAGCTAATACCATAAATCAGCTTTGTGCAACATATACTGGGATTTTATTCAAACCATATGGATGACCTCACACATGGGCTTCCACACTTCCATAGGATGTGTGACCATTGTGCCTGTACCCCAGCGACAGCCTCTGTGCAGGCCAACTAGATTTGACAGGATAAAAGTCACAACTCAGTCAAATCCACTAAGTTTTTACCACCCCTTTATCTCAAAGCTTTCCCATTCATTCATTTCCCAGCCCTGCTAACACAAGACCTTTTTCACTGGCACTTGCAATAGTAAAGTCTGCCACAAACTCCAAGTCACAGGTACTGCCTCAGGTCAGAAGATGAATCCAGCACAGCCATTTGCAGATGGCTGAAGCTCAAAGTAGATGCTCCTTGTCCAGCAGAACAGCCAGGCTTTGGAGTTTTGGGGGGTTTTGATACCTCCTAGCTCGACAAATTCTAAGAGCTACTGAATTAGACACATCTTAAAAACATAAGGAACTGCCAATAAACCAAGATGCCATTAAGAAGTGATCATCTCAGCATGTGGCACTAACTTATGAAAGGCCTCAAAGGACTGGAATAAAGTCATTCCTCTAGGGAAAATGTCCCAGCTCTAACACATAATGGAAGGTCTGAAAGTCCTTCTAGCCTTTTATTAAAATTAAAACTAAATTTTAGCTTAAAAATGCAATAATCCTATTTTTCAACTCACCTGACCCCAGAATGAATCAATTTTACATCACAACTTGCCGTTTTGCCATATGCAACAATCACTGAGGCCTGATCAGCAACTGTTTCCTGACAGGCGAATTAAACCTAAACTCTGCAGATCAAAACTTTGCTCGAAGGAACGTAGAACGAGCTTAGCTTAGCAAGTTCATCCACATTCCCTCCAGCCAGAAAATCAATTCCTACTGAATCCAAGCTCCAGCTTGAAGTGCTGAGTCCTTTCCATTGCAAAGATAATCTCAAAAACATGACCAAGCAATCTCTTCCCTGGATCTGCAGCATCCCTGCTTTTGTGACTATGTGTGAAGTTAATGTAGTCCTTTCAAGTTCCATAACCACCTGCTGGGTTCTGAACAGCAGCAGCAAAACTCATAGGAACAGCTCATCAGTCTCTGCTCTGGCTGCCCCCAAGAGCTATGGGTGGTGCAGCAGCCTGGTGACTTGAAAAAAAAGTGACAAGGGAGAGTCCCTGCACCAGAAAGCCAGAAACCCTTGGACTACACAGAGCAATGGAAAAAAGGCAACAAGAAATTACTTGTTCCTCCCAAAAGCAAAATGGGATTTTGAAGTGATGAGATAGCACAAGCTACACATTTATCAGAGACTTGGACTAGACAAACAGAAACCGCTTTTTCAGAGCTCAGTGAATAACATGATCACAATAAGAAGAAAAAAAGAGGCTGAAAACGCTGGCTACGACGCTATTAATCTGAAAGTGACAGTTGCGCAAAAGTAAAGACCGTGAGCCAGACAGAAATCCCAGTGCTGTTCATCACAGTCCTGTGGTTTCACTATCTTTTTTGTTTTACTTCTTGCACGCAGGAAAGACAGAAACCCTGTGCTGGGGAAAGGCAGGGTGGGTGGGGGGATTGTCTTGAAAAAGGCTTTTTAGCATTTAACTGTGGCAGAGCACTGGCAAAACTTTAAATGCCTTGATCTTATTATCTGTTGCTAAGAAAATAGACAATTCTTTATCAAACCCGTACTTGCACAAACTATTGCATACAAACAAAAAGGAAATAACCATTTCTTTGTCCAAGTGTATCTGATGCGTTCAGTCTGCCTTCTCAATTGTACATGCTGTCTCCTACCCAAAACTGTCTTTGGATAAAATTATTGGGAAAGGTAGTATCTAAGCGTGAATTACCAATTATTAAGGAAAAACTGAACTAAGAAGTTTTTAAATGGATCTTAATGTCACCCTTCTCCCTCGATATTTATGCTAATTTGATATACAGCTCTTGCTAATCACTTGGCAGCATCAATATCTGTGTCTATAGTATGGGACACTTCCCTTCAGCTGTCTTCACTTTCAATTAAACTTGCTTCACGGCTTTGGCTGTTTTCCACATGTGCGGACGTCATCTAGCAAAACCCTTCCACTTAGTTGCTTCATTGTTAGTGCCCTGACATCAACAACCTGTACAATTTGCTGGATGCAAGTAGCAGGACTTACATTTTACTTTTCACCCACTACTCACCCACCCCTCTACTCCCTCTTTTTTCTAAAGTGTATTTGGGGATTACAAGCTTGAGATTTTGATAAAAACCACCACAAAAGTACACTTCCCACAGCTGCCCTTGATGGCTGGGAAGAATGCTGGCTAGCACGGCCCTGGTTTCTGACACCCACCTCAATAACTGAGGCTACTTCTGGAGGGAGGGAAAAGCAGCAGTGCAGCTGCCAGTGCAGGACTCTGGCTGTGGGGGCTTGATGCCAGCAGCCTTGCCCATGGGAGCAGAGAAGCGCCCATGAGCTCCCTGCTCCGCAGCCCTGTACAGGCCAGGATAGAGGCTCATCCGGCCCCTCTTCCTTCCTGGAATTCTGGCCCTGTTGCTGCAGCGACAGCAGCCTCTGGCCTAGGCCCACCCCCACCCTGCTGCTCCAGGCTTCCCTATATCCTAAAAATACTGCGTTTTCTGCAGGAGCCAGTACAATGTAGGACAGATGCGGCAGGAGACCTCCCAGGCTCCTATGTCCCAGGTGCCTCAGAAGGTGCCAGGGAACTCAGCTCCCACCTGCAGCCTCGCACCCACCCTAACCCCACAGCATAAGGGGGTCCGTGTCCTGGGTATCCACTCCAGCTTCAGAGTTCCACAAAGCTGGACACCCAGCTCTGTAGCAGGGACATGGTACCCAAGGCCCCAGGGTGCCCACAGCCTGCTGTGGGACCCCAGGTCTTCCATCTAGCCATCGGGAAGGGGCAGGACCCCGGCAGAGCCCAGCTGGAGGGAGGCCAGGCCTGCCAGAGGCTCCCCGGGCGGGAAGCCCAGTGACACAGTAAAGACAAAAAAGGAAAGTGAAGTCAGATTAATAAAAATAGTCTCCTGCCCTGACCAGAGTTTGAATAGTCTGGGGCAGTCAGCTAGGGAAGCCCACAAGGTAGTCAGATAGAACAGGGCAACTTTGGGATGACTGCATCCCTATTGAATATAGCCCCAGTGATGCCACCCAAACGTGTCAGTGCCATTTTTGTATTTTGAAATACGTGTTTTCTTAACTCCAATCTCCTGCCACTTCTTTTCTGTGAAACCATATGTATACAACAGGAAGAACAACTGATTGGCATAGCAGAGGCTGCAAATGGAATACAGACAAATACACATCTAACCAAACCTCACAGAAAAGTTTAAATACTTTCAGGTCTGTTAAAATATTCATGATGCAACAAGTTTACAAATGCATACTCAGGCTTAAAGCTGACAGTGTCTGTATGGAGTAACAGTACAGATATCTGATGTTGCAGAGAAGGGAGATTTTCATACACAAAAAGCACTTCCACAGGTAAAATTGAAGTATTTTACACATATTCTTAATAACAATGCTGATTCTTCCCTGATTGCTTTTTTTTTTTTTCCCCCAAATAATGGAATTAGCTCTCTGGTCAGCAGCAGCCTTTCCCCCAGCTAGGTTTTTCATTTTCCAGATGAGCCAACAGGTATTTTCAGCTACTCAAATAGATGAGATTTCATTAATTTAGTGTAATTTAAATGTGCAAAACATACACTTCCTTTGGACTAAATATGGTAGCATCCCCATACTGCTCCAGGCATAAAGAAAATACAGTCTGACTCTGCTGGTCCATGACCTACAGTGGCAACAATAGATCCAGTGCAAGTTAAAGCCCGTGGGAATGCTGTGCACTGTGTGACGTCTGTGATCCAGCAAATACAAGGACACTGCACATGCACAGAAGTCAATAGCACAAAATATTGATTTCCCTCCTCTTTTACGAAGCAGAAGCATTTTGAAATGGCAGTTCATCTTCATTTATAATCTTACTCAACAGAAATAGGAGAGGCTCATAACAAAGCTCTAAAATCCAGCATTGGGGCACCTTTGGATGCCATAATTATTACATGAGGCTGAGGAAGCATTTCACACAAATTTACACTAAGCCAACTCATTACAGGGCAACATCCTCATGGCACGAAAATCTGGCTTGCTCGAACATGATGACTACAAGCTTTCACAAGGTGAAGAGGACTACAGAGTTTTTCCTTAGTAGACAGCTTCACTGTTCTGTTTTCTTTTTTAAAAAACGGAGAATACAGAAGAGAACAAGGAGATGACACCATGGATCCAGAAGAGAAGTCAATTGATCACAGGCTTCTTGGCTGATTTTACAAATATGCACAGGCTGTTGCTCAAAGGCTAAAAAGAAATGAGTACTCCTACTTTGCAAACAAAATTACAGTTGTCGTATTACCTTCAGAAGAAAAAAGCTGAAGCTAATTTGTCAGCTGGGTGTGAAGAGGCTGTGATATAAAATTAAATCTGTATTGCTCTAAGGGAAATTGGCACAAAAAAGAGATAGAGGCTCAACAGCAGAAGACTCTGACAAAATCTTACTGTATACTAAGTGCTGCAGGCAAATAGGTGCAAGAGAAATTTTCTGTGCCCTGGACACACTGGCCTGATTGCATAAGCTGCCCTACATAGTTAAAGAAATTATTTTCCCAGATTCACATTACAAACCATCTTCCCTTTCCCCAAAGACATAAATTGTTCAAGCAGTCTAGCCAAATGCAGTTTTATCTCTGGAACACTGCATGTGCCCACAGCCAGCTTGAGAAAGAAGTGAGGTGAGCAGGATCATAGGCTGGAGCTGTAATGGCAAAGGGTTAAAAAGCCTGGAGGAGGGAGAAAGCAGAGGGTTTGGGGCAGCCTGCCTCAGCAGTCAGGACTGTTTCTGATTAAGCCTGCAGGATTGTGGAGCTGCACAGGAAACGCTGGGGGGCTGGGGGTCTCAGAGCCGCCATCCCAAACACACTAGAAATCTTTGTGTTCCAGCAGCACCATCTGGAAACAGTTAGAGAGAAACAACTCCCAGGCCTTACTTTGCAAAATAGAAAAAAAAAGAAATAAATCCAGTCTTAAGACCATTAAGTTTGGCCTCTTCATCTCCCTCCTGGAAAGCTCCTCTCCCTGCAGAAACAGGGAACAAAAGGGCATCTCTAAAAGGGAATGAACCCCCTCTCATGCTGCTGCAAGAGCAACTTGTACAGCATGGCAGCTCCCTCCGCTTATAAGAGACACCCCAAAGTGCATCCCAAAGAGTATCCAGGGCACTAATTGCACCGAATATGATCAACTTGGGGAAAACAGGGACAGCAAGTCATCCCGCAGCTACAATATCCCCAAATGGGAGCTGTGCACATTCAGGGATACCCTGAATTCCAGCTCTCGGAATCTTCCATTTCTCGGCCATAAATCAGCACATGGATTTGAGAGAGCCCACTCAATCAGAGACAGATATTCCAGACACACACAAAAGATTTAATTCTCTTCTTAAGAGAACAGAAGGACCATGATGCAAAACACATCATCATGGTGATGGCTCCACTACTGCCTCAGAGGTACCAAGGATCAGAAGGGCAGCAGAGACTGATCCAGCCATTTCAACTCCTGACAGGCTCCTTCTGATAAGGGAACAGCCTCTTAGTGCCTCAGCACATGTTCTGAAGACAAAGAGGGTGTCTGTCTCCAAAGTGCCATTCACTAGTATTTTAAAAGGGAAAAGTAGAGGTCACGACTGTTGAATTTTACCAGAACAAATCCTCATGTAACAGTTTATTAGAGGGTTACTCCCCTTGCAAGGGTTGCTATCTCCACGAAGAAATAAAGCCTGCTTTTTCCCTTCCCTCTTTGCTTTACCTTTACTCATCTCTCCTACACATATCAGTATTTTTCAGGGTTTTTCTTCTAATTAGACACTGGAGTGCTACACATTTGCCTACGGAATTGTACAGAAGTATCAAAACAAAATCAAAGCTAACCTTTCAACATCCCAATTAAGCAATTCCGTATTAAAAGTAATGAGTGATTCCTGCTACAACACAATGCTATTGCACTACAGAAAGCACACCTTTGCCTTTCTTTTTACATCCACCCTGTAGCTGACTGCCACCTTCTTGCCACAGACAGGCGGAATGGGGCGTGGCCACATGCCAAAGTTCTCTATGACCAGAGTGCAATTTATAAAAATAATAATAAAAAATAAAGCCTTAAAATAACAGGTTTTCTAAGACATTAACCAAGGACTCCTTGGAATCCACTTGTGTTATACAGACCTCCTCACTGCTCATGCAAAGGTCTTGCCAAACATGATTGTCCTGAGACACCTGCATGGTAGTTGTGGTCACACCTCCCTACTGCAAAGCATGTGAAAAAAGAGAAATCCTGCCTAAGCTACCAAAAATGCCCAGCCCAGACAAACTGCACAGTATGGCAGGCTATAGCTGATGTCCCAACCTAGGCAAATAACTTATGCAGGAGGGGTGATGCATTCCCATGCAAGCAATGGTCACAGCTAGAACACTGTTAAAAGAAGAGAAAAAAAAAAAAGGAACACTTATCAAAGGATCTCCTTCCCTCACAGAGGAAGAACGCCTCCTCTCTGGAATAGTTTTGAGTTTAAGTACATGCTTTATTTCAAAATTTTAAGAAAAAGAACAAGAAGTTGGGAGATTGCTTTGAAAAGAGAGGAAGATACAAAACGAAACACAATCCACCTGCTATGGGGACTGAACTAGACATTTGCAGTAAGTTACTGTTTCCCTTTCATTGCACAGAAGTGAGGCAAGCCTCTCTGAAGACTTCTCTAAGACAGATCATCTACTGTGGAGAACAAAATTAACCAGAGAGTGGTCTGAATTCTTCAGTTTGATCCAGATGGGAATGCTAGCCCTGCTCATAACAGAATACCGGCTGCTGCTTGTATTCTGCCCAGAAGGGACAAGAACTTTACATATTGATGGAAAAATTAAGTGAGAGTCTTCTGGCAGTCTCAGGTATTGGATATTCTTATACATCCTGTGTGTAAATACAGCCATCGACAACAAAAATGACATTGCAATTAAACAGCACAAGCTCATAGGAAGAAATTTGGCCTGTGAGAGGTCAAGACAAGTGCCAGAGACCTTTGTGGTGACTGCAGTAATAAAATCCCAGGCTGCTACACCCCAGGAACCTGGGGGACTGCAAGATCTGGGTCTGTCAAGCAGGCAGGAGACAGACACAGTTCTTTCCTGCAGCATCCTACATGCCTCCAATGCATTTCTCTCTTTTTACGAGCTTTAGGTTTAAAGCCCCAGAAGTCCTCAGGAACAGCATACAAACTCCTCACAGAGCCTCAGTTCCACCCTACTGTCTTTATGGATATTCTGAAGCCACTGGAGAAGACCCACGCCCCCCTCCAGGAGGTCTCAAAACCCCCGGACTGCATTCCTGCCAGCACCACACAAAAGCATCAAAGCCTCCTCCCTTCCCCGCCTGCGAGACAATGTAATAAACAAGGCGGTGAAACTAACCCAAACTAGTTCCTCGCGGATTTGTACCCTCTGCCCCCCGACTGTTTCCCATTCCAGCTTCCTGCAGCTACAACCACAGCCCCCA